>CM076679.1:46195010-46830010 GCA_038501925.1 Xenopus petersii
CAATCACGTGCACCTAACCCAGTAATGTGCAGAGGAAAGAAGAAACATCCTTGTACCAAGGAGGAAGAATAGAGATCACACCCAGTATAATGAATCCAAATAACCAAAGAGATACATTGTTTAAAAACATGAGTGCCACACACACACACACACACTCTCTCTGTCTCTCTCTCTGTCTCTGTCTCTGTCTCTCTCTCTCTCTCTCTCTCTCTCTCTCTCTCTCTCTCTCTCTCTCTCTAATTTGACCATTCTGTGGCTAGCCACAGCCATAAGTGTCTTCAGAATGTAAAGATTAAAAAAAGGATCATTTTCTAAAAGATGAGCAAATACTGTATAATAACACAACACTAAACTGATTTTACCCGTGTCTTTATGTTCAGTCAGTAACATATATTTGACTTTTTATCATCCTATTGTATACTTCTATAGTGGCATATATCAGACAAATTCATTGTCAAAACCTTATCCTTACTGGCTTAATATCATTTTATATCTTCAGGTTTCACTTTTGGCAGGACAAATGTAGTTTGGAGGATGAATGTAGTTGCTATTTTGATTAAAAAGCATTGCTTGATATAAACTATATTTACCTGTACATGATTTTCTTAATACATATTTACCACCTAATCACAACCAAACTTATTTATCTCTAACTGGCCTTTAGGTTGAACCCAGCCCCACAGTTAGGGAACCACTGGCATAGCGAAAGTACATGTATATGGTCCCTGGTTGTCAGTTCTGTTTGCTATACCTTTGCATACAAACGGATTTTTAGTCAACACAAATTATGCTGAGAGCATGACGGTGTTTAAATTGACAGATATTCCATAGGTCTAAATGAAAAAAAAAGCACAGCCAAGAAATCAGGGACTTTTTGCCCGAAACCCGACCACTTTGCTGGTATTCTGCGGGTACCCGACCCAATGAAGGACTCTATCACTTGTTTTCTGCATACTGCCCAACAACAACAGTAATATAACAAAACAATACAGTGAAATATTTTTAAGAAAGCTAATCTCTTCAAGTCCAAAAAACCCACTAAACCTTTATTATTATTTATAATTTCTTTCATGCTAAGAAATAATTCCAAATTATTTCTATTGTGTATGTGTGTAAAGCTAAATAAAAGTTATTTAACCTATATACATTATATAAATCTTGTTTCCTTCAGTCTTAGAATTACACAATCACAACAAGTAGGCAGACACACTCTTGCAAACACTGTTATTAAGAAATGATTTGCATCAGCCAACAATCTTGTTTATGTACTTCAGTAGGGGTCCTGGTGCCTAAACCCATGCACTGACTGCACAATGAGTTGGTGAAAAGGAAGGGGAGAATATGTAAGGGGGATTGTAAAGAGTACAGTGATATCTAGGAAGTGCAGAATGGAAGGAGAAAGTAATTGCCTGCCCTGCCACTATGCCTGAGGTATAGAAGCAGGGCAGACAATATATGATTGACAGCTGGGAATTTTAAATGCATTTATAACAGTTATAGGTGTTTTAATTAATTAAGAATAAGGAAAGTTTCCTTTTAAAAGGACTTATTATACAACACATATTTTTTATGTCTGGGTGACAGGTCCCATTTTAATGAGGTTTCTTGGCAAGTCAGTGTAAAATGCAAAGTAATTTTATATTTTTCTGGAATATCTAATTACTACCTTGAGATACAGCATCGTTTTTTTTTTATTGTACTGCTAGATAATTTTAAGTCTAAATTAAATTTGTTATGGGCTGCCTATAAATCATTTTCTGTATTGTCATATTTGTACAGTATAAAAATTTTTTTTTATAAAATCAGAGAACAGTTGGCATACATGGGAAGGATTGTGAGTCCCTTTCCACTTACTTTACGGAACTCTTCTAATCTCACTACATTGTTCTCTATGTATTTGCATTCGGTAGATGTACTTCGGCTCCTTATCGCTGCACTGAACACAGCTTCCTGACTTGAAAGCACCCCAAGGTACACATAATTAAATCTTCTGATTTAATTGAGCCCAAACATAAAAAACTGTGAAAACATTTCCCACTTGCATTGAATAAGTAAATATTCCAAGCCAATAAACTCTGCTACGCTTGAAACATTAAAGGAATGTAGCATTTTCTCAAAACTGCTACATTGGAAGATAATTCATTTCAGTCTTTGGTTGGTTTGAACTGGAATTATTATAATTGTAAATATATTTTATATGTCACAGTTTTACTTCAAGCTTCATTTTTTGTTAAATTTCCATTTATGCTGGACATTACATTTTGAATACACCTAACCGTTTTATTGCTGAGAATCACTTCTATATAAAAAAAACTTCCATTTATTGGGGGGGGCATAATTTTGTAGTGGTAATCAAATGCACTATTTGCTATAATTCATCCTAGAGTTCAGGGTACTTATGTTTCGAAGTTGTCCTATCAACTTTTTGTTGCACATACTACAGTATAACCTTGTTATTTAAAGCCTCAATCACTATTATCACTTTTAAAGAAACTGTCTAAAACTGTCTCTTTCTGTGATTTGTCATTAAGCTCATTAACTGGAGACCCATTTTTATTATTGAATTCTTTTATTTGGTACTTGTCTACTAGAATCTGCTTCTTTGCCCAACCCCTGTCTAACGTTTGCCTTATCTGTTTAAAGGGTTAGTCTGTCCTGGTCTGCAGAACTATCTAGCACTGATTTTATTATTATTAAATTATTTTGGTGGAGGTGACCACTTTTTAAAAACAACAATCCCACTGTATATTTCAATAATTCTATCTGCACCTCTTTTGGAGCTGGGGGTTGTAAGAGACTTGTGTTGTACCCAAAAGCATTATTCCCTTTTCAGTCTCAAATTATTATTGGTGAGAGGAGCCCATGAGGCCATTTTATGTATCAAATCAGTAAACGGATAAACTGCCTTCTGAAATGAATCAAGCAGTGGTGCCCAGTGTGCATTCTGTTGCTGATTTACCTTTCTGAAATGAAGAATTCTGTTACTACCTTGTGCATGATTGCAGTGTTGCACAAATTTGTGACATGTGTGCGCTCCGCTTTTTTGGATGATTTTGTGTGTAGACGAGGAAAGTATGTTTTTATTAATTTATTAATATTAATCAACTTCTTATCTTTTATAGGAAATGAATGGGGTGCTAAAATGCATGCTTTCGGAGTGGTTCTCTGTAGGATTTCTTAACCTGGAGAGGATAACTTGGCAGTCCCCATGTGAGGTGTTGCAGAAGATTAGTGAGTAAGTCACCTAGTCAGAATGGATTTATTTGTAGAATTTAAACAACGGTTATGAACAATTGTCTACATAGATTAAATAAAAGCACCTAGCATTTGAGGTTGATAGAACATAACTGGTTTTCACTGAAAAGTATTCATGACTAAAAGTTGTAAAAAAGAGAAAAAAATTAACACATTTTCTCTTCACCTTAATTTATTTAAGGTATTTTTTAAAATGATATTGTGAAGATTGATGGTCATGAAGCAGTGGGGTAGGGTCTATTGTGGGTTGATTAAGGCCATGTTTGTTCGAATTAAACACCCTAGAACAATCTAAGTGGCAGATTTATCAAAGTGGAAATTATAGCTCACCACAGGAAAACTCACTTTCTCTTTATTCTTAATATATTTTTAGAAGCATATTTATGGATTAAGAATTCACAATTTAATAGATACTTTGCTAAAATTCCCAAATAGAAAATTGTATATTTTTTTCTTCTGTGCTCTGACTTCACACTTAGTGAAGCAGTGGGGGTGAAAAGTACAAATATATTAAATATTTTTCAGGTAGGAAGCAGCATAGTGGGCAAATATATTAAATATTTTTCAGGTAGGAAGCAGCATAGTGGGCAATTCTACAAAATGAAAATAACTTTGAATATTTAGGGGCCTATTTAATAAGCCTCAATTTTTTTTTTAAGAATTATTATGCTTCAAAGCTGCTAAAAATCTGAATCTGAAAATAATCCATCTAAAACCTGTCGAAGTCATGCAAACATCAATGGCAGCTGTCCTTTTAACAACTGGAAGATGTTTTTTGCCTTAATGATTTTTAAGGGATTTGGGCTGTGTAACAATAGTTTTCAGGCAACAATTAGAAAAAAAATGCACTTTTCCAATTGTCGTACAATTTTGTTGTTTCTTGCAAGTACAATTTTAGTTCAGATTTTTAAGTAAATTAAGCCAAATCGTGGTTGGGAGTTAAGTTGAAAAATATTTTTAAAATAATGAGAAAAATTCAAGTTTTTATAAATACACCCCTTAAAGTTGTGTTTAGTGATTGTAATGATTATGTATTTATATCTAGTGATCAATTCAGAACAGAAAGAGAAAATAGGGACTTTTCACATTACACCTTCAACATGCTGATGTTTATAATGTACTGTTTCACTAATGAGAATATTTTTGCAGGTATGAAGCAGTCCACCCTGTTCGTAACTGGACAGATATGAAGCGCAGAGTTGGTCCATACAGAAGATGCTATATGTTTGCTCACAGTGCAATGCCTGGAGAACCACTAATTGTATTACATGTTGCTCTAATGCAAAATATTTCTGGTAGCATTCAGGTAATTTGCAAATACATCACAGATACTTCACCAAATAATATAATCCTGTGTTGTTAATTCAATTTAGACTTTGAGGCAGATTTATTTGTAATAATTTCTGCTTTTAGTTGTAGAGTACAGCTTATAACATCAAGAAAAAAGAAAAAAAACTACTCAGTATGGCCCAATCTTCTCCAAGTATTTTCGTACAATTTATAAGAATGCTGGATGTCTAGGCTTTATCCCCTTGATTATAAGATTGATGAAAATGGTGCTTTTTACAGGAAGTCATCCATCATCAATGTTCCCCTTATATACCCTGTCTTAGCTCATTTTATCTGAGCTTTTTGCTTATCTGGTTATGCAGCCTTTCCTGGATGAATGAAGGGTTATTCCAAACTTGAGGTGGGTAGTAAGATGCCATTATCGGAGAACAGGAATAGATTAATGTATCTGTCAGTCTGTTGATCTACCTCTACTCTACTTCAGTCAGCGGGAAAGAAGTATTTAAATGCACCCCAATTTACCTCTCGCTTCCTACTTTGGTATTTATGCCCTATGTTTGGCTCACTCAGATCCTTTATAGTATCTTTTATTTTTTGAATGTCATTTCGCCTTCAGAGTATCTTTGGAGGCACAAGTCTTTACTACTATAAGGTTGCATGATGTCTTATAGGTATTAAAGAAGCCAAGGAATGTAGGGGACAGCATTTCCTTCCAGAATGTTCCCTAAATACATACCTGTGTGTATATATATTTATTAATGAGCAACCAAAGTATTGTAAAAATGTAAAAAAAAAAATCCACACCTGAACTGAAAACTCATACCTGGTTCTGACTTATAGCCTTTGGAAAGTGCTGGTGGAAAAATGTGCTTTGCGTTTGGAGGGAAGAATGTTGTTACAATTCTTGCCTGTTTCTGTATGACTTTACTGCCTTGTGTCATGGTCTGGGGGGAGACTTCACATAACAAAGAAAAAGTCTGACCAGTCAGCAAGACACAATGTAATATCCCACAATTTATACAGTGGACATTTCCCTCGGCTTTATCTAGAATCATATTCCACTTATTGTATATGTTCATGGATGCATGCTAGCATGTTGTTGTTGGGTAGCTAGATACCTTAATTGCAAAATAACATAGTATCCATTACATGTTAAATACAGCAAATCTGGAATTATAGAGAAGGCTTCTCTCACTGCTTATTAGCAGAGTTGCAGAGAAACCAAGCCTGTGCTTCTAGGTGGAAAATCTTTGTCTCTTTGACAAACAGCTTTAGATGATAAACACAGAAGAATCCATTCTTCATGATAGATAGCCAGTAATAACAGACAAATCAAAGCTTGAATGTCATCCAGGGTTTTGCTAGGAACAGGCTGCCATTAAGTAAATAGCAATGTTTTCCATTGCTACCAGATAACTTAAATGTATCTAACTAAAAATATAGACAAGGAAACTTGTTTCCTTAAGAGTCTTTACTTGAGTAAGAAGGGAGGAGCAGGAATGCAGATTTGATTGTCTTTGGCAATAGGATTCTAGTGAAAAACATATACATTTGAACATATTGTGCAATATTCACATTTTGGGAAGGGGGGAGGCGAGGGAAGGAAATTTATTTTTCTGCGGGCAGAAAACAGACTCCCTTTGTTGGGCAAGGTGGCAGGCTTTGACTGTAAAACATTATAAAGTTTCCTTTCCATAAACATGACTTATGAATAATAAATCTTTATGAATACGTGGCTTGGCTTTGCTTGCAGTCACCTCACAAGTACAAAGTGGGATTATCTCTTTCAAAAATAGACAACCTCTAACTTAGAGCACCAAAGCCTTTGAAAATAACGAAGTATTTTTTTTTCTAATTTGCTATGAAGAGCATTTCACTTCAGTAACTCTTAAAAGCATGTTTGAAACACGCATATTCCTCTCCAGCAGAAAAGACAAGAACTGCAGAATATGTACAAAGGAGTAAAATTGAATAACAATAAAGGTCCTGATCCCTTATAAAGCAGAAGACCTCGCACTGAACCTGACATCATTAGCTCATTTTATTTTTTTTTTATATACTAGTTTAGACAAGTAGTAGACTAAATGCATGTTAAAAATAACAGTACTGATAATATTTAAAATTCTCCATGACTAAAGATAAAAACAACTTTAGATTATTTTCAAAATTCTGTTTTTTATTTTTTAGTTATGGTATAAATATAGTAATATCAACCGTAAAAAAAGAGACATAAAATGTCTACCTCTAAATGCAGTTATGAAAAAAATAAAATGATTTTATACTTATGTGTGGTTTTTTTTTCATTTATATCAGGTGAAGAGATAGGACCTGATCATTTACATTTTTATTTGGAAATTAATTGTACCTTATGTCTATGAAGATGTGTCACTGGAAGTAAAATTTTCTGAAGATTGAATTTTGAATTGTGATGTACTTTAAATTCGCACACCTTCTCCATGTGCCCATAATGTCACTTACTTGCACCAAAACTACAGTACTGTAAATGTAATTATATTTTAGATCCATATATGAGCTAATATCTGCTGATTGGTCCCCTTCAGATTGAGGCTTACTAGTCTGTTTATAGGACCAAACGAGCTGCCTTCCCTGATGAAATCTGTATAAAATCAGCCAAGTTACAGTTAAGGAAGATCCTCAATGATGACTGTTATCAATCATTTCATAATGAGCGACCAGAAGATCAGATGAGCCTGATTTGGAACTTATGGGTGAATAAACAGTCAAACAAAGAAGATAGATAGATAGATAGATAGATAGATAGATAGATAGATAGATAGATAGATAGATAGATAGATAGATAGATAGATAGATATGATAGATAGATATGATAGATAGATCTTAATGTACATGTTTAATTGGGTCTAACTGTTAGGGGCCGATTCACTAAATTCGAGTGAAAAATTCGAAGTAAAAAAACGTCGAATTTCGAAGTATTTTTTGGGCTACTTCGACCATCGAATGGGCTACTTCGACTACGACTTCGAATCGAAGGATTCAAACTAAAAATCGTTCGACTATTCGACCATTTGATAGTCGAAGTACTCTCTCTTTAAAAAAAACTTCTACCCCCTACTTCGGCAGCTAAAAGCTACCGAAGTCAATGTTAGCCTATGGGGAAGGTCCCCATAGGCTTTCCTAAGTTTTTTTGATCGAAGGATATTCCTTTGATCGTTGGATTAAAATCCTTCGAATCGTTCGATTCGAAGGATTTAATCGTTTGATCGAAGGATTTAATCGTTCGATCGAAGGAATAATCCTTCGATCGTACGATCGCAGAATTTGCGCTAAATCCTTCGACTTCGATATTAATTAACCCTCGATATTCGACCCTTAGTGAATCAGCCCCTTACTGTTATTACACCTTGACTTATTTATAAAGAATTGAGAACCTTATGCATATTAATACAGGTATGGGATCAGTTATCCAGAAACCCGTTCCACATTATGGAAAGGTCATCAAAACAATCCAAATTTTTACAATTTAGTAATAATTAGTACTAGTAATAATTAATCTGTACTGTGTACTTTATCCAAACTAAGGTATAATTAACCCACATTGGAAGCACAACCAGAATAGTTTATATTAATAGTTTATTTAATGTTTACATGATTTTCTAGTAGGCTTAACGTATGAAGATCCAAATTATAGAAAGATCTGTTATCTGAAAAACCCCAGGTCCTGAGCAATCTGGATAACAGGTCCCAAACCTGTATGTTATTTTCATTCTCACATTATTTTCACATGTTTGTTCTTAAAAATAACAAAATTATTCAAATTGCATAAATCAAATCATAAAATAATGTTTTACTGCCTCCTTTCTCCAGGCAATTGTAAAAGATATTCCTTCATCTGAGGTTGAAGATGCAAACAAGATAAAATCAGCCATATTTTATTCTATAAGTTTAACACAGCAAGGCCTGCAAGGAGTGGAACTTGGGAACTACCTCATCAAGAGGGTAGTAAAGGAACTGCAGGTTGGTGAATATGGATGGTATCAAACCTAACATTTGTTAATGTAATAGCTTCCATTCATCTGGAGAAAGTTAAAAAATGAAACTATAGAACATTTGTGTTTACTCCATTTACCAAAGTGTAAATGATGGGACACTGAATGCAGATTTTTTTGTTCACAGGTGCATAAAAGATAATTAAATATTTTATGCATAAATCTTTGTTCAGTGACTTGATTATTTACAAGTCTTCTGATCTGTTACTATTACTGTCTTTTATTGTTATAGTCCCTCGTGAAGTTAACAAAGAGCTGCTTTGGGTACTGGTGTTAACAAAATAGAGGCTATTAAAATGGCCAAAGCCTCTAATTATGAAAAAATTCTACAACATCCTAGGCTTCGCTGCTTGTTTAATTTTGGCCACATACAGCTTTAGTAGAACCTCTTCTAGGTTCCTTCCATTCAGCATTTTTAAAACGCTGGCTATTTTCCATTAACTGCAATTCTACATACTTTCTTTCAATAGGGCTGGTCAACTGTGGGGACAAAATGGAACCATTTTGGTGGGGCTCCGGAGGTGGAATGTTGCTGGCTGGCACTGGGTTCCAGGGTTGGGTGGGCAAATATTGCCTGTCTCTCCCTCTCTCCATGTGACTGCTGCTGTAACCTTGCCTTTTTACCTCTCTCTCATTTGTTCCTTTGACCCCCAGCATTTACATAGTTAAATCGGGTTGACAAAGTCCATCAAGTTCAACCCCTCCAAATGAAAACTTAGCATCCATATACACACCCCTCCATACTTTCACATACATTATATATACCCATATCTATACTAACTAGTTTAGTATCACAATAGCCTTTGATATTATGTCTGCCCAATAAATTATCCAAGCCACTCTTAAAGTAATAGTTACACTAAAAATTGTATTTCAAAATATTAATCTACATTAAAAGTTACCTATAGGTCATGTTGACTCCTGCTGCACACTTATGGCAGCCCACGCATAGAGAAAAAAGGGGGTAAGAAAGGTAATGTAAAAGCATCAGGCAGATACTTTTATGGCAAAATTATAAATAACATTCAAAGATAATGTTATGATAGATATTAAAAAAAGTTTATTTTCTGGTGTCAGTACAGTATCTCTTTAAAGGCAATAACAGAATCAGCCATTACAACATCACTTGGCAGTGCATTCCACAACCTCACTGTCCTGACTGTGAAGAACCCCCTACATTGCTTCAAATGAAAGTTCTTTTCTTCTAGTCTAAAGGGGTGGCCTCTGGTACGGTGATCCACTTTATGGGTAAAAAGGTCCCCTGCCATTTGTCTATAATGTCCTCTAATGTACTTGTAAAGTGTAATCATGTCCCCTCGCAAGCGCTTTATTTTCCAGAGAAAACAACCCCAACCTTGACAGTCTCCCCTCATAATTTAAGTCTTCCATCCGTCTATCCAGTTTAGTTGCACTCTCTCCAGCTCATTTATATCCCTCTTAAGGACTGGAGTCCAAAACTGCACTGCATACTCCAGATGAGGCCTTACCAGGGACCTATAAAGAGGCATAATTATGTTTTCATCTCTTGAGTTAATGCCCTTTTTTATGCAAGACAGAACTTTATTTGCTTTAGTAGCCACAGAATGACACTGCCCAGAATTAGACCTCTTGTTATCTACAAAAAACACTACATCCTTCTCAGTTAAGGAAATTCCCAACACACTGCCATTTAGTGTTTAAATTGCATTTATATTATTTTTGCCAAAGTGCATAACCTTGCATTTATCAACATTGAACCTCATTTTCCAGTTTGCTGCCCAGTTTCCCAACTTAGACAAATCACTCTGCATAGTGGCAGCATCCTGCATGGAACCTATAGTTCTGCACAATTTAGTATCATCTGCAAAAATAGAAACAGTACTTTTAACGTCCACCTCCAGGTCATTAAGTTGAAAAGAATATTTCATGGCACAATGTGGCCCCCCAAACATTTCATGGAGCTAGGCACTGACACACCATGCAAATTATATGCAGTGGATACTGGCACCTCAAGCACATTATACACAATCCCTTTCTGTATCTTACATCCCACTTTGTACCTGTTCTGTCCAACACTTTTTCCTTCCTTGTTTTTCTTGTCATAGCACTTTTCCTCCGATTCATTATGGGGGCGGGCCGGCCCTGTCTGTCTTTGTAATTCAATGAAGTTACAAAAGTTAAACACTTGAAATGGTAGGCCCCAATGCTTCTGTCTCAGTTATAACTATGTTCAGAATGCCTTTTACAGGTTGTTAAATTTCAGAATTTCTCATGGTTGTAGCTGGATATAACTACAAACAAGCCTTGGAGCTGTTAGCAATTATAAAAACCAATGCTGTTTCTTCCCTTTTTTCCCAATTACCACACACAGTAAATGTGTTTGTAATCTTTTCTCCATTATTTAACGAACAAAGTACCTTCTTTCTTCCAGCATAACATAATTCCTAATCCATTTGTAGTTTCTTCTTGGTGGCAGTTTTATGTCTTTACTCCCTAACGTACTGGATATGTACAAAATACATGCTGAGCATTAGTGGAACTTGGAATGTTATCAAATCGTGGGTAGCTAACTTCAGCAGTGGAAGGCATATGTTATTTGCTATGGTATAACTGCTATCCTACTGTTACAATCTAATTTATGTTCTTCTATGCAAAAAACACTGACACATTACTAAGTCTCACATGCATTAAAATAAATGATTGCATTCTTTGAAGCTTTTAATGGGTAAAAGAGCTTTTCTTTTTCCCTTGCTCTAATTTACCTGTTCAATGTGTGAAAATTAGAACAGGGTCTACTGAACTCCGTTTTCTCAAGAGATTGTATCATCTGGTGCAATATTTGTATATGTGCTTGAATGGACCAATTGTAATAAGTTAAGTGTACATATGCTATAGCTTTGAAATCATTTGGAAAATACAATAGCAGGTAAATGCAGTACTGCATATGATATAACTACAGTAAACCTTGTGAGGGCTATTTGATTCACATCATCACTGATCCATCTTTCAACCACCATATCTGAAAAGTCAACTTACCAAATAAAGGTTCTGTAAAACATACATTTACATATAATTTTACTGTTACCCTTCATGTGTTCATTGCATGATTGCTTAAAGTAACATGCAGCATAAAGCCTTTTGAAAACAAAATGTATTTGCATGCCCCATGCCATATCATCATCATGCTCCGTGCCATATCAAGCCATGTACATAGGATTGCCTTAATATCAAAAATGAGAGTTTGACTCTCACATAAGGCATTATGGGTGGAGAGATGCAAATCACTCCTATGTCCCTTTGGCCAACTATGAATACAGAACTGCTGTTTTTATAGCACAGATACAGCCTAATGGTTCAGAGCCATATCTCCAAACTTGCAGACTGCTTGTTTCGATCCTGTTACATCTCATCAGTGCAAATTGTTGGAACATGGTTTCTGAGTGGGTAGGACTTACAGAGTAGTGAAGCAGAGAACCTAACCTGGTTAGGGTGAGATGGGCTAAAAGGAGCCAAATAGCCCTTGACATGATTCGCTATTCCACAAGTAATACCCACTCAGAAGCCATTCCTATATCTTGCACTGATGAAATCTAAAAAAAGGAAAGCTGCACTTGATGAAAAAAAACAACTTGCTAACTGTTAAACCGGAATTAGGGATGCACTGAATCCAGGATTCGTTCAGGTTTCGGCCTTTTTCAGCAGGATTTGGATTAGGCCGAATCCTTCTGCCTGGCTGAACCGAATCCTAATTCGCTTATGCAAATTAGGTGCAGGGAGGGAAATCGTGTGACTTTTGTCACAAAATAAGGAAATAAAAAAATGTTTACCGTTCCCACCCCTAATTTGCATATGGATTTGGTTCGGTATTTGGCAGAATCTTTCACGAAGGATTGCGAATCCATTATTATTTGGGGCTATGTGGCAGTCAGTGCCACAGAAAACATTGTACATCAGCCAATAAGATGAAACTGAATTGGGGAAGGCCCCTACAAAAGGGAATGATCCTAAGTGTTGTGACACACAGGGAGATAAGTCACCAAGCGATAAATCTTCGCTACTGTGGATGACTAATCTCCCTGAAATGCCTTCCTACTGGTAAGAATGTGAATCGCAGGTGGGATGGCATACATGTTGTTCCGGTTTTATGAAATCACCCGAAGTTTTCTTGTGAGGCGATTTCGAAATGAAGCTACGCACATGCCATCCCACCGGCAGTGGTTTTGCATGTTTTTTTAACATACTGATTCCTTACTTATGTTTCTGATAAATTTGAAGTTCTGGTCTCCAAGTAAGTGATTACTCACCACATAAAGGAAGTGGCCCAGGTGCGCCGCCCTGAGCCCTCAGCATGGGGTGCGTAACGCGCAAGGCTGTGGACACAGTAAACTCTTTTTTACTTTGAACAAATTGCATGGTGGAAGTTTGCCTTCATTCAGTGCCTGCTACAAATAACTTATTTATGTTTGCTTACAAAATTATTTAGTTTGGCAAGGGGTGACCAAACATTTTTTTCATAGGTTGGCAGGTTGTGTTTTTAGTGTTCCTTTGAAAAGCAGTTTACTAAGATGACGCATTTATATGTTTTTCTGATATTAAACTCCTTTTTTGTTTTGCTCATCATCTATGAAATGAGCATACTTATGGCTCTCTGAATAGGTGCTGTGCAGGAATAAGTGGGTGCTGTTATGCAGCTGTAGTTCTTGCAGAAGGGAAATGGAAAAGCAATTGATGCAGATGTTCTTCTCTCAGCTGACAGCAGATTCTTAGATAATTGCATTGGCCTTACAGGCCAAACCCATCCACCGTTGTTGTTCAACCCTAAATTATCCAGGACATTAGTAGAAATAGAATATCCATCTGTGGATGTGTTTTAAAAATTACCTCAAAGCTTCCAGTCTACAGCATCATGTCTCCCACATAGCATTAGGCAACCAGATAAAACAGCCTAAATATGAATGCCTGGGGTCCACTTAACAGTTTGATGTCTGAAATGCATAGGTTTACCTACTGTATGTGTACAGATCTAAAAAGTGTGTAAAAGTATTTGAATGTGTAGTGTGTGTGTGTGTAAATGCATGTATGTGTGTCTAAATGTATAAAGAAAGGCCACCTACCATGTCTGTGTACAGGGGGGTGTCCTTGGCAGCATTGAGGGTCCCAGGATCGCAGAACCTGCACAGCGGGAAATAAGTGGGGGGCACTGGAGGTTGGTCCTGCAACATCCTGTGACGGTGCATGTGGAGGAGGTAAAAGTCTGGTCCTGATACCATCGCAATGCAGGACCATCCTTGAAGCCCCCTTGGTTCGTTGCCTAGGGAGTTCTGTCTCTGCCTAACCCTAGGCCTCTCTTATTCATATTCAAGTCTCTTCAAATCAGTGCATGGTACCTAAGGTAATTTGGACCCTAGCAACCAGATTGCAAACTGGAGAGTTGCTAAATAATAAACTAAATAACTCAAAAGCCACAAATAATAATAATATCACTTTTTACATCATACTAAAGTTAATGTAGCAGTGAACAACACCTTTGAGATATTATATGGCCAGAGGAATGTTTTACTTTGGTAAAGAAAAAAAATACTTTTTCAGATACTGTACTAGAATTATTATCAGATACAGGTAAAATCTATTTAATACAAAATATAGAGGCAAGATATTCAAAAGTGAAATCAAAGAGAATGCACTGCTTGCTTTCTGTTAAATTACCCTCTAATAAACAAATACATTTTGTTTCCACTTAAACATGTTCTTCTGTTGTTCATCATGAGGTCTAACTCATTACATGCGCAATCATTGTCCTCTAGACTACTGAGAAGCTAAATGCATTTGGAGATAGGACAGGTGACCTGTATCATAACCTCATAATATTACATTAAAGGAAAACTATACCCCCAAAATCAACACTTAAGCAACAGATAGTTCATATCATATTAAGTGGCATATTAAAGAATCTTACCAAACTGGAATATATATTTAAGTAAATATTGCCCTTTTACATCTCTTGCCTTGAGCCACCATTTCGTGATGGTCTGTGTGCTGTCTCAGAGATCACCTGACCAGAAATACTACGACTCTAACTGTAACAGGAAGAAGTCTTGAAGCAAAAGATAGAACTCTGTCTGTGAATTGGCTCATGTGACCTAACATGTATGGTTTGTTTGGTTTGTTTGTGAGTACAGTGAATCCTACAATCCCAGGGGGCGGGCCTTATTTTTTAAAATGGCAATTTTCTATTTATGATTACCCAATGGCACATACTAGTAGAAAAGTATATTATTATGAAAATGGTTTATTTACATGAAGCAGGATTTTACATATGAGCTGTTTTATGCAATATCTTTCTATAGAGACCTACATTGTTTGGGGGATATAGTTTTCCTTTAAGTTGAAAGTGCCCATATTGTGAATATAATGTAGGCCAATCCACATGTCTGTTGAGTTAGTCTATTTCAGATGGCTATTGTTCATTTCCCAGTAAGCAAAAGTAGAAAGGCAAGGTCATGGATTCTGAAGAGATTTATTTTAAACAGGATATATTCATTTTGACAAACTTTATAACCCTTTATATTTTGCTTTGCAGCATTCATACGTAGCCCTAGATTTTATTTTCTTTGGCCAGTGTTATCGGATGAACGTTTTTTTTTTTTTTTTTTAACCATGTGAACCTAATTGTTGATAAGATTCTTTCACCATGCAATAGACAAACTATTTGTTTCCCCTAAAGCTTATCTTTCAAACACAGGACCGAGATATTCATAAATCAAGGAGTTTTATAAATAGCATTGGGATTCTTACAATAGCATGCTTTTCATTTTTGAAACCAGGTTTTACAGTTATACCTTAATGTGGTAAATGCTTTTTTAAAAGAAACCAAAGTAAATCATCGCATTACCCAACATCTTTTATTAGTTGAATCAAAAACGGACACTTTATTTTAAACACAGGCCTTTAACATTTTTATCTGATATCTGAGGTTACAAAAACCTGTCCAAAACATTGAGGTAATAAGCAAAAGTTTAATTTTAAATCTAAGGAATGCAGAACTTTGTTCTTCTAATCGGTGATTATTTCCAGCTCCCTGTCTTGTAAAGTATGGTATGATTAGTGTGTCTTGTTACACTCTACACATAACCCTACTGTGGATTTCTCTTCTCATATGTTGGATATATGCAGTACAGGTATGGGACCTGTTATAAACTCCGGATTACAGAAAGGCCATCTCCCATAGACTCAATTTTATACAAACAATGTATATTTTTAAAAGGATTTACCTTTTCTCTGTAATAATAAAACAGTACCTTGTACTTGATCCAAACTAAGATATAATTAATTATTATTAGAAGCAAAGCCAGCCTGTTGGGGGGTTTATCTAATGTTTACATGATTTTCTAGTAGTCTTAATGAATATCCATATTACAGAAGGATTTGTTATCCGGAAAACCCCAGGTCCTGAGCATTCTGGATAGCAGGTCCCATACCTGTACTTATTGTGAGTGTAGAACTTTATAGCATGGAACACATTCTGCATCTGTTGCTGAATCAGTCAGCAACTATCCTGTTTTCAAGTTTCCCCTCCCATTTTTTTGTGGCCCCACCAATATACAGTGTATAATGTGTAATATATTTCCCTGGTTTTACCTTCTGCCAGATTTTAAACCATATTTTTCTGCTAAATAGGGGTTCTACTGAAATAGTAATTGATGGACAGTATACTACAAAGTGTCATCTTAAAACAATCAATATCTTAGAATCCTCATTGAAAAACAAAATAAATTTGACGTTTAGGATTAAATATGATTAAATCTGATTCAATATAAAGTGAACATGACGTGACTTAAAAAAAATGTGATGCTTTATTACATGAAAATGATCAAACATTACAGTGTTTTTCTTGTTTGCAAAGGATGGCATCAGCCTTGAATGCACTACAGTATGCATTTAATACTTATCTGCTTCTCATATTAAAATTGAGATTTCCATAGGGGCAAGCAACATAATTTTTAATTGCTTTTTTAGAGCAACAATAAAACCCCAATATACAAGAATATTGTTTAGCAACTGATACAGACTGGATTTGTGATGGACCTAGCCAGTCTGAAGAGATTCCCTAATTAACACCATGCACAATTTCATCTTTGAGTTGCCACTGAACATTCAGCTTTATGATAACTTGACTATGACCCAAATTCACTAAGCGCCGAAGCGCCTAACGCTAGCGTCAATTCGCTAGCGTTGGGCATTTTTGTTACTTCGCAAATTGGTTTTCTTTTGAATTCCTTAAACCTAAATGGAGATTAATTGGACTGTATACTCCACTGGAGCAGGGGCTAAAGTGAATTTTGTATAATTGTATAATTGTTGGTGCTATGCAAACTATAATAAGATGATAATGACACTTAACTTTTTAAAAACCTGTCATGTGTAGTTTTTAATAAAAAATACTGTAAACTTTGAGTCTTTCTTCTCGCCTAGCTCTCCGGAGCCTACTGGTAGTGGGCTGATTTCCTTTAAAACGAATTTCCTTTTTCTCTGTAATAATAAAATAGTACATTGCACTTGATCCCAACTAAGATATCATTAATTCTTATTGGAAGCAAAACCTATTGGGTTTATTTAATGTTTCCAAGATTTTCTAGTAGACAAGGTATGAAGATCCAAATTACATTATCTGGAAAACCCCAGGTCCCGAGCATTCTGGATAACATGTCCGATACCTGTATTAATCAGGAAGTATCACTTTACATTCAGTGTGAATTTTATCATTTATTGTGATACAAAATGCATTATGTCACTGCACTCGGGCTAAAGTTTATCATTTGAGAAATTCTTATGTTCATAGCATATTGTATTTACCTATATTTGTTCCCATTCTTGTCAAAATGTGGTTATGATTCGCCTGCGCAGCAAATACAAAATCTGACACTTAGAGATAGAAAAGAAGCTGCAGTCTAAGGTCAGGCCTTGGTTAGAGCTGTTTTTAATGGTGGTTGGGTTTTTGACAGCCAACTAAATATTTATGGATCTCCACCAGAAGCCTTGTCAACAAATGTGCCTACCACATTTGCTAGCCATATAGCAGTATACTCTTGTGAATACTGTTTGCTGAAAATGTCTGCAAAGAATAAATGACTTCATTCAGACATGCAATGCAATGTACTTTCTTTTCCATGAAAAGAGATCAATCTTCTTTTTTCGCAGCTCTCAAAGCCATCATAACTATTGTACTTCTGTACCAAAGGCACAATCAATTGGGATTCTGTAATCCTCAAAGTCACAAATGATGTTAAAGCTTTGCTTATAGGCCGCTTGTTCAGATCAGCGACTTTAACTGCCTACATCCCAGCCACGTCTTGCCTAAGCATGGTAAAATGTGTGCATTAAAATTAAATTGCTCAGAAAGTGGAGACTGAAGTTAGTTATGTCTTTCAATTAAAATTAAATAATGTACATAATATTATGCATTTCTGAACAATCATTTTTGTATCACTTCTAACCTGAGAGAAGTGGAAACAGTACAAACTTATTTTAGAAAGAGTTTATCCTCATATATAATAGAGATATGAACACATACTTGGTGATTTTCTAGCAGACTTAAGGTATGAAGATCCAAAGTAGCTTCATGAGGTTAGTGCACCCTCATACCCACCCCTTTAAATTAATGGTGGTCCTATGTCCTTGTTTTTTATTAATTCTTGGTTTGGGCAATTTCTCTCTCTTAAAAGTCACAAATGCTAGCGGCAGGGGAGGCTTTAGCCTTTTTATCGAAACCAACTCCTGTGAGACACTCATTATATCTGCTGCACTTGTCACTAGGTAACACTTATACACTAATTCACATACACTACACCTATTACACTCCCCATTTAGCTTTTCCTTTTTCAATTCTGTTCACCCACACCTGTACTTATACCTATACTCAAACACATACACACACAAGTGTGCAACTATAGATACAACTTTACTTTGCCTTATTATAGTCTCTTTACTATCAATTTATTTTTTTTAAAAATGGCCGTTGGTTTGGACAGTCTCTCTTTTAAAAGCCACATACGCAGGTGGGGGGGGAGGATCTAGTCCACAGATTGAAACCAAGCTTCAGGAAATTTTTACTCCAGGTAATGCTGTTAAGCAGAGAGGTATATGACCTTTTATATTTTGATCACAGGTAAACAAGTTAGGGACCACTGTATGGGGTTTACCTTGACGTGGTATGGTGGCTTATCAACTTTATGATCATAACTGTAACAAAAAACCCTGTTTTTCTTTCCCTTTTTAAATACATGCACTTGCATATTCATTGAATCATTTAGACGGGATTATTGTACTTAAATATGTTTTTATATGGCCTTAGGAGTGCACCCACAACCCTCCTTTTTTGTACTTAAATCATAGTAGCTGAGGCTAAAAAGAAAACATTTGTCAAGTTCAACCTTTTTCCTAGCAAAACCTACTTACCTGCTAGTTGATCACAAGAGGCATAGGCTAAAAAAAGTTTGGTGCTACTTGCTTGTTTTCTTGCTCAGACAAATAACTTGTATGGGGGCCGCATGGTGGCCCTGGATATGTGGCAGGTGCAAAGTATAAGATGATTCCAGTATATCAAAGAACAATTTTCTTTCATTGTGAAGCTAAACCAATAGTTATGTGCTACATACAAGAAGTAAATATCCTGGACTCGTATAAAGATTCATCTTTTAATACAGCCATCATCCTAAGAAGAATGCTGACCCAACAATAATATTTTGCAGAAAGCTTAAATTGGAAACATAGGAGTCAGTCAAAACTTAAACTATAATATATAAGGGCTAGTACAAGATTCCAGTCATGAGCATGAGAATGTTTAAAATTAAAACCTAGCTACTGCAAAAGAATCTGGGCTGGCCAAAAAAAGATGCAATATTTTCCCAGGGTTGCATGCTTGTAGTGCCCAATTCAAACAGCCATCAATAAATTCTATAGGGCTAAATGCTTGCTGTGGGTTATTAGAATGTGTTGCACCTATTGTTACTGTATAAGACCCCTATTGCTTCATAAAGAGCTGTTTTGTTGCTATCCCTGTTATGTTTTTATATTTTGTATATGATATTAATATTATATGAGTTCAGTGATGAAAGAAGTTACAGAGATCAGACCGCTTGGGACCTGAGTTTTGCTGGATATGGGGTTTTGCTATAATTTGGATTACCATACAATTAATACTTAAAAATAAACAATTATGTAAATTGACCTGCACTCCTTTTAATCAATTAATTAATTTCCCCACACATTTACAAAACAGAGCAATATACTGATGCACTGACTTTTATCAAAGAAGTACAAAAGTCTTACTATTTTGTCTTGACGTTGCCTGGTTGTCTAACCTGATAAATTACATTTTTCACTTCACAACTATGAGGTCCTGTATCAGTATTTTTTTCCTGGATGTCTATGTAACTCCTGGCAAGGGTTTCCGGTCTGCTTTGCACCCACTTCATATGTTCTTACAAGGTGTTTGAAGCACACACAACTTTTACTACTTTGGTTACTTTTGTCCACTAATGACTATTGACTAATAACTAGTTCATTTTTTTAGTATATTGCTTTTTTTGGATACTTAATAAAACTTAACATTTGTTTTGGTAGCATTGGTGATAGGGATGCACTGAATCCACTATTTTGTAATTTGGTAGAACCCTGAATCCTTTGTGAAAGATTTGGCAGAATCAGATACTAATTTGCATATACATGTAAGTGGTGGGAAGAGAAAAAGAGAACCGCGAGCTGCACAAGCGGTTAAACATTTTCTACTTCCCTGTTTTGTGCCAAAAAATCATGTGATTTTAAGGATTTGGATTTATTTGGCCAGGCATGCAGATTCGGCTGAATCATGCTGAAAAAGACTGAATGCCAAACGAATCCTGAATTTGGTGCATCTCTGTTTGGTAGCAGTACCAAAACAATTTGGATATGGTAACTAAAACTTTGTATTGCTTTGTACCAAAGGTTTCTCTCAATATTTACACATAGAGGCCCATTTATCAAAGGTCGAATTTCGAATTCATGTGAGTTTTTTTACTCTAATAAATTTGAATATGCTGAAAATTCGATTTAAGAAAAAATTTGAACGTCCAAAAATTCGAATGGATATTACCCACTCGAAAACTCGAATCAAATTTGAATCGAATTTAGCAAAAACTCGAATGTCATGAAGGCTATTAACATGGGTCACTGGAAATTGAAGCGGCGCGAGATTGTCGCCCCTCAGAAGAGACCAAATATCCTCGAATCTGCCCGTGTGCTAGTTCCCTAAAATAAAACATAATTCAAAGCAACTTTACAATGTACATTACAAATTATCAATGGTTTGTAAAGGGCAAGTAAACCCCAACATAAGCATTCGCCTAATAAACCTCAGTGTTGGGAGATTTGCAGTAGAATTTATCAGAAGTAATTGCTCTTCTTGTTTCTTTACAATATGCTAGGTAGTTGCTGCTACTGGGAACCCTTTATTCATCAAACAGATTAATCCATGCTACCAAGAGTTAAACACTGTTTTAAAGGTGCAAGTCCAACAAACTTTAAATCGTAGTGCTTTCTTTATCTCATGCCTATTCATGTTTCCTTGAGGGAGGTTCTTGGCAGAAAAATCAGCTTTTAGATTGAAGACCTGAATAAGTGCATTGACTTTACATTGCAGAATATTGTTTCCAGTTAGTCCTTACCTGTAATTGAACTCTTCAAGGGGCTGTTTTCTGTTTACAAAAGTAACATTACAAACAGAAAGTGGAAGCTGAACACTGTAAGGTTTATATTGAGCTGTTTTATGTAACTATATGAAATAAAACACTGAAGATTATCTAAATAATCGACTTGTCATAACTGATGTATAAGCCATAAAACGACCTTCCAGAAAGTCCTGTTATCAGTACTCTGTAGAGAGAACACCTTATCATAACAGAATTGCTGTTCTTACAGTTTACCATTGCATTAAATTGTGGTAATGTTCTATATCATTATCTTTATACAAAAGGAGACCATGTAAACATTAATAAATATCAGTCTTTTTGGTATATTGAGCCTGCCTGCTTTGCTATGATTACCCATAAGAGACCATTAACTTAAGCAATGTAATATCCAGTCTCAACACAGATAGCCAAACATCAAAGACAACAAACTCACCAAATTTAGGATATGGCCCAGGTGCACCAGCCCCAGACCCAGATATATATATATATATATATATATATATATATATATATATATATATACACATATATAATCTGCTAATGGCATGAATAAATAATCATTGATTCACATATCGGAGTGCTGCTGGAATTATTGCTTTACATATATACATATATAAGATATCACATGCAGTAAAGGGAACAACCTTACTGTATAAGGGGACAAAACATCATTAAATGATAATAGGACGTCACAATGGTATTCTTGTATGTAAATTAAATATTCAAAAAAGCCTCCTGGTTCAGGATATTTCTAAAAATGTCACCCTGGGAGACTCTCTACATGCCCTGAACTTAGAAAAAAAGACAGCTGTATGTTAGTATACACATAGGCATATTAGACTATAAACCTGTATGGCTGCATATTGCATCAATAAAGATTTTTGTAATTTTTATTAATTTTCTGTTGGACAGTCTACTTTGGAGTGCCAACCCTGTTTTGGTTTAATATCCAATACCAGAATAGTTAAATAATTAACCCTTTTTACCTTATTACGCTATTTGGCTAATAATAACAAGGTCGGATATACTGTAGTGGGTTATTGCCTTCAATACAGACTAACAGACTTTTTTGTATTTTGTATTTTTCAGGTAGAGTTCCCTCAAATTTTAGAGTTTTCAAGTCTTTCTCCAATCCCAGGCTTTACAAAATGGATGTTGGGGGCTTTGAGCTCTCAGATTAAAGAGTCTGGTAGAACAGAGATGTTTACAGAAGCGGAATGCAAAGATATAGAGGACATCACAGGTGGACCTTTCTCTGAATCTTTAAAACGCCTTTTCACAAGCAATGAATGGATGAGGTGTGAAAGACTAGTGAATGCTTTAGAGACACCTCTGATGAGGCTTTGCGCTTGGTACCTCTATGGTGAAAAACACAGAGGCTTTGCCCTAAATCCAGTTGCTAACTTTCATCTTCAAAACGGGGCTGTTTTGTGGCGACTTAACTGGATGGCAGACACCAGTCCTCGTGGAGGAAATGCTTCCTGCGGAATGATGGTGAATTATCGCTACTTTCTGGAAAACACTAGCACAAATAGTGCTAAATACTTGAGAATGAAATACATAGAGGCCTCCGATCAAGTACTGAATCTGGTGTCTCAGTTTAAAATGAACAGCAAATTATGATCACTACTAAGACTCAAAAAAAAAAAAAAAACATTGAAATGAAATCAATGATAGCTCAATGCATTGTATACAGTATAAGTTATTGTCAATAGTTGTCTTCTAAACCTTCTGACCTGTAGAGTGAAATTCTCTGCACAGAACAGAAAAAATACATTTAGCTCCTGTGCCATATTGTTTCTCATGGTGACTTGTCTTGGATCATTCCAGTAAAACCACGATTTGGCTCAAAGGTAAAACCTGAAATATGGTTCTTTTATATTGATACTGCAGATTCTAACAGTGAACTGTGCTTAGATGATTAAATCTATAGTTCCTGAGACTACAGGGGCTACTATCACAAGCTCCAGCCAATCGGGTTTACGGGCTGAATCCACAAGTTACTTTGTTCAACCAGGGAAGCATTATATGCCTATATTTTCTACTGTTTTCATATGTAGATTTGGTTGTATTAAAAGAAATCAAGGTTTGGTTTACATAGCCACTGTTTTTCAGGTCTACAAAAAAAGAGGCACACAAAACTTAGAATCTGTCACTCTAGAAAACATTTGTTACTGAGTTGGCAAATCACCTTGGGCAACACATTAATATTTATAGTTACCATAATACATGTGCGTTATGTCCAAGATATCCAATTGTAGAAAATAGCTTAAAACTTTGCACATTTATTAACATCTTCAAAGTTTTACTTATTTCACTTCTGGAGGTTTTAATAAATACTAACACTATTTTTTAAGTGCAAATAGTGTGTGTGTTCAAAAAATAAAAAAAAGCAGACTTGAGTAGTTGCTAATTCAAGCAAATGAGCCATAGCATGAAGGGACTGCAGTGAGGCTTTGTATTGCTGCTGAATAGATATGACTCTTTATAAGCATCTGATCAAAATAGACGTTTGTGGTGTGTGATATATCTGCAAATACCCATGAGCAGATAGAATTCTTAAAGATAAAATATAAACAGTAATTTATTATTTTACCCTTCTGTAATAAATCAGAAGTCGACATTAAACGCTGTACTGTGTGATTTTTTTTTGTTTAGTTTCTGGCTTGTGCAGTTTTTTGACCAGGCAAATACTATTATTACAATATTACAATAATATATGTTTTCTCTACTCTACTGCACTTGTGCTAAGTATAACTTGCAAATAGAACTCCTTTACCATTATTAATCTGTTAATCACTGGTTTTCTGCTCCCATCTCGAGTATTTGACTTGAATACAATGCTTGTGGCAACCAAAGGCTTTCCCCCTCCACAGCACAATTCATAACAAGAACAATTAGAATGTATTGTTGTGGTATTTACAAGATAAACATCCACTAGATTTGCAAGCAAGATGTGTAAGAGAAGCCATCATTGGGAAGGACTGGTTTAAGGGTTCTGAATCCATGCTTGGTGATCATGATCGAGAATAAAGGTAAGTTTGCACAGAGGATTGTTATGGGCACATGATTTTTATCAACATTGGGCAAATCGACACATGGGCAGTAACCAAACTGCGATTCACTTTTTTTTTTCAGTAAAACTAGAACAGTAAAAGCAACATTGGGTTGATCGCTACAGGTTACTGCACAGAGGAAAATGTACCCAATATTGATAAATGGTATCAACAGTTTTCACTGCAAAATAATTCCATTTTTTGTGGTTGAGGGCCTTCTGCGCTTACATGATGGATTGTAGATTATATACAGGGGTTTTCAAAGTAGGCTTCAGCTGTTTGTAGTTTATGGAGTAAGTTGAAGATATCTAGTGAAACGTATAAAGACACACAGAACATTATTATGCATCTGTGCCAGGACAGCGCCAACCTGTAAACATCTGTTCCTACACTTCATCATGTTCATCGTGGTGATAATGTACATGCTGTGCCGTAAATTATGAAGGCCTTGTGCCTCTGGCAATGCAACACGCTGTATTTCAAACCTCTCTGTATATCTGACTGTTCATCAATATGTTTATTCAGTACTGCATGTATAAGAAAATGAAAGAACAAAAGAGAAGGTACATTGCACAAAGCCATTTATTAAGCAGGTTATGCCTTTGATTTCTAATACATTAGACTGCAATATTCCTGCTTCAATGCTATGCCATGAATTGGGCCATGCAGTACTCTGAAACTATAGATGGAATAGGAAAGTATTGTCTCCAGCTTAGGGTTGTAACGAGATGAATTTATTTCAACCTTTGAGCAATCGTTTTGAAATCAAGCTCCTAGATGTCTGTTACCTTGTCGCCAGATTAACTTTCCTGTCTGCTCACTTTATCTAGTGAATATTCACTTCAACATGTAAAAGCCTTTTTTCATGATATCAAATAAGGAACTGATGTAGTTTTTGAAAACAAATTGAAATTGAAGGCATTTTCATTTGATTAATGTTACCCCTTAGCAGTGACATATTGGGTACAGCAAAAAATGCTGACCTGGAAAATTAGTTACCTAGACAAGAGGCCATTTAGTGTGACTGTGAAGAGTAGGTTCAAATGCCTGATTGCTAATACTGTATGTCTTTGAACAGGATCCCCAACCTTTTGAACCCGTGAGCAACATTCAGAAGTAAAAGGAGTTGGGGAGCAACACAAGCATGAAAAATGTTCTTGGGGTGCTAAATAAGGGCTCTGATTGGCCATTTACTAGCTCCTATGTGGATTGAAGCTTTATTTGGCAGTGCTCCTGGTTGTTCTACAGCCAAAACTTGCCTCCAAGCCCAGAATTCAAAAATAAGCTCCTGCTTTGAGGCCACTGGGAGCAATATCCAAGGGGTTGAAGAGCAACATGTTGCTCACGAGCTACTGGTTGGGGATCACTGTCTTTGAATAATAATTAGTCATTGTTGGAATTGCTCAGTAGTGGTATTTGCAGTCTAGAATCCCCAGCTCTTTGCATTGTGTTAAAATGATATACCAGTAACATGATATAAAAAGATATGTGAATAGATGTTAAGCAGTAGATGATATAGATGTATTGTATACTCAGTTTGAAATAATCATATTGCAGTAGATGTTTTTCCCTGACAACTGTTGCCAGGTGATATTTGCAACCAACAGGCACCTCCATTCTGGCAGGATGATTACACACTGACGTTTCTTGGCTGACAATGGGAAGAGTTGTTCAATAGAGTTAGCAGAGTGGGCTGCATTTCACACATAACCCTTGTTATGTATTGGCATAAGTTAATGGATTTCCTTCTTAGGGTACAGTCATCCATCCAAAGTATTTGTTGCAATTTTAGTCTTAAACCAGTGCAACAAGTCTCAGGAGAGAAAATCTTAGCACTGCCCATGAGGTTAATGTTCCAAGCTACTTTATTTCTTAATACTATTCCTGCCAAGAAATGGAGAGGTTTTCAGGAATAAACAAACTGATTCTCAACAGTTTGCTTCATGAAACCCACAATTAAAGACTTGTACACACACATTCTCCTGCAGAAGCACAGGAGATTTCCTATGTGGCCAAAGATTAAAAATATCTTTGCACATGTTCCAAGAAAATGCAGGAAGGTTTTGTCCATGCTTTGGTTCCATTAATTGACCCATTTAGTTAACCATGTCTCCAAAAAAGTACTCCATCTCAAGTCTTCTGAGGTCATGTAGACGTCAATGGCGGATGTCCCATTTACAATTGGAAGATATCATGATCTGCACTGGGTTTCATACAATAATCCAAAGAATTAGTCGTTTTCGGGGGCGATAATCCAAAAAATCTGCGTTTTCCGGCGTCAAATCTAATATCATACAATTCTGATTTATTTTCAAGATTTTAATGTCTTTCCCAGATTTTTTCAACTAAATTTATAGATAAATACGGTGAAAATATGCACGTGAGTTTGGTTGAAGTGGTTTTAGCAAAATAGTGAGAAATTTTCAGATTTTAGTATCAGTAGGTGGCAAAACTACTGTACTCTCAAACTGCAGTAAACTGTTGGTACATTTTTTTTTTTTTTTGTCTATAAAAAGTTTTGCTATTCGCACTTATTATAATGAAGGTTTATTCCTGCTTCAATCATGTTGTGATCTCTTCTACTTCTATACCATTAAATTGATAGCAGTAAGGATCTTTTACTGCTTTTTCTTTCGCTGTCTGTATACAGGTGCATTTCTAATCTTCTACTGTAGCTGTCTGTAATAAAGTAACTGGTAACACTGCATCTAATAGCAAATATGTCCATGTGCACATAGTTAATGGATGAGGAAGTATGATGGATGTGATTTCGTGGAATTATTGCAGTCCATGAAACAGAGAAAACAAAACACAGAATTGCATTAATATTCTAAACTAGATTATAAGAATTTAATGGATATGCCAGATAAAATATTCCATCACAAGATTTACTTCATACAAAAGGCTGGAGTACATATTTAATGAAACAATATTCCAAAAAAACAGAATAAGAACCATGGCTCCTCTGTACTGCCGTGCCCAAGAGAGTCAATAATGGGCATGTGTAATAGAGGTGTTTTGCAACTGAGCTGTACTGTGGCTGCTAGCAAATGACTTCCAACATCATAAATCACAAGCACGACTTGACGGAAACCTAATATTACAGCAAAAGTTTTGTTTTATTAAACACTTACAAATCCCACACAACCTTGGGCTTAAATAAATGTCATTCTTGAGCTGTTTTGCTACCACTATATGGGTATTGTTTAACTGCAAGTTCAGTACTCACTCCATAGTAAAAGAACAGTTCTAAAACCTGGTTTATAATTTGCAAGATGTTGCTACTAGGGATGCACCGAATCCAGGGTTCGGGATTCGGCCAGGATTCGGCCTTTTTCAGCAGGATTCGGCCGAATCCTTCTACCCGGCCGAACCGAATCCGAATCCTAATTTGCATATGCAAATTAGGAACGGGGAGGGAAATTGCATGACTTTTTGTCAGAGAACAAGGAAGTAAAAAATGTTTTCCCCTTCCCACCCCTAATTTGCATATGCAAATTAGGGTTCGGATTCGGTTCGGTATTCGGCCGAATCCTTCACGAAGGATTCGGGGGTTCGGCCGAATCCAAAAAAGTGGATTCGGTGCATCCCTAGTTGCTACAGTACATGAACTTACTTAAGGGATCAAAATTAAAATGTAGAGCAGCCATACAAAGGCTAATAAACATGAAATCCAGCCCAGCAGCACAAATGGAAGGTTATGTTTGAATGGGTATTCCACTAGCATAGGTTTATTGTTCGGATGTATATGTTTCCTGTGGTGCCTTGCAGCCTAAGGTGGGGATTCATGCTCCTCCCCACATACCCTCCCTGCTCTTTACTCTCATGTGCTACTACTAGGGCATTGTCCCAGATTTGCTGGAAAAGATAGCAGTATTTCATATAAACATGGAATATTTTTCTCTTTGGACATCAAGGACCTAGCCTTTTTTTTGTTATGGAATAAGTGATCCAATTGGAAAAATGTTGAAACAAAACAACTGGATGATCATGTAATGATCACATGCTTTTCAATATAGCAAACATCTTACATATGGAATGTTCTTGTGTACTACTTTGTACCCTTTTTTAACAATGGCTGCCCAAATAGTCCATAGGATTCTTCCTGGACCTTCACTTTTGAAAGACTTCGAAATATTATAGACAAGCAGGTGCTGTGTAGTTCTATTATTATTATTCTAGGATAAGTACTGGGAACCTTATATTTCTGTGTTGGGGACAATTGACAATTGAGTCAACCAATTCAGATTGTGGCTGAAAATGAGTGCCATCAGTAAGTAACCGTGGATCAACAGAAAAGATGAATGCCATCAGTAAGTAACCATGGATCAACAGAAAAGATGAATGCCATCAGTAAGTAATCATTGATCAACAGAAAAACTGACTTTACTTTACTGTAGGCCTACAATCATATCAATGTAGTATGACCTAACACTTGTACACTTGTAGATGTTCTACACACAGATCAAATTGTTAAAGTTCAATAGAAATCAAGACTTTCGAGTTGTTTCCTTTCACAATTAAAAATGTGTTAGTGTAATTCTTGTTTTCCTGCTCAAATCATTAATGAACCTATTTATATTCTGGCTGAAAATTATTTATTTCTGGATGCTACCTATAGCCTTCTGAATGTATTTTCTGTATTGCCTACAACAGCCTGACAAAGCAGATAATTACATAACATTTTAAATGCTCTCACGATAAATATTTTGTAATAGTACCTGGAAGGCGGCGGGGATGCCTATGCGGGTATGCGGGAACTTGTCTGCCCAGAACTATTGACTTGGTTCTCTCACTTTAACACCTCGCAGCATCTGAGTTGTGACGTTTGTTCTGGGTTTGTGATACAGAACGTGACATTACAATGGGTCAGACATGGACGCCGAAGGAGCAGCTGCTTCTCCCGCTACCACAGAAGCAATTCTGACATGTCTCTGGCAACATCCTTTCGTTTCTGCTCCAACTGTTGTTCCAGGAAGCAGACTGCTACCAACATCCCCAGGTAACTCTGTAGTGGAACCTAAGGTCCTGTTCCCTGAAAACTTTACTGGGGACCATACTAAATTTATGGGCATTTAGCTTATTCCATCGTCCCTTGATACTTTAATACACTTTGCTATATAAATTGATAGGAGGCATAGGGAGAGGAGTCAGGAAGGAGAACCTACTTTTCCTCCAAGGTACTCATTCTGGTCCACTTAGAGTGGGATAAGGGTTGCATAGAAAGTTCTGGCTTCCTAGATGCTGGGGCAGCAGGGAACTTTCTAGATATTAATTTTGCTCGGAGACACGGCATACCCACACTACACCTGGTCCCATCAGTCAAATTATTGGCTATTAATGGTAGCTCTTTAGGATGTTGTTTAATGTCTTCCAAATCTCAATAAAAGTGAGAATTTAGCCCTAAGAAAATTACAGGAAAATCAAAATATTATAATCAAGCCAGCAGATAAGGGAGGGGCAGTAGTGGTAATGGATACAATGTATTATATTGATACTATTAAAGGCATGTTAGCTGACAACAGCACATATATTCCATTACACTCTGATCCCCTCCCTTGTATCCAAAAGATGATTCAACGCTTATTAGGAGAGGCACTGGACAATAGCGTAATAGAACCGAAATTGGCAAAATTTTGAAAGCAATCCAACCCAGTGACTCCTCTATTGTACACTTTGGCAAAAATCCATAAAAATGTACAGCGTCCACCGGGACGACCGATTGTGGCAGGTGTACAATCAGTGTTTAATCCTATAGCTATATTTCTAGATAGGGTCTTACGCCCTTATGTGGAAAAACAAAGATCTTTTATCCTAGATATTTCAGATTTCTACACTAGATATAGAAAGCCTCTGTACTAATATACCCCATGAAGGGGGCTTGGAGGCTGTGAAATATTGTATTGAGAATGATCCATGTTGGGATGGTGCACAAAGAAGGTTTATCATTAATATGCTAAGTATTATACTTGAAATGAATTATTTTCTATTTCAGGACACTTTCTACAAACAACGATGCGGTACCGCGATGGGATCGAATGTGGTCCCACATATGCTAATATATTTGTTAATTTATTTGAGGAGACTTTTGTCTATAAAAATCTAATATTTCAGCGATACTGTAAAGTATGGTATCGCTATATAGACGATATATTTATGCTGTGGGAGGGGCCACGTTCGATCCTCATGAATTTTTATGATGAATTGAACAGTTATTTACCAGCTTTAAAATTCACCATACAGTCGGGTTTTTTAAGCATAAATTTTTTGGATGTCCTGATTTATAAACAGGAGGGGGGACTAGCAACAGACCTATATGTAAAACCAACCGACAAAAACACCTTATTACTATATTCTTCATTTCATCCACCCCATATTAAACGATCGATACCAAAATCGCAATTTTCGAGAGTTAAACGAATAGTATCAGAGAAATCAAAGTTGACAGAGAGGTTGGATGAAATGGAGAATAAATTTGTGGCCAGAGGTTACCCTAGAAAAACCCTTGATAAATGTAAGAGGGATGTGATGTCCGGACAGGTGAATAAAAACAAGAAAACAAAGAGAGCTGAAAGGTTGATATTTATTAGTGGTTATAACAGTCTATCTAGACAGATTGGTAAAATTGTCTGCAATCACTGGGGAATATTGGGAGTGGAATTTTCAGGTCTAAGTCCCTTTGATAGGCCACCAAGGATTGCGTATAAAGAAGCTCAATCAATAAGGGATAGGCTGGTCAAAGCTGATGTAGGTCCAGAGAAAATTATGCGACAGGATACTATTGGGGCGCGAAAAAACGGTACATTTCCGTGTCTGTCATGCAAACACTGCAACAGTTGTTTAAAAGGGGATATGATTTATCATCCACATAGAGGTACGGCCATTAAGATAAAGGGGTATCATACCTGTCTCTCCACATATGTGGTTTATGCTTTAAAATGCCCTTGCGGGCTTACAGTATGTATGTGGGACAGACGACCAGACAACTTAAGGACAGAGTGGGGGAACATAAATCTGACATTAGGAGAGGGGTACGACAAAGCCCTGTAGCAGAACACTGTTGAAGCTGGTCACTTTGTCTCCCAATTACGCTTTCAGGTTTTACAACAAATCCCTAGACCTCGAAGAGGGGGAGATAGCGTTAAACTACTACTTAAATGTGAAGCAGGCTGGATCCGTAGATTGGATACTGTGACCCCTAGAGGCATGAATAAGGAATATGAATTGAGTGCAGTGATATAGATTCTATAGTTGTTTTTAACAAGTTTTTACTAAGTTTTTAAAAGTAACAATAAAAAAGTTTTTTATTCTCTGTTTGTAATGGCTTATAATTACTTTGTACCCTTTACCTTCTATAGAACATCAGCAGGATCCACTGAGGGGAGATAAATAACAAGATATGAAACAAGTTAGATAAGTGATATGATACAATATTAAATAACATTGTTTTAACTTTTGATGTGATACAATGTATGTAAAATATAGCCTTGCTCAATGTAATGTGAGTTAGACACTGATTGGATAATATGTATCTGTTAAACATTTGTAAGTCTGGGTGATGGCCACTAGAGGTTTTGGGTATAAAAGGAAGTTATGGTGATGTTTTTGTTAGCTTGATAAAGGATCGTTTGTATCGGAAACGTCGCTATGCTATATTTTAATGGAAAAACCTGGAGTGCTGCAATCTATATACACTTTAATGTCTTCCAAATCCTTTAAATATTATAATGTCCATGGGTTCTAATCACTCAGAACAAATCTTTAATTTTATTTGTCTTCATACACCTGTGATTCTAGGCGTTCTCTAGCTACAGAAACACAATTCCCTAGTGGATTGGGTTGCTAACAAGATCTGGGGAATAGGTTGCAAGGTTTCATGTCTAAAACCTTCCCAAGTTCTTGTTGCAATGTCTGTAGAAAGGTTACCTTCCTGCTATTCCTCATTTGTAGACATCTTCTCTAAATAATCTGCCAAGACCCTTGGTTGATTTAATTCCAGGCTTCTCTCCCTGAGTGTCAAGCCATGGAGGAGTATATTGAGGAAAAATTAGAAAGAGGGTTCATCAGGCCTTCCTCCTCTCCTGCAGGTGCCGGATTTTTATTTTTTAGAGAAAAAAGTCCTTGATTTCTGAACTCTTTGATACGGTTAAGGGTGCCACAATCTTCTCTAAGCTTGATCTGGGAGGCAATTATAATATAATTCAGATCAGGGAAGGGGATCAATGGAAGACGACCTTTAATACCTGTGATGGGCATTATACATATTTAGTTATGCTCTTTAGTTTATGTAATGCCCCAGCCATCTTCCAAGAATTTGTAAATAGTATTCTAATCTTCTAGGTCGCTATGCAGTGATGTACTTGGATGATATTTTGATGTACTCTTCCAGTTTAACTGCCCATCACGCCCATGTTCTGGAGGTGTTATTTAGATTAAGACAGAATCGTGTTATGTATGGACCCGTCACCCAGACATAAAAATCTGTATAATAAAAGTCCTTTTTTAAATTAAATATGAAATCCAATTTCTTTTTTTTATTGAAGCATTCATTGCTGTTGTAAACTCATTTAAAAATATCAGCTGTCAATCAAATATTGCCTACCCCGCCTCTATGCCTAGGCATAGAGGCGGGGCAAACAATTACTTTCATTTTCCATTCAGCATTTCTTAGATGTCACCGCTCTCCCTGCTTTCCCCCAGCTCTCTTAACGATTTAATTGTGTAACCAGTGCATGGGGATGGACATTGGGTCCCTGTCCCCTTGTGCACAAACAAGATTCTGAGAAGATACAAGACTTGCCTTAATAACAGTGTCCACAAAATGGTTCCTTCCTGGTTGCTATAATTATGAGTTCCCAGACTGATGGAAACAATATTCAAATAATTTATACAGTGTAATTAAAGTTCATTTTGCTTGACTAACATGATAAAATAGGATTTGTAATAATTTTGTTTGGGTGATGGGTCCCCTTTAAGACAGAACTGGCTATATGCTAGGATTGAAAAATGTATTTTTGAAGTATCCTCCATTAATTTTATGGGGTATATTATTTCCCAAAAGGCATTATAGATGGAGCCAGCCAAGGTTTAGGCCATTTTAGATTGGTGCAACCACTTTCTTTGCAAAGCCATTTGCCAATTATTACAATTTATTAAAAACGTGTTCTATCCTGATGGCTCCGATCACTGCCTTTACCAAGGAAGGAGCAGATCCTAGAATCTGTAGAGGCCGTAAAGGCCTTTTAACAATTGAAAAAAATCATTAATTTCTGCTCTGGTGCTCCAACATCCAGATTCTACCCTTCCATTCCTTCTGTTTCTGAGATTGACGCAGGAGCAGTTTTATCACCGTGACACTTTGTTACTGGTAAAATTCAGCCATGTGTTTTTTTTTTCCAAGAAAGTTTTCTCCTAAATTATGACAACAGGGAATTGCTGGCCATTAAATGGGCATTAGAAAAGTGGAGACATCTTTTGGAGGGTGCTAAACATGTGTTTACAGTGTTTACCGACCATAAAAGTCTTTTGTATATTCAGTCTCTCAATATTATCATAACATACAGGCCTGGGTTAGAAATGCTAAGGCAGATGCCCTATCCAGAAGTTATGTCTCCAGTCTTTGAGAGAAATCTGATCGTGATTTAATTGTCTCTAAGGCAGTGATTGTAGCAGCATTTCTCTTTGTCTGAAGCACAGGAAAATTTACCTCCTAATGTACCTCTGGGCAAACTTTTTGTTCCGGAAATCCTTTGTTAGGTGTTTTTGATTGAGACTCATTATTCAAAGGTATCCAGGGGGCAAATTCACTAAACAACAAAGCGCCTAATGCTAGCGTGAATTCGCTAGTGTTACTTCGCACCCTTACGCCTGGCGAATTTGCGCAACTGACGGAACTACGCAAATTCACTAACGCGCAAATTATTCTGAACGCTATCTTTTATGCAAGACTTCCTTCGCCACCTCAGACCAGGCGAAGTGCAATAGAGTAGATAGGGATTGCTTCAAAAAAATGTAAAAAAACTCTTAAGTCCCAAAAAACGCTGGGTGATTGCTGGCTGAAAGAGATCGAAAAAATTTTTGGGGCTACCCTCCTTCCCCCCTACATTTCCTAACTCATGGCAACTTAACTATACAGTGGGCACATGTGTAGGGCAAAATAAAAATTTTATTTGCTGTTTTGAAGGTTTCCCAGTGTAGTGATGCTACATATACCTCCATTGTAACTTCAATTTGGCGCCATATGCAAATTAACCATTGCTAGCGTAACTTTGCTTTGCTTGGCAAATTAACGCTAGCGCAACTTTGCAACCTTACGCTTCCCCTGAGCGTAACTTCGGATTTTAGTGAATATGCATAGCGCTGGCGAAAATATGCCTGGCGAAGCGCGGCGAAGTGGATGCTGGCGCAATAACAAATCTTAGTGAATGTCCCACCTGTTCTCTTCTTTCCCACACTCTCTGGCGGCCAACAATAAGACAGGATGTTGCTAATTATATTAATTATTGCCCAACATTCAAAACCATCCAGGTCCTTACCTTAGGGTCTGCTACAGCCACTTCCTATTCCAAAAGGCCATGGACCGTTTTAGTAAAATGTCTCAATTTATTTGCCGTCCCACCCTCCCCTCTGCTAAGTCTCTTTCTGAACTCTTCCTATACAATATGTTTAAGCTTTTTAAACATTGTTTCTGATAAGGGGTTCAAATTGTCTCAAGGTTCTGGCCTTTTGTTCACTTATGGGCACTGATTTGTCTTTCCCCTCTGCGTATCATCCATAAACAAACAGTCAGACGGAAAGGACTAATCAATGGACAATCTTAATTTTTTTTTATGTTTTCGGCTATCATCCCGGAGCCTTTTTATTCTCTGCTCTTTCCTCGTGTGTTCATGCTCTTTGGTTGACCACTTTTCTAAGATTTGCCAAAAGGTTCAGAACTTGTGTTCTGCAGTAGCTTCCTAGGAGAGAAACGCAGATAGGCATTGTAAAATGTCACCCCAGTATCAGGTAGGTGGTAGTGTCTGGTTATCTTCCAAAAACATTCCATTGAAAGTTTATTCTACCAATCTAGGACCCAAATTCAATCTCAGCACTGTCTGGTTAGAACGTCCTCCTGAAAATTTGTAACAATTTTCATGTTTCTTTGTTAAAGCCTGCCAGGGCTATTCTACAGAATTCTCCTCCAGGTATAGTGGAGGGTCAGCCTCATTATTCGGTACACAGGTTAGTGCATTCCAGCCTTTCCAGAGGTAAATTGCAATATCTAGTACACTGGAAAGGTTGTGGTCCTGAGAAAAGATCTTGGGTTCCAGCCTCTGGTTTACTTACAGACCATCATAAATGTCAGCTTCATGTAAAGTTTCCCGATAAGCCTAGTTGTCCAGTGACCCCCTCAAGAGGGAGATAATGTAATAGTATCTGGGAGACAGCAGAGATGCCATCCCGCCTTATCTTCCACAGGCCACTTCCTCTTGGTTTTTACCCCGGCCTGTTATTTGACTAACCAATTTACAATTCTTTAAACTATTTTACCTGTCTGCTTCCGTGTTTAGGTATCATATACTCTCAGGTCTGTATATTTTTACTTCAAGGTAAAATCACAGGGAAGTTTTGAAAAACATTGTGATTACTCCACATTTATAAAAAGAAATGTATTTATGCATTGATACATGTAAGTAGATTTCATTTATGTTACTGCTCAGTTCCAAATTGGAAAATAATCCTTTGCACATACCATACCCTTGCATTGTGTCTTCAGGGAGATGCTGAGATTGACACTCTAAGCACTGGAGAAAATTGTTTTTTTTTTCTTCTTTTGTGAAGATTATTCACTATGACACTTTGTAGCCTGTGATGGTGTATGGGACCTGTCATCTAGACTGCAAGGTTTTCCAGATAAGGGTTCTTTCCTTAATCTGGATCTCCATACCTTAAATCTACTAAAAAATCATTTAAACCGGAGATTGTTTTGCTTCCAGTAAACATTATATCCTAGCTGGGACCCTAGCTGGAACCCAGTGCAAGGTACAGTTTTATTATTACAGCGAAAAAGAAAAAGATTTTCAAAAATGTTAATTGTTTTATTAAAATGGAGTCTATGGGATATGACCTTTTTGTAGTTTTGAGCTTTCTGGTTAACCAATTCCTTACCTGTAATAATAATGGACTTACTAGCTTGTGTCCTAACATACAGTTGTGTTAGAATAATAACATCATTAACCTGATCAATCTTTGTTTTTGGTAGAAATTATAATTTACTAGTAGGTGTAGTAAAGTTATAGAAAGCCAACGGATATTATATGATATGCATGCTGCTGGTTCTGTGTAATTGAATCATTAATTGAGGCTTCTTCAAAATCATAATAGCTTGTTCCAAATAATAGCAGTGTGGAGATCAATTTGTGAGGTCATTCATTCTCTGAAAATAAACAGGTGCCAATTACAGCCCTTATTTAAGGAAGGAAGGCAACAAATGTTGTGCATTGATTGATAAAATGGGTCTTTTGAGACATTGTTCAGGAGAAAAGCATACTTTGATTAAAAAAATTATTGGAGAGTAGAAAACAGATATATAAGAAGTTCAGGAAACGATAGACTGCTCAATGCTAAAATAATCTCAGATGCTTTAAAATGGCAACCAAAAGCTGAAATATATAGAAGAAAACCGAAAACTACCATTAAAATTGATTGAAAAATAGTCAGTATTGCAAAGACTCAGCCAATGATCAGCTCCAGGAATATCAAAGAAAGTCTTAAGTTACCTGGGAGTACTGTTACAATTAGAAGGCACTATGTGAAGCCAAGCTAGAAGCCCTCCCAAAGTCCCATTGTTGAAAAAAATGACATGCCAAGGAACACATTGAATGGCCTAAATAGAAATGGCACAAATTTTTGTGGACTGATTAAAGCAAGATTGTTCTTTTTGGATTTAGAGCCTCAGACAGTTTGTCACACGACCGCCAAACACTGAATTCAAGCCACAGTACAATGTAAAGACAGTGAAACATGGTGGCACAAGCACCATGATATTGGGATGTTTCTTATACTATAGTGTTGGGCCTATTCATCACATACCAGGGATTGATCAGTTTCAATACATCAAAATACTTGAAGAGATCATGTTGCCTTATGCCGAAGAGGAACACACCAGTAAACTAGCAACATCTCCAGACCAACAAGATTGACATTATGGAGTGGTCAGCCCAAACCTTAATCCAATAAAAACTTGTGGGGTGACAGCAACAATGATGTTTTTGAGGCAAATCCAAGAAATGCAGAAGAATTGCGGAATGTAACAGGTGCCAAAAGTTGGTGGACTCCATGTAACACAGATGTGCAGCAGTTCTCAGAAACACTGCTTATACAACTAAATATTAGTTCAGGGAATCAAATGAAAGCAAAATCTTGAAACATTTTTCAGTTTATACAGTGAATGTAGAATGAAGACACTGCTATTTTTTGGGGGTCACAATGTGATAGTGTAGATTTTGTGTGCAAATTTTGTGTGTCCGCTATGCATTTGTTGTGCTAAACACTTATTGCATTAATTAAAATATCTTTGTTACCTATTTTTTTTTACCTAACGGCCCATTGAAAGTAGCAGGAACGCTTACTTTTCGCAATTCAACCCAAAACCCCTTATTGCATTGTCTTTGTCTCCATCTTCTGTTCTTAGACATAAGCCTTTTTACTCAAGTTTTTAAAAGCCACCTACAGCTACACCAATGTATAGTTCATTAACAAAACTCCCAAATGTTCTATTGTTTTAAAAAAATATTTACATTTTATTTCTTACATTTTCATTCATGCTTTTTTTAAAATAAGTGAGCGGGGAGACTTCATTAAGATTGCAGGTTAGAAGGGCTGTTACTTCCCCTGCTGCTTCACACCGCTCAGCAGAGGATCCACTAGTAGTTGCTGCGGCACCTCCACCTGTCATCCCAAGACTATATAGAGCCATGGTTTTCATTGATCGACTTAATAGCCAGTGTCTCCTGGGTCTCTATGAGCTTATCAAAAATTATATTGATCTTCTGGCACCTAAAAATAGGGCAGTTCCGGGCTTCAGCAAGTTATTGGCAACCTGTTATTATCTGGCAGCTTTCAATCATCAGAAGATCTTGTCCATGGCATGTCTCAATCAACTTTCTCCTGGTCACTGACTCAAGTTCTACAAGCTCTTAAAAAAGATGTAATTTATTTATCCATTTTCCCAACACCAGACAGGAGTGGCTGAAAATGAAAATGGACTTTAATGTCCGAGGAGGTCTGCCTAATGTCATGGGTGCAATAGATTGCACTCATGGGGCTTTATTGCCCTCTCATGGTCAGGAGCAAATTTTCTGAAACAGGAAGCAATTTTATTCAGTCAACACTCAAAACATTTGTGATGCAAATATGTGTTTGATGAATGTTTTTGCTGCCTTCCCTGGAAGCACACACGACTCTAATATTCTGCACAATGCATCAGTCTACAGTCATTTTGAATCTGGTCAATTAAGTGGGATTCAAATGTTCATATAATACTAAATATGTTGACTTAGTGACATGTGCTCCTACAAAACACTCATACCAGTGATGAACGATTAGTCTTTCAAAAGGTGTCCAATAGGAGCAAATTAGTTGAGACTCTAACCTTTGTTTGTTTAAGTAATTAGCTAGATGTTTAATATCAAAGCTTTTTCTCTTCACTCCACCAACCAACAAAAACTAAAATGCAATCATAGAATTAAAGATGCCAAAAAAGCAATGTAAAGTGAACTTTTTTTTATAAAGGTTAATCTATGTAGAATGCAAAGGGTGGTGGCACACATAGCATTCTGGGGAGATTAGTCACCCAGCATCACATCTCCTCTTCTTCAGTGATGAATCTTCCCGAAATGCCTTCTCACCAGCTAGAATGTGAATCGCCAGCGGGATGGCACTCAGATCACTTCGGTTTTCCGAAGTCGCCCGGTTTCCTCGTCAAGCAATTTTGGCCAAATTCGGAAAACGAATCGATCTAAGTGCCATCCCGCCAGCCATTCACATTCTTTCTGGCAAGAAGGCATTTCAGGGTGATTAGTCGCCCGAAGTATAGGATATTTGTCGCTGGGCGACTACGCGTGGAACGCCACGTGTGCCACCACCCTAAAACTCCCTATATTGATTTAAGCATATATCCAATGTTTTTCAGGAGATGCTGTTTATAGGAGTCTGGCTGCTGACTCCAACTGCTAATCCAGCCACACCTGGTGAAGAAAGATGTAATGCAGCTCATCAAAGATAAGATTGAGTGTGCATTTGTCTTACTCAAGATGCGCTTCAGCTTTTTGGACCATTTAGAGGTAGTTCTGCTGTATTTTCCTAGCAAAGTGTGCAATATCATTTTAGCAGCCTGCATTTTACATAATATTGCAGAGGACAATCAGCTATAGGGGTATCTCCAATTACCTGAAGCTATTGAAGGTGATGAACAAGCTTAAGATCCTACTGTTCATCCCGCAGATACAGGCCAACGTGGAAACCAGGTCCAGCAGCAAATAATTTGTGAATACTTGTCTTGTCATTTCATTTAAAATGCTATCACACATGAGATTCTGATTAGCTGTTGTAATGTTGTTGTTTGGCGCTGTCTATTTTTAAACAAATCTTACTGTGCCCACCACACAAAATATATTTTTATTTGAGGGTACGCTTTGCTGTTTACAGGAACATTACCAACCTCTTCCTTCTATAACACCCTCTCCAATTCACATTATACTCTCTCATTGAAACAGGCTGATTGCTATAGTAAAACCAGACATAGCAACCAGACATCTCAGTAAGATATCAGTAGTGTAGGTGTTACAAGCAAAGCTATATGTTTGATATTCAATTATATATGTGTGTGTGTGTATATTAAATTTTCCCTTAATCTACAAATTTCTATAAAATTGGAAGCAAACCTTGATTACATGTAAGTAAACATTGTTTTTAACTATCAAGTTATGTTTGGTATGCATTAGTGAGACCAGTTGCAATGTGTCAACGAAAAACAATCTTCACATCAGAGTAAATGTTAAAGGGATACTGTCATGGGAAAAAAATTTTTTTTCAAAATGAATCAGTTAATAGGGCTGTTCCAGCAGACTTCTGCACTGAAATCCATTTCTCAAAAGAGCAAACAGATTTTTTTATATTCAATTTTGAAATCTGACATGGGGCTAGACATTTTGTCAATTTCCCAGCTGCCCCTGGTCACGTGACTTGTGCCTGCACTTTAGGAGAGAAATGCTTTCTGGCAGGCTGCTGTTTTTCCTTCTCAATGTAACTGAATGTGTCTCAGTGGGACATGGGTTTTTACTATTGAGTGTTGTTCTTAGATCTACCAGGCAGCTGTTATCTTGTATTAGGGAGCTGCTATCTGGTTACCTTCCCATTGTTCTTTTGTTTGGCTGCTGGGGGAAAAGGGAGGGGGGTGATATCACTCCAACTTGCAGTACAGCAGTAAAGAGTGATTGAAGTTTATCAGAGCACAAGTCACATGACTTGGGGCAGCTGGGAAATTGACAAAAAGTCTAGTCCCATGTCAGATTTCAAAATTGAATATAAAAAAATCAGTTTGCTCTTTTGAGAAATGGATTTCAGTGCAGAATTCTGCTGGAGCAGCACTATTAACTGATTCATTTTGAATTTTTTTTTTTTCCCAGGACAGTATCCCTTTAAGGTCAAGTACTCCTTTACAAAATCAATCCTTAGGATCTTTTGGTTGTAGTTAAAGGGCAAAAATACTTGCAGATGTTTGATAAGTGGATGGATCTTCTGTATTGATGCCAACAGATATCCCAGACACAAGCAGGCACCCCAGGACAAAATATTCGCATATGGAAAACTGTACAGGCTGAAATGGGCCTCCTCCAGTTTTTAATTATAAGGGCTTCTGCGATTTTTTGTTTTACTTTTTTTTTTCAGTCATTAAACCTTTTTTTGATGACATCAGTGGCTTGTATGCTGCTCACACTGTTGACAGATGCTGTGATTTTATTCCAGCAGGCTGTTTTTTTTTGTAAATCTGATGTATGAACCTTGCCAGTTCCAAACAGATTATTGTATCTTTCAAGGATTACTGTGATTAGAGCTAAACCTGTGGCCCTTTTGAAAATGATCATCATCCACTGGATTGACATTGGTGTGGTCTGAATGGATGTCGTCTTCTGACCTTAGTGGATTGACTTGGCTTTAAGAACCGTTTTGTCTTTTAACAGAACTACATGAGCCACATCTGGAGGTGGTAGATTTCACTTTCACTTGGTTCTTTAGCCACATCACCATATGGGTTGGTCACGCTAAGGTCCATTGTACTTAAACATTTTCATGTAAAATGGTAAAAAAATTATGTTTAGGTCTTTGATACACTTATAGATACAGTTACACCGGCATAAAATATTGGCATTGGCTGCACAGAGACAATTAAATGTAATTGAAGCTTTCAAAACAAACAAAGCATGGTGATTAGGCGTAGCTTCATTTTTAGATAATTCACAATATTTTTGTGTTGCATCATAGCTACTGCTGCTGCTTTTGTTTACATCTATCTAGCTGTTACAGTATGTGACAGAGTGACTTAACCCTTTAAATGCACATTCTGAAGAAGCCTAATTATAGTTAGACTTAAATTAAGTGAAAGAAATAGACATTGCCAGTAAATATTTTCAAAAAGTAACCTGAAGTACTCAGTACTTACAATACTGCACAATAATCACAGTTAGTGCTTTATACTAAATATATGTATTCAGTGGGTTATTTTTCTGTGCATTTGCAAACTAAAAATACATATGTTATACAGATATAGGACCTGTTATCCAGAATGCTGGGGGACCTAGGGTTTTCCGGATAATGTAATTTTCCCATTATTTGAATTCCCTTCAATTTACTAAAAAATCATGAAACATTAAATAAACCCAATATGCTTATTGTACTTCCAATATGGATTAAAGATATCTTAGTTTGGATCAAGTACAAGGTACTGTTTTATTATTATAAAGAAAAACATTTGGATTATTTAATATAATGGAGTCTATGGAATATGGCCTTTCTGAAAATTTGGAGCTTTCTGGATGATGGGTTTCTGGATAACAGATCCCATACATGCAAAAAAAAAATACATATATGCATTTTTTAAATTAAGTAGCTTTTGTGGGTTCCCAACTCAACTTTTTATTCTACTATTTTTTAAACGAGCATCAAGTGCAAAAAAACGCACATCAAACGCATATAAAAAACGCCTATGCGTTAGAGCGCATTATACTTTTTTCATTTTCAACCTTGGTGGATTCACATTAAAGCATGACAGAACATGTGGCTCCTATTGATGCAAATCAGAATGCTTGAATTTTTTTTAAAATCCTGTTTCGTGACTTGTGGCTAGTTATGTTGCTATTTCAACTTATTGTCTGCCAGAAAACTTCGATGCTGCATCTTGTATCCATTTTGGTATATGTCAGCTTAACCTAATAGGAGATGATTCCAATTTTCCAAGCACTAAAGGTTCCAAATTGAAAAGATGTCAAACATGTAATGTAATGGTACTTTCAAAATCACACGTCACCTCAATACATTTTTTTTTATCCCTTGCTAGCAATGCAGTGTCTGAAAATATAAACACTAAATAAAACAGAGTTATAATACACTGTATTTTTAGAGGACACTAAAAATCTGTACCAAAACTCTTTTGTATTTAAATATTTGCACCATTTTACCCATAGAATAGGATGGGCTTCCCTTCATGTCCAAGGGGCAGATATACTGTATTAAAGTTCGAATTGAAAATTCTATTTTTTTTATGGTCAAAACTCTCAAATTTGAATTCTGAATTATCCAAACTCAATACCAGTTTTAATTGGAATTTCGAGCTTTATCATACTCTGCCCCCTTAAGAACTCTGATTCGACTATTGCCACCTAAAACCTGCCAAGTTCATGTATAAGTCAATGGGAGAGGTCCAGGAACCAATTTGAACATGTTAGTAGCCTTCCTGACATTCGAGTTTTTTTCAGAGAAAAAAACTCGAATCAAGTTTAATCTGATTCGAGTTTTCGAGTCGGTTAAAAACTCACATGAATTCGAAATTCGACCTTTAATAAACGTGCCCCCAAATGTTGCTGAGTTACACATTTTTGCATACTTTTATTCACATACTTGTAACATTTTCAATGCACAGCAATGGAAAGGCAAAAACAACCCATGTCAGGAAGAGAGAAAAAAGGAAAGGAATGGGAGGCAAAAGGTGCTGAGATTTCAAGTATACAACCTATAAATAATTTTCTGTATTTTTCTATGGTGAATAATGTATTTTGCATTCTTCAGTCTACAAAATGTTGCACTGTTTCCCTTTAGGCCACTCAATGGGGCAAATTTGCTAAAGGGCAAAGTGGCTAACGCTAGCGAAAATTCGCCAGCGTGACGTCATTTAGTTACTTATTTATTTACTAACGGGCGCTGGCGTAAATGAGGTGGACCTACTCTAGCGCTACTTCGCACCCTTACGCCAGGCGAAGTTGCGCTACGGCGAAGGGACATAACTATGCTAATTCACTAACTTGCACATTTTACTGAATGTTACCTCTTGCGCCAGACTTGCCTTCGCCACCTTAGACCAAGCGAAGTGCAATAGAGTAGATAGGGATTGCTTCAAAAAAAGTTTACATTTTTTCTAAGTCCCAAAAAACGCTGGCGACTTTTACTTTTTTATGGGTGATAGGCTGAAAAAGAACGTACATTTTTTTTGGGGTACCCTCCTTCCCCCCTACATTTCCTAACATATGGCACATAAACTATACACTGGGCTCATGTGTAGAGCAAAATAACAACTCTATTTTATTCTATAAAGCTTTCCCAGGCTTGTATAGTGTAATGTATTTGCTGCTACATATACGTCCATTGTACTTTAACTTGGCGCTGTATGCAAATTAGGCATCGCTAGCGTAACTTCGCTTTGCTTGACGAATTAATGCTAGTGCAACTTCGCTGCCTTTCGCCCCCCTGAGCGCAACTTTGGATTTTAGTGAATTAGCGGCGCCCTGGCAAAGCCAACACTGGCGTAACTTCGAAGGTAAGTTAATTTGCCCCAATGTGTTCTTTGCAATTGTAACCTCTTCATCATGTCTTTTTTTTCAACAATGGGACTTTGCAGGGACTTCTTGCCGATCACTTGGTCTTCTAATTGTAACAGTACTTACAGGTAACTTTAGACCTTCTTTGATCTTCCTGGAGCTGATCATTGGCTCAGTCTTTGTCATTTTGGCTATTCTTCTATCTATTCTATCTATTATTTCTTTCATGTCTTTCAGGTTTTGGTTGGTTAAAGCATTTCATTTCAGATGAGCAGCCTATCATTTTCTGCACTTCTTTCTATGTTTCCCCTCTCCAATCAACATTTTAATCAAAGTATGCTGTTCTTCGGAACAATGTCTGGAACAACCTATTTTTCACAGAGAAATGCACTATAACCAGCATGCACAACATTTTCTGCTTTCTTCCTTAAATAAAGGCCGTAACTGACACCTGTTTTTTCCCAGAATGAATGACCTCACTAATTGATCTCCACTCTGCTATTATTTGGAACAAGTTATTATTATGTTGAGCACTGCTATTATTTGGAACAAGTCTCAGTTAATGATTTAATTACACAGAATCAGCAGCATGCATGTCATGACTGTTACATCTGTTGGTGTTCTATTACTCTATTACACCTACTAGTAAATTATTTGCCATTTAGAAATATCAGGTTAGTGATGTCAGTCTGCTATTATTTTGAACACAACAATTTTTTTTGATTGGTTGCTATGGGTTATCACCCACTCAGTGTTTATAAATGAGCCCCAATGACTCTGTAACCATATCTGTGGTTTGTGGGGTAGGTTAGCATTGGTTTATTAGTATATTGAGCCACACACATATATATGCACACATGATACACCATCTACTCTTACTATATCATTACCTTAGTTGTATTCCCTAGTTAGATGCAATATATAAATCAAATAGAGGGTGCTAGGTATTTTATGAATACTTGTAGCCTCTGATGGCATTTCAAGTTAACCTGGAAAATCAATCCCACTGAGAGCAATGAGGCAAGACAAGACGTTTGTTATAAAGGCTAAAATGCAAAAGTAAGTTTCAGTTCTGCAAAAGGAAACAAGCCTGTTCAACATACAGAACACCACTTATATAATATTCCATAGTGAAATCATTATGTCGCTCTCTTTCAACAAAAAAATAATCAATATTACATGTATGGAGATAAAAAGAGCAGGCTTTCTTTCAAGTTAGAATTTTCAGACAAAGTCATAAAAAATAATAAAAATATGTAACATTAAGGCCAATTTAAAAAAACCTCTACTTTGAAGTTATGGTAGGAGGACATTTTATATTTTAATAAACACCATTCCATTTAAAGAGAACATCAAAGCAAACATCTAAGAAAAAACATATATTTAAACAGAACTGTGCCACCATTTACTTAACATTCTCAGTGACCCCTTTGGGGGAATATAATAAGTGTCGTTAGCACAAAAAACATTCACAGAACGTTAGCGACCAAGTTTGCATCCTTTTTTGGCCCGATTACAGACCTTAATGACTCTCTTGCAATACGCAATGTAATATTTGCCAGCCAGTGAATGTTTTTTCATTGTGAGCAGCATTATTCATTCACAAAAACGCCAGTAACGCTTGAGATTTACATTACATTCCCCCCTTGTGTCTGCTAGTAAAAAACCCCAAAATGAAAAGTTTTGCTCTACTGTGCATAAACACCCACCCAGAGTGGTGCACTTACTAGGATGATAGCCCAATTTCCTAGAAGAGTAAATATTATTTTCTAAATATATAAATAAAACATAAATCAAAAAAGTGTGGTTTATTAGTTACATAGTTAAATTAGGTTAAAATAAGACCAAAGTCCGTAAGCCCCTCAAGTTCAAACTTTTCAAATGAAACCCAGCATCCATACATGCACACACTCACACTGACCCCTTCATACACTCACATAAACTATATATATATACCCATATCTATTCTTACTATACATTTTAGTATCACAATAGCCTTGGATATTATGCTTATCCAAGAAATCATCAAAGCTACTCTGAAAAGCATTAACAGAATCAACCATCACAACAACATCCGGCAGGGCATTCCACAACCTCACTGTCCTCACTGTGAAGAACCACCTACGTTGCTTCAAATGAAAGTTCTTTTCTTCTAGTGTGAAGGGGTGGCCTCTGGTGCAGAGATCCTCTTTATGGATTGAAAGGTCCCCTGCTATTTGTCTATAGTTTAGTTGCACGTCTCTGCACTCTCTTCAGCTTAGGTGAGGCCTTACCAGGGACCCATAAAAAGACACAATTATGTTTTCATTCCTTGAGCCCTTTTTTATGTAAGACAGTACTTTAGTTGCTTAAGTGGCCACAGAATGACACTGTCCAGAATTAGATAACGTGTTACCTACAAAAGCCCCTAGATCCTTCTCAGTTAAGGAAACAAAATTTTAATATTCGATTATTTATTTAAAAAATTGAATACGTAAAATGAGGATTTTACTGCCTCGAAAACTTAAATTGAATTCAAATAGAATTCAACCAAACTGGATTTGAGTTTTTTCTCTGAAAAAAAAAAAAAAAAACTAATGTCAGGATGGCTACAAACAACTCCAAATTGGTCACTGCACCTCTTCTGATGAATTATACAGTAATTTGGCAGGTTTTAGGTGTCAAATTCAAATTCTTAAAGGGCCAAAGTATGATAACTCTCGAACATCAAATTTGAATTTTTAAAAAAAACTTGAATCAAGTTTGGATAATTCCCTAGTCAAATTTGACAGTTTTGACCATAAAAAATAAATCTGTGTATAACTTGTATTTATATTATTTTTGCCAAAGTGTATAACCTTGCATTTACCAACATTGAACCTCATTTTCCAGTTTGCCCAGTTTTACAATTTAGTCAAATCACACATGAAACCTTTAGTTATGCACAGTTGAATCATCGGCAAAAATAAAACAATACTTTGAATGCCTACTTCCATGTAATTAATAAATAAGTTGAAACGCAAAGGACCAGGTACAGAATCCTACGGTACTCCACTAACAACACTGGACCAATTAGAAAATGTTCCATTTACCACCACTCTTGTAAACAAGCCAGTTCTCTATCCAGGTATACTTTAAATACTATGTTCCAGGCCAACATTACTTCACTTCTGTGTGGCACTGTATCAAATGCTTTAGCAAAGTCTAAGTGGATCACATCCACTGCCACCTCAAATCAAGGTCTCTGCTTACATTCTCATAAAAATAAATTACATTAGTATGGCAAGATCTATTACACATAAAAACATGCTGTCACAAACTCTCAGTATTTTAATTTGCAATGAAGTCAAGTATCTTATCTCTTAATAGCCCTTCAAAAAGCTTTCTTCTCACTGATGTCAAACTAAGTGGCTTATAGTTTTGAGGCTGAGAATGGTATCCCTTTTTGAATAGCGGCACTGCATTAGCAAATCACTGGTCTCTCTGCACCATGGCAAACCTCCATGAATCCTTAAAAATAAAGTAAAGAGGTTTGGCAATCACAGACTCGCCAAGTACCCATGGATGAATACATCAGGTCCTGGACCTTTGTTTTTCTTAACATGTTCTAGTCTCTTTTGAATTTCCTTGTGCATAAACTATGCATCATTAGCTGTATTACTTGAATTGGGACTATTAAGAAGGACACCTTCATTGACTGGTTGCTCATTTGTGTAGACAGACGAAAAATAACAGTACAGAATTTCTGCTTTTTTTCTGTTCTCATCAACTAGCTGACCCCCTCTGATATTAAGGGTCCCACCCCTTCCTGCTTTATTAAGTTTTTACAGATTTAAAAAATATTTTATTATTTTTACTGCTTGCTGCAATACCCTTTTCTATATAAATTTTGGCTTCTTTTTATTTTAGCTTTTTTTTGCATAAATGTATTGGCCTCTTTGTACCTGATAAATGTTTCAGCTGTTCCAGCTAATTTAGCTGGTAAACTGTAAACCAACTTTACTCTTCCCCCATGAGCCCTTACTAATCCCACTTCCCAGTCTAAGGATTCACAGACAGGAGCCAATGTGCTGAATAATTTGAAAGCTGTTTACAAGATTTACCAGGTACAGGATTTCAGGAACAAGAGAAGAAACCAAAACACGATCAGGAACACGATCAGGATATCAAGGTCACGAGGCTTTCAGTTAGCGGTAGGGCCAATAATCCAGCAAAGGGTGTTGGGGAATTAGGCTTAAGTAGCCCTCAAATAAGTAATTGCCATACTGAGAAAATTGGGGGCGTGTACTGAGAAAGGCTGACCTGGAGGCAGCAAAGCAACAGTCATCTTATCAGAGCCAGGCCACCACCACACCACCTCCTGTTGTTCAAGCAGGAGGAGCAGTGCCTGGAACACAACAGGTCCCTGGTTCAAAACCAGGGAGTTCCTCATACTACCCTAGTTTCCCATATTAAACTGGTTTGTGGAAACAGGTAGAAAGCAGATGTTTTAAACTGCTTCTTTACACTAGCGAAGAACCAATTCATGAAGACTTCTGTTTTGAAAGAATCAATTCAGTAACTCAGATATAGGTGCCAACTTGGAAATTTAACTGAGAATATATGAATTGAAGGTAAATAGAGGTCCAGGGCCAGATAAGGTTGCCACTTTTTCTATAAAATACCAGCCTTCCTATATTTTTATACATTATTTTTCCCTATTAATAACATTGGCATCAAGCATCATTTTTACTGCCCAAGCTGGTGAAAGACCAGTCAGGTGGCAACCCTAGGACCAGATGGTAGTACTTAATAGTACTATGGGAACTTTACTGTGTGGTAGCCAGACTACTTTATTTAATCTTTCATGATTATTTTGATATTTATAATTGTAGCAAGAGAGCAAATTGTATGTGCCATTTACTTCTCTGGTAACTATAGGCAACTATGTTTAACATCTGTTATAGGACCATTTGTGGAAGGGATAAACAAATGTTTTCCTTTCAAAATGAAAAATAATGTATGTTTGTGAAAAAAGATAAACATGTTTTCTTTTTGACAGTTTATGCAACTTTATAACTTAAAGAAACAGTAACACCAAAAAATGAAAGTGTTTAAAGGAATAGCAATACAATGTACTGTGCCCTGCACTGGTACAACCAGGGTGTTTGCTTTAGGCTTTATATCATAGTTTATATAAACAAGCTGTTGTGTAGCCATGGGCACAGCCATTTAAAGCTGTTAAAGGATAAAAGGCACAGGATACACAGCAGATAACAGATAAGCTCTGTAGTATAGAGTATAGTATGTAGCTCTGTGGGATTCTTCAGAACTTATATGTTATCTACTGTATATCCCGTGCTTGAATGGCTGCCCCAATGGCTACATAGTATCTTGTTTATATAAACTATAGTTGTGTTTCTGAAGCAAACACACCAGTTTTACCAGTGCAGGGCAACAAAAATGTGTTTTTATTTCTTTAAAACAATTACATTTTACTGTTCTTTTAAGCCTAACTGAAGAAACTCATATCAAAATGGTGGTATTTTTTCCCCTTTAAGGGAAAAAAGCATCTGTGTTTGGACAAAGCTAAGAATATTTGTTTTACAAAGTTCAAATAAGTTCGATTTAGATGTACAGTATCTTTAAGAATATGCTGTCTAAAATGTAACTACACACTTGGTTGTATCTTTGGATACTCACTTGGGTGCCATGTACAACTGGGGACTATTTGTGGCATTAGCCTTAAATGTGTTTCTTAACTAAACCAATGGGACATGCTCTTGTTGAGTTCCCACACAAGAGTCTGATTAATCTCTTTCCTCAGTGAAAGCCACACTATCCATCATGTTGTATTTTTTTTTTACTGTGTTGTTATTACTGTTTAACTGTTTCATTGCTATTAACCATTTAAAATAGATTTGCGGATATATACAGTAGTAGCCATTTTGTATGGTCGAAGACATACACTGCATTATTCAAAAGTTAATCTCCAGAATAGCTGATACATTTGATATAAGATGCCATCTCAAAGAAGAAAAAAAAGAAAGATTTGCTAAAGATCCCATGCATATAATTCTTGGGTGATCAATCTAAATGATAAAGGAAACGATTCTTGTTCACAGCATAACACATTTTATTGATAAGTGCTCTTACACTTTTAATTAAAGGGTCTGCTGGCAACGAAAATGTATCTGTGAGAAAATACTGTTTGTCAGCAGTTTGTCTGTATGTGAAATTGACTTGTCAGTAGCAACACGTGGCAGCCGAAAATTAATGGTCTATGTAAATAGCATACATCTATTAACGGCAGCTCTTTTAAAACATACCAAGGATTTTCTGTTGATTAATGGTGAAATTTCTTGACCCATAATATTGATAATTGATAAAGAATCATTTTGGCATAGAAGAGGCTGTCATTTATGGCATATCCATAACATACTCTATTTATACTCATATTACTATTTATGCAGGCAGAGATGGCAGATTTAGCAAAATTGCTAAAAATGCATCTAACCCTTTCTTGGGTGTAATATATTCACTAGTTGTATTACATCATCTCGGTATTGAAACCCCTCCTTTATCTTATGCCTATTTTACAGTCATCCTTATTCACCTCTTAGCTGTATTTTCATTCAATTCTTCTAGCTTCCTCTTTTATCCCCCTCTTATTTTCTCTATTTAATCAAGCTTTTTTTTACTCCTCCTCCTCCATTTTCTATTTCAATTTTTACACTTTTTTCTCTATCTGCAGCTTCCTTTTCATGACATACTGACCCTTTTTGTCTCAACACTCCTTAATCAATCTATCACTTTATGTCACATATGTATTTTACATTACTCACTTCAGCCACAGATTTTCATAATAAAATGATACATAAAGCTCCCAGATACCTTATCTAGCCCAAGTACCAGTGGTGTAACGATAGAGAAAGCAGATATTCCACTTCTCTTAGGGCCCACCCCCTGCAACTGCAAGGTCTTCTATTTCTTTAACTGAAGGGATCCCCATTCCCCTTCCTGACAGTGAGCAGGCAGGGAGTAAGGCAAACTAGAGTGGGCAGGAAGGGGGGGGGGCATGGGTAGAGGTTGTGGTGAATGCCAGACCCCTCTATAGATTTTTCAGCTTGGGGGCCCAGCTCTTAGTAATTGCACCAGGTACCTTTTCCCCTTCTTATGTTTTCTGTAACCCTTTTATATCATCTTGGTTATCAGCAACCTTTTTTATACCACTCATCTTTTCTACTACTTTTCTACTGTTTTTTAGGGAGAGACTGGAAAACCTGGATGCATTATGGGGCAATTTATCACTTGCTATACAATACAACTCCTAGAATTCTCTAAGGCAGTATTGTCCAACTTCTGTGGTAATGAGGACCGGAATTTTCTGGCCTATGTGGTGGAGGGGCAATAATCGGAGCCAGTGCTGACCACTCCCTGTTTAAGTCACACCCACTTTAAACCACAACCATGTTACCACAAGACCATGTCCACATTATTGGTGGTAGCACACAAAAAACCCAAATGACTGATATCACACATATTAAAACATGCCCTTAAATCCATATGCCCCCTCCTCCACTGTGGTAACACAGCACCCCCAGCACATAATTAAACACCTTAGGGCCCCTAACAACAATTTCCAAATGCTAACAAACTCTACCAGGCTCATGTCCCACAGGCAGAGTATGGCACACAGAGGGAGCATAGGGCAGGCAGAATATGACACACAGGTTGCATAGGGCAGGCAGAGTATGGCACACACAAGGAGCATAGGGCAGGTAGAGCATGGCACACACAGGGAGCATTAGGAAGGCAGAGTATGGCACACAAAGGGTGCATAGGGCAGGCAGAGTATGGCACACACATGGAACATAGGAAAGTCAGAGTATGGAGCACACAGGTTGTATAGGGCAGGCAGAGTATGGCACACAAAGGGAGCATAGAGCAGGCAGAGTATGGCACACACATGATCATAGGGCAGGCAGAGTATGGTAAACACAAGAGCATAGGGCAAGCAGAGTATGGCACACATAGGGAGCATAGGACAGGCAGAGTATGGCACACAAGGAACATAGGGCAAGCAGAGTATGGAACACACAGGGAGCATTGGGCAGGGAGAGTATGGCACACACAAGGAGGGAGCATAGGGCAGGTAGAATATGGCACACACAGGGAGCATAGGGAAGGCAGAAAACAGAAAGAGACAGGGACACCTATCAAGACTCTAAGATGAACAGTACAGCACGGACTTGCACATAGGACGTCCGCGTGCATGCGTCCGCGCGCGCATGCGCACTAACGGCACGCATAGGAGGCACGCTAACCGGCTGCGTCGACCACTCCTCTCCAGGTACGCTCTCCCCTCATGTACGCGTATGCGCACAAATAGGCGCATGGACTGGAGCGGCACTCACACAGCCAGACTAGGGGTAGCAGTGAAAGGTACGTGCCTGGCGCCCCTCAAGCTTTGCGCCCTAGGCACGTGCCTACTCTGCCTACCCCTAGTTCCGGCCCTGGGTGTGAACAATGTGGACACGTTCAGTCTGGGTTTGATGTGTGAACAGTACAGGGTTTTAGGGATGTGAACAATAGATGTTTACAGGTGTGAACAATGCACGGGGAATTAGACATGTGAACAGTGCAGGATTTTACTGTCTGAATGTAAGGATAAATAATGCTTGACTTTCATGTAAGGGAGCCACACAAGGGGGGTTCGCGTGACGGACTTGGACAGCACTTCTCTAAGGGGCCTTTTTATTTGCATACAAATTTTTTTTTTTTTTATGAATCTCTAAAAATGAGTGGTTTTACCTATATTTTTTTAAAAAACTATAAGAATATGAGATTAGTTGAAAAATCACAAAAATTTGCCAGTTGTCGACGTCTCATAGAAGTCAATGAGAATTGCACTGATCCTACTGGACCATTTTTAATCATTTTGGACTTTTAGAGGTTTTCTCATTTATTTTGCTAAGAATTGTCCAAAAAAACTCAAATTTCATGGCATTCATTGTTTAAGAGAAAGAGAAAGTGACTTTAGTCATAGTTTTTAAAACCTCTACAACCACTGAAATGAAACTGTTGATAAATAGGCCTCCAAAAGTCAACTAAGGAAACTAAGTAAGTAACTTTTTATATTTTTTTGCTTTTCCCATTGCATTTTATAGGTAGCAGGACTGCCTAGAAAAATATATAAAGATATTAGCTAATGAGTGTCTGATTAGTAAACTTGAAAAGAAAGACTAAAATGTTATTAGTATAATTGTCATATTAATAAATTCAAAAGGCAAACACTGTTAATAATGCTTTTATGGCTTCTTTTTTCTCTGCAGAGACAACTTTAGTATTATTATTATTATTTCTTAATTTTTTAGGGTAACATTTTACACAATGCTTTACAAAGGTAATTCATAATTCACATCAGTCTTTGTTGAGCATAAGGTCTAAAAAACTTAACAACACACAAACACACACACTAGGCTCAATTTCATCAAAAAAAATGTATGGTTTTGGAGGAAACCCTTGCGAACATAGGTAAAACATACAAACTCCATGCAGAGAGTGCCCTGTCTGAAAATCAAACTCAAGACCCCAGCACTGCAAGGAAGAAGTGCTTCCCACTGATCCATTTAGTGAAGTTATTTAGTTCTTTCCATGATGAGCTGCATAAAGCTTTTATTATTATTGTATTGCACAGTGCTAGTATCAGTGCTGCTCCAATGTAAGACTTATTTTGCAAGGGTGCTGTTTCAACTGATTGTCAACATATACTGAAATTGTTTTTCTAATAACCAGCTATCAGTTTGTGATATATTTGCTTCCCTTCAAATTTTCTTCTCATATTCAGTTTCTTACTATCTAAATTAAAATAAATAATGAAATATTGCTTATGAATCAAAGCTGTATATTAAAATATTACCCCTTAACAATTATTTGTCCTAAATCCCAAGAAATATGCACATAGTCCTCTGAGCTGAAGGGTTACAGTTACAGCAGAACCAACCGATGTTATGCATACATAGGTCACCCCTGTTACCTATTCTTTTAGGGAGGAAAGAGTTCCCTGTTGGTCCAGGGGTAGTGTGCCTATTTCTTGCTTATAGTCTATTCCACTATGGACTCCATCTGGTTCGAGGCTCCATTGAAGCAGAAGACCTCCATTATCAAGTTGAGCCCTATCATTACTTAAGCCTTAGTTATTTGGCTGTAGGAACCCTGTGATCAAAGAACAGCTAGTGTTAGCCTAGATCCAGTTGTAGTACATCCCAGGGGCGCAAGAGCATTTCTGTGTTCCTCCAAGAAGAAGTGAAATATGTAGGGATCCGGGTAATGTGTGTTTCCGTGGAGTGCATTTATTGTGTTCAATAACACCAAGTTATCTCACAGTGTTAAGGTTTTATTTTCCTCCAGATCCATTGGGTTAGGTCCATCAGAGGGAGAGGGTCATAATGTAACAGCTCTCTACTGATCAACAGCTGAGGTCTAGAAGGGATTTCATTTACCCCCCATCTAGCCATTGCACATTATTAGATTTTATTTCTTTACGATAAGCATAGAATAATTTAGTACAGGGCTGTCCAACTGGCGCATGCGGCACGCCACCCCCCCCTTGTGTGGCCCTCCACGTACCTTCTGTGTCTGCTTACCATATGTAAACTTTAAAAGGTATCACTACAGAGATTAACTGGCCCCTGCATTGTTTAAACCTCAAATTCAGACTAATCCCATGTATTGTTCACACCTGTGATCCCCTTGCATTGTTCACATCTGTGGCACCTCTATTGTTCACTCCCCTAAAGCCCTGTACTGTTCACACCTGAGACCCAGACTGAAACTGCCCACATTGTTCACCTGCGCATTTTAATTGTAAAGTTTTGCTTTTTGCAAATTTTATTACATTTCCCCCAAAGAATTTAGAATTGCTCAGTTTGCCCATGACAGGCAGATACATTGACATAATTATCTACGGGTATATGATTTTTATTCTATCAAATAAAACAACCTCTAGATGTGCGCCAACAATGACTACACTTTCTTGATACCTAATGTTGTTTCTTTCAGCCCTGCTAGTGAATGTGTGGCTTGATTAGCATTTGTAGTCATGGCCCGAGTATGATGTCACCTTTTTGGAAACATCTGTTCTTCATAGATTCTATTTACTTGTGGTTATCCAATGTTGGAATTTACCTTCATACTGTACATATTTCACTGTCTATTCAAGGAGAAATAAATGGATGCCATTCCCTATTCATATAGTGGCTCGCAATTACAGTACCATGAATTTGCAGAATGTGGTTAACTGCATAACAAACAGACTAGTATTGCGTTTGTATTTCTTGAGGTCATTTTTCATTGTAGGGCACAATAAACATGTCCTTGAGAAGCCTTCTCTCTCAAAGATTGCCAATCCCTTCTGCGCTTACCTCTGATCCACAAGCAACCTTCTAAGGTCTCCCATAATTCTAATCTGATGCTATTCACATTTTATCCAGCATAGCTGCATCCTAAGACATGACTTGTCATTTTTTATTCATAACATGAACCTGTATATAAATTGCTACTTCAGATTATTTTGTAATATTGTTCAAGTGAGGAAACAAGGTTTAAAGGGAACCATGCATAAAGACTTCAAGAGAAATATACATTTTTTAATTTAGCCATAATGTTTGCGAAAATATTAACACAGTATGCTTATTGGCTAAAGTCAAGCTTAGAATGTAAATGTCTAATATCTGAATATGTATTTATTGTATTTTCTACCTTTGTAATTAATTTAAATTTTATAGTCACAGTCACCTGTGACCTACATCATTACCTACAATAAGGGGGTTATTTATCAAAATCCAAAAAGTTCTCCCTATCTTCTGAAAACTACTCCGACCAAATCCATACAGACTTTTCACCCCTATTTTTCAATATATTTTTCGACAATTTCTTGTGCGGGAAAAAAAATTGTGAAAAAAATCCGAATTGTACGAATGTTTCTGATTTGTTGCTGAAACCTGCGACTTTTTTCGGATTTGACACACCAAAGCATGAAATTTGATTATTGAACGAAAGCCCAGCACAGATCAAGATATAAACTGGACATCTGCCATTGACTTGTACATGAACTCGACAGGTCTGAGTTAGAGTACTTTTTTATTCAAACAACATCAGGGTTTAATAAATCACAAAAAAATTGTGTTTTTCCCCTTTAAAATTCTGACCAGAAAAAATCGGACTTTAATAAATAACCCCATAAAAGTCACATATAACTATTCTTCAGATCCTTAATTGATGCTAAAACAATATCTTTAATATTTAAAAGTTTATCTATTAAAAAGTGTTTATCCAGTTAAAAATCAAAATCAATCAATAGTAATCCTTAACTGATCCATAAAACAGCATTTGTGATTAAAATTCCATTTCACTCATTAGCCCAGCCATTGTGGAATAATTAACAGTTCATCCAAATAGCAGCATTAAAAGATAGTAGTCCAACAGTTATTGTGGCCAATTGATCTTAAAAGTTTAAAGAAGGTCTCTGAGTGATTCCCATATAAGGTAGGGGTATCTTGATATTATAACTAACCCCGTTTCTTTGCCTTAAGACCATCCATTTACTCCAGATTTATAATACTTAGGGTGACAGCTTGTCAGGAACTATCTCGAATTGAACTATATACTTACAAGTTCCTGCATTACCTCACTGAGCCACTGGAGACCTTTGGGATTGGGTTCTACGCAAATGATTATAGAAACTCTGGTTTCCTTATGTGTTGGCTCAACTCCTCCTCCTTCATCAAACGCAGGTGTGTGTAGTTTGCCAATTAAGGGGCTTTATAAGCCTGTTGCAAACCATGCCCAAGTGCTTGATCATTAAGCATCACAGCCTGTTTCTACAGACCTGACATTACCTTGCCTTGTTCCTGATTCCTGTCTTGTTCCAGAGTCCCCGTCTGGTTCCCTGTTCCTACTTAGTGCCTGTGTTCTCCACTCCAGTTCCCATTACCTGCTCTCTGTTGGAATGACTGGTAATTGACCTCAGCTTGTTTACTGGACTACCCTTTGCCATCAGCCTGCCTCCGACCTCGGCCTGCCATACGGACTTGTTATTGTCTTCAGCCGGCCCCTGACCTTGGCCTGTTTCTTGGACTTGCCTTTATTGTTGCCTGCCCTTGACCACTGGCCCAGTGTAAGAACTTATACTATTTTTTATCTTTTGTTCATCTGTTATATTGCCATGATTTTCATTATTAAAATATTCATCTGCATAACATGTTTCTGGCCTATCAAAACCTCAAAAATACCCGCTGTACCCATGTAATACAGCATCAAGGCTCCTACCTGCCAGACACTCACCACTCACAGATGTCTAAAACGTGAGGTATCAAATGAGAAATTATAACACTGGTCTCTTCAGTGTCTGGCCTTAACACTTCCCCAGTAGTGATGGGCGAATTCCCGTGATTTTCCGCCGGTGAATAAATTCTCGAAACCGCTGCGAAAATTCACTGACATCAAAAAAAATGGACGCCGGCGTCCTTTTTTTGGACAATTTTGCCAAAAACGGACGCCAGCATCAAAAACTGACACTGACGTAAAAAACGAGACACAGTTTCGTGAATTTTTGGCGAAACGCCCCAAATTCGCCAATCACTATTCCCCAGGTACATGCCATTTAAGCGGGGAGTAGGCTACCACACCTAGGTTGTCACTGAACCCAGCATAACAGCCATTACGAGCCACACTGTTTTTATCGCTGGACACAATCTTACTCTTACCACTCACGTTCTTTGTGCACTCTTAGATACCTCTTTTTCAGTGCGTCCCCACTCGTAATCCTGGCTTTCTTTCCTTTAGGGGTATATCCCTTCCTCTTGGGGCTTGTTCCTTTAGAATTGTTTAATATACAGTTCACTTGAAAGTGTAATTATACTAGTAATTTTGTGTGGACCAAGTTTGTTGGGCAAATGAGAATTATTTCAAAGTTCGGAGAATTCTCCTTGACAAAAGCTTGTGCCAAATTATTCACTGAAATGTGGGTATTATCAGAGACAACCCCGATATTAAAAAGAGAGCATCTAAGGTCACCTCTACATGACCTCTTTGATGACCTCAATAATCCTTTAAAAATATACATATATAAATATATAAAGACCTTTCAAAATATGGGTCGATTGCATCCATTTTTTTTTTTCATTTATTTTACCCTGCCTTCAATTTTGTAAACAAGCCCTATAACTATTTATTATCTGTTTATTACCAGTACCAGAGATGTCTGGTGTAACCCACGGCTCTAGTTATAGTTTTCCAAAGTATACTTTTTGCAATAAAGCATTTAATTTAGGGACATAATACAATACTGCAACACGCATGTGACTCACAAGGTAAATTTATGAAAGGTATCCCAAACTGGTGCCAAAATTTCAATTATGATACATAAAGATATAGCGCAAACTTTGCACTCAAGACCATAGATTAAGTTATATTACTTATGCAGGTATGGGATCAGTTATCAGGAAACTCATTATCTAAAAAGTTCCAAATTACAGAAAGGTTGTCTCCCATAGACTCCAAATAATCCAATTTTTTTTTAAAAAATGGTCTATTGGGTTTATTTAATGTTTACATGATTTTCTAGTAGACTTAAGGTATGAAGATCCAAATTACAGAAAGATCCGTTATCTGGAAAGCCCCAGGTCCCGAGTATTCTGGATAACAGGTCCCATACCTGTACCATGAATTTATTTAATGAAGCTTTTTTGCATACTTGCATAACATTTAGCAAGCCTGTTGTTAATATGCCATCATTTTATCAGCAATATATACTATAATATAATGCATTTTTTTTTTTTTAATATTAGCAAAATGATTGTACTCAAAGGGCTAGAATAAAATATACAGTACTGCAGGCCTCTCTGTCATCCAAATCAAGTAACATGACACACACTTCACTTGCAGTGTTCTGACATAGAATAGAAAATGTCATTTTTCTGATACTGTATGCTTCAGTAATGTTATCTTCATGCAAGAAGTGACCCTTGAGATTTAGCTGTCCCCTCAGCCCCGCTCTTGTTCATCAGCTAGTTATAATATAAAGCATGATGCAGACACATAGATTTTCTTGAGATGGTTGGTATATAGGGTACAGAAACTGCTGAGATGAAAAATCTAATTTACAAAGAGGTCCTGGTGGCCGACACAAGATAACATATTATTTCTATACAACCACAAGAAATGGTTAAAAAAAGTGAGACAAAAAAAAATAAGACATCAAAATGATTTAATCTAGATACATTTGTAATAACAGTTCTCTGAGAGACAGCTTGCAAGTGATGGTTAACCATTCTCATCCTGCAGTATTCTGTTCTGTTCAGTTCCGGAGCCTCAAACAATCTGCTTGAAATGAAGAAAAGCAAACGAGATTAGAGAGCATTTACCGACCGAGGTGAGATTACAAATTGTCTTCCAGAATGAATTTGCATATCATTATAAGAATAGAGCTTCCCACCCTCGCATTCTTTTTATGTAATTGTATTCCTTGCACACAGACTTGTCCTGCAATCTCCATACACATTTATAGGATGAAATATCACTCCAAAAGAATGTGAAATTGGCGCTGCTTTGTATTCATCTTCCTGCTTCATGTATGTAAGAGAGGAAAAAGGAGTGCTTTTTAATCAAATAATTTTTATTTCTGATGATGCAATTAATCTACATTCTGGTGTGCACTGAAAGCAAGGTCTTTACTTGTGTTTTTCTAGTGGAGTTCATGTTTAATGTTTCATATTACGGTCAGTGGTCAAAAGATATGACAGCGCCCAAATAACAATAGAATAGAATTATATACCAACAGTACATAAACTCTGTTTTTACTATTCCTTACTGTCAGGGTTGCTAGGCTTTTTGGAGTAGGAAGCTGAATCTTGAGAAGAAACTGGCACTGAGAAACAAGTTGAATAGACAAGTTCAATATGAGTTTTCATGGGTTAAACAGCTCATTGGGTAACAAGCTAAGGCAAGGGTCTTGCATTGCTGCATGGCATGTATGGCCATCCCTAGCCTAAGTTATCATAGCCTGAACACAATAATCCAAAAAAAAACAATGTCAGTATGGTTATTCACATACACTATCCACAAATCAGCATGACAATCATATGTAGAGCTGTATAAGGTACCTTTAACAATTTCTGTTGAATCTACTTCCCTTGCTATTGTGAAACTATTATAAAATATTAATACTATATGAATACTAATTAATAGTAATGCTATTACTGTCTACAATACCATGTACTTGTTTCAGTGAAAAATATTTTAAACTGAATTTTGCCATATTAAAATGTGCAAATGCAATCCACAGTTGTTTTTAATATAAGCCATTGCTAAGGACTATAGAGTGAAAAATATACTTGTTCTTTTTCTCACCGGTTCCTTATAGGTCTTCTTCTTTTCCTTACCAGTCCCTTACTGTTTGGCTGGCCTACTGCTCAAGTAGATTTGGCTCAATTTCTATGATATATGGAATCACATCATTATAGTTATCATCATTCATATTTTACCAGCTCATCATAAAACAGTGTCTGGTGACCATGCCAAGAAATGTTCAAAGTGTAATGAGGCATCACACTCTAGTACTGGGTGTTTAACAGGTGGGTGGCTCTTTATTTTAGCATGGCAGTAGTTTATGTTTAATGGGAGTAGTTTTGGTTTAATGATCACTTGCACCAATATGGCTTGGAGTGGTCAGTCTGTTAATATTTGGAGGGACTTGCTGTTTGCTGGGAGGTACTGTGGCTACATACACTAGGATTTATACACTAATATATAACAGTTAAAACCACTGTAAGCATATGGTGAGTGGTCATCATGCAAGTACTGTACTTGTTGTATGCTCACAATATTTTTCTGTCCTTTGATGAAATTTAGGAGCACATTTACTAACACTCATATTTTTTTTTTTTTTTGTATTAAAACAAATTCGACCTAACTCTCAACCACAATCTGGCTTAAAAGGATTCTGTCGTGATTTTTATGTAGTTTTTATGTCTAAATTACACTGTTTATACTGCAAATAATTCACTCTACAATATAAAATGTAATTCCTGAACCAGCAATTGTATTTTTTTTCGTTGTAATATTGGTGTGTAGGCAGCCATCTCAGGTCATTTTGCCTGGTCATGTGCTTTCAGAAAGAGCCAGCACTTTAGGATGGAACTGCTTTCTGGCAGGCTATTGTTGCTCCTACCCAATGAAACTGAATGTGTCACAGGGGGACCTGGATTGTATTACTGAGTTATGTCCATATATCTACCAGGCAGCTTTTATCTTGTGTTAAAGGACCTGTAACATCGAAAAAAGATTTTTAAAAATTCGTTGGTATACAATGAAAAATAAACACCATGACAAATTAAACTTGCAAAATTGCAAAGCCTTTATTAAGAAATAACTTACCGAAACTCCACTTCCGCTCCTCTTCAAAATAGGTGACAGGGCGACCATCCATTCTGCGGTGCTCGATTTCTCTCCCTGGCTATTCAAGTGACAACACCTTCACCCTTCTGCTGCCCCACAGCCAAGGCTCGGGATTACCACACTTTCCCTGACTGAGGAATCGCTACTGATCCAAGGCTATACTTTCATCTTAAAATTAGGTCAGAGCCTAGACTGGACTTTACACCAGGCATCTTTCAGTGGCCAACGAGACCCGGGACTTAGCCTTGGAGTGGGAATCCAGAGAATTGGGGATTACGGACAAGTGCTCCACTTGCTGGCATTGGATTCTGTGCCTCGGTCCGTCCGTGCAATCACCTGGCATCGCTTTGTGCCCATCCTAGATCTGCGAAATCCCCATCACTGCTGCCCCCCTGGCACTCAGCCCTTCAGCACTAATGAAAGAAAACTCCCAAAGAAACTCCTGTTGTCAAACATGTCAGCCGACTCCAGGTCCAGCGTCCAGATGAAGCAGTCGTTGAGGGACAGGTTGTTTCTTTCATTGGTGCTGAAGGGCTGAGTGCCAGGGGGCAGCAGTGATGGGGATCTCGCAGATCTAGGATGGGCACAAAGCGATGAAGGCAGATGAGTTGGTACAGGGCAAGTGGGTATCAGCTGCAGTCTGGCATCCTCTTCCCGAAAACTGCCAGGTGATTGCACGGACCGAGGCACATAATCCAATGTCAGCAAGCGGAGCACTTGTCCGTAATCCCGGATCCTCTAGATTCCCACTCCAAGGCTATGTCCCGGGTCTCGTTGGCCACTGAAAGATGCTTGGTGTAAAGTCCAGTCTAAGCTCTGACCTCACTGTAAGATGAAAGTATAGCCTTGGATCAGTAGCGCTCCCTCAGCCAGGGAAAGTGCGGTGATCCCGAGCCTTGGCTGTGGGGCAGCACTATGGGGAAGGTGCTGTCACTACAATAGCCAGGGAGGAGAAATCAAGCACTGCAGGATGGATGGTCGCCCTGTCGCCTATTTTGAAGAGGAGCGGAAGTGGAGTTTCGGTAAGTTATTTCAAAAAGGCTTTGCAATTTGCAAGTTTAATTTGTCAAGGTGTTTGTCTTTCGTTGTATACTAACAAATTTTAAAAAAAATGTTTTGATGTTACTGGTCCTTTAAGGAGCTGCTATCTGGTTACCTTCCCACTGTTCTGTTGTTAGGCTGCTGGGGGGGGAGTGAGGGGTGATATCATTCCAACTTACAGTACAACAGTAAAGAGTGGCTAAAGTTTTATCAGTTACATGACTGGGACAGCTGGGAAACTGACAATGTGTCTAGCCCCAAATATAAAAAATTGTGAAACTTTTTCGAATTGTCCCCCAGGAAGATGTGATTAACGAAAGAAAACCAGTGTCAAACAGCCTGAAACTGAGAATCACGGAAGCAAAAACATCTTCCAGTGGCTAAAGGAACCATATTCCATTGACTTTTAGATAACGTCGACAGGTTTTAGCTGGAGTATTATCGGATTTTTAGCTGGCTCGAATCAGAAAAATTAGAGGTTTTTTTTTTCTGCTAGCAATTCAGATTTTTTTTCCCCTTTAAAATTCAACCAGAAAAATTGGACGCTTCATAAATAGGCCCCATAAAGTTAATTTTTAAAACACTTTCTAGGATATTATAGTAAGGTTAATTTTTGCTTCTGTTTCTGATACATGTGTTAACTGTACCAACATTTTCTGGTGTCTTATAACTGTGATATGTGCAAAATGTGCCCCTGCTGTTTGTGTTGGAGATAACTGTGCCAACATATGTTTACAATAACTTTTCTAGTGGATGTTGGTAATAAATGTTCCAATATGCAATTGGATCACACAATACTGCAAATTATGATTTTCAAGCTTGTGGCTTCAACCAGCATGTGCAATGTTGTCTGTAATTATTTATATATAGTATTAGTCTTATTCTCAGTTTGCCTTTTTCTTATTGCAGCCTGTGAGAAATTATATCCTTTAGATGGAAACACATAAGATTGTGATGAAAGAGGTGATGGTGAGAAAAAAGATGTAGATTAATTAAAGCATAAATATATTTTTGAAACAATACACTAACAAAAGGAACCAAGCACCATATTGTAGCTGTAGGGTCTTTTTTTTTTTTTTTTTTTTTCAGTGGCTCTTTATAACATGACTGATTTTCCATAACAACCATACTTTACAAAAACTACATGTTCTGTGCATAAATAAAATTCCAATTATATGTAAGACAGCATTCAGCATATTCGCATGGCAGTCTGCTCTGTTCAAACATGTGAAAGATCTGCAGGGATAATTTAATGCAATTATTGTTTATACATCTTCTATAAATTGCCCTAGGCCCCTACACCCCATTATGAGGCAATTTACACAGTTAATGATTACCTTCATGTATGCTTTATCTGTAATCTATGTGATCATACAGAACAGCGTGTTCATTAAAGCTGAGCCAAAGGCTTCATGCAAATCAATATTAATTTATATCTTGACTGCTATAAATGGAGAAGAATTATGTCCCCCCCCGCCATGCCGATGACATTTAACTGCTACAAAAAATAAATAAATAAAAAAATATTAACAATTCAGCACAAAGATACATGGCTTATTCTCAGATGTATGTCAGTCATTGATTGTTCTATTCCTACCCATCATGACTTTTTGTAGATTTGCAATTTCTAAATCAATATTTTACATTTGGTTTTACCCTTGGTATCCCTCATTTCAAAATTTAACGCAAATCATCAATAGGCACACTCTGGACCTGTAAAAGTCACTTTAAGGGGCAGATTTATCAAGGGTCGAATTTCGAAGTGGAAAATATTTCAAGTCGAATTCGTAGGATTTTTTGCATCGTATGATTGTATTCCGATCGTAGTGCGATCAAACACAAATCGTATTTTGAATCGTACAATTCGAATGATTTGATCGTACTATTTTCCTTCGAATACAAAACTTTAAGGTTTAAGTTGCCAAAGTAAGTCAAAGTTTTTTTTTAAAGAGTCAGTAGTGATTTTGCCTTGAATCGAAGGTCGAAGTCGTAGTAGCCTATTCAATGGTCAAAGTATCCAAAATTTTTTCAAATTTAACTTCGAAAATTCCCTTGATTTCACTTCGACCCTTGATAAATCTGCCCCAAAATGTTTCTATTAAGTAGTAAAGTGGAAAATGCTTTCATTTTTAAAATGAGTGGTAACTGTCTGTACCACTCTTTACAAAAGAATAAAGGTACAAAAATGAATCCTTTACTTGGCGAACAATTAGATTGTTACGATGTTAGTCACAAAATTGCTGTCAATAATATATTTCGGACAAAAAGAAATATATATATATATATATATATATATATATATATATATATATATATATATATATATATATATATATATATATATATATATATATATTCGCATGAATATCCTTTTCTTAATTACATACTTATAAACAGCGCTTGGTGAATCAATTATAATCAGTGCTTAGTGATTTCTGCCACTTGATTCACTGAATCTTGTATTTTACAGGTATGGGATCCATTATCTGGAAACCCATTATCCGGAAACCCATTATCCAGAAAGCTATGAATTAAGGGAAGGCCATCTCCCATAGACTCCATTGTAATCAAATTAAAAATTTTCAAAATGTTTTCTCTGTAATATTTGAACAGTATAGGTATGGGATTCATTATGCAGAAAGCTCCGAATTTCAGAAAGGCCGTCCCCCATTTTTTATCCAAATAATCCACATTTTAAAATATTTATTTTTTCTCTGTAATAATAAAACAGTACCCTTTACTTGATCCAAACTAAGATATAATTAATTCTTATTGGAAGCAAAACCAGCCAACTGGGTTTATTTAATGTTTATTATTTTCTAGTAGACTTAAGGTATGAAGATCCAAATTATGGAAAGATCTGTTATCTGTAAAACCCCAGGTCCCAAGCATTCTGAATAATAGGTCCCATACCCGTACCTTGTACTGGATCCTAACTAGGATATGATTAATTATTATTGGAGGCAAAGCAAGCCTGTTGGGTTTAATTAATGTTTGAAATATTTTTTAGTAGATTTAGGGTATGGACATTCAAATTATTATATTATTATGAATAACAGGTCCCATACTTGAACAATAAATATATTTTATTTCATGTTCTAAAATATAAAGATATTAGAAGGATCCTTGGCGTTCCATGACCTGTATAAATGACTTCTAATATATTTATATTTTACAATTGGGGGGGTTCATTATTCACTATATATATATATATATATATATATATATATATATATATATATATATATATATATATATATATATATATATATATATATATATATATATATTAAAGTACAAGAGATACATATGGGCAGATTTACTAAAGGGTGAAGTGGCTAACGCTAGCGACTTTTCACAAGAAATCACATCTGCAAGGACATCACCAATTCACTACCAGGCACTGGAGTCAATTCGCTTCAGTCAGTTCGCACACTATTGCCAGGCGTCTTTTCGCTCTGGCGAATGGTTGTTACTACGCAAATTCAGTAAAGTGTGGGTTTTACTGAACCTTATCTCTTTTGCCAGATTAAACTTAGCCACCTCAGACCAGGCGGAATGCTTAAAAGAAGCTAGATCTTCCTCAATCTTCTATCACTTACATCATATCCTGTGTGCCAAAAATGCATTAGTTTAAAAAACGCTGGCGAATTTCCCTTTTTTTTAAGCGGGATTGCCTGCAAAAGTCCTAACAAACTCTCTTTGGGTAACCGGTTTTCTACAGACATTTCTTAACAAATGGAACATTAATTTTACACTGGGCTCATGTGTAGGACAATATATTAACGCTTGTCTTTAGGTTCCCTCAACATTTGTAATAAAAAGTGGTAGCTTCAAGCATTTGCACCATTTATAAAAAAGATGTCCATACAACTTTAATTTACCCGCCGTATGCAAATTGACCTAAGAGCAAGATCACTAGCGAATTTTAGTGCTAGGCACAAACGAACGCTAGCTCATCTTCGCTATGAAATGATTGCACTGCAAAAGTAACGCTAAAAGAAAAAGTTGCTATCGGTCGGTGCCCAGGGCTCAATTTCGCATATTCGTGAATTAGCAGTGTGGTAGCCATGAAGACTTGGCTAGCAAAGGGGATTAAAAAAAAACAACTTTTTATAGAGCAGGAAAAGATTCTTGGAATAACTGCTTCAATGTTTTGTGGCTTTATATAGCCTTAATATATAGTAATTATTTTATTTGAGACTGGGGGCACCATTGGGTCATTTAGACCTACTGCATGGTAGCACTACATGTCGGTTTATGTCTGTGTTATAGAAATTGTACAGCTTTTTTTTCTGCCAAGCGGTTTATTTAAGCTTTTTATCCAAGGTTCCACTCCAGAAGAAAATATGGAGTTAACTGTTGGGAAGAGTTTCTTTTAACAAATAAATAGCTCTAGTTGAAAAGTACTAAGGAAAGAGATCAGTTTTTCCTTTTATGACTTACAAACAAGTTTCTCTACTACAATCGGAATTTTAAAATATAAAGGTTATAGCTTTTGACTAGTTTAGAAATAACCATGGGAGTTATATTTCATAGCCTGAACAGTTTTATTTTCTATCTCACTGAAATATTTCCTGTTCCCCAAGAAATTGCTTGACAAAACCTTTGTTGAATGTTACAAAGCGTTTATCCGTTTTCTGTCTTTATTTGCCTAAGAAAGAATAAATCATTCTGGGTTAGTCCTTGTGGCTGCATATTAATATGTTTTACTACTGTCAACTGACGTAGCCTTAATAACCTGAATAGCCTTAAACCTGAGCCCTGAAAAGGTTAAGATGAGGAAATTATTATTAAATTGGCACCAGGCAAAATAAGTCTCAAAAGCCTTGTGCTGCTTGTGCCTCTGTTTTTTTGTGAATCTTTATTTAGGCTAGAGGTGCAATATTAATATTTCATAATCCTGGGGATCTTGCTAAAAACAAGGAGATTGAAAAGCAAATCACATTTCCCTGCTAACACAGTATCCCAGGATTAGGCTCACAGTGGTGATACAATTGGGGAATTACATTTTTCCACAAGCAACCCGTTAATGTGTAAGAAAAAAAAAGTTTTTGCAGCAACATAACAATTTATCACATTGTCTGGATATTAACACTATCATCATGTACAATAATTCCAGCATCAAGACCATTATCTGGAATTCTGTTTTACTGTGTGTGAATTCTGTGGTCTGGGAGTGTGTAGAGTTAAGGTAAGATAAGATCTGCTTGTTTGGCAAGGTTGCCAAGTGAGCAGACCCCAATATGCTCAGAGCAGAGTGATACCGGATTAATCCGAATGTTTGGCCCTAGGGCCGAACGATCGGATTACAACAAAGAGATTTTGCGTTGACAGGGCGAGGACCAGAAAAATCAAACCTCCTCAATCAATATCTTGGCAGCTACCATTGACTTCTATAGCACCCTGAAAACGTTGCAAAGTTTTGTCTTGGAGGTTTTCATGGTTTTAACACTTAGGGACAGCTTTACTAAGCTCGAGTGAAGGATTCGAATAAAAAAAAAGTAATTTTTGGGTACTACGACCATCGAATAGGCTACTACAACCTTTGACTCGAACGATTCTAACTAAAAATCGTTCGACTATTTGACCATTTGATAGTCGAAGTACTGTCTCTTTAAAAAATACTTCGTCTACATACTTCGTCAGTTTAAACCTACCGAGGTTCAATGTTCCCGGAAGATGTCATTGACAAAATCCTGGAACACTGCGGGGGCATTACAGAGACCAAAGGGCATAACAAGATACTCGTAGTGGCCATCCCTGGTGTTAAATGCAGTCTTCCACTCATCACTCTCTCTGATACGAATCAAGTTATAAGCCCCCCTAAGATCAAGCTTGGTATAGACTTTTGCATTTTTAACCTGATCAAAAAGTTCAGAAATTAGAGGGAGAGGATAGCGATTTTTTGATGGTAATCTTATTGAGCCCCCTATAATCAATACAGGGGCAAAGACCACCATCTTTTTTCCCCACGAAAAAGAAGCCCGCCCCCGCAGGGGAACTAGAAGGTCTGATGAAACCCCTTTCTAGGTTTTCCCTTATATACTCCTTCATTGCCTGGGCTTCGGGCAAAGAAAGAGGGTAGGTTCTACCACGGGGAGGAGTGGAACCAGGAATAAGGTCAATTGGACAGTCATACTGCCGGTGTGGGGGTAGAGTTTCAGCAGCTTTTTTTGAAAATACATCAGCATACTCTGCGTATGCAGCAGGTAAACCCTCAAGAGAAGTAGTTGCCACTACTGAAGGAAAGCAGACCCCACCACACTTGGGACCCCATTGAACAACCCCCTTCGAGACCCAGTCAATCAGAGGGTTATGCCTCTGGAGCCACGAAAATCCTAAGATTAGGGGAGAGGAAGCACCCTCAATGAGGTATAAAGCTATCTCCTCACAGTGCAGATTGTCAGTACACATAGAAAGGAAAACAGTTTGTTTAGAAACCACACCTGACCCTAAGGGTCGTTTTATCTACTGCCCATATTCTCATGGGGGTAGTTAGAGAGACCAAAGGAATTTTGTATTTGGCTGCAAAAGCAGCATCCAGAAAGTTTCCCTCCGCCCCAGAATCCACAAATGCGGACACCTTGACAGAGCCCGTAGGCCAGGTTAGTTTAACCGGAATCAAAACCTTGGAGGCAGATTGGGGAGAGGAAACTCCTGCACCCAAATGGAGCTCCCCTTCTCCATTTAGGCTTCGGAGTTTCCCAGCCTCTTAAAACATTGGTTCAGAAAATGCCCCTTTTCACCACAGTGCATGCAAAGACCCAGGGAACGCCTGCGTGCCTTTTCCTCAGGAGTTAGATGGGACATGCCTAACTGCATAGGCTCCTCCTGAGGTAGAGACACAGAGGCGTTAGGAGATTTTACATTGGTCACCACATTAGATCTTATATTAGTAACCCCAGAGAATTTTGTACTCCTCTCACCCCTTCTCTCCCTTTGCCTCCTATCTACCTGGATGGCAAGGGACATGAGATCGTCCAGGTTAGAGGTAGGGGATAATTAACCAAACTATCTTTTACAGAATCAGATAACCCCCAAACAGAATTGACTCCTTAGAGCCAAATCATTCCACCCAGTTTCCACTGCCCACCGGCGGAATTCGGTGCAGTACACCTCCGCATCCCTTTTCCCTTGGCGCAACTTACGAATCGCGGTATCGGCAGACGATGCACAACCCGGGTCATCGTAAAGAATGGCCATGCTGTTAAAGAAAGTGTCTAGGGAATAACGAGCAGGGTCTGAGGAAGGCAGCCTGAGGGCCCAAATTTGGGGGTTACCCAAAAGCAGGGTCATTATGAACCTTACTTTCTCCTCATCAGATTGGAAAGAATGAGGAAAGAAACTAAGGTACAGCTTACATGCCTCTTTAAAGACAAAAAATTTTGTGCAATCCCCACTGAACCTTTCGGGAAACACAATTTCCCAAGCCACCCATGGCAGCAATTCACCAATATGAGTATTCCCGCCCCACAGGCCACTGGACAGGAAAGGGTTAACTCCAGCTACTCTATAACATCCGCCCTGTTACACTCCCCCTTTGTCTTTTTTCCTGTCCAGGCCACGGAGGTGCTTACCCATTCCAGGGGGTTTCTCTCCTCTTCCCCTGATGCCTCCCAAATCGCTCCCCCTGAGGGGATTGCTGCGGAGAAGGACCATTACTGGGTCGGATTGCCACCACGTGTAGCCCATAGCTCTTGCTGGCTGGAAGGTTGGTGGCAGAATGCGGCAGTACCGCCATTGTTACTGGCGCATGGAGGAGTGTGCGCACAGTGCAGCGTCTTTCCCGAAGTTAGCGTTTGGAACGCATGCGTTCCACCTGGGCGCATGCGCGTTCAGCGCGTTGACGTCACTTCCGGGTTTGCGGTTTTTAAGCTGAGGCTGCGGAGCGCAGCCGGCGCTCTGTGAGGACGTCGTTCTGTTGCTGCTCATGGAGAAAAGTGGTAAGCGAGCTCTCAATGAGCCTCTTTTTAAGCAGCTTTCTGGCAGTGGAAATAATTAGCATGTTCTTGTCAGGTGCAGGCAGGATGGAACAGCCTGGCTCTGGGAAAGCAATACAGCCTAAAGTCTCTGGGTAAGCTGAAGAAATGGGATGTTACTTCATCTGTTAATAGAGGGGAAAGAGGCTAATTAGTTTTTTACTTCTTTATAGCCTCTCTGCTTCGGGTGATACGTCTAAAGCGGAATCTCACCAGCCAAGGAAACAGACTTCTACTGAACAATCTACAGCGGAACCTCAAGCTCCTTCACTTCCTCAGTTGGAGGCACTAGTCTCTATGATTAAGCAAGCAGTGGTTCAAGGAGTGCAAGAGGCATCTTCCTCTGGGGTATCTAGGAAACCTAAAAGACCTCGGGAGGTTTTGTATGATTCCATTTCAGATATATCTGACGAAGAATTATATGATCCAGCGGATGGTCAATCGGATTTTTCCGAAGAAGGTGAAATTCTCTCGGAAGAGGAATCAAACTTTGATACAGCACTGATTGATGGTTTAGTTAAGGCAGTGAGGAAGACCTTGAATCTAACGGAAGAGTTACCGAAGAGTTCTTCAGCAGATAAGCTTTTTCCTTCAGTGAAAAAACGAGCAGCGACATTTCCAGTACATGATTCAATAAAGGAATTAATTAATTCTGAGTGGAAGAAAACTGAAAAAAGAGTGGTAATCCAGGGGAAATTTGCTAAGAAATATCCGGTAGAAGAAGCTAATGCAAAATTATGGGATTATCCACCTAAGGTGGATGCAGCAGTGGTGAGATTGGCCCGTAAAACCACTTTGCCGGTGGATGACGCAGTAGCATTCAAAGATCCAATGGAAAAGAGAATGGAGTTTGACTTAAAGAAATCTTTTGTTTCGGCAGGGGCCTCATGTAGACCGGCGGTGGCTCTAACATCAACCTCAAGGGCCATGAAGGTGTGGGTCAGTAATCTGGATGAGGCAATAGCTTCCAATGTGAAAAGATCAACACTGCGAGAGATGTTGTCAGATCTGAAAGTGGCAGTAGATTTTGTGGCAGAGGCCTCATTAGATTTAGTCCACCTAGCAGCGAGATCTATGGCTCTTTCGGTTGCGGCTAGAAGAGCTCTATGGCTGAAGCCCTGGTTAGCGGATTCGGCATCAAAGACAAACCTGTGCCAACTTCCATATGAGGGCGAGCGGTTATTCGGAGAGAATCTTGATTCTATTATTAAAAAGGTGTCAGGAGGTAAAAGCGTGTTCCTGCCTCAAGAGAAAAGATTCAGACGTCAAGGGGCGAGAGCAGAGTCGCCAGTGAATAGGTCTTTTCGAAACTCAAGGCAGTATAGACCTGGAAGACCACAGAATAGACAAGCATCCTGGAAAAACACGAAAGGAGAGTCTCGGCAACCAACGAGGAAGAATACTTCCTTTGGAGCATCCTCAAGCAGACTACAATGAGATCAGGCCGGCCCAGATCTACAAAGTAGGGGCGCGTCTGGCGCTTTTCGAAGAGGTCTGGGTCGAAGGAATTCGGGATCATTGGGTTCTTCAAATTATAAAAGAGGGTTATCATTTGGAATTTTCAAGAGTACCAAAGCGCGAAGTGTATCGTGTCTCGTCGGTTCCGAGGGTTCAAGGAGCAAGACAAATATTACGAGATTATGTAGATCAACTGCTGCAAATAGGAGCGGTAGAACCAGTGCCTGTCCTACAGCGACAGAGAGGATTCTATTCAAAGCTTTTTCTGGTCAGAAAAGCATCAGGAGACTTCAGACCAGTACTAGATTTACGTCCTTTAAATCGATTCATAAATTGCAGAAAATTCAAAATGGAGTCGCTGGCGTCGATAATTGTGGCGGTGTCCCCACAAACGTGGCTAGTCAAGTTAGATCTCAAAGACGCATACTTCCATGTGCCGGTATACAGTCCTCACAGAAAATTTCTGCGCTTTGTAGTTCAAAACAAACATGTACAATTCACATGTCTCCCATATGGCCTCTCTACATCGCCAAGAACTTTCACAAAGGTTCTAGTAACGGTCATAGCTTATCTCAGAGTGGAAGGGGTTTCAGCTTTCCACTATCTGGACGACATCCTCTTGGTTGCCAATACAGAGGAAGAGGCAAAAGGAAGCAGAGACAAAGCAGTTACCGTACTTCAAAGGTTCGGCTGGGTGATAAATTGGCAGAAAAGTCAACTAGTACCCACACAAAAACTTGTGTTTCTAGGCGCAGAGTTGGATACACTTCAAGAGACCGTGTCGCTTCCGGAACAAAAGATATTCCAGATAATAGACAAAGTGGGATCCTTCAGAACGGAAGTTGAAGGTTTCAGTCAGGGAATGTATGTCCCTTCTAGGCCTCTTCTCTTCTACAATACAGATGGTCCCTTGGGCAAGGTGGCATATGAGGCCACTTCAAAATTTCTTTCTAAAGTCAGGAACAACCAATCCTCTCAAATTGGGTCAGTCCCTTCATGTTCCGGAAGGGGTCAAGTCGAATCTGGAGTGGTGGTTGGATTTTCGGAACTTATCGAAAGGAATGCCCCTAAAACAACCCAATTTTGTGATCATAACCACAGACGCCTCGCAGACAGGCTGGGGTGCAATAATGGACGACGTGTCCGTCCAGGGGCAGTGGAACTTAGCTCATCTTCCCTCCAATTTGTTGGAACTAAGAGCAATAAGAATGGCGTTAAAAGCTTTCGCAAAAAGGATTGCTCACAAGTGGGTAAAGATCCGTTCGGACAACGCCTCTGCAGTGGCATACGTCCGAAAACAAGGAGGGACCAGGAGTGGTCAGTTGCTACGAGAAGTGGCGATCATCATGGATTGGGCAGAAGTGAACCTAGAAGGTCTCACAGCCCTTTATGTCCCAGGGAAATCGAATATACAGGCCGATTTTCTAAGTCGAAATGTCTTAGATCCAGGAGAATGGTGCCTAGAACCAACTGTATTCCACAACATAGTACAACAGATGGGAAAACCAGAAATAGATTTAATGGCATCAGATCAAAATTCCAAGTGCAGGACTTTCTTCTCAAGATACCCGTCACAAAAAACCAGTGGAGTGGATGCGCTACTCCAGAATTGGAGAGGGATGTTCGGGTATGTGTTTCCGCCCTTTCCAATGATTTGGAGGGTGTTGAGGAAAATAGATATAGAGGAGGCCTCAGTGATTGCAATAATCCCGTATTGGCCGAGACGTCCTTGGTTCCCTCTGCTGACACAGATGGCAGTACAACCTCCAGTAAGGTTGCCAGTCCTAAAGAATTTATTGATGCAAGGTCCGATACCTTTTCAAGATGTGTGCCGCCTGTCGCTGACGGCGTGGAAGTTGAAAGGCAGAGGCTGGCGGACGAGGGGTGTGGAACTGAGTTAACAGATTTACTACTAAAATCCAGAAAAGTATCCACGTCTAATCAATATTACAGAGTGTGGGCGTGTTTCGCCAAATTTGCAGGGAAAACGGGATTTAATCCGAAATTTCCATCAGCAGTGTCAGTAGTAGAGTTCCTCTTTGCAGGGTTTCAGAGGGGTCTGGCTGCAAGCACGCTTAGGGGTCAAGTTTCGGCCCTTTCAGCTATAACTGGTAAAGACTTAGCTGAAGAGAAGTTGGTGATTCGTTTTTTCAACGCCCTGAAAAGAGTGAAACCTTCTCGAAAGCAAAGAGTACCTCCATGGGATTTGCCCTTGGTCTTGAAGGTACTAACATCAGCTCCGTTTGAACCTATGGAGAATGCATCAGATTGGCATGTTACATTGAAGGTACTCTTCCTGGTAGCGATTACTTCAGCTTGCAGGGTAGGAGAGATTCATGCATTGTCGGCAAAAGAACCAGAGACGGTGATATTTCCAGATAAAGTTATTCTAAGGCCGTCATTTCAGTTCCTGCCTAAGGTGATGTCACAATTTCATCTAGATTTGGAATTAAACTTACCATCATTTTGTCCGAATCCAAGTAACAAGCAGGAACGTGAGTGGCATACTTTGGATTTGGTGAGAGCGTTGTCTCATTATCTAGATCGGACAAATTCATGGAGGAAGACTGACAGGTTGTTCGTTATTCCTAGAGGTCCAAGGAGAGGAATGGCCCCTTCTAAGGCTACCCTTAGCCGGTGGATCGTTGGCTGTATTGTCTTTTCGTATCACAAAGCAGGCAGAGAGGTTCCTGGAGACTTAAAGGCTCACTCTACCAGAGCGTTGGCTACGTCATGGGCGGCTGAAGCCAGGGCTCCGCCAGAATCGATTTGTAAGGCGGCAAGATGGTCCTCCTTACATACGTTCATTAAGCATTACAAATTAAATGTTTGGCTATCCCAAGATGCTAAATTTGGGAGAAGAGTCTTACAGGCTGTGGTGCATTCATAATTAAAAGATTTAAGCATTGATTGTCCCTCCCTTCATTTCTTGGCTATGGGAATTCTCATATTGGTGAATTGCTGCCATGGGTGGCTTGGGAAATAGAGAAATTTTTATTACTTACCGTAATTTCTATTTCCAAGTCACCTTCCATGGCAGCATTCACCAATCCCCCTCCCTTCTGAAGCTAGAATACATAAACAAAGGGGGAGTGTAACAGGGCGGATGTTATAGAGTAGCTGGAGTTAACCCTTTCCTGTCCAGTGGCCTGTGGGGCGGGAATACTCATATTGGTGAATGCTGCCATGGAAGGTGACTTGGAAATAGAAATTACGGTAAGTAATAAAAATTTCTCTATTTTGGGTTCATGGGGTCTAGTTGAACCCACAGGAGGAGGAAGGGGAGTGGAAACAGGAACAGGTCGCTGCTGTGAAGCTTGCTTATTCTCCAGCTGTCGGGTTAAATTGTGGAAACCCTGCAGGAGGTAATTTTGCTTCTGTTCATGGTCCTCCAAGCACTGTAATAGTGTGGTAAGAAGCGCTTCAGTGGTGGTTGGAGGAGGCGCAGCAGCTTCATCGTGACTTTCGTCCTCCATGGCCCGTGATAATGTCACGACCGGCACCCAATACCAGAACAAGTGCCAAGCACCCTGGTCTCGGCTCGGCTTCAGCAGTAGTGTGACCACTGTTGGGCTTTGGGAGGAGCCCTCAGCTTACCTGGATGCCACCTGGGGGGTACAAGGCGAGATATTCTGGCTGGCAAAGGGCAAGTTGCTGTGGACAGAGTGGGCTAAAAATCCTGTATGAATTTCGCGCCTTACGTCAGCGCGCCCTATACAGGAGCCGGCGTTAGCGAAAACACGCTGGCGCGGCTAGGAGGAAGGAAGGTTCGGCGGGTGTCCCTGCCGATGGCGCGGCGGACGACCCCGCCGCACAGGTACCCTTACAGTTGGTAAATTAGGCCAGTTCATGGATGGTCAAATTTTTATTAAAATAATGGGGAAAATTTTAGTTTTTAATAAATAACCCCTTAGGTTTTCTTGGTTACCTATTCAAATCTGATTTGTACAAAAAAAAAGTTTTAAAATCAATTCACTGTGCTTTGCACAGTCAACATTTGTTACAGTTTACGCAAAAGTTGTTCACAAAGGATATAATTGCTGAACAAATTAATTGGATTATGGCTGTTAAGAGTGCCTGTGACCTTTTCTAATTATGTTTTTTTAAAAAAAAAAAAAACAATGTATTTTTCCCACTAACTGGTGTTTGCAAAAAAAAACACCACCTAAAAGCTGGGGAACTTGGCAAAGAGTCCATAGAAAAATAAAATACAGAGTTTTACAGGATTACATGTGTAGCGCTATAGTAAACTGCTTTGTATGAGGGCAGTTTTAGCTACTTTCCTTTGTGGGCTGATACCACAGATGAGCTATCTTTCTCAGGGGCAAGCCCTCGCACCGAGGTGGAGGCAGGGTGTAGTGTAACTGTAACTAGGTAAAATAGCACAATGATGGGCGCCAGTAGTTCTTTAACGGTTGAACAGAGAACTGTATTTATTGAACAATAGCACATAGATCATTCAGCACATTGATCCACAATGGAGCATAGAATATACACAGCAGCATAAAGGAAGCATATACTCACAGCACGTATAGGCTGAATCCCCACAGGCTAGGGAATATACAGCAAAGAGTAAGTTGACAGCGTGTGATGGGTATTGCCCAGTTTTCAGGATATCTTCCAGTGGCAGACTAGGGGAATTCCTATCATCCCTATCTCAACACTTTAGTCCTTAATCCGGGTCAGTAATACCCTGGGATCTTAATCCCTGTAATCTCTTCGGCGGAGCCTTGACCTGCTCAACTAAATAACCTCTCTATCACTCCTAGAGTGATCTATAATTGAGTATAGCTGTCTAATTACTATGGCCAAGGCGCCTAGGGTCGACACTACCCATTTCCTTCCAGCCTGCTTGGTTGGGCTAAAGCAATGGACCCAGACCTCATGGTTCCTAAACCTTTTATACTCTGAACTACAGGGGTTACATACATAAGCACAAGGTTCCCATAAGAACCTTTTAGGTGTCCATATAACTAGGGATGTGCCTGTCTGTAATGTGTAAGGGTGTCTAAGATTTTCACATCCCTACAGATGCAAACAAAATTATCAATTACAAAAAACAAGTGGGTTCAGGAAGTCACTCTCCTTTTCTGCCAACATTTTGTCTGACCATGATCCTTGAGACATAATAAATCAGCCCCATAGACTAGTATTATGAAACTAAATCTTGAAAACCGGAAATACAGAGATACATAATCCCATTTGAGTAGACCAGAGTAGGAAAAACCATTAGTCTGGACAGGGAGAACTGGATCAGAGTCAAGAAATCCAAGTTTAGGTGGATGAATAGAATAAAATGCTTCAGCAAGGACAAATCACACCCTAGTTTACACAAGGAACTGGAAACAGAATAATGTGGCTGACTCTCAGTGTCCAATGGGATTTCCGGGATTAGTTACAGTAAGCAGAAAAAGCATTTTAATGGCCTAGAATAGATTGTTAGGGTACCTCCTGGCTGTCTCTAGTCTATGATAAGGAAAATCAGCCAGAAAGCTCCAGGTTCAATTCCCAGCAGAGCTTCACACACAAACATATTTTACAGTAAATCCAAGGAAATGCTATGACATGAACAGAAAACAAGAGAATTTTTGTACTCTACTATAAACTCCCTACTGTTCTGAATACAACATTAAAAATGCTTATTATGAAAAATAATTCAGTGTAAACTCATGAAAAACAAATTACATTATTTTAATAGGTAGCAAATTTGCAATTTTCCTTAGTCAGTTCATCCTATATAATAAAGTTCAAGTGTCTCTGCATCCAGTCCCTGTGTCCGTGGGATTGCGCTACTGCGCATGTGCCCCACGGACCGTCATTATATATGTACTGCTCTGGGAAGCGAAGACAAGGCGATGTTATATTAACGCAGTCGGGCTGACCGGAAACAGGCCAGCGATCCCCCTGGATAACGTAAAACGACAGCAGCGGGAAGGATGACACGGGCCCAGCACAATATTAGTTTTATTTAAAATGGTGGTCCTACAGCGAAGCGGTGAAGCAAACAGACAACCACGGGTGAGAGGTGGAGTTGCGCCCGTGAAGGAAGGGGCAGGGACACTGGGGAGAAGGACCAGCTGCGGCTTGAACTACAATTCCCAGGATCCCTTAGCGCAGGCAAGGCATTAGAGAGGCGATGGGATTGGCCGAGCCGGGAACTAGGTTCACTGTGGTGTGGCAGTGGTTTTCTAAGAGGTGTCTGAAGTTAGGGAAGTCGCTGATCGCGCTTTTGTGTTAATGAAGACAATGTTATTTTTGATGATAGCGTTACACTAGATGATTTGTTTGCCTTTCCCATTACAATCCTATACAGAACAACTTTACCCCTGCAGACGTACACTACACACCCGCCTTTTAAAGGACCACCTACACGAAATAATGTGGAATACTGCGCACGTGCCCCACGGACCGTCGTTGCATATGTTCTAGCGCCCGTTAATTTAACGGGCTTAATGTCTAGTAATAACATAAATCCCCATAATTTAAGACCGTTATGATTCCATTTTGTACCAGATGAGCTCTTAGTGAAACCTTTCTATAGCTAGATTAATGGATATTATAGTGATATTATAATTGGGCTGTTTGCATGATTCCTATTGTATTTCCAAAGATTCATAATCATGCTAGCTGAAACCCCAAAAAACAGGATGGTACCTTAATTTGTTTCATAGTTAAATACATGGTAGTGGATCATCTAGAACCTTGTATTCAAACTGTTTTCAAGATGTGGAAAAAGCAGTAATAATGCATCTGTTTTACATATCCTTTGTGCATCTCTGGTGAGGAACATTCTCTATGGTGTCTTAAAATGTACTGAGGTTAACATTTTGGACTGCAATTAATTTCAATTAGTTTCAATTAGCGCTGATTTATACTGTATAATCCCAGAGAGAAAGACAGTGTATTTGCCACACACCAATATTTTTTTTTTTGCAGCTTATTATTTTCATAAAGTATTTAGGAGTACTGACGTTCTCCAACAGCAAATCATTAAGAGTATAATGTATATGAGCACTACAGATAGACGTGAAAGATAATTTAATTTCTTCTTTTCTGTATTCTTAAGTGGTCCTTATTAACATGCTAACATCTGTCATAAGTATAGCATTTTTCATTCAAATTAATGGTAAGCTGGTGGACAAAAGTGCTTTGATAGCTGTGGTTCTTCCATGACCGTCATTTAACCCCCATCCCTACCATACTCTAAACTGAGTGTTTCTCCATAAGCCATGTGTGGGCTGACCCTCGGGTTGGGCTGGTTGGAGCCTACCTCTACACACCACTTGCGTATGGTCTTCCCTTTTATAGACACATGCCCCGACATCATTGTCAGGGCGGCACCAGGGCATAAATGGAGGGGGGATGCCAGGTGCAGGCGTGTATAGGTAAGGCAAGAGTAGGTCAGGGTGGGGTGTGGGTTGAGTTTTCTCGTGTTTTTCTGAACCCACACATCACTAATCCCCAACCAGTGGTTCCTGAGCAACATGTTACTCACCAACCCATTGGATGTTGCTCCCAGGGGCTCCAAAGCTGATGCTTATTTTTGAATTCCTGGTTTGAAGGCAAGTTTTGGTGGCATAAAAACCAGATGTACTGCCAAACAGAGAATCATGTAGGCTGCAATTCCAGATAAGGGCTACAGAGTAACCAATCACAACCCTTGTATGGCACCTCCAGGAACTTTTTGCATACTTGTGTTGCTCTTCAACTCATTTTTACATTTGAATGTGGCTCAGAGAAAGGTTGGGGACCCGCTGGAAGGAGATGGAAAGTAGGTACGTTGTGTTGGTTCATAGCACTGGGTAGTTCTAGAAAGACTACTGAGAGATCTTTTAGAGCTTTACTGAGGAGACCTCTCTACTGTGTAGGAGAAACAGCAGAAGGGAGTTATGTTGCTTACATAATATTCATTCACTTGCAACTTTCTGTTAATCATTTGACAATACAGTACTTACAGTATGATTCACATTCACTATGGCAGCTTATATGCAATGTGTAACTCGTGCCTTTCTTGCTTTAGAACAGTCAAAATTCAATATGTCACTACTGGAGCATAATTTGTTTTCAAGAAATGTGTTAGCCCATTCTTAGAACGTTAAATAGTGTGGTACTGTATCTGTTACTAAAGCAGCATCAAGTAGCATTTGCTAGCAGGAAGATGCCGTTTTTATGATGCATATTTTTTTTCCAGTAGATGTCTCTCTCCAATACAATTTTCTTTACTAGTGAGAAATGCTAATAGGATTATTTTTGCAATCCAGGCATCTACAGCACATTCAATTCCAAAATGCTATTTATATTATGAGATCTCTTATCTGGAAACCCATTATCCAGAGAGCTCTGAATTACACAGAAGCCAGCTCCACTAGACTCCATTCCATGCAAATAATTAATTTTTTAAAAAAATGATTTCCTTTTTAAAAAAATGATTTCCTTTTCTCTGAAATAGGAGTACTCGATGGTAACTAAGCTGCATGAGTCCATATTGGTGGCAGTGTTTAAATATTTTTTTGGTACATTTAAGGTATAGTGATCAATTTTGCGGAGTGATTTCTTACCCGAAAAGAGCCAAGTCCCATCCATTCTGGATAAGATGTTCCATACCTGTACTGTGTAGCTGATCTATACACATTGCTAGAGTGTTGTCTGTAAATCTATGTATTATGTTGTATTAAATGAAATTTGCCGAAAAAAAGCTGTGTAAAATAATGTTTAATCAGTGGCGTAACTACCGAGGAAGCAGACTCCGCAGTCGCAGGGGGGCCCGGAGGTACAGGGGGCCCGGCAGGGGCCTGCTTCCTCAGTATGTGTAACCAGCCAGAATCATTTAGGGCAGGGGTGTCCAAACTAGGCTGCAGCATTTCGCACCACCCCCCTCCCCAGTCGGTGCAGTGGAAGTGGCCAGCGGGGAACAGGAAGCCAGAGAGGGAGCCGGAAGAGGAGCAGAACGTCGCAGCAGCACGTTACACGCGCACCTGCTGCACTTGAGAAAACTGCTGCCGACTGGGATCCGACCTCTTACGATGATGCCACAGCACAGGCACGCCAACCCGCCTCCCCATTCCCACTGCAGCAGCCTCCGTGAGTTTTTAAAACTCTCTGTTCTCTCTCCGTTACACACTAAACTTCTGTCACTCCCCCTCCCTCTCAGAAACTAAAGGTGGACTGGACTCATAGACTGACTTACTTCCCTGCAGCTGCTGCACATTAATTTCTATGTGATCACTGAGACTTGTGAGAAGTGAATGTGCTGCTGCAGCTTGATCCTGCTTATCTAACAAGTGTCTCAGTGATCACATAGAAATGAATGTGCAGCAGCAGGGAAGTAAGTCACAGTCAAGGAGTCCAGTCCACCTTTAGTTTCTGAGAGGGAGGGGGGAGCTGGCAGCTCCAGAAGGAGAGGAGCTTGTGCTTGCTTCTATGCTACTTGTGTTTTTGTTGATTTCCACCAGAATTCATAGTTTTTCTCAAAAAAAAAAAAGTGTGTGAAAAGAGTTTCTTAAAAAAAATGTATATACAGGTATGGGATCCATTATCTGGAAACCCGTTATTTAGAGAGTTCCAAATTACAGAATAACTGTCTCCCATTGACTCCATTTTATAGAAATAAAAATAATTTCCTTTTTCTGTGTAATAATAAAACAGTAGCTTGTACTTGATCCCAACTTAGATATAATTAATCCTTATTGGAGAAAAAAAGCCTATTGGGTTTATTTAATGCTGCAGTTTAAAGAAGTTTCAGGGAGCTAAGGTAGGAGAAATTGCATTGCTGCTATGTTTCCATGGGCAAATACAATCACTAAAACACAACTGTTATTCCTCACTGTTCAGTCAGCATATATATCTCCCACTATTTTGTACAGAGGGGGGCCCTGAAAATTTCTTTGCAGGGGGGCCCTGGCATCCGAAGTTACGCCACTGTGTTTAATTTTAAGCTATGTGAACACCAGATTTGATGCTGTTATTTTACATTGCTTCCAGCGGAAGTTACATAAGAAAAAACATGTAAAAATGTTACGCCGTTTTTACATGGCTAAGCCTGGTGATATGTGGTGTACTATCCCTCTGTTTTTTACAAGGCATAATAAATATGCCCCTTAATGTCTGTAAATTTGATGTATAGGCCATAGTATCTTGCTTAATTTGGGGCAAATACTTTGTTAGTGAGCAGTAGCACTATGCCTGTTAGAGCCTCTCCCCATAAAAGAAAGACATACCTTCTAAGCTTGCACTCTGACTTGCCAATTGCACCATACACCAATGCAAGGTACAGGTATTGTACTTGATGCAAATGCATACGGGTACCCTGCAAGCTCTGGCCCAAAAGGTTGAATTGGCTTTCACAGGCTGTGGACTCTAAAGTAGAAGAGTTGGGTGCTGCTAGATGTGGGCTGCAGTGAAATGCTGTAGTATACTAAAATAAAATAATTGTAACAATTACCTTAGTTATAACTCATTAACCCTTTTAAAAACGTTGCATTTTATTAAAGGGATACTGTCATGGGGAAAAAAAAAATTTTCATAATGAATCAGTTAATAGTGCTGCTCCAGCAGAATTCTGCACTGACATCCATTTCTCGAAAGAAACATATTTTTTTAAATTCAATTTTGAAATCTGACCTGGGGCTAGACATTTTGTCAATTTCCCAGCTGCCCCAAGTCATGTGACTTGTGCTCTGATAAACTTCAATCACTCTTTATTGCTGTACTGCAAGTTGGAGTGATATCACCCCCCTCCCTTTTCCCCCCTAGCAGTCAAACAAAAGAACAATGGGAAGGTAACCAGATAGCTCCCAAACACAAGATAACAGCTGCCTGGTAGATCTAGGAACAACACTCAATAGTAAAAGCCCATGTCCCACTGAGACTCCTTCAGTTACATTGAGAAGGAAAAACAGCAGCCTGCCAGAAAGCATTTCTCTCCTAAAGTGCAGGCACAAGTCACATGACCAGGGGCAGCTGGGAAATTGACAAAATGTCTAGCCGCATGTTAGATTTCAAAATTGAATATAAAAAAATCTGTTTGCTCTTTTGAGAAATGGATTTCAGTGCAGAATTCTGCTGGAGTATCACTATTAACTGATGCGTTTAGAAAAAAACATGTTTTCCGATGACAGTATCCCTTTAACTACATATTTTTCTAAGCTAACTAGCAAAGCGGGTGCAGTCATAGGTCTCTTTTATAACACCTGTGGACTTTTTTTAACGAACAAGTAGTAAAAAATTCTCGGAGGTGTCAATTTGTAGACCCCCACAAGTGACCATAGTTGCTAACCTTGAACCCTAGAAAGGTGTTTCTCCAACCAGCATGGGTATTTTTCTGCAAAGCAAGGCCACTGCATCTTATTTCTGCTCACAGGTGTCCATTTTGTGACTTGGACTAGTTGTGGGCGGTATAGCACTTCTTGGAAACTGTATTGGACTGCTCATAGTTCCAACCCAAGCTGAGATTACTAAAAGACCGAGCTTGACTAGTGTAAAAAGTTACTATGTGTGAGGGGGGCAAATACTATTATTATTGCTTTACTTGCCCGTTTTCTTCAAAAATACTGCTTTAGAGGTTAGTAATTCACAATGGTTTGCACAATCTGATAACCATAGGGATAACAATCTCCACTTTTTGCATCAATTTAAGATTTGGGGAGATTGGTCGCCTAAATGTCCAATACTGCGGGCGACTAATATGCCTTCCTGCCGGCGATTCACATTCTTGGGCGACTTATCTCCCAGTCTGCCACCACCCTTATGTCTCATAATCACAACAATAAATGCAATATCTCCTGTCAGATGGCAGTTGCACTGAGATTAAAAAGCAAATGACAAGATCTCAGCACTACTGATCACTTTTTCTGAATCCATTATTTCTATTTTCAGCAGCTACCGTATGTATATATACAGTATAGCCAGCTTTATTCCAAATGTGTATCTCGGGCTATAACAGTTAAAGTATAGATGAGGTTAGTGCATCTCCTTTCATCCTGAATCAAGCATAATTGTACCTATTGACAAAGAGGAAACCTGGACTAGATGGTAGCACCACAGTTCCCTCAACACTGTATCAATAGGCTCAGTGCACTTGTGTCTAAAGAATGGGTTGCATGTATCACTCACTCTCTCACAAAACACCCCCCTTATGACCCTACCGATGCTGGATTTTTCAGGAAAAAATGCTGCATTATGGGAAAAAATGGTGATTGTACTTGAAATGGCACTTTGGTCACTGCACTTGCGGACATAATGAACCACAACATCAAAGAGTAATGTTATAACCAAAGCAAAGTTTGCTCTAGGTCTAGTAACCCATGGCAACCATCAGATGTTTCCTTTTAATGAGCAATACATTTTAAAGGTTGCCTGGTTACATGTACCTGAACCAGTATGCACTATAAATTGGATCTATTTTGACCAGTTAATTAAGAAAATAGCATTTCTTCTATCCTTTACCAGGTACATTTACAGTATAGGTCCTTTAACTTAAAACTGGAGTAGATCTGGCATTAATACAGCTTCTTCAGCAATGTCTTGCCTGGATTTTTTTTTTAAATCGCATGACTAAGGGGTTTGGATTTGGTTCAGCTGAGCATTTAGAATGTGGCTGAATCTAAATCCTGGGATTGGGCTAAATTTCAAACCATCGTCCGTTTACTAAAGCGTGTAAAAATATGCGTACAAAATATAGACAAATTCATCGCCGAATGTGTTTTTCGCCAGTTTACTAACCTGCAGTAAATATACATCTGCGAATTTACTTGCACAAGAATATGTGTTTGCCAGTTATCAAATTCGCTGAAAATAATGCTACGTACATATTAATGACCAGTTTACTAGACATCGAAATGTGCGAAAGACAAAATTAACGCCAGAATATTCGCAAAATTTTACCGACATCAGTAAATTCGCAAGTGAACAGGAAATATATCATAATACTCTTTTTACCCATCATTCTTTGCTGTAGCCATTGATGACAGGAGAGAGATCTTCTGCTTCTATCTGTTGCAACAGCATCAGTTTCAGCTCAGAGGCGTATTATTGGCAGCCAGAATCACAGTCCAAGGATTCATCAGCCTTGACGCTTTTGACAGTGCTCGATACTTGAAGACATGACTGAGAGTGATGTCAGAGAGCTATTCAGACTGAACAGGCAGGCCATACTTGACTTGTACAGTTATACTTCCCAGGATCTGCACCCACTCACAGCAAGATCACAGGCCATTCCAGGCATATTGAAACTGCTGGCAGAGTTACACTTTTACATTTAAAACATTATGGGGGGAATTCACAAAAATGTCGGGAACGAAAAAATGTCTTTAAAATGTCGTAGAAAGTGTCGAGGCAACAGTCGACAAATTCACAGAGCATTTCTCCGCCAATTTTCAGACATGTGCGACACTTTTGAATTAGTGTCGTTAAAAGTGGGCGTGGTTTTTTCGGCGCCACTTTTCCCGACATTGTTATGAATTACTCGTAAACTAATTTTTTTTTACCGACAATTTTTCAGACACTTTAGGCTCTCCAAAATGAAAATGTCAGACAAATTGTCGTTTAAAAAGTCTTGGTAAATGTCGTTTGTACGATGAAAAGATATACGACATTTTAGAAAATTGTCAGACTTACGAGACATTCAGAGATGGTAACATCTGCCTTTATGAATTTGCCGTTCATACGACATTTTACAAATTTGTCGACCGCCACTTCTGGGTCACTTTTTTTACCGACACTTTTGTGAATTCCCCCCTTAAGAGTTTTGAAGATGCATTTCTGGCCATAAATGTCACAGTAAAAATTGACATAATAACCTCCATAAAACAAGACTCTTTTATAGCATAAATATTCGCAAACTTAATTTGTCGCCAGAAAATTTGCAACTCGCTGAAATTTACCGCCAGCGTGAGCTGGTTCGTTAATGTAGTTACAGCAAGTGATCGCAATCATTTCAGAGCGCATCGCTGTTTAGTAAACGCAAATATTTTGCCGGAAAGATATTTGCAGCAATAATATGTGGAAACATAGTAAAATTTACCGCGCTTTAGTAAAAGAACCCCCAAATCCTGGATTGGGTGCATTCCTACTACCAATAGAATGGTAGAAAGACAAAGCAGCCATTCAGAATTACTTGAAATATTCCTATTTTCTGGGAGGTGAAACATGGCAGAAATGCTCCTGGGACTTAAGGTGGCTATACACTGAGAGATCCGCTCGTTTGGTGATGTCGCCAAATGAGAGGATCTCTCCCCGATATGCCCACCTTGAGGTAAGTGATATCGGATTGATCTGATCATACGAAGGGTAACGGATGGTCAGATCGCAGACTTTTTGGATCGCAGATGGAATTTTTAGTCCCGTCCGATCGACATCTGGCCTACTTTCAGACAGATATCGCTCTGGGAAGCCCGTCGGAGGGCCCCATACACGGGCCAATAAGCTGCCGACTCGGTCTGTCGGCAGCTTTTATTGGCCCGTGTATGGCCACCATTATACTGATTCTTTGCCATTCTTTGACAGAGAAAGCACAATGGTGCATAGAAGCAAGGCAGAATTTGCAGTCTGGGCTATATACACTGTGGTAGAAGGAATGCTGCACTGGATACAATGCATTGCAATCATTATCTCAAAGGCAAATAGGAAGAGCAGTCATGGTGGAGGCAGGGCAGGGTGTTAAGAATTCTGTGATTTACAGTATTTGAATGCTTGTTATTATACATGTACAATAGGTGAAATTCACACATGGCAGTAGGGAAAGACCTCTTTTATGTGCAAAGTACAAATTCCATTGAAAATAAAAATCTTCTTGCAAATGAACTTTGGATACACATTATAGCTGTAAAAAGACAAAGCAGCCAATCAGAATTACCTGAAATATTCCTATTTTCTGGGAGGTGAAACTTCTGATTTCCTTGTAGGTAGATTTATTATCCACTAAAGCAGTTGTTCTTGTCATCTTAGTGAAATTCTTCCAGGAGTTCCATGGGAAATTTTGGCTACAATGACACAAATGGCTGCTCCAGATGATATAAAATCTCTCGGCTGAAGTTAATATTTAGCAAGGTCACCTTAGGAATATAAGCTACAGAATCAGCCATATCGTTCCCATGATTGACTGGTCTGCCACATCTTGGTGAAAAATTCAATATTCATCAACTTTGAGACAATTCACATTTTATTTAAAGCTGCAGTTCTTTGATGAGAAAGAATGAGTTCATATATAAAAAGCTGAAACATTACAAATTGAAAAACAAGACAACAAAACCAGATTTTAATGACAGAGCTTAAAGGAAAACTTTACCCCCGAACACTGTAGGTCTCTAAAAAAAGATATTTTATGAAACAGCTCATGTGTAAAACCCTGCTTTATGTAAATAAATCCTTTTCATAATTATGTACTTTTATAGTAGTATGTGCCATTGGGTAATCGAAATAGAAAATTGTCATTTTAATAAATAAGGGCCGCCCCCTGGGATCGTAGGATTCGCGGTGCACAAACAAACCATACATGTTAGGTCACATGAACCAATTAAAAGACAAGAGTTCTGTGTTTTGCTTCCACACTTCTTCCTGTTGGTTAGAGTTGCAGTATTTCTGGTCAGGTGATCTGAGGCAGCACAGAGACCACCATGAAATGACCAGAAATGTAATAGGGCAATATTTACTTAAATATATAAACCAGTTTGGTAAGATTCTTTAATATGTCACTTAATATGATATAAACTATCTGGTGCTTTTTTTTTTTTTTTTTTTGAATTTCATGTTCATGGGAGTTTATAGGAGTCTATGGGAGTTTTTACAAACTCCCATGAACTCGAAATTGGACCCTTGATAAATCTGCCGCTTATAGACTGAACAAGCCATGGGAGGTGCAAAACATACACAGAGGGAATTGATGAGTGGATGTCATGCGGATTAGTTTCCTTTCGTTTACAACTAGATACTTTGAAGTTCTTAATATACAGTATAGCTATGGGACCTGTTATTCAGAATTTTGGGGATTTGGGGTTTTCCAGATAAGGGGTCTTTTCATAATTTTGGTCTTCATACCTTAAGTCTAGAATTGTTTTACCTCCACTAGGGTTTAATTATATCTTGGTTGTGATTGAGTAGAAGGTATTGTTTTATTATTAGAGAAAAAGGATTTTCTATAAAAGTGAATTATTTTATTAAAATAGTCTATGTGGGATATGGCTTTTTGGATAAGACTAAGCTAATTACAATGAATTCATAAGAAAGAGGACATAACTTATATTAGGTAGAATTAGAGATTAATGTTTCAGTTATAGTACATACAACTTTGAGGTATCAAAAATCATAATTAGTATATATCTATAAATATGGTATATATGCTATAATTATGACAAAAAGTACTTTTTTTTTTTTTTTTCTATTTCCTAGTGAATCTGCCCCTTAGTTTCTAACACTTTAAGGACTGTATCCAAACAGTGAGGCAAAAGTACTTTGTTTGTTATGCCATCTTTAAATGCAGTTTCGGAGCTCTGAATCCTGCCAATTGAAGCAATTCAATTCTGAGCACAAGGCCTGTTTCGCTTGAGTTAGAAATCGCATTAATTCAAAGATTATTCCTCTGCATACTGCGCAGCTTATTCACAGGTACGTTACACAACTGACAATTTGTCAAGCCCCTCTCCAAGCATTTTACATGGGGGAATAAGATCCAATTTGGATCGGTTACAACTGAATAAACATAATAAACTTCAAAACTATGCTTCTGTAGCAACAAAACAACGCACGCACAAAAATATCACTGTATGACTTGAAAAAATTCCAACGAGCGGAACTCAGAATACATAATGGTGGTGACAGCACTTTAAAGCAGGGATGCTACAGGTTAGCAAGCACTGCTGGATACCAAAGATAATATATCAGACTCTAGCGACGTACAATTATGTTCATTTCTGCTTCAAAAAGCTTGCAAGTAAGTTCTCGAAGTGTGTGAAATCTAAGCAGGAGAGGAGCCAAGCCCTTGCAATGCTATAGACATAATAGCGGTGATTGCTTGTAAATAAAGTCATCATCATCATTTATTTATATAGCGCTGTCAAGATACGCAGTGCTTTAAGTAATAATCAAAGCAGGACCTTTAAAAGCACAACGGTTTCCGATAGAAGCAATAGAAGCAAAGATGGATATGTCTTGGAAGACATGCCCATTGAATCACAGCAATTATTTATGTATATCTTCAATTATGAAATTATAAAATGTTCTTAAAGTCTAGTTGCAGATATTGCTATATTTTGGAAGGGGTTTTATGCAGACTGCTCTTGCCTAAAATAATCCAGCTATTATTCTGTTTTTCCCCATATTCCAAATGGGAGTATTGTGCCTTCTCACTCTCCTACTAAGCTTTTTAAGGACTCTCTTTTTTATGTGATTAATACAAAGTATATTTTTAAGTACAGGCTGCAAATGTGTATTTTTATATGAGCTATTTCTATATGTATACTTTTTCTCAGATAAGTTACTGGCTTCTGAAATAACAGCAACATGTATTTCCACAGACTTTCCTACTGCACATTCTGACCTGCTTATTCCTATTATTCAGTGGTTTATCACTCAAATTCTGAGAATAAATATACATCTATGGGATCTCTTATCCATGGACCTTGCTATCTAGAAAGCTCAGAATTACGGCAACCTCATCCCCCATACAGTCTATTTTAAGCATTTCTAAAAATAGTTTTCTTTGCTCTTTAATAATAAAACAGTAGCTTTTACTTGATGGTAACTAAGCTGCATGAATCCATATTAGTGGCAAAATATGTATGTTAGATTTATTTAGAGGCACATTTATTAAAGGTCGGAGTTTTTAAAACCCCCATAAATTCGAAATTTGAAAATGTATTAATAAAATCATATTTTTCCAACTCTGACAAATTGAAACAACCCGAAAACTCAAATCATATTTGAATCAAATTCGATTCTATTTTTTTTTTTTTGCTCCGAAAAAAATTTGAATGTCAGGAAGGCTGCAAACATCTCCAAATTGATCCTTGGACCTCTCCCATTGACTTAAAGGAACAGTTCAGCGTCAAAATAAAAACTGGGTAAATAGATAGGCTGTGCAAAATAAAAAATGTTTCTACTATAGTTAGTTAGCCAAAAATTGTAATATATATAGGAACTGGAGTGACTGCATGTCTAATATAGTAGCCAGAATCCAACCTGCTTTTCAGCTCTCTAACTCTGAGATAGTCAGTGACTATAAGGAGGCCCAGATAGGACATAACTGTTCAGTGAGTTTGCAATTGATCCTCAGCATTCAGCTCAGATTCAAAAGCAACAGTTATGACCCTTGTGGCCTCCCCTCAAGTCACTTTTGGTTTCTGTCTGATAAACAATCAGTGGAAACCAAGAGAGCTGAAAAGCAGGAAGTAGTGTTCTGTCTATTATATTAGACATCCAGTCACTCCAGCCTTTATACATTACATTTTTGGCTAACTAACTATATTAGAAACATTTTTTATTTTGCACAGCCTATCTATTTGCCCAGTTTATATTTTTAGACTGAGCAATTCCTTTAAACAGCAATTAGGCAGGTTTTAGGTGGCGAATAGTTGAATTCAAATTCTTAGATCCAGAGTATGTTTATTCAAAAAAAATGAATTCAAATCTTTTAAAAAAAACTCAAATCGATTTTGGACAACTCCCTAGTCAAAATTGACAGTTTTGACCATAACAAAAAAAATGTGAAACTTCAAATTTTAAATTTGACTGTTGATAAATTTGCCCCCTAATGTTTAAATTATTTAAACAAACTTAAGGTATGGTGATAGAGATTACAAATGATGATCCTTTATGTGGAAAACCCCAGGTGCCAAACATTTTGAATAATAGATCCTATACCTGTACCAACTTCTCTGAAAATAACTTAGATAAAAATTAGATTTAATGTATTAAGTAGGGATTTAGATTGCCTAGTTAATAAGCATTGACTGGCTTCTTAACCTGGTTGGGTTCTCTCTCTCTCGGCAGGTTTTAGATGGCAATTGGTCAAAGATGAATTTTTAAAAAGACTGTGCATTCGATATTCAAATTTTTTTTTTTTTTTTCAAATTTGGACTATTCCCTAGTTGAAGTACACAAATAGCTCAAAATTCTATTTTTTTTTTTTTCATTTAAATTTCATGTCGAGCTTTGATAAATCTGCCCCTCAATGTTAATTACTTCTTTAAGCAACTCATAAATAGTAGCAGTATGAAAGTCTTCTCCTTGAGTCTTATTTTATATTAACCGTTACCCAGCAGGATCCTTGTCCTTCTCTCTAGAAATCTATGGTGGAGTCTCTTTAATAGTTTTGGCAGTCAACCCATGTGCATTATTTCTTGAACTTGACATATTTATTGAACTACCCCAACACGCGAGAGGTGTGTAAAATATTAGCTTGAGTATACACCTGCTAAAAAACATGGAGAGTGGAGTGGTTCCTTGATGTGGGTTGTTCACATACACACACACACACACACACACACACACACACACACACACACACACACACACACACACACACACACACACACACACACACACACACACACACACACACACACACACACACACACACACACACACACACACACACACACACATTAAACCTGAAGACATAATATATATTCTAGTCTACATTGTGTAGTTTAGTGCTGATTGAATCTCATGGAAGATATGGAAAGCTCTGGCTTCCATAATATAGAGTTTGAGTGAGTGCCCTTAGAAAGCGTACAGGAAGTAATCATGATTCTCTTGTGATGGACAAAACTACAATTTACATTGACACCAACGAGTTTGATTTCTGATGAATATGTTTTTACATTTGAATATAAATTGAAGGTGGAAAATTAATTCTTCGGGAAGTGTACTTCACTGCATTTTCTTTTATTTTAATTTCTACTGGTGCATTAATAAAATGCTTCCTTTAACAATGAGCCTGTAATTCCTAGTATTAGCAGGACTGGCTTTGCATTTTAACATGAATTATAATGTAGTATGACTTGAAAGTAGTGACAGGTGAATTTATTCGCCAGGCGTGAATTCCCAGCGATTCGCCGCCGGTGAATAAAGTTGCAAAACCGCCACGAAAATTATCGCAATTGCACACCGTGCGTGTCTTTCAGAGGCACAATGTTCTGTATAGAGAGACGGAGCACAGCCCTCAGACAGCCCTAAGACAGACCGTAAGGGCGCTGTCCCCTTCCCTTCTGGTTCCGTCCCCCTCCTCCGCCTTCCAGGCACCATCCTGTCCCCCTGCCAGGTGCCGTCCCCTACCCTTCCCCCTGCTAGGCACCATCCCCTTCCTGTTTCTGTGTGCATGCACTCTCAGGTGCGCATGTGCAAGTCTTATTGGGAACAGCACTGGAGATTGACGTGCGTCTCCAGTGCTAGTAGCTAATGGTGATGTGGCCCAGCAGCATGCCGCCCCTCAATTTTTGCCGCCCTAGGCACGGGCCTTTGTGGCCTTGCCACAACTCCTGGCCTGTAGGTAGATAGATATAACAATGTCTTCAGGGCAGCACAGAATCCAAATGGAATAAAAAAAAGAGGTGCACTCACAAAGGGTGTCCTGCTATGACCTTAAATTTAGAGAAAGAAGCCAAAAATGAAGAACCGTTTAGACAAATAAGGTTCGTGTGTGATGTTTTCGGATGCTGCTCTCTTTATCAAGCCATTGTATACATTCTCCACTTTTTAATGATAAAACACCGTCACGTGATTAATTGGCAATTAAAGGACAAGGAAAGTCTAAAATAGAATAAGGCTAGAAATGCTGTATTTTGTATACTAAACATAAGCATGAACTTACTGCACCACAAAGTCTAATCAAACAAATGATTTATGCTTTCAAAGTTGGCCACAGGGGGCTGTCATCTTGTAACTTTGTTAAACATATTTCCTGACCCTGCACATGCTCAGTGTGGTCTGGGCTGCTTAGGGATCGTCATAAACAAAGCTGCTTGAGTTCTGCATGTCTGGTAAGTAAGGCGGGGGCTCCCCCTGCTGTTCATAAGTATGATTGTTTCCCTGCTCAGCAGTTAGGGACCGTCTGACAATTCCTATCCACAGCAGTAAATGAAGGGAGAATTTCACTGCATACAGTCAGGTTTCTTATAAAAACTGTACACATTTTTTAATTGAAGTATATTGGAGAAAGGTTTCTTTTTCATTAAAGAAAGTAAAAATTGGATTTTATTTTTTTGCCTTTCCTTGTCCTTTAACGTATGCAGGATATGGATTTTAAAAGTATATTCCTACCACAACCCTGTTAATCACCAGCACAAGTTAAAGTACAATTTCATTCTAAAAAAACCACAGATTATAGTTTGTAATTTATTAATCCAATTAAACTTCTAGTATTAATGTACAATCTCCACTCGTACATTTTAAAACCTGTTCTAAAAAAAAAAATCTCCAACGATATATATAGAGATAGATAGATATAGATGTTTGTGTAGTACATTTTCACTGTGAGAGAAACTGTAAAATATACTCATCTGTCTCTCATTATTATTATTAATAATAATAATAATCAGATGATCCTGCAGCAACATCACAGCATGCTTTCCGTTTAGACAGGAATCTCAAACTAGTCAGAATAACAGAAGATGCATGAATTGTTCAGACCATCTGTCAATGTGCTTTCAGCTGAATCTAGAGCCTGCTGCTTATATTCTGCATATAGTTAACTTTTTGAGCCAATCGTTTAAATGTAAAAGATTTCAAGACAAAGTAATTTTGTTGGCAGCTCAAATGCTTTGCTAATATTGCAGTTACATAGTTGCATATTTAGATCGGGTTAAAAAAAGACAGAAGTCCATCAAATTCAACCCCAACACACTGAGCCCTCCATACACTCACATAAACTATCTATACCCATACCCTAACTATAGAGTTTAGTATCACAATAGCCCTGAATATTATGCTTGTCCAAGAAATTATACAAGTCACTCTTAAAGGTATAACAGAAGTGGCCATCAGAACATCACCCGGCAGTGCATTCCACAACCACACTGTGAAGAACCACCTACGTCTTGTCTGAAGTGGTGGCCTCTGGTGTGGTCATCCTGTTTTTTATCTATAATGTCCTCTAATGTACTTGTTAAGTGTAATCATGTCCCCTCTCAAGGGTCTTTTTTTTTCCAGAGAAAACAACCCCAACCTTGACAGTCTCCCCCTATAATTTAAGTCGTCCACCCCTCTAACCAGTTTAGTTGCACATCTCTGCACTCTCTCCAGCTCATTTATATCCCTCTTAAGGACTGGAGTCCAAAACTACACTGCATACTCCAGATAAGGGCTTACCATGGATCTATAAAGGGGCAAAATTATATTTTCATCCCTTCAGTTTATGCCCTTTCTTATGCAAGACAGAACTTTATTTGCCTTAGTGGCCACAGAATGATACTGAATAGAATTACTTGCTATCCACACAAAAAACCCTATATCCTTCTCAGTTAAGCAAACTCCCAACACAATGCCATTTAGTGTATAACTTGCACTAGGAAGGTATTACATTGAAATATGTATAAATTACCCATTCCACATGGAACACAGCATGACACAGTAGGCCTGGAAGGTTTGCATGTATAGTATGATGCAATGGCTGTTCTGTGAGTAAAGAGAGGACACTTTGATCACTACCGCCATTAAAAAGAAACGGTCAGTCGTATTAAATACATATACACTGTAGTATATGTTGTAAAACATCTGTTTTGTATGACTGATATCAATGGTCTAAAATCTGACTTGATAAGAAGACACAGATTGGGCAGACACTGGGGATCATTTATCAACACTGGGCAAGTTTGGCCATGGGCTGTAACCCATGGCAACCAATCAGATTGCTGCATTCATTGTTCTACTTGCAGCTGGCTTTAAAAAGCTAATCGCTGATTGGTTGCTATAGGTAACAGCCCATGGGCAAATTTGCCCAGTGTTGATAACTGAGCCCCAATGTGTCAAATGTTTTAGCAACATTTAAGTAGATCACTTCTACCACCGTCCCAATGTCAGTGTTTCTGCTCACCTCCTCAAAGAAGACAATTAGATTAGTTTGGCAAGATCTCTTATTTATAACACAGTGCTAGCATAAACTCACATTATTGTGAATTGAAAAGTATTTTAGCTTTTCCATGATAATCCATCCAATAGCTTTCCTACCACCAGTGTAGTTTTCAGGCTGAGAAATGTTCTCTTTGTGAATAATTACAATAAATTAGATATTTCACACTCCTTTAATAGAGACATTTGTCTAGGATTTGCATCATACAAGTACAGGGCCCAAAATGTGTTTTCTGGGTGTTGGGTGGCATTTTCCCAGATCCGAGATGGTACCAGACTGCATCCTGGAGCCAGGATTTATGACAAATTGTGCACATCTGTCTAGGATATACAACCTTAATAGGGAAATTAATCTCACAGCAGTTAAGGGAAGCCAACGAGATTTATTTGAGACATGCTCACATTGAGATAATAAATAGTGTTGATCCAAACTGTCCCATTTTGCTTTGCTGAAAAATTTGCACTAAATGCATTGGAAACCGTTAACTCCAGGCAAAGAAAAGTGGAGTTCTTCTGCTGGCTTAGGAAAACCAGATAAATGGGTCCGTGGAGCAAATGGAGTACAGCAGGTTGGGCCTCTCCATTCCATACTCCATTTAGTATTTGCAGCAGCCTAATTAGGCTGCAGATGAGCTGCAAATAAAGGAGGCGTGGGATTGCACTTTAGTGCTCTCTGGATGCCTCCTTGTGTTTGAGAGGTTTGTGCTGCTGCCAGAAGGTGAGCCAGGCCAGTAGCTGGTTGAGCTGGTATCTCTGGAGGGGAGAGTCAGCAGGGCTTAGCGAGAAGCCCTGAATATTCCAAGTGTAGAAGCCATCTGTAATGGAGAGAGCCCCAGAGAGGGGAACAGTCTTGATTGTGAATGTCCCTGTTATGTTGGGAAGAGTTTGGCCGGAATAAACATGTAGTTTGGCTGAAGTTGTGGTATCCCTGTCTTTATGCTCCAGAAACTGCACTTTTCTGCCTACCATAGCTAATTCACCCAAACACCGTGTGTACAGACAGACAGCTTGTCACACAGTGCAAAAACATGCAACCAAATGCATAAAGAAATACTTATAATGCAGTTGGTGTTTCCCACATTTTTTCCACCACCAAAAAATATTTTTTTAGAGAAAAAACTGACTTTTTTTTTTTTTTTTTTACACATTTTCCAATGGAAAAAAACTCCACTATTTTTTGGAAAGCAAAACATATCTAGAGCAGATTTGTGGAAATATTCACTGCTGGGGAAAAACTAAACATTTGGCAAGAATGTTCACTCATCCCTAATGATGATAAAGCTTCTGTTTCTTTTTTACCACGAATCTTGAAAAGCATGAATACCTTCTTATCTTAGAGTAGTTAGCCAACTGACTAGAGAACATTTTATCACTCAATTTAGTGCAATAGGAGGTACAGAATTGGGCTCTAACAACATATTCCTTTGGAGACTTGAAAGGTCAAAGACAATATGTGGAGGGTCAAGGTAGTAATATATGGCTGATTTTAGCAATTCCACTAGATGTTTTTTAATAGATAGATAGATAGATAGATAGATATAGTGTAAGCTTGCAGGATTCACAGCAAACACTTTCTTCATGTTTAAGACATTTTATTGAAACCCAGGTGTCCTGGATAGAGCTTACTCACTTTTTACTTTCCTGTGCAAAACCTGCTCCAATTTGTGAACCGGACTAATGGAATGGCCTGCCTGTTCCATCCAGAATACTCCAGGACCGGACAGCAACATGCTGCTTACATCTCCCACTTTTGAGAACATAAAGGTTAAACATGCCTTTTGACATATCTGTTTGATTACTCTAGGGGTATGATGTTATCTATAGCTGAGCATATATCACTTAAGCCTTTAGGTACCACCACTGTGTCTCATTGTCACCACTCTCTCTCAATTTACATGATATTCATCATACATTGTATTGATGTTTTCTAGCTTCAGTTGGGTCAAACATATGTTGAATGCCACCTGTACTGCTGAATAAAGGGCACATTTCCAGCTGCTGCACCATAAGATGATGCTATTAGGAGGTAGACAAGACTACTGTACATGATAATGGTGGTGGGAGCTGGGATGTAATGCTGTTGTTCAATTATGTGGATTGTTGGTTAACAGCCTCCTAATCTTAGTTATTTTGCATATACATTTAGCTAAAATTCTGGTGTAAAATTCCTTGAAAAGAAACATGAGAGCTCAGTGCAGCCTACTATGGTGAAAGCATACAGGATCCTGGCTAGTTGACCATATATTAGGGATGCATCGAATACACTTATTGGGATTCGGCCAAATCCCCAAATCCTTTGTGAAATCAGGATTCCGATCGGCCAGGCACAAGGATTCGGCTGAATCCGAATCCTGCTGAAAAAGGCCGAAGCCTGGATTCAGTGCATCCCTACCATATATACATATGGAATATTTCTATCCACTGACCAGAAAGAAAAGCCAAAGAGAGCATATTTTTAGATTACAACATCATTTTTTTTAAAACCAGCTACCATAGTAAAAAATGTGACTTTATTAATCTTATAAGTAGTGGTTAAAGTAGAAATATTTAAAGAAAATTGTGTTAAAATAAGGTTGCAGCATTATTAAAGTACAAATGTCTTAACAGACTGTCAAGGCTATAAGCTCTGTTTCTAAACATTAATGTTTATTTTTTTAAAAGTGTTTTTAAAATACATTTTTCAAGCTCTGCCTTGTGCACTTTTTTTCAGCACTAGACCAAGTACAACACTTACAGTAAAATACATAGTAGGTATAAAGGTCAAACAACTCCTAAGGCTAATATTTATGAGCTAATAGAAAAAAATTTCATTTTATCTTTTTTAAAGGTTGTAACATTGAAGGAATACTAATACTGATATACTAGATGCGTTCCTTGGGCATGAAGTAGTACAAAAAACAGCTAGCGATCTATATTAAAAAAGGAAAAACATTCACATTTTCGATTTCTTAAGAAGAAATAAACCTTCCAGAGTGGATGCTACCTTTACCACTGACTAGAATCATCATCATTTATTTATATAGCGCTGTCAAGATACGCAGTGCTTAATGGAATGACTTGTCAGAAGTAACCTTGGGCTACATTAACTTTGTTTTTCTTATTTGCCTTATAAATTCTAATCTCTCTCTCTATATATATATATATATATATATATATATATATATATATATATATATATATATATATATATATATATATATATATATATATATATATATATATATATATATATATATATATATATATATATATATATATAAAAAATGTAGCCCCTTTTGTAAAGTATGATGACATAAGAAGTCACCTTGACATTCCTTGACCTGTATAAAAGCCCTTTGGCATTGCCCTTTTATATGGGCATAGGACTCCTAAGTGACTAATATCCTTATAATTTACAATAGAGGGTACATTATTATCTATATAATATATAGTAAATTATGAATATGATCAAAGATATATTCTATCCTCCTTAAAGGAGTGGTTCACATTTAAGCACAATTTTAGTATGTTATAGTATAGCTAATTCTAAGCAACTTGGTCTTTATTATTTATTTTTGTAATTATTTGCCTTCTTCTTCTGACTCCTTCTAAAAAACAAATGCTCTGTAATGCTGCACATTTATTGTTATTGCTTCTTTGTATTCATCTTTCCATTAAGGCCTCTCCTATTCATATTCCAGTCTCTTATTCAAATCAATACATGGTTGCTAGAGTTGGAGAGCTACAGAATAAAAAGCTAAATAAATAAAAAACCACAAATAATAAAAATAAAAATCAACTGCAGATTGTCTCAGAATATCACTCTCTACATCATACTAAAAGTTAATTTAAAGTTGAGCAACCCCTTTAATCATTACTTGGTCTAACATGTATTGATCAGAATCTCTCATCTGCCTATGCAGCAAAATTATTTTGTTATAAGATTGGAAACTATTGACAATATTTTGAAAAAAGTTGTAGGCTTCCATAAGGGGGCCTTGGCAAAACCATCCAAGTTGAGATTTGGCTATGGACATATTGAAATCTTAGGAGCATTAAACCCTCTGAGAGAGTCAAGTTTAGGCTGTGGGATAACAGCTGGACAGTCTTCAACAAATAATGCAAAATTACTATATTTGGTGCATTTATGTATGAAGAACTTTGCTTTGTCCAGTTGTTATCTTGAAGTGGAATATTAATTATACATACAGTACATAATAACTTAGCTGAAGTTATTCACTTTTCTTTTTACTAAACCAGGGGGTATTATAAGCACTGGTGTCTTTATTAAGTTAATCATAACATTCTCCTATGTAGCATGTTGGCTTGGCTCCGTCAAAGCCTGAGGTGGGTTTTCTAATTGACAATAATGTCTCTAAAGGTTCTTTTAATCAGGCTTGGATGGTAGTTATTTAAAACAGTCCTTGATCACCGTGCAAATCCCTTATACTATGGGTCAAGGTTAATTGGAGATTGGCTTTTAAAAGTAATTGGACTTTCCTTCAATTGTCCTTGCTCCAAGCTTAGATAAAAAGGGATGATAAAACTAATACACAAAGCAGTAGGTCAGCAACCAGTATAGTGTGGATAGCAAATTTCAAAAACAATACAAAGTTACAGATGTTGAATAGTAGGAAAGATAGCTTGATGGGCATACCCAAAGGCAGATGTGGCCACACAATTGTTGTGCTGTGGCCAGTTTTGGCTCAGAGGCCACTAGCTGGAGAATCTTGGTCTAGCACATGATTTCTTTGATTTACAGAAAGATTATGTTCACCAAGAACAGACAAAATGGGATCGCAATATTTAGTCCACCCTCATGAACGGATTATACCCAACTAATTACATAATGAAGAGGTTTTGCAGTTTTTTGCAATTTCTTTTGTCAAAGCTTTGTGCTATATTTGGTGCAGGAGTACTTCTCATACTGCAGTGCTAATGAAATTATTATGGAGTCATCAATCTTTTTGCAGTTTTCTGAGGCTAGATGGTTAATAGGGATGGTTGAATTGTTTTGCGGCGGAAATGACGGCAATAGACTTGTATGTCAGCAAGTCTGGAAAAAGAGTCGAGAGTCTCGAGCTCTGGAAAATGTAATTTTGACTTTTTTTTTTTTTCTATTTTTTGTAATGACTTAACGGAGGTTTGATTTATTTTATTTATATAAGCGGGATTATAGTTCTTAAACTTGCAAATAATTTATTTAGGTGGAAACATTTTAGTGAAAATTAGATCTCATTTATAACGTAATGTTAGGACTTATCAGGGTTCAAACAATGGTCTGTGTGCTGATCTATCTGCATCTCCCTGCTAACACATTGGGTGCTTTTGGAGCTCACTGCTGCTAGCAATCCACATACAGAAAAAATTATACCTCTGTTGTCCTCACAGTCTTCACCTTCAGTGTTAAGGCTGTTCCGGAGTTTATCTGTTTCCTGTTTTATCCTTCTTCCTGATTTGGAACCATGGCCTGATTGTACAAACTTGTTGTATATCGCCTACCTTGACCTTCAGCCCAACTCTGTGTCTCAGCTTGCTGCCTCTTTCCTTTCAGTCTGCCATTAACTCATCTGTTCATTTCAATTTTATCTCTAGAAATTATTTATTATGCACAGTTACTTTACTGTTGGTTTGTCAAAGAACCTTAATATGTGCACTTCTACCTGCCAGTCAACTGGCGCTGTACCTGACACATAATAGATCTTATTGAGATTATATGAGATCTTTTAAATGTTTTCTCCAACATCATTCAGCATTTTATTTGGTTAGAAGATGCAAACTTTAGGGCTCTTTCAAATGAACTAAAATATTTATGACAGCTTCCTTTAATTTAGTGGATGTATAAATGCCAATGCTAGTACTATTTATAGTACAGGCATTGGATCTATTATTCAGAATGCTTGGGAGCTGGGGTTTTTTACGGATAAAGTATCTTTCCATAATATGGATCACCATACCGTATATCTACTAAAAATCATTTAAACATTAAATAAACCAAATAGGACTGCTTTTCCACCCATATGGATTCCTGCACCTCAGTTAGAATCAAGTACAAGGTACTGTTTTATTATTGTTTTTAAAAGATATAATTATTTGCTTAAAATGAGCTTTTTGGGTTTTCCCATAATTTAGAGCTGTACCTATATTTAGCTACTATTTGCACAGTAGGACTCAGTATTTTGATTGTAACAGATCTTATGGATAGTTGAAACAAAAATTGTAGTGTGGTGTAAGACTACAATTGGTGGGCATTTTATGGGATGTATTAACAGGATTTTAAAGGGGTGGTTCGCCTTCAAACAACTAGTTGGTTTCAGATAGATCACCAGAAATAACATCTTTTTCCAATTAATTTCCATTTTCTATGTGTAACCGTTTTTCTAATATTAAAGTGTTAAGTGTCATTTTTCACCTTCTGAAGCAGGAGTGGGTCGCCGACCCTGTAAACTGTTCTCAATAGATACATTTAGTTGATACATTTCTTATGTTTGTCCCTGCTGAACAGAATCTCTGGGTTTCATTACAGGCAGCTGTTAGAATTGATACAATAGTTGCTAATATTCCAGAGATGCTGCTGAGAAATGTATCAACAGGGGGCCCATTTACTTAGCTCGAGTGAAGGAATCGAATAAAAAAAACTTTTTTGGCTACTTCAACCATCGAATTGGCTACTTCGACCTTCGACTACGACTTCGATTTGAACTAAAAATCGTTTGAATATTCGACCATTCGATAGTCTAAGTACTGTCTCTTTAAAAAAAAACACTTCAACCCCCTACTTCGCCACCTAAAACCTACCGAGGTGCAATGTTAGCCTATGGGGAAGGTCCCCATAGGCTTTCTAATGTTTTTTTGGTTGAAGAAAGATCGATCAATGGATTTAATTTTTCGTTCGATTGTTCAATCTAACTATTTGCGGTAAATCCTTCGACTTTGATATTCGAAGTCGAAGGATTTACATTCGGCAGTCGAATATCGAGAATTAATTAACCCTCGATATTCGACCCTATGTAAATCTGCCCCTAAATGTTGCAAAATTGTAACAGTTCAGAGTCTGCACCTGAATCACTGAGCTGCCAGACTCAATCATCAGATACATGAACATTCAACTTTAAACTTAGATTTTGGCAAAACAGTGAAAAATAAACAAGGCAAAGTATTCGAGAACATTTTTTATTTCTGGGGAACAATCTAAAAACAATTGAATTGAAAAAAGTCTTTGGAAGGTGAACCAAAGTGTGCACCTTTGCACTGTTAATAAGAATTTTTAATGATGATCCTGAGAAAATAAATGCAGCTTTCAGTATTTTTAATATGTTATTTATTTAGATTTATTCGTATTATTTATTCATAGTTATTGTTATTCATTTTTAAAAGTTGTGCCCAAAGGTGTATTGTTAAAGTCAATATCTACTTTTAGTAATACGTAAAACAGAGGAATTGTTTTTTGTTTTTTTTTAAACAAACACTGAATTTTGTGATGATTTTATCTGTTAGTAATGGTGTGCTTTGAAATGAAGTAAAAACGTTGTTTCTGGTTGATAGAATGGACCCATTATATTTTTTCCGCTGCAGTCTGAATACTCCACAAATGCGACTCTGTCTTTGATACTAATAAGACATTGCACACAGTAAAATAGAAGTTGACAAATGGTGTGTAAAAACACCAAATCTCATAAATGGATAATGCTGACCTGTTTAATGACGGAGCAAACTTCTAACCAGGCTTGAGATATTATAAAAGGCCAGCAATGCTTAAAAAATATACTGCTTGTCTAATAAAATCCAACCTCTAATATTACCATTTCCAGTGCTTTATTGCCGTGAATGATTTCATCTGAATTTCCATTTTATTTGTGATTCTTTTTTTCCACTTTGAAATTGAAAGTACAATTTAAACTCAGAAGAATTCATTATGTGGGAAGACAATTTCAAATAGCTTATTTATCATTGACAATTACTGGGGGTTGGAGCATTACTCACTTATTTGCAACAAAATAAAAAATGTTCTAGGTGTGCTGGATCTGAGAGACTGTCTCAGGTTGCACTCTGGAATGAGGCACAGATATAGTTGGAGACAAAAGCAGGCCACACTTGACCCTCCCCATCTGGAGCAGGTGAAAAGGAATAAGCTGAATCTGGGTTGTGAGGAACAGGCAGATACAGAGGTGACAATATTGGGCATCCAGGATTTGTTGAGTTGTGCCATGTTGAGTTGGACAGACTCAGTGAGAGGTTTAGAGCCTTCCTGACATCTTGTAGTGAAAGAACTACAAAAGGAAGGGATGATAGTGCATTTACCACCTCATAACTTAGCCCCAGTATTTCTAGTAGTAAACTTGTAAAGTACAAGAGCAATAATATATTAAGAAGGGCAAAATTTGCAAGGTCTAGTAACCTATAGCAACCAATTAAATTCATGTTTTCAAACCACTGCCCTGTAAGTGCTATCTGATTAGTTGTTGTGTGTTACTAGACTATCTGCTCTACTAGTGAGCCTTAACACAGGTTTACAAGGCCAGACTTATTAATTCTTATACCCATGTTATACACTGTGTATTCACTATACCCATATTGTTGGGGGTGTGCTTTATCACTTGATAAAGGGCACACAGGCCCAAAACATGTTGTGTACGAGTAGTCGGCTAATAAAACGAAAACCACAGCATTGATATGTTTACTGAGTGCTCTCCTCATTTCCCAACAATTTGAAAATCAAGCATCAATTTGAGTCATGTAACTTTTTAGAATTGGCACTCCTAAAACTCTACTTAATTGAGTTGCCCCCTGAAAATCTCAAATTTATCGATTTGTTGAAAATCAGCGCAAATAGCCTGAAACTCTGGAGAATCCTGAAGGTAAAAGCATGTTGTAAAGGTTAAAGGGATCATCTACCATTAACTTCTACATGATTTTGACAGGTTTTAGCTGGAGTATTTTTCCGATTTGAATTTTTAGCAGCATAATAAATCTTGAAAAAGAGGGGTTTTTTTTCTTTCCTCTAAAAATTCAGATTTTTTTTCCCATTAAAACTGGACTAGAGAATCTTGAACTTTAGTCCATTTTTCCCAAAGGGTAAACGATCATGTGTAAGTTTAGGACACTTCTAGAAAAATATGATAGAAGGGCTGCACTGATCAATTTCATTTTATGTGTTCATTTTAAGCATTTTTTCGCTGGAGTTACCAGATTTTCAGCTCTTTTTCTTTGGTCTCTCATCACTCTGATGCATTCCCTGATTTCTGACAATAGCTACCAATTTCAAACGATTTTCAGGCAAAAATCTGTGTTAAAATAATCATTTGTGATCAACCCCAACCCCCTCAAGCTAAAAAAATCATTGGTGGTCATGGCCTCCCTACAAGTGAAGAAAAAAAACCTCATTGGTGCCTGGGCCACTCTAACCATTCAAAAGAAACATTGGGCCCCCCATAAGTTAAAAAGTAAAAGTTTAAGATAAAAGAAGAGCATTGGTGTTCAGTGGAACTTACCTTTAAAGTTCTTCTTCCTCAGTAGGCAGTCCTCTTTGTTGTTCTTCTCAGGCAACATTCTCCTTCGTTCTTTTCCGGCTACGGCTTCTTTGTTCTTTTCCATTGCGGATTCTTTGTCTTCTTCTCCGGAGCAACTTCTTCGTTCCTCTCTGGATTTTCCTCTTCGTTCTTCTTCCGAGCAGCTTTTTCTGTAGTACACAGCACTGATTCCGGGGCTGCTGCCAACCCCCCCCCCACTCCACGCTTATAAAATGAGCATCAGAGCAGGTCAAAAGGGGGGGAACATCACCAGTGCACTGAGCGCAATTGCGCTCTTAGCACTAGTGGAGCCGAATTTCCAGGTTAAAACCCAGAAATTCGGCTCTTAAAGTTACAAGAGGTGGCTTTTTGCCACCCCTTGCAACCGGCCGCTCGCTGCCGCCTGAGGCAAGAATCCTACTTTGCCTCATGGTAGGAGCGGCCCTGTTAGTACAGTACATTATGTGGCCAATTTATCATTTGACATCACCAATGGGTAAATATATGTATTAAGCTGTGTAATGCTTTTAGGTGATACTCTAACCCAGTAGAAAATTAAAAGCTGTGGTCATTTGGAAAATATTATATAAATAATAAAAATTGCTGCATTTTACACCACTTTGTACTCTGATTTTCTTGCTACCTGAATTTATTCACTTGACTTGAATGGCTCCACGTCTTATATTTTGCTAAAGAATCATATTAAATGCAAGTCCAAACACTGTAAAAAGAAGTACCTTTATCAATTCCTTAGCTGCAATATCACAAGTTGAAAGGAACAGAAATACTCAATTTGCTTCACATCATTGTTTAAACATTTTCTTTCTATTCTTTTTCTTTGTAATTGGAACTTTAACCTGCTTGAATCGAACAGCTGCACACTGATTAGGTTATATACTGTCTGTTTAGTGGATACCTGTATGAATTTGAAGAGAGATGCTACTGTGCCTGATATGATACAGGTTTATTAAAAAGTGTGCTTGTGTCTCAGTTGAGTATTGCAAATGCTCCTTTACTACTGTCATGGGTATATGTTAAGCAAGGATTAATGTGTGCCATTTCTGGGGGTAGCAGATCGGACCTTTGTCCATTGGAATAAGGTGCAGGGGTATTCCTGAATGAGATCTAAACTTGTTTGCAGTGGCACAGAGTTTAGCATTGCTGCTTGCAGCATTGGCTTCTTAGATTTCTTTTTTGTCTGTAGGTTCTCACTGCATGGCCGGAACTAGGAGTAGGCAGAAGAGGCACCTGCAAAGCTTAGGAGGCGCCAGGCATGTACCTCATAAGCAGCCAACCTCTAGTCCACCACTGAAAAAGGTTAAGCGGGTGCTGTTCTGTCATCAAAGAGTGCTGACACAGGTCTGTCTGCTCTTGTTTGTGCACTCTGGCGCGTCCACGTTTGTGCACAGCACTCCCTGTGTTTGTCGGTTTCCTATTGGTACTCTGGCTTCCTTTCACACTCCAAATACATAAAGGCAGATTAAATGTCTCTGAATAAAAGTGACCCTAGTGTGTGTGAGTGTGATAGGGACTTTAGAATATAAACTCCAGTGGGACAGGGACTGCTGTGAATCATGTGTAATCCTTGTAAATTACTGCAGATTATGTCAGTGATATATAAACATAACAGGTAAAATAATCCAAAACATCCACCCTGTACACCAGGGAGCTCCAACCTTTTGAACCTGTGAGCAACATTCGAGAAGTAAAAGGAGTTGGGGAGCAACACTAGCATGAAAAATGTTCTTGAAATACCAAATTAGTGCTGTGGTTGGCCATTTGGTAGCCCCTATGTGGATTGTCAACCTACATTGAGACTCTGTTTGGCAGTACACCGTGACCTGGTTTTTATGAAACCAAAACTTGCCTCCAAGCCTGGAATTCAAAAATAAGCACCTGCTTTGAGGCCACTGGGAGCAACATCCAAGAGGTTGGAGAGCAACATGTTGCTCACGAGCTACTGGTTGGGGATCACTGCTCTACACCATAAGAAATCACTGTTGAATCACTCTATATAAAGCATAAAGGAATTAGTATCATCAATATGATTTTTTTTCAGATATACAGTATGGGGAATTCAAAAATACTTGTAAGGCTTTATCTATACAAAAAAAAGATCTTTTATCAAAATAGAATTAAAATCTGCTGGAGAATTTGGTCTATTATTAACACAAAAGTCACCAGACTCTTGAGGTCAAAGGACTTAAGAAAATGTCCAGCCCTATCTTAAAAGCATTTTTCTTTTAACCGTTTGTCTTGGCAGAGCCTCACACAGAAACCTTTTCACTTTTCCAACCTTTGCGTGACATTGACATCTCCGAATGTTAATAGGAGGGGTGAGCCAAACCTCTGATTTCTATGAGAAAGGGAAAAAAAATAACAAACTGTTACTGCAGGAAAGACTCCTCGCTAGTGAATAATATAACGGTACAGTTAATGATTCTTTTTACTTTGTGCAATGTGTTTGAAAAGCTGCTTGACAAAGAAGAATTAAAAGCACAATATGATTTTTAGAATGCACATCATATGCACAGTTTATCGTATGGCAAAATGGCTTCAGTACCCTTAGGATCAAAAGCAATGGCTTTAAAGCTATGGATCTGCTTGGAAGGACAATATAATCAATACACATTTATTTGAAGCATCTAATGCATTAATGCATATTTAACTGTTTTATAAAATGACTGCTTTTCACAAAAGCATTTTAATTATTGCTAAATTATGTGTGTATGTATAACTTTAATTGTCCACACACACACACACACACACACACACAGTAGATGGGCTAACATACAGGCACAAATTGGAGATGAAAAAGTGCACAAGGTAAGGCATAGTCAGAAGACACAGGACTAGGCTAATGTTCTAGTGCTCCAAAAAGTAGGCTCTTGGTTTTTTCTTGAAGAGATTGAGAGAGGATTCCTTATGGAGGAATTCAGGGATGGAATTCCAGAGTTAAGGAGCAACAAGATAGAAGGGTTTGAGATGAGAGGTGGCAGTAGATGTGGATGGTGTGAATAGAAGGTGGCTCTGAGAAGAGTGGAGAAGACAACCAAGAACGTATAGCAATACAAGAGAAGGAATGTAGTGAGGAGTGAAGGGCATTGAATGTTGGTAGCAGGACTTTATATGCTATCATTTGCTTAACAGGCAGCCATGCTAAGGATTTTAGTTTGGTTTGAGAGGGTTACCTTTTAGGAGAGAGCAGAAGGATCCTGGTAGCAGAGTTAAAGATTGATTGGAGACAAGAGAGATGGGAGTCGGGAAGACCGGTTAGGAGGAGATTGCAATAGTCTAAATGGAATAAGATAAGGGCATGGGTTAGTGATTTGGCTGTTATTTGTGAAAGAAATGGGCATATCTTGTCTATATTACGGAGGAAGAAACTACAGGTTTTGGCAGTATTATTATGATAAGAGAAGGAGAGGGACTGGTCAAAGATGACCCCCAAGCAGAGTGCTTAGTTAACCAGATTAATGGTAATGCCATCAATAGGTGAAAGGAAGAGAAGGGCTCGGTTTGGGTGGAAGGACCATGAGCTCAGTCTTGGCCAAGTTGAGCATTAGGTGGCATTGGTTCATCCAGGAAGAGATGGCTACTAAGCAGTCTATCTGGGTTTGAACATCAGCGGTTAGTGAGGGAGTGTCTAAATATATCTGAATGTCATTGGCAGTCAGGTGATATTTAAGACCAAATGATGATATATGGTCTCCTAATAAGAGAGTGTACAAGGAGAACAACAGAGAACCAAGTACAGAACCCTGAGGCACCCCTACAAGAGGAACAGGAGGAGAGGATTTGTTTGCAAAAGTAACAGAAGGAGCGGTCAGAAAGGTAGGAAGAGAACCAGGATGCAGCTTGATCATGGGTACCAATTGAATGGAGAACTTGCACTAGAACATAATGGTTAACAGTATAATAAGCAGAAGATAAGTCCAGGAGAATGAGAATAGAGTAATGCCCTTTGGCCTCAACAGTCTGGAGATCATTTGTAACTCTACATAAGGCAGTCTCAGTGGAGTTTGCAGGTCGAAAGCCAGACTGCATAGGGTCAAGCAGATTATTGGTGCAAAGAAAGTTAGTAATATGGGAGAAGATGCGGCGTTCCAGAAGTTTAGCGGCTAGTGGTAAGAGAAAGTCAGGATGGTAGTTGGACAAACAGAATGGGTCCAGTGTAGCCTTTTTCAGGATGGGCTTGAAACAGGCCTGTTTGAATAACGAGGGGAAGGTAGCAGGCGTTAGTGAGGAATTGAATATATGCGTAAGGACAGGAGCACACTGTTTTAGAGGTGATGGAATTGGATCAAGTGAGCAAGTTGTTGATGGAGAGGATAGGAGAAGTTTAGAGACTTCAGGCTCAGATATACAATCAAAAGAGTTGAAGATGGAAATAGAAGCTTTAAGGCGAATGAGAATATTATCTGAGGGGTGGAAAATTGTTTGTGGATAGTCAACTTTGCTTTCAAAGAAGTCCGCAAAGTCCTGAGGGGTATGTTCAGGTGTTGGCATATCATTTGTAGAGGGATGAAGTAGCGAGTTGAATATTGAAAACAAATGTCGTGGGCTGGATTTATTATTTATGAGTGTATTGTAGTGCTGTTGTTTAGCCTGGGATAGGGCAGAACCACTGACTGCATAGGCAGCAAAATATAGTTAAGCATTTTGGGTGCAAATAGATCAAGTTTGTATACCATCTGCAGGTTTACTTAAAGGAACAGTAACACCAAAAAAATTGTGTTCTAAAGTATAATATAATGAAGTGTTGTCCTGCACTGATAAAACGGGTGTGTTTGAATCAGAAAGACTACTATAATTTATATAAACAAGCTGCTGTGTAGCCATAGGGGCAGCCATTCAAGCTGAAAAAAGGAGAGAAGGCACAGGATACCCAGCAGATCACAGATCTGTCATACAGAATGGGATTCTTCAGAACTTATTTGTTATCTGCTGTGTATCCTGTTCTTGAATGCCCCCCCCCCATGGCTACACAGTTACTGGTTTATATAAGCTATAGTAGTATTTCTGAAGCAAACACACCAGTTTTTTTCTTTAGTACTTTTCACGTCCATTCACCAGAGTGAAAATTCGCCTGGCGTTAGAGTGCGAAGCAACACTAGCGCTTATCTCCTTTGCTAGAAAAGTGATGCCATCGCCCGTTAGGGAATTGGCAAAGTTCCAAAATGTCGAATGGCAAATTTTCGATAGCGTTATTCACTTCGCCCTTTAGGGAATCTGCCCTCATGTCTCTTTTACATATCAGATTATGCTGAGTTACCATTTTTCCAATATATTTAATACATAATTAAATGTAACTTAATTATGTGGCGTTTAGCAATTTATAATTTAAATGTTGGCAATCACTTATTTAAGCTTGAGAACCAGAGCATAAACTGCATTATTCTATTTTAAACTGCTGTTTATCCCCAGCTATCAAACTGCATTTAGTCATCCCAGCTTGTTGCCAGTAATGTTGCTGATCTGTAAACTTATTATAAGAGTACACCAGTCTGTTCTCTCCTGGCAATACATATTTAGTGATATATTTGACTTGAAGTGCTTAGCATATTCCTTTGTGAGTTTCATAATGAGCAAGTTAATGTTGGGCTCCTGCTGTATACTCAGAATCTCTACAGCCAGGTGACTTTCTGCTGTATAAATTCTAATAAGCTTGGTGGGTGGCTGGAGACAAATCTTTTGACATTTCTGATTCATTATCCAAACAGCCTTATTGTGCTCTGCTCAGTCAGGTGGTCTCTGGGGGTTCAGAAAAAAAGAAAACTGACAAAAATAGACAAAAATAATGAGTGCAGAGCTATTCTGATATTTGCGGTTCTTCTTTAGACAATGTGTTCTTAGAAAACGTTATTTTCTTATCAACAATAACTCCCAAACACATCCATCTGATAGAAGCAAATGGCTTATTTACTTTTTTAAGTCTCTCAGCTGCAAAACTGTGATAAAATGGCAGCATACAATATATGCAAGAAAAGTGAAAACAGTTTTCAATAATTGAGGTTAGGCACTGGGCATTTTGGCACAGTCTCTGCAGAAACTGTATTAGAATGAGTATAACTATAAAACCATTAAAGCCTGTTTTATTTACAGACTATTACAAGAAAAGTCTCAGAACATTCTTTTAAATGGAAAGGTTGTAGGATTACACGTCACACTGGCCATTAAGGGATTAGCCTCAATGTTAAAGTTCAAACAGTGGCATCATTCAGTTCAGTACTTTAGCATCAAGCTATGCTATGTCTGCAACACTCTATACTTATGTTAAAATATATTTTTGGTCAGATCATATAAGCAAATCTTCTTTGGACACTTTGGATAGGTAGTTGGAGAGAAAAGTTAGGACTAAACCTGAAATAAATTTTCAGCAGACTGTAGCCAGTTGACTGAAATGAACAGGTGATGCAGTTGTTTCACGTTTATTAGATTAATCATTTAAAATATACGAATATCTTGAAAACTAGCAAACAAATAATATGGTTCAAAGGAGTGATCTGAGCAATTTTACATTTATTTGTACAGCCCCCTTCAAAATAATTGACTGCATCTACTCGCACTCCCCTGCGGCTGAACGGAAGAAATCACAGGAAAAAATGGCGTGTGTAAGAGCCCTAAAACAATATATCTGAGGGAAAATGTAGGGAATTGAATTTAAATGTTTTAGGAAAAAAAGAAACCTTACGTAGGTACACCTCCAGCGCTTCAATCCATTATTTATCAGGTACAACTCATATGGGGTATTTGGGGTTTATGGATTTTAAAAAAACATCAGCACAAAGGAATTATCAAAACTGGTTATTTAGCAACCTTCTTTTATACTAAGGCTCAAGGTCCATAAATTCATAAAAGTAAATCGATTACACTACTCATTTTTTAAGGTCAGATTTATCAAGGGTCGAATTTCGAAGTAATTGGGAGTTTTTTTTTGAACTCCCATCATTTCGAAATTCAAATTGAAAAAGACCAACCGAAATATATTTAAAAAAATCAAAGTTTTTTTTCTGTAGGTGAATAAGCTGTATTTGATTGTTCGAATTCAAGTAAGATCGTTTTCGATCGAATTCGATTTAAAGTCCACCAATTGACTCCAAAAAAGGTTCTAGGAGGTCCCCCATGGGCTAAAACAGCAAGTCAGCAGGTTTTAGATGGTGAATGGTCGAAGTTTTAAAGAGACATGATAAATTTCGATATTTGAATTTTCTATTTTTTTTCAAATTCTAATCAGATTTCGACTATTCCCTAGTCGAAGTACACAAGAAATAGCTCAAAATTACATTTTTTTTTCACTTTGAATTTTCACTTCAACCCTTGATAAATCTGCCCCTAAAAGTAAATATCCGTGATAATACAGAAAATGCAACCCTTGGTGGTACAAGCTTACTGGATTAAAGGAAGTCTGGAGGAGCATTTTTTTTCATGGGTTTGCTCCAAAACTAACCTACATAAACCCAGAATTCTAGTATTCAATTGCTATTTTAAATGAAATTACATCTCTTGTGTAATAAAAAACAAGTTATACCCTTAATGGTACTGCACTAGGCAAATCCATTATGGAAAAGGACCTTGTAGTCCTTGTAAATGATAAAAAAAAAAAAATTTCTGAGTTTTCGGGTGACAATTTACGAAAAAATCTTGAAAATCGGATTAAAAAGTCAGAAAAATTTGTGAAAATCTGACTTTCCAGCTGACACGAGGTCACCCATTCCGATTAAAAGAAAAGAGTTTCTGCCTAAATATTCAGAAGTGTTTTTTTACAGTGAGAGCTGTGAAGATGTGGAATTCTCTCCCTGAATCAGTTGTACAGGCTGATACATTAGATAGCTTTAAGAAGGGGTTGGATTGCTTTTTAGCAAGGGAGGGAATACAGGGTTATGGAAGATAGCTCATAGTACAAGTTGATCCAGGGACTAGTCCGATTGCCATTTAGGAGTTGGGAAAGAATTTTTTCCCCCTCTGAGGCAAATTGGAACGGCTTTGCCTTCCTCTGGCAGTTAGGCAGGTTAAAAAAAGTCAAAAGGTTGAACTTGATGTACGAGTGTCTTTTTTCAACCTTACTTACTATGTTACTATATAAGTAGTTTTAAGAGTGATTTCAGTTATTTTCATAATTAATTGATTACTGTGTAATCAAAGACACTGTGAGCTATGTAATTAATCTGAAAAATTGCAGCAGTCCCAACAATACTTATTTATATCTTAGCCATTGTATTACAAAGTCTATAAAAGTTATATGAAAAAAAATATCTTGCTCAAATCAATGTTATTTGTTTCTTTGAATAGGGTTAAATTGCACTGAAATTACTTTGTGATCAAAGGATATATATTTTCTGATCTGAAATGTTTGAAGTTGTGGTGACATCTGAAACAGAGTTTTGCAGCAAGTTTCTGCGTAAACAAAGTATAGGTTTATTGCACCAACATTTTAGTTCCTCACAGGAACTTTCGTCAGGGAAAAATAAGAACTGTGCACAGTGAAATGCTTAAATCCAACTTTTGGTGCTGAGGATGGTTGCTAAGTGAGAAAGTGAACAAAACAAATATAATACTTATATACAAAGTTGCATCACATTTATATTTGCCGCATAAGCAAATATAGACTCAGACCTCTTCACCATCATATCAAACACCTTAGTCCAAGGTATGTGTCTATCCTAGATAAGTGGTTAAACGTCATAAGAGGCTGGCCATATACCTTGTCCAGGGTCCTGTAGCAGTGTATCTGGTACATAAAGGAGGTCGGAAGATTCAGTGGGGCAGAGTGGATTGCGTGACACAGCTCAGACACCGTAGCTTTCGGGCACAGTCTACGCATTGCCGTGAACTGTCACACCTTGCTACCCCCGAGGATGGAAAAGTCAGAATCTCAAAATCTGGCATCTCAGACCCGTCGAGGTTGCATATAAGTCAATAGGAGAAGATATGTGCTGGGTTTTGTCCAATACCCCGAAGTTTTAAGGTGAAAATTACGAAAAAATCGTGAAAATAGGATTAAAAAGTCATAATTTGTGAAAAACCAATTTTTTTTTCCCGTCAAAGCAAATTTTCAGAAAAATATAATAAAGATTGGATTTGATCGGAGTTTGTAGCAGAAAAAATTGAGATAAATTCAGACTTTGATAAATAACCCCCTGAGTCATGCCTATATAACACTTCTGGGCAGATTTATCAAGGGTTGAATTTTGAATAAAAAAAACGTCGAAATTCGAATAAAAAAAAAATATGGATGAATACGCCATTTTGTTAGAATCATACTAATCAAAGTAAAATTGTATTTGTTCAATTTTGTTTCGAAGTTTTATCTAAAAAACTTTGATTTTCAAAATAGGTTCTAGGAGGTCCTAAAACAGCAATTCACCAGGTTTTACATGGCGAATGGTCGAAGTCACATTTTTAAAGAGGCAGTACATGATAAATTTCGAATTTTTTTATTTTTATTCAAATTGAATTTGGACTATTCCCTAGTCAAAGTACCGTATATACTCGTGTATAAGCCGACCCGTGTATAAGCCGAGGTACCTAATTTACCTAAGAAAACTGGAAAAATGTATTGACTCGTGTATAAGCCTAGGGGCCCCATGTCAGATTTCAAAATGTGAATGTGTAATCATTTGTATGTATTCATCTTTTGTTGGTGCTTTAGAATGTACGGACAATACATAATCAGGTCTTCAAAATAAACATTTTTGGCTCCATCTAGTCAGTTGCAATGGAGTGCCTTTCCCTAGGTATTCATGTGAACTTGTAGTCAGACCATTGTTAGGCAAGGCTAAAACTGCGGTCTCAATATATACGGTAATAATTGAAAGAAATATTTTGACAAAAAAATAATAAAGCTATACTTACCCTTAACAACATTAGTGGAAGAGCTAAAACAGCTTAGTGCTGATTGACTGGGGCTGAATAAACCAAAGCATTCTGAATCACTAAGGTCGCCGCGCCCGGAGCAGGTCCAGGAGCTCCGGGCGGCGCGTCCTTCCCTGCCGGCGTTCGCTCCCAAAATGGCGGCGCCCATGGCCGCCACGTGGGTAGCGGCCGGCGCCCTTGATAAATCTGCCCTATATGTATACATAAGGTTATGCTACAATAAAAGAATAAATGAACACAATATTCTAATTAAAAGGACCAGTAACCTTAAAGTTAGCAAATGAGAGCAGTCTTCCAAATTACTATATTACAACTGGGTGGAGCAGCATGTATAATCCCAATTAGCAATTACATAGATAAATAATTCTTCATAGCTTCTCCACAGAAGTTGCCTGTATTTCATTATCAGGATGCTCAAATTTTCAGATAAGGGATCCCTTACCTGTACTACTTTGAGTAATTTCAATAACTATTTATAGTGATTAGTGAAATTTTTTGCCAGGTTTCACCACAAAAAAGACACCCATAGATTTCAATGGGTGAAAAATTTGTTGCACATGCAATTTTTTTTGCCATTTCCCGAATTTTCAACAAAGGGAAACAGATTCACCCATTACAAACTATTTAGCAACTCAAGGGGGGCAAATTTACTTAAGGTCGAATATCGAGGGTTAATTAACCCTCGATATTCGACTGCCGAATTCAAATCCTTAGACTTCGAATATCGAAGTCGAAGGATTTACCTCAATTTGTTTGATCAAAAAAAATAGTTAGATTGAACTATTAAATCCTTCGAATTGTTCGATTCTAAGGATTTTAATCGATCAAATGATTTTTCTTCGATCAAAAAAAGATAGCAAAGCCAATGGGGACCTTCCCCATAGGCTAACATAGACTTCGGTATGTTTTAGGTGGCAAACTAGGGGGTTGAAGTTTTTTTTTTTTAAGAGACAGTACTTCGACTATCAAATGGTCGAATAGTCGAAAGATTTTTAGTTCAAGTCGAAGTCGTAGTTGAAGGTCGAAGTAGCCCATTCGATGGTCGAAGTAGCCAAAAAAACATTCAAAATTCAAAGTTTTTCTTCCTCTATTCCTTCATTTGAGCTAAGTAAATGGGCCCCTATATGAATTACATTTCACGTTTTATCCAAAAAAAATGGTTAACTTCTAATGATAATCACTAACTTACAGACAACCTTTGAGTATGATCTGTAAGGGCTGAATATTAATGACTGTACAATAAACGAGAGACTGACCAGGAGAATTTTCTCTGTTTAGAGCCCCACACTCTATCAAACCGAGTAACTAGATTATGTCCCATTATGCTTACAGGAAGCCAAAAGTAAATAAACCTGAATAATGACTTTACCCTGCAGGTGATGAAATATACTCTGCAGTAAGAATTATGGGCAAAGACACAATTGGGTCTGCTGCTCATCCATTCTGCAACACCTCTACACATTCTATTTATTAGGCAGAGAAAAAGTACTGACAATATAATCTTAATATTTCTCATATAACAGCACAGACCCCCCTTGGGTTAATACATGCTGAATTTTTGTTGTTTACTTCTCATTAAGCTAAATGTTTTTGAGTAAATGAGCTGACATGAAGCCAGGAGAGCAATCTAGAAAGGCTGTGATGTTATCTGATGAGTTTGTTCAACTGAAATCTGTATTTAATTTCCATAATTATACTGCCCTGTTCTCATAATGTGAACTGATTGCTGCAAAAACTCAAACTAATGGAAAAAAACCCTTATTTTAAAAAAACTAAAAAAAAACACATGAAAATAAAACGTTGGTCCCTCCAGGGTATTGTATTTTGCTTTACAAACATCTAAGTTATTCCTTTCTGCAGACGTCACCATCATTGTTTGAGCTAAATTTCTAAAGAAGAATTTTGAGGCAAATGTGTTAATTTGCTTTATTAACCGTTATGTTGTCTATGGAGTTCTGCAATTTAAATAAAAATCACTTTTTTCCAGTGTGTTTAGTTTCTGTATGTTCTTAATTCATTGGCTGAATTGGGGGAAAAAAGCTTGATGGAAATGATAATTTTGTTTAATTTAATTTTGTTTAGAGATCATGGAATGCTAATGCTTTATTAGCAATTGACAGATCATTATTCTATACAAACACCAATTATGCATTTCAGTCTATCCTTATAGCTTATTGCAAGCCCTAAAAAAATCAACAGCAACAAATTCATTTGCCCCTCTGAGACAAATTGGAGAGGCTTCAGATGGGTTTTTTTCCTTCCTCTGGATAAACTAGCAGGCAGGTTAAATATAGACTTAAAAGGTTGAACTTGATGGACGTGTGTTTTTTTTTTCATATTCTTTTTGTTTTTATTTAAAGAATTCTTCATCTTATTATTAATATTAACACTTTGATAAGTGCCTTATTATTTTTACACTCAATACAAACAGAAACATGTTGTATTAGTATTGTGTTTCTGTGCAACATAGTACTGGGAACCACAACTATGAAAACTGTGACAAATGTGAGATTATGCATATATAATAAAAACATACAAAGATGCCTCAGACATCATTATGGTTCTTTACAGTCCACACCTCATACTGCATTGATCTATTGTCATGTCAGACTTGAATAAAGTCAAATACAAAATTCAATTATAATTCTAAACAAAACCTGGAGGCTTTTGTATTTACAGCAAACAGTATGACATCTGTCAGGATTACAGTGTCGGTATATCAGCTCTAAGGGTGTCATCAAGGTCATAAGAGGGCGACTTTTATTTATACATATTTTTTTTAAAACTTGTAAAGAAGACTAGAGATGGAGATTCTTGTGCAGAATAATCAGAACTGACTGAAATAAAGTATATTCAGGGACTGAAAGTTATCCTTGAATCCTGAGAATTCTCTCAGAATGACAATACAATATATATGTTTGTTTCATATAGCTGTGCCATCATGCAAATTTCACCAAAGCGGAAATAAAGGGGGCCTGAAAAAGGGTGCTTTGTTCTACACACTTTGATGCCGAGTTACAGGGCACAAAGGCCAGGGCCTAGGGTGGCAAATTATAAGGGGTTTCATGCCACCCAGCTGCTTTATGGGGAACACTGGGGTTGTGCAGCTCCCCAGTGCCATGGCTCTAGCGCTAGGTTTGCCACCTTTTCTGGAAAAAATACCTTCCTATATATTTATCTTTTTTCCCTATTAATAACATTGGACTAAACCATCATTTTAACCAGCCAGGCCAGTAAAATACCGGCCAGGTGGCAACCTTATCTATTGCAAGTGTTCGCAGGGAGCGTGCTAGGACCAAGCATCCTAGGGGTGCCCACACCAGAATCTGGGCCTGCCCAGTCATATATTCATATGTTTTCATAGTCATATAAAACACCACAGGCCAAAAAGTTAGGGGTTCAATTTCTCCTTCGTCCTGAATTTGGAAAAGAAAAGTGTTGGCCTTGGGGGAGGTGCCATGGAAATAGGAGGGACCTGACACTGAGTGGAGGAAGAACATGCTTGGTAGAATGTAATGTGGAGACATGAAAAGGGCAGATAGACTTTAGGAGGGTTCAGGAGGTGCAAAGTAAATGTTAAGACGAGGGCAAGAACCATCAGGCACTGGGGTCTGGACTAACATGGATTGATAGGGTGGCATTGATTGCATGCGCCAAAAAAATAAATTCCCTCCTTGTTTTGATTCTGTTAATTAACCGCTTGGATTATCTACCCATCCCTGGCATCTTTCAGAGGGTACCTGATCTTTTCCTACCATTGCACCCTTTCTTTTGGCACCAATGATGTACTTCTGCCTTTACTTGTACCCACTCAATGCTACTTCTGTTCTTACAGTACCCAGGCATCCTTGGACACATCCATCTTGTCTTCTGGTAAAACCACATACCACAGCAACATTCAGGGTGTATCTGATTTCTTAACACTTTTTCTTTTTTTTTTTCTTAACAACTTGACAACTACTTTGGAGTTAACTAATCTACTTGGGCATTTGATTAGCATCTATCTCCTGTTCTGTTTATTGTTGGATTAGAGAGCCTTGTTTGCTTCATTCAGGGGTCTTTTGGGCACTCTCCTTATCAGCCACTACCCCAACTCAGCATGTATTTCTCACCTGCTTATCACTTTTTACTTGCAGTCTTGCATGTGTATACCCTTCCTTGATACTTCCTTTTCTTAGAGCCCATTTTTTAAGCTCAAACAGCCTCTCATCTTTCCAGAGATATATGCAAGCCGAACATTGCATGTACTTTATGAAGGGCCAGGGAAGTGGATCTGCATTTTAATAAAGGAAACCATATCACTTGTAACCAAAGGAGAGATACTGCAAACCCAGTTTCTCTCTGTAAATTTATATTTCCATGCATACAATAAAGCCTGGGTCTTCTCTTTCAAAATTTTTCTACTAGATTAGATGAAAGTGAGTGTAGGACCTGTTAGACCTGGGATGTCTTTGATGTTGTTAAACAATTTGATGGAAGCAGAAAGAGTTCCGTTAAAAGGAAGTGCAATATTTTGGCACTCTAGAAATACATGCTAATAATAATGCTTTGTATATATTACATAGTTCATCATTTTTAGGCATCTATTACTATTTCCTGTAAAGCCAGAACATGGAGTTGTATATAACAGGTCTCATTTAGGTACAAGCTTCATTAGTGCTTTGCATTAATTACATAAAAACAGTGTGTCTGAGAATATCCAAAGCAAGGCAATGTAAAATCGACATTAATACAACTAATAATATATGCAGATCATTATAGCAGGTTGCACATCTTCTTGTAATTCAGGAAACCTGCTTTAAAAAGTGTCCCCAATTGCTGTGATACATAGAATTGTTTATTTTTTCATACATCCAAGTAAAAATTTAATAATTCAAGGTAATATTGTTCTTCAAAGGCCATTTTTAAAGTTATCATATGTAGTGACGGCCGAATGTATTCGCCAGGCGCAAATTTGCAGCAAATTCCCGCGATTCGCGCCAGTGAATAAATTTGCGGAACCGCCACGAAAATTAAAAACTGACGTTTGACGCCGGCGCCGTTTTGCGACTTTTCACCCCAAATTTGCCCATAACTAAATCATATGAGGTATTACTATTCCATATAGTCAAGTATAAATGCAATGGTGCAGTTCTGTAAAACCCACCTTCCCTGCAATCATCTTCTGTTTGTACATCCATGTAAAAAAACTCATATGAAAAGACTACGTCCTCCACACACCTATAATACATATTTCTATGGTAAACCGCATTCACACCAATGAATTCTCGTGCATCGTTAATTAACATTAGCATCAATCCTGTTGGTAAATGGTCTTGCTTATCTATCAGTAACTTAAGAAGACCCAGTGGGACACTTTATTGTAGAGTTGACCAATTACCCATTCTTTTTTTTTTTTAAATTTCTTTATTTAATCAAAATTTTCCAAAGAAAAACACACAAAGTAAATACATAATACAAACAATATCCAGAAAAAAAAAAAAAAAAAGAAAGAAAAACAAACAAAAGGGTACAGAAGAAAAAGGGTAAGGGGGGAGTACTTTGCACCGCCTTATGCTGTTTTTAAAATCCCAGTACCAGGTTTAGCCAATTCTCCCATGAACCTATGCCATGGGTGCCATATTTTCCAGTAAATGCCACTATTATTGTGATAAATATATGTTAATTCCTCTAGTGTTCTTATTTCTTCAACAGATTTTACCCAATTGTTATATGTCGGCGCCTCTTTATTCTTCCAGTTCCTAGGAATCAAGACCTTGGCTGCTTGCATTAAGTGGAAGGTAAGTGGATCCTCTAACATCTTATTTTTTCCAGGAAATACATTCAGCAATATTATCGCATGATCGGCAACCTCCAGTTTTATAGAAGTTATTTTATAAATGCTTTCTAGTACCTGAGTCCAGAATTCTTTCAATCTTGGACAAGTTAACCATATGTGTATGTGTGAACCCGCTTCTTTGTAGCATCTCCAACATACATTGGAAGTCTGTGGATGGCTCTTATGAAGTTTGACTGGAGTGTAGTGCCACCTTGTCACCATTTTATAAACTGCTTCTCTAATTCTCTCCGCCCTTGTCATCTTATTCCCATGCTTAAAGATCTTACTCCATTCCTGTTCTGAAAGTTTATATCCCAGTTCCCTTTCCCATGAGGGGCAAAAGCTTGGGAGTTTAAATTCCTCTATGTTTAATATAATCTTATAAATTTTAGATAAAGGTTTAGTCAGTTCTTTATTCTGGTTAAGTAGCTCCTCCCACTCTGTAAGGGGTCTGTCCCATTCCCTTTCTTTTTTCATTTTTAAAAAATATTGTAGTTGGTAATATCCCCAAATATCTCTTGGGTGTTTCCCCCACCTCTTTTGTAGATCTTCTAATGGGCTCATTTTTCCCCTTTTAATCAGATCCTTAATCCTCGTAGGTCTTTCATCCCACTTCTCCCAGGCTGCAAATGCACCTTTTTCCATTCCCGGTGGGAAATTGGGGTTGTTTCTTAGGGGTTGTAACACATAAGGTGCTTTCGTCAAATTCAATATAACTTTATTCTTTTGCCATATTTTTAAGGTTGCTCTAATTATCGGTTGTTGGCTCATCGCCTTATGGACTGCCCACTTCTCATCCCATAACGAATTTTCTAACGGGTAGGGACACCAGCCTTCTTCTAACTCGCACCATTCTTTTCTTCCTGCCCTCCTAGTCCAATTCCATATTCTCACCAGGTGTACTGCTAAACAATATAAATAGGGATCTGGTACTCCCATCCCCCCTTTTTCTTTTATTTGGGTTAATTGCTTAAAACTAAGCCTTGCTGTTTTCCCTCCCCAAATAAATCTAATAAGAATCGATCTTAATGTATTAAAGAACGTACGAGGGATGTCTATAGGAAGAACTTGTAGTAGATATAAAGCTTTAGGCATGACCACCATCTTAATCGCTTGAATTCTCCCAGACCATGATATCTTAATGTTCTTCCATTTGTCAATTGTTTTTTGAATAGAGGCTAATAATGATATATAGTTATCTTGATAAGCTCTTTCTATTTCCCCTCTTAAGTTTACCCCCAAGTATTTGATAGTGGCGGTCGCCCATTTAAAGGGGAAGTTGTCTTTTATTACTGTGACTATATCTTCCTTCACATTAATATTCATTAACTCAGATTTTGAATAGTTAATTTTAAAATTAGATAGTTCCCCAAATCGCTTTAATAATCTCATTATATTTGGTAATGTAATACCTGGATTGGTTACGTATAGCAATAGATCGTCCGCAAATGCGGCACATTTATATTCCTTCCCTTTTACCCGTATACCTGAAATATCTGGGTTAATCCTAATATGTGCAAGGAGTATTTCCATAACCAGTAGGAACAATGACGGGGACAGCGGGCATCCCTGCCTCGTCCCATTGTGGATCGAGATCCTCTGAGACAAAATGCCATTAATTTTTATTTTAGCTGAAGGTTTATCATATAAGGCTAAAATTCGATTTCTAAATTGTTCCCCAAACCCAAAGTTTATCAGTGTCCTTTCCAGAAATGTCCAGGATATCCTATCAAATGCTTTTTCAGCATCAGTCGTAAGTAAGCATGTTGGAACTTTTAATGTTTTAGCATATTGTATTAATGATATGGTTTTTGCTATATTATCTTTTGCTTCTCTCTTAGGTACAAATCCCGCTTGGTCAACGTGTATCAGATCTGGTAAGTATTGTTTCAATCTTTTCCCTAGTATTTGTGCGTAAAGTTTCATATCTATATTTATTAAAGATATAGGCCTATAGCTAGAACATAACATCGGATCTTTATCCTGTTTTAATATAATGGTTATTAATGCTTCCTGAGCCTGCGTGTAGAACCCATTTTTCCCTGTAATAGCGTTAAAGTATCTATATAATAACGGAGTGATATCCGCCTTAAATATTTTATAGAAGGATGCTATGTATCCATCTGGGCCTGGACTCTTTCCCAAAGGCATACTCGCAATTCCCTCTTCTATTTCTTTATAGGAGAATGGTGCTTCAAGATCTGAAGCTTGATCTGGCGTAAGAGGCTTCACCTTGGCATCTTTGATAAATTGCTCCATTAGGTCCCCCTGTTCTAATAATTGATCTTTTACCTGAATTTTATAAAGCGACTGATAATACTCCTCAAATGCCTCTGCTATCCCCTTTGTATCGTGATGAGTAACATTCCTATTGTTTTTAATCGCCATGATATTATTCTGGCACTGTGTTTTTTTCAATATATTCGCAAAGTGTTTATTGCACTTATCACCGAATTCGTATAAGTTCTGTTTAGTTCTCAAATAAGCTTTTTTAATTTTATGGTTCAGTAGTGAATTCAAATGCATTCTCTTATTTTCCAACTCCATATGTGTCTTTCGTGCTATTGTTTCTTTATGTGCCTGCTCTAATTGTGCACTCCTATTAAATCATTAATCTTTTTATCTCTCTTTTTTTTTAGGTTTGATCCTAAGGCTACCAGCTGTCCTCTCAAGACGCATTTAAGTGTTTCCCATAGTGTAATTGGGTTAGTTTCCGGGGTGTCGTTATTGGAAATTATTTGTTTAATCCACTCTTGTATCATTTCCCTGTTTTCCTCCTCATGTAATAAAAATTCATTTAGTCTCCAGTTAAACTCAGGTTTAGAAACCTTTGGTATATTATATTTTACTATTACTGGTGAATGATCTGATACCGTAGAGCTCGCTATATATGCCTGTGTAAACAAATGTGTCCATTGTTGTGATGCCATTACATAATCTAGTCGCGAATAAACTTGATATTGTTTTGAAAAATGGGTGTAATCTTTTTTCTTTGGGTTCATTATCCTCCAGATATCTACCAATTGTAAATCAGCTAAGACTCTTTTTACCCCTTTCAAACTTTTGTAAGAAACACTTGATTTACCTGAGGAGGAATCTATCAGGGGATTCAAAGTTAGGTTGAAGTCACCTCCCAGGATCAATAATCCTTCTCTAAACGCCTCTAACGTCTGTAAAAATGCAATCAAAAAATTGCTCTGTTTGCTATTCGGAACGTATACATTAGCTATTGTACACATCTGATTCGCCATCATACCCTTAACTAATACAAATCTTCCTTCTGTATCTCTCTTATTTTCTTGCATTTTAAAAGGTAAGTCTTTATGGATAAGTGTCAAAACCCCCGTGGCTTTCTTAGCAGGATTATTACTCAAAAATGCTTGGGAATAGTTCTTAAAGTTTAACGCAGGTAAGTGGTTCTGTCTAAAATGAGTTTCTTGTAGCATAACTATTTTGGCTTTATGCTTCTTACATTCATATAAAACCTTAGCCCTTTTAACCGGGTCATTGATCCCATTTACATTTAATGACAGTACATTACATTCCATATTGGCTAATTCAGACATTGATATATAGGCAAATCCACTTTATATATTTGTAACAAGGAATTGGGAGTTCCAGATCGTTTGCAAAAAAGCTTGCGCTGTATCTGGGCAAGGTAAGGTAGGGGAGGAACAGAAGAAAGAAAAAAAAAAAAAAAAAAAATATTGTATTACAAAAAAAAAAAAGAAAAAATTAACAAAAATTAAGCCGCGCCTGCTACCTGGCACCCATGTCCAGGGGCTGGCTGGTCCTATTTGCGACTCAAGTGGTATTTCCACTATTTTTGGGGGTCTTGGCTGCCTCAGCATCATGATGGCGATGATCTTATAATCCTTCAGATTCGCCCTCCCCCCCCTCTATCTAATACATTTGTATACAGGGAATCTTTTATTCTAGGGATATTACCTTTAACTAGCTTATATCCACACATGCATAAATCCTCGCATATTGCTATAAGTAAATACATATGTACATTTAAACATACTTCTGTATAATGTAGCTATAGTAATTCAATAACTTGTATCCACAAATGCATAAATCTTTGCAAATTAATATACATATATATATGCGTACACTTTAGCATACTTCTATCTAGTATGTCTATCTAAAAAAATTATACTTTTTTTTTTTTTTTTTTTTTTTTAGTAGATTTTTCTCTTTTCTTCTTTTTTTTTTTTTTTTTTTTTTTTTTTCTCCATCTTTTTTTTTTTTTTCCCTTTTTTTTTTTTTTTCCCCTATGATACATTTTACTTCTTATCTCTCTTGCTAATAAGTACTTTTCTTTCTTGTGAGTAATTTCACAGTCCTTTAGTACTTTACCAGTCTTCCTACATAGTCCCTTCTCGTCCTGCCGTCTGCAACCGTGGAAAACCCTCTTCCAGCTTGACTTTATATCTTTATCCACTCCTTCTGTTGGGACCACTTTAGTTCCCAGTTTCGCTGGAGGTCCTCTGGCCACTCAATCAGTTCTAGCTGTGGTAAATGTAGTTTTTTAAGAAAGTTCTCTAGATCCTTGGGGTAGCGAAAAGTGGCCCAAACACCTTCTTTTTGGGCTGTCAAAGAAAATGGAAAGCCCCATCTGTACAAAATCTTCCTCTGCCGCAGCTCATCAGTAATGAGTTTCAATGCTTTCCTTTTCCGCAGTGTGCTTTTGGCCAGATCCTGGTAAAGAATAATTGTGTTTTCTTCGTATATAATATTCTCCACCTCTTTAGCTTTTTGCAGGATTTCTTCCTTTGTGGCATAACTCAAGAAACAGCACAATATATCTCTAGGAACATTAGGGGGGACACTGCTCGGCTTCTGAACCCTATGGGCTCTTTCTATCTGGATCTCTCCCGCCTTTTCCTTCTCCTTATTTAAGATGTTATTAAAAATTTGCTGTAAGAAAGATTTAATGTCCTCCTTCTGGATTGTCTCGGGAACCCCCCTAATTCTTAAATTCTTTCTCCGGTTCCTGTTCTCCTGGTCCTCCATTTGTCTCAGCATATCCCACACTAGAGCCTCCTGCTGTTGTATTTTAGTGTACAGGATTTTTTGATTAGTTTGCAGCTCACCTGCATAGGATTCCAGGTCGCCTGTTCGTGTAGCGATCTCCTCCAGCTCTTTCTTGAGGCCTTTAATGTCCTCCCTGATAGGCACCGTCACCTCCAGCAGCATTGCTCTTATGTCTGCTTTGGACAGCAAGTTGGCAATTTGAGCTTGTAAATCAGCGCTCTCGCCCTCGCCACTGCTATCTGACTCCGCGGACTCTCTCAGCGCGGCCTCCGCTCGCTCTCTCCCTCTGCGAGCCGGCGCCATCTTGGCCGCGTCCGAGGTACTTTTTGTTTTGCGGCTAAACATCGGCGCGATCTCCCGCTGAGTTACTTGCGGGCTTCTGTGGGCCAAACATTCCGCCTCTGCCTTCTCCCGGCTCTGCTTCTGTGTCCTGCCCATCTGTCCAGCGCTTGACAAATCTCCCTTTCACGCTCAATATCGAGGAGCGGTGAGCAGCTCTGGGTCTACGCCGCCATGTTACTTGGCTCCACCCCCAGCATGCTGGCCAATTACCCATTCTAATAGCATTTTTTATTTTTTTTTTAAATTCGCTCATATATGCTTGAGTTTTTTGTAAAATAAAAATCTGTAAAACACAGCAGACCTTTTGAATTATGAAAAGAAAATTATGATTCTGAAAAAAATTTGGTACAAAAAGGTTTTTAGATGACCTTTCATCGCTTCATTATTATTTCCAGTGGATCATCCAGTAATGTTGAATTTACTCAACTGATAGCTTCAAGTAAAGGAAGAAGGAGAGTTGTTATTCAGAGATAACAGCACTGACCAGCAGATTCCAAGAAACAACACTATTTTCCATTAGTAACTTTCCTACTCCAAAGTCAGAGCCCAATAAGCACTGTAATTGCCGTAAAAAGCTGCTATTGTGTTATAAGTACAGAAGGGGAGAAAACTCTTATCTGACAAAAAGGCAATCAATTGTTAAGTGCCATGTCTGCTATGCAGCTTCCGAATAATGGCTGTTCTGCAGTTTTAAACAATTAGTTGGATCTGTTGGCTACTTTTGCTAAGTGGACGAGTAGGTGTCCAAGCGATAGGCTGCAAGTCTAACACCAATATTTTGGATGTCATTTTAAAATAGTACCTGTCAGTGTATAAAGAAGGTGGCATTATGGGGCATTGTGAGGAACAATCATTTTATGAACAGCAAAGTCATTTTGGCACCTTTGTAGGAACAGTTATTTGAATAACTAAGAAGAGCCAATTGAAGACTCTTTATCAGCACTTTTTACACTTAACTTCAAAGTCTTGAGCCCATAATGACATTATTCATGTGCTGTTGGCATAGACTAAGTATATTCGAAAAAGCTATAAAAATTAAATTATTGTTTAACATTGAATACACATTTAAAGCAGCTGGAAGATTTATGGATTGAAAAAGGTTTAAAGACAAATTTTGCATCAGTGTTGCATGCTGTTAGTTATGATTGAGAGGAGTTGTGGTCTATGCTGTGAATCTGTTAAGCTGTTGACCACACGGGAGATCAGAGCACCCACCAATACCCATTCCGACTGAGTTAGGTCAAGTTAGGGGCTAATTATTTGCATGCACAAAAGACATGCTCAACTGATATGCCTACACATCACCTGGAAATCTTTTATTTGCCTTCTACATGCTTTCTGAGATTTCCATTTTAAACTGTGAGACGGGTGTGTAAATAAAAAAACTGCAGCTCCAACTATACCTGCAGAAAGAGGGTGACACTGTCTTGCTCTGGGCATAGTTTATGCCTCAGTATTGCCCCTTTTTCCTAATCCCAGTAGCATGCCAAATCATATCTTCCCTATTGTCAAAATGTATTTTTGGTGTTTCATATACTGTACAGTTAAATGATAGAAATAGGGGCATTAAAACAGATGTTGGGAAATCCAAACTTGGAATACCATTTTATAGAAATGCATGAATTCTACCTAGGGTGGTGGCACTTGTCTTCAAAATAGCCAGACTGAAACAAAGTCAAGCAAAGAGTCAGAAATGTCCTCTGTTTGAAAGAAGTGGCATTACACCAGATAAGCCGGTGTCATGGTTGGGTGGAAAGAATCCACAGATGACTTTCTGTATACATGGTGGAATTGTAAGAAAATTGCAGATAGAACTGATTTGAATTGAAATGTAAACCTTTCTTTGATTGTGATGATCAGTGACTATAAGAAATAGGTAAATTTAAATCTATTTGCATGATCAATCAGTCTAACAGTCCCGCACCTACCAATAATATACATCAGCAGTTTAAAATCTAGATTATGGAAATTAATAAAAAAATGTTCAGATTACGACTCTCGCAAAAACAGAATTTCAATTTTGCAGTGGAATATTATTTATGTAACAGTTATAACTCTGTGATGTTTAAGATTTGTCAAATATTTTTTGACATAAAAAACAACCTTTTCATTTCTTGCATTATTCACTTTCGGAACTGGTATGAACTATGCAGTGTGAAATATTTTTTTTTTCTGCAATCGACAAGGTATTTTCAAGTCCACAAAACATTTTTTTTTGCTTTTTACGTTCTGCTAAAGATAGGAATCCATTATCCGGAAACCCATTACCCAGAAATCTCAGAATTATGGAAAGGCCATCAACCTCCCATAGGCTCCATTTTGTCCAATTAATCCAATTTTTTTTCTCAGTAATAATAACAAAGGACTTTCGGGAAAAAAAAAAAATGAGTAGCAGTAAAACCCCACAATTACAAAAACTGATTAGAGATAAATATACAGTGCACCTGTGTTCTATAAAGTACTTAGTGCTAATATAGTCATGTGCACAATTTCCAATCAATTCTGTGCCTGCATACAATTAATTAATAATAAATTCAAATAATCAAAGTTCTGCTAATTCCTTGATTAAATAGTAAAAAAAAAGAGGTTCTTCAATAAATTTAAAAATAATAAAAATTGTTTTATTTCACATAAGCTTTATCAAGGCAAATGAGCTTGATAACCGTCGCATAAGGTTTGAATTGGAAACAGTACTTTCTACTTGACCCAAACTTACAAATCCTTATTAGGGATGTAGAGAACGTCGGAAAAAATGTTCGAACATATTCGCGAACTTGCGTCAAAAATGCGAACGGTTCGCGAACGTCGCAAACCCCATAGATTTCAATGGGAAGGCGAATTTTAAAAGCTAGAAAAGACATTTCTGGCCAGAAAAATTATTTTAAAGTTGTTTAAAGGGTGCAACGACCTGGACAGTGGCATGCCAGAGGGGGATCAAGGGCAAAAATGTCTCTGAAAAATACATTGTTGACACAGCGCTGCGTTTTGTGCTGTAAAGGGCAGAAATCACACTACGTCACTCAGGTGATGTTTCTGGACACGGAATGTGAAAAAGCTCACACAGCTAGGTGGCACTTGGTTAAAGACTGGGCAAACAATGCCTGCAAGGGCAACGTATACAGTAGTGGATACGGAATATATTATTGCTGCTGTAAAAACATCACTCAGGTGATGTTTACGGAAACGGAATTATTATTGTTATTTAGACAGAATATGAAAAAGCTCACACAGCTAGGTGGCAGTTGTTTGAAGAACACACTGGGCAAACAACAATGCCTGCAAGGTCAACGTATACACTACAGCAGTGGATACGGAATATATTATTGCTGCTTGGAAAACGTCACTCAGGTGGTGTTTCTGGAGACGGTATTATTATTGATATTTAGACAGAATATGAAAAAGCTCACACAGCTAGGTGGCAGTTGTTTGAAGAACACACTGGGCAAACAATGCCTGCAAGTGCACTACTATTGGTGCACTACTATGAAGAACAGCAAACAGCACTGGGCACGTTAAAGAACAGTAAGATAAGTAAAATAAAAAAAAAAAAATATATATATATATATATTAAAAAAAAAAAAAATTACTCTGGTTGGTGCTGAACTACTAGGAGCAGCACACCAGTCCCACTCCCCAACACAGCTAGACTAATAGCACTGGGCTCTTATAGTAGCAAAGTAAAAAAAACAAAAAAGAAAATAAAAGCAGTCCTTACAAGGACTATTGGGTTATTACAGGAGTCAGCAGATGAGATCAGAAGAGATCAGTGCCCACAGCAGCTACATACAGAGCACTGCAGTAGAAGGTAGATTACTAGCCAGCAAAGCTACCTAACCTAAAATGTCCCTCAAATCCCTGCAGAGTTCTGTCCCTACAATACAGAGCAGTATCAAGTAGATTACTAGCCAGCAAACTTACTATCAACTGTCCCTCAAATCACTAACAGCTCTCTCCCTACACTAGCTCTTCCAAGCACACACAGGCAGAATGAAAAAACGCTGCAGGGTTTCAGTTTATATATGGAAGGGGAGTGGTCCAGGGGGTGTGGGGGTGGTCCAGGAGGGAGAGCTTCCTGATTGGCTGCCATGTATCTGCTGGTCTGGGGTGAGAGGTAAAAAAATAAGCGCCAGCTAAGGCGAACCCAAATTGGCGAACGTCGCGCGACGTTCGCGAACATTCGGCGGACGCGAACAGTCGTTGTTCGCGCGAACTAGTTCGCGGGCGAACAGTCCGCGACATCCCTAATCCTTATTGTAAGCAAAACCAGCCTATTGGGTTTATTTCATGATTTTCTAACAGATTTAAGGTATGATGATCCAAATTACAAAAAATATTTTCCAGAAAACTCCAGGTTCTGAGATAACGGGTCCCTTTGCTTTTAAACCTAAATACCAATGTATGCTACTCTAAAATTAAACCTGCAAAGCAAAAAAAAAAAACACTTGTTTTACTACTACAATCCAACTTTCTGCATATCAACACAATCTGGATACAAATATAAAAAGAAAGGAGTCATGTACACTAAATTGATTCTGTCTCAGCCCAAGTAAATGCACAGCCATTTTACACCTGAAACAATCGCTTTGTATCCACTACATGCATAGCTGAACAGCCAAGGCAAGGATTAAATGTGCAATATGGTTATATTGCATGTGATATAAACTGACAGAATGACAGGGTTCATTCATCTCCACATGATGTGATCTAGCACTTCATCATTAAACCTTTATAACTGAGCAAATGTACAAAATATAACAACGGGTATAACTGATTCACTTTTACATGTTGCCTTGATAGAATCTGAGCCACCATTTGCCAGGTTAGCCTGTTTCTGTTTGATTTAGTATTCATAGAGATGTGGGGAAAATGCACAGACCTATAGGATAAAGCATACATTAGTGCAGAGAATTTCCACAGCTCTATCAGAGATGCGGGGTAAGGTTATCAGATTATGTGAACATGAGGATATTTCTAAAAAACAAAAATGTAACATCAGTGGTAGCATGCAAGGAGTTGTAGTCCAGGGTTGTATACAATAAAATTCCCCGGTTCAATAAGGCCAGGCACCAAATTAAAAGCAGAATCCCACCTGGTCTTTGTTAATCTGTTTCCATGTTGTTTGTTCTGGAGGTAGAAGCTTTAACAACTAAACAGCTGCATGTCCACATAGGCATTCTTCATAAGATGTGCAAAAAACAAAATTCTTAGGGGGTTATTTATCAAGGTCCGAATTTATCTCAGTATTTCTAAGTTAGAAATCCGAGCAACTCCGATTGCCCTAATAGACCTTATTTATGAAGAAAAATATCCAAAAGAATAGGGTCGGGCAAACTTCGGAGCTTTCCCCCGAAACTCCGAATTCGTCTTTTACATGCCGGGGTTTCGGATTCGGAGTTTTTAGATCAATTGAATTTTAATAAATCTTGAAAAATGTGTTTTTTTTTTTTTTCCTACCGAAAACTTCAAGGTTCTTATATTCATAGCTTGATAAATAACCCCCTTATTGGGGGATGAGCCCGTCATTCTCTTAAGAGTATATCACAGGTGATGTTTCAGGATAAAAATGGGGTTATTTCGTTTTAAATTGAATGCAATCAGCTTAGTGGGCTGAAATTCAGATGGGATTAAAGAACTGCTGATTTGGGTTTACATTCCCTTAGCAAGCAATAAAGCAAAGTCCGATGCCGTGGCATTTAAAGCTTGCTCTGGTCACGGCTTTCACAACTATTTTGGAGTTGAGTGCAACAGATGTGAGAGGCTGGAAAGAGAGCTGGGAATGTCATTGGGGATTGTGAAGCATCCAAGAAAGAAGACAAAAAGGAACACCAAGAGCCCCAGTAGTGTAATATGTTTTTACAAGGAGTAATGGTAGAGTAAACCAGTTAATACTCACAAACCAGGGTTACCGATAGGCAACCACTGTATAGGCAGGTGGGGAGATTATCCTGACCCCAATCAGAAATAAGACGTCGCTCTCTGTAGAAGAAGAAAAAGGGGATGATACCCCTCCACTTGGGGTGGACTCGATATAGTAGTAAGACAAAACAGAGGCGCCAAAAGGATAAAATTAGCTAAAAACACTTAAAAACCCAATGGGTAAATCAGAGGAGGTAGTAGTGGACTTACCGCCTCCAAGCAGACACCAATGAAAGTGGTCATTTTCAGTAAAAGTTTATTCACAAAACAGTATTGCAACGCGTTTCGCAGGCATTTCCTGCTTCATCAGGCAATGTGGAACGGGAGCAAAAACAACTAAAAACACAGAGACAGGCAAGTTTGTAAAACATTATTGTATACAGCTGAATTATGGGGAAGTGTAGATACTGAGTGATGCCCTTGGGCCAAGTATATGGGGGGAAGGGGAAACAAGGGGAGGAGAAATAGTTCACAGCATGGGGAATAGAGATGGTGCGAACTGTTCGCCGGCGAACTTGTTCGCGCGAACATCGGGTGTTCGCGCTCGCCGGAAGTTCGTGAACGTCGCGCAACGTTCGCCATTTTGGGTTCGCCATTGTTGGCGCTTTTTTTTGCCCTCTCACCCCAGACCAGCAGGTACATGGCAGCCAATCAGGAAGCTCTCCCCTGGACCACTCCCCTTCCCTATAAAAACCAAAGCCCTGCAGCGTTTTTTCACTCTGCCTGTGTGTGCTGAAGAGATAGTGTAGGGAGAGAGCTGCTGCCTGTTAGTGATTTCAGGGACAGTTGAAAGTTTGCTGGCTAGTAATCGTGTTGATACTGCTCTGTTATTGGAGGGACAGAAGTCTGCAGGGGTTTGAGGGACATTTAAGCTTAGGTAGCTTTGCTGGCTAGTAATCTACCTTCTACTGCAGTGCTCTGTATGTAGCTGCAGTGGGCAGCTGTCCTGCTTCTGATCTCATCTGCTGACTGCTGCAATAACAGTAGTCCTTGTAAGGACTGCTTTTATTTATTTTTTTGTTGTTTTACTACTACTACTACTACTACTACTACTATAAGAGCCCAGTGCTATTAGTCTAGCAGTGTTGGGGAGTGGGACTGGTGTGCTAATCTGCTGCTCCTAGTAGTTCAGCAGCACCAACTGTAATTTTTTTTTTTTAATATTCATTTTTTTTTTTTATTTTACTTTTTTTTATTTTACTACCGCTGTAGTAGTGTATAAGTTGACCTTTTAGGCATTATTTGCCCTGTAGGCATTTTTTGCCCAGTGTGTTATTCAACCAACTGCCATCTAGCTGTGTGACCTTGTTCACATTCTGTCTAAATATCCATAATATTACCGTCTCCAGAAAAAACACCGGAGTGACTTTTTTCAAGCAGCCATAATATATTTTACGTAATCCGTATCCATCGCTGTAGTAGTGTATAAGTTGACCTTTTAGGCATTATTTGCCCTGTAGGCATTTTTTGCCCAGTGTGTTATTCAACCAACTGCCATCTAGCTGTGTGACCTTGTTCACATTCTGTCTAAATATCCATAATATTACCGTCTCCAGAAAAAACACCGGAGTGACTTTTTTCAAGCAGCCATAATATATTTTACGTAATCCGTATCCATCGCTGTAGTAGTGTATAAGTTGACCTTTTAGGCATTATTTGCCCTGTAGGCATTTTTTGCCCAGTGTGTTATTCAACCAACTGCCATCTAGCTGTGTGACCTTGTTCACATTCTGTCTAAATATCCATAATATTACCGTCTCCAGAAAAAACACCGGAGTGACTTTTTTCAAGCAGCCATAATAAATTTTACGTAATCCGTATCCATCGCTGTAGTAGTGTATAAGTTGACCTTTTAGGCATTATTTGCCCTGTAGGCATTTTTTGCCCAGTGTGTTATTCAACCAACTGCCATCTAGCTGTGTGACCTTGTTCACATTCTGTCTAAATATCCATAATATTACCGTCTCCAGAAAAAACACCGGAGTGACTTTTTTCAAGCAGCCATAATATATTTTACGTAATCCGTATCCATCGCTGTAGTAGTGTATAAGTTGACCTTTTAGGCATTATTTGCCCTGTAGGCATTTTTTGCCCAGTGTGTTATTCAACCAACTGCCATCTAGCTGTGTGACCTTGTTCACATTCTGTCTAAATATCCATAATATTACCGTCTCCAGAAAAAACACCGGAGTGACTTTTTTCAAGCAGCCATAATATATTTTACGTAATCCGTATCCACCGCTGTAGTAGTGTATACGTTGATCTTGTGGGCATTATTTGCACAGTGTTTTCTTCAAACCGCCATCTAGCTGTGTGAGCTTGTTCACATTTTGTCTACATATTGATAATATTATCGTCTCTAGAAAAACCACTTGAGTTACTTTTTTTCAAGCAGCATTCTTATATTTTACGTAATCCGTATCCACCGCTGTGTATACGTTGACCTTGTAGGCATTATTTGCACAGTGTTTTCTTCAAACCGCCATCTAGCTGTGTGAGCTTGTTCACATTTTGTCTAAATATTGATAATATTATCGTCTCTAGAAAAACCACTTGAGTTACTTTTTTTCAAGCAGCATTCTTATATTTTACGTAATCCGTATCCACCGCTGTGTATACGTTGACCTTGTAGGCATTATTTGCACACTGTTTTCTTCAAACTGCCATCTAGCTGTGTGTATTATCGTTTCCAGAAAAACCAACTGAGTTTTTGTTGTTGTTGTTTTTTTAAAAATAATGCCAGGCAAAGGCAGGCCGCCACACAGAGGCCGTGCTAGGGGCCGTGCTGCTATGCAATCCTGTGGCCCTAGCAAATTGCCCAGTTTTAAAAAGCCAATGACCCTGAACTCCCAAAATGCTGAAGAGGTAGTTGACTGGCTTACACAGCACACCCCATCCTCTACCGTTTCTAACTTTACCACAACATCCTCCTCATCCTCCACTGCTATGGCCACCCCACGTAACACTTCCTCCACCACCGGTGCCCCTTCTTCACTGGAGTCAGAGGAGTTATTTTCCCATGAGTTTCTTGAACTGAGTAATGCGCAACCATTATTGGCAGAAGAAGATGAAGGAGATGAGGACGTTACACCAGATTTAATTCTGGCAGAGAACACGACAGAGATGGACATAATGATGAGTGATGAGGAGGAGGTCCCCGCTGCTGCTTCCTTCTGTGATGTGTCAGAAGAAATTGATGCATCTGAGGAGAATGATGATGAGGAGATTGATGTTTTGTGGGTGCCTAGTAGAAGAGAGCAAGAGGAGGGTAGTTCAGATGGAGAGACGGAGAGTCAGAGAGGCAGTAGGAGAATAAGACTTAGAAGAAGCAGGGAGGACAGCCCGCAGGGATCAGTAGGGCAACAACATGTATCGGCACCTGTGTTCAGCCGGCCAACGCACCCGCCATTGCCGCCAATGCCGCCAACTTCTACTGTTACCGCCAGATCGCACACTTCCAAAAAGTCAGCAGTGTGGGATTTTTTTAATGTGTGTGCCTCTGACAAAAGCATTGTAATTTGCAATGAGTGCAGTCAGAAACTGAGCCTTGGTAAGCCCAACAGCCACATAGGTACAACTTCTATGCGAAGGCACATGAGCGGCAAGCACAAAGCACTTTGGGAGCAACACCTCAAAGGCAACAGGCAAACTAAAAGCCACACTCCTTCTGGTCCAGCATCTTACTGCTCTACCTCTGCTCTCCTTGACCCATCTGAACCACCCTCCACTCCGCCTTCCACCTTGACCACCTGTTCCCATTCCCAGTCATCTGCCACCAGCCAAGTTTCTGTGAAGGCCATGTTTGAGCGTAAGAAGCCAATGTCTGACTGTCACCCCCTTGCCCGGCGTCTGACAGCTGGCTTGTCTGCACTCTTAGCCCGCCAGCTTTTACCATACCAGCTGGTGGACTCTGAGGCCTTCCGCAAATTTGTAGCAATTGGGACACCGCAGTGGAAGGTACCCATCCGCAATTTTTTTTCTAAAAAGGGAATACCACACCTGTACCAACATGTGCAGAGCCAAGTTACCGCATCTCTGTCACTTAGTGTTGGGCCAAAGGTCCATATGACTACTGACGCATGGTCCTCCAAGCATGGTCAGGGCAGGTATGTCACCTACACTGCCCACTGGGTGAACTTGGTAATGGCTGGGAATGGGAAGCAGGGAATGGGTAGCTCAACAACAACAACAGTGGAGTTGGTGTCACCGCCACGGATTGCACGCGGTTCTGCCACCACCTCTACTCCTCCATCACTCTCTACCTCGTCTTCTTCCTCTTCTTCTTCTTACTCTGCTGCTGGGTCCTCCTTCTCCTCCTCCACACCTGTGCACCCCCAGCTCCCCCTAGGCTATTCGACGTGCCAGGTACGCCGTTGTCACGCTGTCTTGGGGATGACGTGCCTGGAAAGCAAAAACCATACCGGATCTGTACTCCTGTCATCTCTGCAGTCACAGGCCGATCGGTGGCTGACCCCACACCAACTGCAGATCGGAAAAGTGGTGTGTGACAATGGAAGCAATCTGTTGGCAGCGTTGAGACTGGGAAATTTAACACATGTGCCCTGCATGGCACATGTGTTAAATTTAATAGTCCAACGTTTTGTCTCCAAGTACCCAGGATTCCAGGACGTTCTCACCCAGTCCAGAAAGGTGTCGGCCCATTTCAGACGTTCCTACACAGCCATGGCACGCCTTGCTGACATTCAGCAGCGCTACAACATGCCAGTCAGGCGTTTGATTTCTGACAGCCAGACTCGCTGGAATTCAACGCTCCTTATGTTGGAACGTCTGCTGCAACAACAAAGGGCCGTCAACGAGTACCTTTTTGAACTGGGTGGTAGGACTGGATCTGCAGAGCTGGGGATTTTTTTCCCCCGTTACTGGGTGCTTATGCGCGATGCCTGCAGGCTCATGCGACCTTTTGAAGAGGTGACAAATATGGTCAGTCGCACCGAAGGCACCATCAGCGACCTAATACCCTTCGCTTTCTTCCTGGAGCGTGCCGTGCGACGAGTGACAGATGAGGCTGTAGACCAGCGTGACGAGGAGCTGGAAGCGCACGATTTATGGTCGGAATCACCAGAACGAACCCAGGCACCTGCTGCAACGCAGGGAGAGGTGCCAGAAGTGGAGTCAGAGGAGGAAGGTGGCTTTGTGGAGGAGGAGGAGGAGGACCAACAGGAGCAGGCTTCCCAGGGGGCTAGTGGTGACCTTTTGGGGACCCCTGGTCTTGTACGTGGCTGGGGGGAGGAGACCATGGATGATGCAGTCCTTGATAATGAGGAAGCGGAGATGGATAGCTCTGCATCCAACCTTGTGAGAATGGGGTCTTTCATGCTGTCATGCCTGTTGAAGGACCCCCGTATCAAGAGGCTTAAGGAGAAGGACCTGTACTGGGTCGCAACGCTACTAGACCCTCGGTACAAGCATAAAGTGTCAGAAATGTTACCAACATACCACAAGTCCGAAAAGATGCGGCATTTACAAACCAGCCTGCAAAACATGTTGTACAATGCTTTTAAGGGTGATGTCACTTCAGGAACTCATCAACATTCCAGGGGCAGAGGTGCCAGTAATCCTGCCACGAGCACACCTGCAAGGACAAAGCCCTTTGGCCGGTCTGTAACATCAGACATGCAAATGTTTTTCTGTCCAAGGCAGCGCCACAACCCTTCTGGATCCACCCTCAAAGAACGCCTCGACCGGCAGGTAGCGGACTACCTGGCATTAACTGCAGATATCGACACTCTGAGGAGCGATGAACCCCTGGACTACTGGGTGCGCAGGCTTGATCTGTGGCCAGAGCTGTCACAATTTGCCATGAACCTCTTGTCTTGCCCAGCCTCAAGTGTGCTCTCAGAAAGGACCTTCAGTGCAGCAGGAGGGATTGTAACTGAGAAGAGAACTCGCCTAGGTCACAAAAGTGTCGATTACCTGACCTTTATTAAAATGAATGAGGGGTGGATCTCGGAGGGTTACTGCACGCCGGAAGACTTGTTCTGACTTCTATGCAGCTGTCCTTCTCTTCAAGCCTCATGACTCCACACACAGCTGTCCTTTAGCGTCCTCCTCCCTCCGCCACCATTACAAACTAGGGTGCAAACCCTACTGGTTTAATTTTTTCTGGCCTCTGTGCTTCAGTGGCTGCAACCAAAAAAACGGGGCAAACAATGTCTACAAGGTCAACGTATGGCGAAAAATGACTATTTTCAGCATTTATATGGCATATTTTTTCTGGCAACTGTGCTTCAGTGGCTGCGTCCAAAAAAATGCATATTTTCTGCATTTATATGGCATAATTTTTCTGGCCTCTGTGCTTCAGTGGCTGCAACCAAAAAAATTTATATTTTCAGCATTTATATGGCATAATTTTTCTGTCAACTGTGCTTCAGTGGCTGCGACCAAAAAAATGCATATTTTCTGCATTTATATGGCATAATTTTTCTGGCCTCTGTGCTTCAGTGGCTGCAACCAAAAAAATTTATATTTTCAGCATTTATATGGCATAATTTTTCTGTCAACTGTGCTTCAGTGGCTGCGACCAAAAAAATGCATATTTTCTGCATTTATATGGCATAATTTTTCTGGCCTCTGTGCTTCAGTGGCTGCGGCCAAAAAAACTGGGCAAACAATGCCTACAAGGTCAACGTCGTTGACCTTGTAGGCATTGTTTGCCCAGTTTTTTTGGCCGCAGCCACTGAAGCACAGAGGCCAGAAAAAATATGCCATATAAATGCTGAAAATAGTCATTTTTTGCCATACGTTGACTCAACGTATATGGCAAAAAATTACTATTTTCAGCATTTATATGGCATATTTTTTCTGGCAACTGTGCTTCAGTGGCTGCGACCAAAAAAACTGGGCAAACAATGCCTACAAGGTCAACGTATGGCAAAAAATGACTATTTTCAGCATTTATATGGCATATTTTTTCTGGCAACTGTGCTTCAGTGGCTGCGTCCAAAAAAACTGGGCAAACAATGTCTACAAGGTCAACGTATGGCGAAAAATTACTATTTTCAGCATTTATATGGCATATTTTTTCTGGCAACTGTGCTTCAGTGGCTGCGTCCAAAAAAAACTGGGCAAACAATGTCTACAAGGTCAACGTATGGCGAAAAATTACTATTTTCAGCATTTATATGGCATATTTTTTCTGGCAACTGTGCTTCAGTGGCTGCGTCCAAAAAAACTGGGCAAACAATGCCTACAAGGTCAACGTATGGCAGTTGTTTAAAGAGAACAGTAGATTACTAGCCAGCAAAGCTACCTAAGCTAAAATGTCCCTCAAATCCCTGCAGACTTCTGTCCCTCCAATACAGAGCAGTATCAAGCAGATTACTAGCCAGCAAACTTACTATCATCTGTCCCTGAAATCACTAACAGCTCTCCCCCTACACTATCTCTTCCAAGCACACACAGGCAGATTTTTCAGATACATTTTTGCCCTTGATCCCCCTCTGGCATGCCACTGTCCAGGTCGTTGCACCCTTTAAACAACTTTAAAATCATTTTTCTGGACAGAAATGTCTTTTTTAGATGTTAAAGTTCGCCTTCCCATTGAAGTCTATGGGGTTCGCGAACCGTTCGCGAACCGCTCGCATTTTTGCGCAAGTTCGCGAATATGTTCGCGAACTTTTTTTCCGACGTTCGCTACATCCCTAATGGGGAAGCAAGTGCTGATGGACATGGGGGATAGGCTGCTGGTATACTGTATATTATCTAAATTGGAAACCAAGTATCTGGGTGGGAGACATAATAGGAGACATAAAATAGTAACATAATAAAGAACGTGAACTAGGTTTATTTAAAGCCAGGGAATGTTTCCCCTTCCCCCCCATATACTTGGCCCAAGGGCATCACTCAGTTTATAAAGGAAAGAAAAAGTGTTTCCAATCAGCACTCGAAGAGGTTTTACTAGTATTAAGTCAAACCGAGGGCATTAGTTCATTTGGCCGTCCAACTAAAAAATCCAAACACCCATACTATTAAAATTTTCATGTTTAATTCATCATTTTAAAATATAAATAATTAATACATGCAAAATTTCATGGCATTCCAAGTAACCGGTACAAATACAGGGAAATAGAAATAAATTAATAAGGATGATATATTGAATAAATGCAGTTGATAAGTGAAAAAAATCAGGCTGGTAAATTCATTCCGAGTCTTTTTTGCTGATACTTCATAAATCCTGTCAAAAATAAAGGAGGAAAAATGTCAAATTGATAGATATGTATTTGCTCCAAAGTTGCAGTATGAGATTTTGTTTGAGATGCCACGGTATCATGAAAAGTCTGATATCTCTGGTATTTCAATAGCAAAGTTCAATTTTGCTGTTGTCAGCAGGGAGTATATTAGAGTTATAGGGGAGAGCTTAGTATCCCACACATTAAGATGTCACTGCAATATACATTACCCTCCGGTAGCCTGCTGGGATGTTTTATGCGGCTCAGTCATGAAGCTCGCAGTCCGGAATGCAGGGTATGTGTGGACAGCCTTCTCCTTTATACAAATGATACCTTATGTTCTTTTTATCTCCCGGCTGACTGTGTTCAAACTTAGCGCGGCCTCACTCTCTGCTGCAACTGTTAGAAACCGGAGCGAATACTGCCTCCATATTAACACGCCGGCATCACTCAGTATCTACACTTCCCCATAATTCGAACAGCCGGATTCCCTCTCCACTTGGATCCCTACACCACAGGCAATATGGCCTGGGAGAGATATCTCCAAAACTGCCACGCTTTGTAGCTCAGAACTGCACTTTTTAGCTCACCCCTAACTCATAGGCTCATATTTATTATATGTAAATGGAAATTTGCCAAAAAAAATGGTGTAAGATAATGTGTAATGTGTACTTTTATGCCATGTGAACTCCAGATTTTGATAGATCTACATAGATTTAAGCTTGATGTTGAAACATGCTGCAAACTTTTATAACTTTCATTCGCCGGTAGCTAAAAGAAGGTGACCTATAGAATTACTTCATAATCCATATCTTTTTGTCCTTCTCTAACCCGCAATGTGTTTGATGAAAATAGACAGTATTTTCCTAGAATCTGCACATACACGTGACACTCTAACCAATTAGTCATGGTTCCCTTACAATAGTTAGGTAACAGAACACACAAGTTTGTGTCACTATTTTATGCTTACTGTTTAAAATAGAGACAGATTCATTTTTATGTACATTTTTTTAGCAGAGTTATGGCATGAAATTCAGCATGAGTCATTGGAAAAAGTTCAGTTTTTGTAATGATATCCCTTGGAGCAGTAAAAATCAGAAATGTTATTTTAAAATAGAGCCATCAACCTAGAACTCCTGCTGGCAGCTGAGACAAGTTTCCCTTTACCACCTGCAGGCTGGTCTGACTTTGAAATACTGACACTACAGTGGTTGACAGTGGTCATTGAAAGGTTGAAGTGCACAGTATGGTTCATTTAAAATACTGTATTTATCTTGGTTGCAAACCCTCACAGGAGAATTAGGAAATGTAAGTGTCCTAATATGACTATATATGAACCATCGACAAACCTTTTTACTTATTATTGGAATATGGTTTATTGTACCTTTATATATTAACCTCTCTATTACATATACAGTGTGTATGTATATACACAAACAATTGGTACACACCGTTAACCCAAGTAATACCTGGGTGCCAGCAAAGGGGATCAAATAGCAAAAAAGTTGCGGCACTCAAAGGTTTTTATAAATCAAAAATAGGTAGTTTTATTAGAACTCAACTTTTCGATCCCTCACAGGGATCTTCATCAGGAGTGACAAAGCCAACAACCAGACCCCCAGTGTCCCAACAGTGATAAAGCCTCAGCCCAGTCTTGGCGCCAAATAAGGTTGCTAGGCAACAATCACAGCAATGTAAACAATTTATGGGCTTTATAATGAGTGGATTACAGACAAAATTATTGCCTGAATAAAGGTGAAGAAGCACAGGTAGAGAAATAAAGGAAAGTGCAAGTAGAAAGACATACTCGTGCCAGTATCAAAGCCACTCCCCCGACTCCTATGTCACTCAACCGTAAAGCTCATGGCATACTAAGTGCAAGCTGTATTAGTCAAACCAGCGGTCTAGAGGTTGGTGTGTTCAATAGCGCACAGATCTCAGTAAACACTGGCTTCCACAATGAGGCTTGCAAGTGAGTCTTGCCTGTGTTTGTCAGGGGCTGCCAGCATAACCATGGAAACAGCGATACATGTCGCCCTGTACAACCGATCAATGCGGTTCCCAATGCACATAGTCCTCGGCTACCTGTGCGTCAATGATTAGCCAGCAAAAAGCCCACTTACTCCCAGCCCTTCTCAAGCCTCAGAGAGATCAATTTCAATTGAATGCTTACAGTTTATGATGGTTACTTCGATCAGTTGCCCACTTAGTCGCGCCTGATAGCTGCACATTGCCAATGTAGGTAGAGGTAGTTCTATGGTATCTGGTGTCCAGGTATGTTAGAGGAGAGGCTAGAAAGGAGAGGGTTAAAATAAGGCTAGAGAAACATAGGAGAGAGTGGAGCAAATGTTAGGCATAAATCGGATCACCGGATCTGCAGTCTTATCATCATTATATATAATCATCATTAAATATTATTTGTGAATAAGTGCAAATATGTGCATTGACTTTTGTTAATTTATTGCATATGTAAGTGGGGAGGAAATTGTATCTACACCAACTGCCCTTTTGACATGAATCCAGGACTGTTTTGGAGCTTCATTGATCTATTAGAAAATGGTTGGGGAAAAAGTTTTTTGATCATTTAATGGGTGTCTTAATAGTAATCAAATTTAAAGGGGACCTACACCCAGGGGCACTGCACCACTGAGGCAACTCGAGAAACTCACCTCAGACTGAAGCGCCCCACTGCTTACCAAGGGAGGCAAGAATGCACTCCTGATAACTTTAAGAGCTGAATTTCTGGGTCTCCAGAAATTCATCTCTTCAAGTGCAAAGAGCACTTAATTATGCCCTGCGCTAACGACCTGGCACCCCTGGACCCCTCTGCTGTCTTCGTGGACCCCCTCCAGTGCAAAAAGTTAAGTGCACACGGTGGAGGGTCCAGGATCACCCCTGCCTACACCCAAAAGCTGTCAGTGAAAGAAAAATGTAATCCTAAATACAATTTTGCAGTTTTCTGAAGATATAAATAAATGTGATTGATGAAATAAATCAGCATCTTTCAGCTTGTTTATATTCTCTGTACTTCTCGCTGTGGAACTGTAAACTGGCTGATTAAAGCTGAATGAAAGACCCGACTCCTTTAATTGTGTTAATAGACAGGTCCAGAGAACAGAAAGGGTTAAACAAGCATTTCTTTCAATGACAATTATATTTACACATACAAATATACATCGGAAAACAGCTTAAATTAATTTCTGATTTATTAAAGGAACAGTAACATCAAAAAATTAGTGTGTTAAAATATCATGTACTGATCTGTTTGCTTCAGAAACACTACTTTAGTTCATATAAATAAGCTGCCGTGTAGTAATGGTAGAAATTGAAAAAAGGCTTTATGGCACAGGAGAAATACTGAATAACAGATATCATTATGTTCTACAGAGCTTAGCTGCTATCTGCTGTGTAACCTGAGTCCCATTGCTACACAGCTGCTTATTTATATAAACAATAGTAGTGCTTCTGAAGCAAACACAGCAGTTTTACCAGTGCAGGACAACACTGTATTATATTTTTATTACTTTAAACAATTTTATTTTTTGATGTTACTGTTCCTTTAAATTAGGAATAGTTAATAATTATAAAGCTAATATTACCCCATGCATTCTAAGCATAATATGTCTAAAAGTCAAATACAAACAGGGCATCAATTAATTCATATATTAGGAGGCAGATTTATTATCAATTTTTTTTATGGTCAAAACTCTCAAATTTCAATTGCGAAAAACGCGATTCAAGTTTTAATTAAAATTTTGAGATTTATCATACTCTGGCCATTTAAGAACTCGAATTTGACTATTCGCCACCTAAAACCAGCTGCGTTCATGTAGAAGTCAATGGGAGAAGTCCAGGAACCAATTTGGACATCTTAGTAGCCTTCCTGATATTCCAGTTTTTTTTCTCCAAATTAGTTTAGTCAAATTACATTCAAATATGAGTTTTCAAGACGGTAAAATTCATCCAAGTTTCAGATTTTTAGATTTTTTGAATATATTCAAACTTAATAATGTTTTAAAAAACTAACATGAATTTGAAATTCGACCTTTAATAAATGTGCCTCCCTGTGTGAATTGATGTCTGGTTTCTTGAAAGATTCTTCCATTCCCTACATTTTGTTTTTTTATAAATGTGCATGTTTTTTGAGCACTGACATTTTTTGATTAATGCAAATGGGGAAACCATTTGTGTATAGACAAATAACACCAAATGAAAACAATAGATGAATATTTCTAGTTTCTTGATGCAGAAGAAATTGCCAGAACTCAGAACTAAATTGACTAGAGGTCAAGGGAGGATGGGTGAAAGTTGTCCATAAAAGGATAATTTTATATAACATTAGACATACAGTAGTAGTGTATACGATTTTCCCGCTTTACCTTTAATGCACTCGTCAAAATAGTGGTTGTTTACTATAATGGCCGTTAACTATAATGGTAATTTAAATGAAAAGTTATAGTAACTCAATTGTAGGCATAGTCGTTGAGCAAAAACATACTGTTCATAAGAGGTACTTGTGTACAAAGCCACTCCTTGAACCTAATAAAGGTTTGCGTTTGGCAACATATGTCCCGTCTCTTCTTACGAATCATGTGAAATGCACCTATTGGCACGGGTAAATCCTGAAGCAGCCACCATTAAAGGTGGAAAAAAAATTTAATTTGGTTGCTAATAAATGAGTCCCATAGACTACAATTGAGTCAGGCGCACTCACCCTCATGATCACAATTTTGCTGAAATTATGGGGAAAAACATGGAGATTATGCATGAAATTGCATTATGCACACTGCACATGTGGTAAGAAAAAGACCACTTAGGGTAGGGGCACACTGGGCTATTCGGGGAGATTTAGTCACCTGGTGACTAATTGCCTGTCTTTGCAGCGACCTATCCCCCCGAATGCCTTCCCTCTCTGTTGCGCTGGCTTAAATGACAAATCGGCTGCGCTGAAGCACACACGTTGACTCGTTTTCTGAAAACGGATCGCTGTGTGTGCTTTAGCGCAGGCGATTTTTCATTTTAGACAGCGCAAGAGAGGGAAGGCATTCGGGGAGATTGGTCGCCGCAAAGACAAGGCAATTCGTCGCCAGGCGACAATCTCCCTGAAAAGTGTGCCCCTACTGTTTGTGAGTATATATCTTAAATTTTTTGGTAGTTGCTACTTTTTTTAAAAAACGATGGCTAAAAAAGTTAGAACAACAATTGCTATTTTTAATTTCATTATGTTAAAATGTTTATAGTCTTCTCTTACCTGGTGCCTCTCATTATATCACGTCTTAAGTTTTCCTATAATGGGGGACATATTTTCAAGGGAATTTCAATACATAACTATGCTTCTGTGTACAACCCTTTATTTAAAATTGAGGTGATTAAGTGGTGGTATTTAATGTCTCTACATTTTTGACCAAATTCTTTGACCAAATACAGTATGTCCCTAAGATTTAGCAAATGTTGGTTCAAGGTGCCCCTTTAATAACCCTCAGCCAGTGATAAGTGACCATCTTGTATGTGTATTGTGAATTATCATTTGTTCATTAGCCAACATTGAGCAGGAAAACCCAGAGAACAAAGTTTACAGAACCCTTGTAAAAAACCTTCTCTGGAAAAAGAATACTACACTGAATACTACTTTTACTTAAAATTATATTGACCTTCAAACAACCTTTGTCTGTGGCTTGCCCTGGCCTTTAAAATGAATTTGACTTCTGCTTGGCTGCAGGCTATTCTGACCTTTTGGCTCTTCAGTCATTTTGAGCCTGCTGCCAGACTAACCTTTTTTGTAGTGGTTTTGCTCTCAAGGATAATGTAACCCCCTGCATACAAGGGTCAGATCAACTTCAGGACCATAGTCTTAAATATTTTATATTTAATTTTTTTAGAACTATTGTGCATAAAATTGGTGTTAACCATTTTATTCTGTGTGCAGCTGTTCCTGTCACCTCCATCTTTTACAATAATATCTTGCAGAACAATCAATGGATATGAAGTTAGCCAATAGCAAAAAAAAACCCCATAAAATCAAAAGCTCATAAATCTTACAAGCAGAATTTATACTTCTAATATGGACATAAATATTAATGACTGTAAAGTTTTTATTAGAAACAGAATATTAAGCAGTATTAAGTCCTGAAAAAATATTCAAATACAAAATGAAGAGGAAATTGATGTTGCAAACAGAGTTAAACTAACTAGATAAGGGATTAATATCCTCAAACATATCAGAACAGCAAATTTGCTCATTTCCCATTACTTAAATCTTTAATGAGACAGTTCCGACTGAAATATGGAAACAATAAATGAATTAACTAAAGCTTCTGCCTGTCAAAAGGCATGTTATGTAATTAAATCCTATTTTCTATAATTGCATATTTTAGAAAGTATAATGAATTAATGACTTTGTTTAGTATAAAATATAACATTTCCCATGCACAGAAAAGTGTCATAACACACCCTATTCCTTTTAGAAGCAGCATTTATTCTTAAAATAGTATTTTTTGTCATTGTAAGACTTCTATGTTTAAATTGTTCCAGTCTCTGAATTGCTGTATTTTATGGTGCCAGTAATTGCTCAATCATAAATACAGAAATACACAAAGTGTCTTGCTTTGAAAGCTGAAGACTTGTAATGTAATTATTGTGTAGGTTTGGGAAGGGAGCACTATTTGGCCAGGCCATGCTAGCCTACTGAAAATCAATAGCTTAAGACAATGAGAAATCGTTAAGTGGCTAAGTTTCTTCTTTGTGTTGCATGGTATTGCTCTAGTCAGAAGTAAAAACATTCCATTAGATCTTCTGTTGGCACATTTCCTATAAATGTGAGCCCTATTATTTATATTATAGCATTTTAATAAAGAATTTACATATCCATCAGTGTTTTCCACTGTACTCTGCATGGTGCTGCTGGAAGGGTAGGGAGATAAGCAGAAACATGGTCACCTATTAGACCTGCTCTACTTCGATGGAGCTACAGTAGCTCTTCCGAGGAAGAGTGATATTGCACATTTTAAGAAACTTTAAATATTCATGCTACTAAACTAAAAACTAACTTTTTGATATATTTTCATGCTGTGCTCATAAGTAAAATATTTTATTCTCTTATATTGCCTCAAAGTGCTGTGTTATACTTTTCTGAAATTGAAAAGTTTGAATAAAAAACTTCATTATAACCAAGACATGATATTGCAAAAAATATCTATGTAAATATCTATCATGTCATTAGTTCAAACACTCACTGTGTTTTCCAAACTGCTTCTACAAGCTACTTCAATACAAGAATTAGTAGCTGGGAGCACATGTTTTTATAGAGGAGAGCTGTACCAGCCTAACAGAGTTGAAAAGGTCACTGCTAGGGATGAGTGAAATATTTGCCACATAAAAAACGCCCACAAACTCTAAAATATAGCTAAAAAATGTCACACAGTTTAGAACAATTTTGAGCGTCAAATGCCCAATTGACTTCAATGCACTTCAATGCAATTTTTTTGCCATTTTGCTACACAGAAAAATTTCAAAACAGGTTAGATTCACCCATCCCTAGTCACTGCTGTGAATCTTACTTTAGCAAGTAAGGGTTGTACACAGAAGCATAGTTATGTATTGAAATATGGAAAAATCTACCTGCCTGACCAGCCAATTGTAAAGTTTGTTTGAAGAGTAATAATTGTCTTGAATTTTTTGTGTGGTTTGGCTAGTGCCCTTGAGTCTGTTGGAAGCACATATGAGCTCTACAGCATACAAAGACATTCTTGACAATTCTATATTCCTACCTTGTGTTAAGGGTAGGGGCACACGGGGAGATTAGTCACCCGCGGTTTTTAATAAGTAAGTCGCCGCAACAAGGTGATCGTCTTTGTGCAGGAAAGATTTTGCAAGGACTTTTGATTCCAAGTAATTTCTATCCCATAGTGCTTTGCAATACTTCTCCTACCACGCAAGAGCTGGGAGTTGTCTCGGCGTCCATTCCCGCTGCGTTTTTTCTCCACGTCATTACGCCAGTGCAAGAATTGACATACTATCGCAGCTACTAATTTCTGTGTGTCTATGCTTGTAGGAGATATAAGTACTTCTCTATGTCCATGTTATTTCTAACAAATCGCTCCAAAAATGGTCTCCGTGAGTTTTTGAGCTACAGGAGATCTCAAATCGCGATGTGTGCATAATAGCTGCCGATTTGCATGTAGCTGCATGCAAAGACAAAACGAATGACTCTCTTTTAAAAATCGCATGTGACTAATCTCCCATGTTCCCCTACCCTAACAGTTTATCTTAGGCTGTTTTCTGTTTCCGCTAAGTCACTTGAGAAAAGGGAAGGGGAGATCTCCTATCTTATACAAAAATGAACCCCAAGACATAGTAACCACTGAGGATCTAATCAAACAGTACCAATAAAGATAAGTAGAAAACCCTCTTCTGATGTGGGGGGGGGTGCAGAAGGGGGAGTAGCCGGTCAGATGCGGGTAGCGGGCTGGATGTGGGTAGTGAGACGGATGTGCCACCAGTTGCACAGCACTGCAGTAATAGATAAATAAATGCTCTATGACTATAACTACAAAACAATTGGGTCAAATTACTGCAAGGCTATAGTGTAGTTAGTCAAAGGAGGACATCTTTGGCCTTCCTAGATATCCTGATATAGCAATCCATCTGCACAATTGTATACAACATAAAAACATAAATAGCAACAAAGTTTTATACAATTCCTACAGGTCATAGTAAAAATAAACTATGGTATCGAGTATAGAATAATACCATATTAAAATCATAGCACAAATGTGTAATTTCAATTTTTTTCAATCCTTAAAATCAATCCTTAAAATCCACAATCCAACATTTGTAATACAATTCAAAATGTTAATAGTTACATAGTTAGATTGGGTTGAAAATATACCAAAGTCCATCAAGTTCAATCCCTCCAAATGAAACCCAGCATCCATACATGCACAGACCCCTCCATACACTCACATAAACTATATATATATATATATATATATATATATATATATATACTCATACACTAACTATAGGTTTTAGTATCACAATTACCTTATATATTATGCTTGTCCGAGAAATCATCCAAGCCACTCTCAAAGGCATCAGAATCAGCCATCACAATATCATCTGGCAGTGCATTCCAAAACCTCACTGCCCTGCTTTAGTGGCCACAGAATGACACTGCCCAGAATTAGACAACAAAAAAAAAAAGCCTAGATCCTTCTCAGTTAAGGAAACTCCCAACACACTGCCATTTAGAATATAACTCATATTTATACTATTTTTGCCAAGTGCATAACCTTGCATTTATCAACACTGAACCTCATTTTCCAGTTTGTTGCCCAGTTTTCAAATCAGATCAGTATTCAAATTTCCAGTTTAGTCAAATCACTCTGCAAAGTGGCAGCCTCCTTAAAGGAGTTCTGCACAATTTTGTACCATCAGCAAAAATAGAAACAATACTTTCAATTCCCACCTCCAGGTCATTAATAAACAAGTTTAAAAGCAATGGACCAAGTATAGAGCCCTTTGGTACTCCGCAAACATGACCGGTACATTCTTTGTGATCTATCTTTTAGCCAGTTCTCCATCCAGGTTGTTGATAACATCCACTGCCTTCCCAGAATCTAGGTCCCTGCTCAACTTCTCATAAAAGGAAATTAAATTAGTCTGGCAAGATCTATTATGCATAGAACTATGCTGACACAAGCTCATAGTATTATGATTTGCAATGAAGTCCAGTATCTTATTCCTTAATACCCATTCAGAAAGCTTTGCTACCACTGATGTCAGACTAACTGGCCTATAGTTTTGAGGCTGAGAACAGGATACCTTTTTGAATAACGCCACATAAGCAATACACCAATCTCTCGACACTGTGCCAGACCTCAAAGAATCCTGAAAAATTAAGTAAACCGGTTTGACAATCACAGAGCTAAGCTCTCTAATTACTCTGGGATGAATACCATCCGGTCCTGGACCTTTGTTTATCTTAAAATGTTAATACCCTTTTTTAAATCCATTTTAACCTGAATAGTTTTCTATCATGGATTTAGATATGTTTTCATAAAATTTCAAGTAAATAAGCTTTATCAAATATAAAAATAAATTACATATTGTACAGCTGCAGCCTTTGATTTAATTAAAAGTTCTGCAAAAGGCCTGAAGCTTGAGCCCAGAGTATTGTTCCATTATTAAATGAAGCAGCCACAATAATGAATCGTATCAAAGTACACAAGCCTCCGAGACAAACAGCCCTGTATATTTTGCCTTACTCTATTTCTGCTAAGGAAAGTTTTAGAGCCCTTACCATTTCCACAAGGTAATAAATGTATGTAAGACTAGCACATAATGTTCTCTGTCCAACAAAGATACACTGTCATTTTATCTAAAGAAGTGTATAATAAGAACATACTTAGAAAAAATATCACACAGCAAATCTAATTTTTAAGGTTATCTAATTAAAGGGTTTTCTTATAATCACTTATGGGATTGTAATAATCTTGTTCAGAATTCATAGGAGAGAACATTCCACTTAAGAGCCTAAATTGAATTTAAATTGATATATGAACTCCTGGGACTGTATTTATAACTAAAATTAAGTTCTCCTGGACTGAACCATTTTTTACAGAAATGGAAGATAGCAGAAGACGCTGTGGCATTGTGTTTTAATTTCTTAGCGATCACAAGTTAACTTTCTTTTTTTAAAAACAACTATTATCTTGTATTTGTGTAACTTGAACTCGACTTTCCTTGATTTACAGATATGTAATGGACATAAATTGATTTTTTTCCCCTAAGAACAACTTTTCCATATGAAACAGAGATGAGATTTTTTATACTGAAACTGCTAACGTCTTCAGTGGACACTAATTATCTGTTGTCTCTGTTGTGGACATGCTTTCACAAACATCCAATGTTAAGTATGTGTACATAAAAGTTAATGTAAGTATCTTTATTTAAGAACGGTCTTTCATTGATTCTAACAGCCAATTGAAGTGCATTGAATATCCAACGTCATATCATTAAAAAGAAGCTACCATCAAATAATTCCTTCATTATATCATATTGACATTAAAGGTCGAATTTCGAAGTTATGTGAATTTTTTTTTTCAACTTCAGATGTACTCACAAGTTGAATGGAAGGTTATTTATGAAAAAAACTTGAAACATCTAACATTCGATCGAATAGGAACAACCCAAACATTTGAATTGAATTTGAATCGAAAAAAAAACTATTACCATCTTCAAATGGTTCAACTGACCTCTGCTGTTGACTTCTACATGAACTCGCAGGTTTTAGGTGGTGAAGTATCCAATTAGAACTGTTTTCATGGTCGAGCTGTGATAAATCTCACATCTGAATTCAAACTCAAGTTGGTGGTTTTGACCAGAAAAAAAATGTGAAAATTCGAATTTATCATTCAAACTAGGGATGAACCGAATCCACGATTTGGGATTCGGCCTAATCCTTGGTGAAAGATTCGGCCGAATACGGGATCGAATCCTAATTTGCATATGCAAATTAGGGATAGGAAAGGAAAAAGTGGAATAAAACCTTTTGTGACGAAAAGTCATGTTATTTCCCTACATGCCCCTAATTAACATATGTAAATTAGGATTCGGGTTCGGCTAGGAACAAGGATTTGGCCGAATCCGAAACCTGCTGAAAAAGGCCGAATCTTGAAATCCAGAACCCAACGCTGGATTCGGTGCATCCCTAATTCAAACTATAGTAAATCTGCCCCTAAATATTATTATATGCAGGAAAATCACTGGCACACAGGAAATGCTAGCAGGGTGAAACCTTGCTTAAATTTATTGCAGCATGCAACGTTTCGGGTTAACCCCCTTTATCAAGCATGCCATCCCTTCACCCAATCCAGTATCTAATGACAAGCTTCAATAAAACTGCTTTTATTTTTACACAGATCTTCTCCCCTGCTCCTCGATACACCCACCTTGAGGTGGGTGATATTGTGCTGATCTGATTGTGGGTCCTAGGGCCCAAAGATCAGATCTCAATGACAGGAATGCAGGCGGCCAGAGCGACGACCACATCAACAATGTTGATGTGGGCCTCACTCTGACAGAAGTTTTAAACCTGAGTCTGTCGCCAGGTTTTATTGGCCCATGAATGGCCACCTTTAGTCTTAAAGGAACAGTTCAGTGTAAAAATAAAAACTGGGTAAATAGATAGGCTGTGCAAAATAAAAAAACATATATTATAGTTACAAAAATGTAATGTATAAAGGCTGGAGTGACTGGATGTCTACTATTCAGTAATAGCCAGAATTCAGCTTCCTGCTTTTCAGCGCTCTAACTCTGAGTTAAGCTGGCCATAGACGCATAGATCCGATCATACAAAATCTCGATTCTTGTGATTTTCAGATCATGTGTGGAGTGTCCCGACATTTGTCGTGCCATGCTGATCCGTCGATCAGACAGGTTAGAAGATTTCTTTCAGCTGCTGATAATTTCTCTGCGTGTATTGGCAATCATACAATTTTCAGTGGGAGACTGTCACCAGCTTTGCCAAACATAACTTTCTTACGATTGCTGTAGGAGAAGAACATCGGCTGATCTGTTCTTTTACTACTTTATTTGATCTGAAAGGTTAGTGGCAGGTCGGGAGATTGGGACGTCCGATTGTTAGTCCGATATAGCAAGTAAATCTGCACGTCCATGGCCAGCTTTAGTCACGACTTGAAGGGGGACCACATGGGATATAACTGTTCAGTGAGTTTGCTATTAATCCTCAGCATTCAGCTCAGATTCAGCTCAGATTCAAAAGCAACAGTTATGACCCATATGTCCCCCCTTAAGTCACTAATTGGTTACTGCTTGGTCACCAGGGTAACCAGTCAGTGGAAACCAAGAGATCTGAAAAGCAGGAAGTTGTGTTCTGTTATGTTAGACATCCAGTCACTGCAGCCTTTATACATTACACTTTTAGCTATATGCAAGTGCACTGGACGCCTTGCAATTTTCCATGAAGTGAGTTGCACTTCAACCATGATCATTAAACATACCGAAAATGTCCCGATTTGTGTGGGGCAGTCCCCTTTCTGACGGCTCAACTCGCAGTCCCAGATTTTTATTAAAACATAGATTCTCTTTGATCTCCTGCTGAATCCAGAAAAAGATATAGTTTCTGAGACAATAAAATAAGAGACTTTTTGAAAGAGAGCCCATAATACTCAGTACATGCATTTTGATACAATTATAACTAATGAGATAAAAAAGTCTCTGAGGAGAACAGAGACTCATAGCTTAAAATGCATGTAAAGGCAAAACATTTTTTACTTTCTTTAATGAAAAAGAAACCTATCTCCAATATACTTTAATTTAAGAAACCTGACTGTATTCAGTTAAATTTTCCCTTCATTTACTGCTGTGGATATGAATTGTTAGATGGTCCCTAACTGCTGGGCAGGGAAACAATCATACTTATGAACAGCAGGGGGAGCCCCCACCTTACTTCCCAGCCATGCAGAATTCAAGCAGCTTTGTTTCCCTGTAGAGCAGTTGGTGATTGTGTAGAGATTGGTATTGGATTTATTTATACCTTTACATCCCTTTACTGTTTCCAACTCCAGCTGCAGGGCAAAGAGCCATATTTAAACAGATAAACTAGGATTCTATTTGGAGGGTTATTTTGCTGCAGCCACTGGTTCTGCAGAGTTGGAGAAAGTTTGCATTAAACAATACAATACAATAAAATCCACATTAGATTACATGACAACACAGGACCCAGTGCAGTCTGTATTTTCTGATTATTAATCAGTTTTGCTTTATTGGCTTCTGGCAGATATTATTTGACTTGTGCTGTTTTGATCATTTATGACAATCCCTAAGCAGCCCAGACCACACTGAGCATGTGCACAATTTTGGTCTTGCAAAGATGTTTAACAAAGTTGGTGACCCCCTGTGACCAACTTTGAAAGCATAAATAATTTGTTTTATTATGCGTGTGGTGCAGTAAGTTCATGTTTAGTATACAAAATACAGCATTTTTAGCCTTATTCTATTTTAGACTTTACTTCCCCTTTAAGGGTCAATCTCACCTTCATTAGCAATGCTAAAATAACACATAAAATGGCCCTAAACCCCCAGAAATGTGTTCAGACTTTCTATAACCTGCCATTTTTGTAAAATGGATGTGGTGTTTAGGGAGGGGGTGACCACAAAAACAGGCATGGTCAAAACATTCGCCATGGTAGATATTTTTGTCTCTTTTTCCATTTTCCAAATATTGGGAGATATGATTAATGGTACTTGTGTCACAATTTGATCTTTATACTTCCATAATTGAGTTCAGCGCTGCTTAGACTTTCATAACAAATCAGTCACTGCAGCTCCAATTGGCACAGGAGGGCCCTGGAGATACTGTCACCTCCTGATGAGGCAGTATCTCCAGGGTTTCCTTCAAATCCAGAGTCAATAGGTGCAGCATGCATGTCCCTAAAGAATAGGAGATACACATCACTTGCAAACAGAACACTTGACACTTTTACTGCCAGACAGTAAAAATACTTGGTGCAACTGTGCCCTAATTTTGCCAAATCACCATAAACTGCCCTAGGTATAATACAATTTAACTTTGCCCCGTAATGACACAGGAATTTTGGGGGGAAAACGCTACATTCTGACAAAAAAAATATGGCATTTGCGCTAGAAAAGTGCACTTTGCTCACTGCATAAGAGATGTAAATGAGTCCAATTGCAAAGCAATTGTTTTATTGTATTTATTGTATTCCCAGCCTAATATGCACAATGCGTGCCAATTCAGCACTTGGGGTAGTTTTCCATCTTTATTTATTCATGCAGAAGTTTGTCTGGGAGACATGCAAATACAATCATATTATCAGTTATCCACAGCAAGCAATCAGCAATTAGGGTTCTCCTGTCTTGGACAGTTAGAATAATGTTAACAACTGTGTGATCAGTCACACTGGGTTACTGAATAATTTTGCAACTATGTCAAAAAATATTTCAAACTATCTTTTATTTTTATATATATATATATATATATATATATATATATATATATATTATAATATATATTATAATATGTAAGAACAATTTAGCACATGAGGATGAATATTTTTAAATTGACTTATAAGTCTCCCAAGATACCATCTGCTACCTATTGTTTCATTTCCTTTCTGCACAATATGACACTGCCACACACTACTATACAGTACTTTACATATCGTTCTGTTTCTCTGTTTATTCTAGAGTCTAAGCTGTGATGTGATGCATTCAGGGATGCCCTGTTATGGGATAAACTCTTTTTTCTGCTGTGTTTGCAATATTTTTTTTCAATATTAACACTCCATACAACTTTTTTCCTTTCTTGCTTTGAATTTTCTTGCTGGTTAATAAGTGAAAAAAGGTTCTTGGCAGATTTAAGAAAAGTAATGATTAAATACCCATGGCCAAATCTAACCAAAATACTTTTTTTCCATGTACTTATTTCTTTTACATGCCTTTTCTACAAGTTAATGGAGAGCTAAAAATTTAAATATAATAGAATTTTTGGACACTATACAAATGTCTAATCGAACGATTTTAAAACGTTCGATCGAATGATTTTTCATTCGTTCGAATGCTTAAAACGTTCGATCGTTCGATTCGAATGATTTTAGCATTCGATCGAATGAAAATCCTTCGATCGAATGATTAAAATCCTTTGATCGTTCGAATCGAACGATTTTAGCGCGTGTTCGAAGTTCGCGAACTGTCTGCGAACTTTCGCATTTTTTACCGGTGTTCGCGAACGGCGTTTGCGAACACCAAATCGGCAGTTCGCTACATCCCTACCCCCAACCCACCCATTTCACTCCCTACCTGTTTTAGCAATGCTAAATGTATTTTGTCCTGATAAAACTCATTTAATTTGACAGACATGGTAGGGCTGCTACTAAGTACCAGATAAGACTATATGATCTCAGGTGTAGTGATGGGCGAATTTATTCGCCAGGCGTGAATTCGATGGCAATTTCGGAGTATTTTGTGCCGGCGAATAAATTTGCGAATTTGCAACGAAAATTTGCCACGTCAATGTTTTTTTGATGCTGGTGACGGTTTCGCCACCGGCAACAATTTAGATGCCAGCAACGATTAAAGCCCATTGACCACCAGCATCAGGTTCGATGCTGGCGCCCATTTTGACTCAAATTGCCCATTTCGCTTTGGCCTGGAATTCATGAATTTCCCACGAAATTCGCAAAACAGGCGAAAGATTTGTGAAACGCAAATTTTTACGCCACCGACAATTTGAAAAATTAGCCTATCGCTATTCAGGTGCCCTCTGCCAGGCTGTGGTCTAAGTGAGAGATTAGAGCTCAGTACAGGAAAACTACAGTTTTAGGCAGAACAGCATACATAGAAATGAATCCAGTTGCTCCCCTGGGTTGAGTTGCCTTACGTGACAATAATCGTAATAATATTATATTAGTCACATGTAATTAAAAGGCGTCATAGTTTCACTTTTGCTTGTATTCACTAACCTCACTCTACAATCATAAAACTGGAGTTGCTGCTTCCATCAACTGTTGCCTTCATGTAAATCTTGTCTGCCAAATGCCAATGAACAATTCTACTGTGCAATGAGTGCTTCATATAAATCATGGGAGAATTTTTCACAAAATTCAATAGAATATTATATATATATATATATATATATATATATATATAAATATATATATATATATATATATATATATTTATATATATATATTTATATATATATATATATATATATATATATATATATATATATATAATATTCTATTGAATTTTGTGAAAAATTCTCCCATGATTTATATGAAGCACTCATTGCACAGTAGAATTGTTCCCTTTTTCCCTGGGTAACAATGGGCCAATGACTTTTAAAGAAATAACAAGGCCATGTTGTATTATGGAATGAGAAATATAAATATATACTGTATATATCCCCTGACCACTCCAGAGGTCCACATTGGTTCTCAATAGGTAAATATAAAATGTGAAGCTATGAACATGTTTCATTAGCTCTATACTTGAATGAATAAATAATATGTTTATGGTAAAGCAGCATCCTAGCTGCTTAGAAAGCCATTCATTCTCGAAAGTGTGAGTTAGTTATTATGCTCATTGATCATTTTGATATACTGTGTCCTGCTTTTCATTTCCCAATTATCTTTTTTGCCTATCATCATTACTGTCATTCAGGATATTTATGTAAAAGCTGACTCTCAGATTCGGTGACTGCTGTATTTGATTGACTAAATACATTATCTCTTACATCTCATTTTGCTGTCTTGTTTTTATAGCTAAGAAAAAGTACAGTTGTTTTTAATACTAATACATTATATTATATTATATGTATATGTATATGTATGTATATATGTAGATCAGTAAGGCATAGTTAATAAATGACAAACTCAGTTCGCACTCACTTCCAGATATACTCAGACACTATGGGGTGAATTACCAAGGTTCACATTTTAGTTTTTGCCATGATTTGAATTCTTTTGCACACAAACTCACAAATATGAAGTATATTTTAAAAAACTATGTCTGGTATTTATTAAGCAAAAAAAAAGTTCCAAAAAACGAATGTAAAAAAATCGGCATTTAAAAGCTTGTGAGCTCATGTAGAATTCAATAAGAGTTTGTCATTTTTTTAAATTTGAGATTTAATTTGAGTTTTTGAGTTTAAAAACTCACACGTTTGTGTTTTAAAGACTATAAACTTAAAGGAATTGTGTTTTTTTACATTCAGATTTTTTCATAAATAAGCAAATGAGTTTATTTGAAGGAAAGACATTTATCAAATTATCAAAATTCTAATTGGTGAGGTTTAGAGTTTTTCGCTACTTCAAAAATTCAAATTGGTGTTGAAACATCCCTAAACCTCACAAATTCAAAAATTTATTAAGGGTTCGAATTTTGAAATAAAAAATACTTTGAAATTCGACCATCGAATTTAAATACTTCGAATATCGAATTTGAACTTTTTTCATTGAATTTGGGTATTCTGTTGTCAAAGTAAAATCGTTCGATTGAATGATTAAATCCTTCAAATTGAATGTTTCAAACTATTTTATCGTACGATTTTACTTTGACTTCAAAAAGCTTAGAAAAATGCTGTAGAAGTTCCCCATAGGCTAACGTAGCACTTTGGCATGTTTAATTTGGTGAAGTATTGAAGTCGAAGTTTTTTTTAAAGAGATAGTACTTTGATTATCGAGTGGTCGAATATTCTGACTATTTTACTTCAAATCGAATTCTAAGTAAATTCAAAGTGATAGTATCCTATTTGATGGTCAATACTTCGAAAATTCCCTCAAATTCACTTCGACCCTTGATAAATCTGCCCCTAACTGTAAACCAGTGTTCATTGCCCAACATCAGGCCCAACCTCACTTATGCTATAGTGGTTGAATGGAAGGAAATCTCACTGATATTCCAAATCTAGATGAAAATCTAGAAAGCCTTCCCAAAATAGTAGAGGTTGCTATAGTAGCAATGGTATGGCAGCAAATGGAGGAACAATTTCAAATGAATACCTTAGTTTGATAATATATTGTACCAGCAGGGATCCCCTAAGTTTTGGTCATGTAGTGTATTTAGTAACCACTGACCACTGGGGTTTCCATGTAAATGCCTCTTGTTATCATGAACCCTATTCCTTTTAGGGATACTGGGAACCTTCTAACTTTACTCTTCTGTGAATGCGGGTGTATAAGACTACACTAGGGACACATGAGAAAGTAAATTAAAATGGCTGCATGGTTTTCTATTGGCTTTAATCTGGAATTCCTGAAAGTTTGGCGATTTAGTGCAAGATACAAGTTTACTGGACGGTTTACTAAAATTCCTGAATTTCCCTTGCAACGTGATGAGCTACTATAATGGTCAGCAAGAAGATAGAATAAAGTCGGAAGTTTTGGTCGGAGGTTTTGTAGAAAAAAAAAAATGTCCCTATATTTCAAAGTCATATCATAGTAAAAAGTACCCATTAATGCCTTAATATTTAGGGCTTGTTGTTCTTAAAACTTCTGTGCCTGTGGCTACTTTGACTTACATCATAAATGCAGCAAGGAAGAGCTTGATCTCCTTTAAGATAAAATAAACTGCATTGATACATCGAAGGTCATAGTTTTTTTTTTTGTCATAAATTATTCTGCCAATGACAGAACTAGAAATAAACGAAAAAAGTACAGTGACACATCAAAATAAATACAGAATATAAATGTTATTGTTTTCGAACCTAATACTTATGAAGGATAAATTCCACATTGTACAGCATCTTTAAAGAACAATTTGCACTTGCTTCCTCCATAAAGATTTATACCAGTGAAAAAATCCATTAGTATTAAAATGCTTAAAAACTTGGCGGAGTATCTCTGAAGGCATCAATTTCCAGTACAAATTACAACTAATTATTCACTCAGCAGTTGTACGCTGCTTTGAGTCCCTTGGGGTAGAGAGGTTTGTCTGTATATTTAGTGTAGCATGCATTATATATATTTGTTTTAACGTTTTCATATCCAGACATAGAGGCAATAAACACATGGGTTTAACAGAGCAAACATCTGGGTTTATAATCAAAGTCACTAATACCTGTATTGGCAGAAATATATCCTGAGGAAATAAAATGTCATGAATTTTTTGTTTGCTTTACTTTATAGTCTGGCCATATTTGTCTTCTTTAAAGTTGCTGTTATTACAGAAAGAAACTATAGTAAAAGTAGGGGTGAACAATAGTCCTATGACAAATTTAGCTAAGTTCATACAACTGCCCACCTAAAATTAACTCCATGGTATTTCAGAAGCCACAAACAATGAGGCAGAATATTAATTGTCTTGCTTTCCTCCCTTTTCCTCCTATTCCTTCCCTACAAACTTGCTCAAAAATTCCTGAATTCATTAATTTATAATACAGGCTAACCTTACCCCTGTCGAGTACGTCCAGATTCTAAGTGACTTTAGCTTGAACCATGTGGGATGCTGTATGGGGCAGGGCCGCACGTGTGCATTTTCTTTATATATGATTACGATGGCCCTCAGAACCCCTCCTGAACTACACTGAGTTATTTCTCCTCCCTACAGGGAACAAACTTGATATCACAGGAGACTGAGTCCAGAAGGGCCCTCATACACAGCATAATGATCAAACATCCTTGTTCTTGCAGTCATTGTTTTTCTCTAATAAGAAGACCGCACCATTAAGTTGTTGTTAATTAACGTAACATGAATCAATTAGTATGAGAAGAAATGAATATCTAAAATATTTTATTTTAATAGATTTCACCCATGTTACAGAGAACTTCTCATCTGTAAAACTCTAGTTAAAAAGCATTATTTACTGTATTATACACACACACGTCAGCATAAGATTACTCCTATATGAATTAACACTTTAATGTGTGTCTATATATATGCATAATATATAAATGGCATGCACTCACAGGTCTTATCTAAGGTGAGAAAAAAGGTGTTTATTCAGCAAAAAACTGCTGCTGCTACTGCTGCTGCACCTTTTTTCACCTTGGATAAGACCTGTGAGTGCATGCCTTATTTGGGACAGTTATCTTATTGTTTGCATTTTACACCCAGGCACACTTAACCTTTATATGTGCTGTGCCGGCTTCAAGCAAGTTTTTATGTATACAAACAAGGGAAAGTTGTGCTCACCACAAATTTTTAAAACCATTGAGGGTGTGACCACAAAATACATATAGTCAAATACAAGAGTCCTCTGCACTCAACCCATTATCAATATATCAGACATTTTGTGCATACCAAGGGCATCCAAGTTTGGGAGTTTTACTTTGAAAGCAGCAAATAAGTTGCAGGTAAAACTTAGTCCCTCTGTAAAATGTATAATGAAGCAATAGAATTCTTAATGAATCAGATAAAATTGAGCGTAGGACTGGCCAGATATGGGATGACTTTGATGTAGTTGGCCAGCTTAAATATATTGCAATATATGGACAAACAATCCCTGTTTTGTTTAAAGGGTAAGGCATTTTTCAGTAGCAGTATGCACAAAATGTCTCTGTCTTAAATATATTGATAATGGGTTGAGTGCAGAGGACTCTTGTATTTGTATGTATGTGTATATACATATATAAGGCCCCAAAGTGGGCCGAAACGTTGGAGACACTGTGAGATTTAAATAAATTATTGAATTATTTGGAAAACTGAGTGCTGGCCCTTTCTACAATTATATATTTATTATATATTATATATATATATATATATATATATATATATATATATATATATATATATATATATATATATATATATATATATTCTATAAATATATATATATATATAATCCAAAAAATAAAACTGCACTCCAAGGTTTTGAAAGTTCTTGAAATAGTGAAAATAGTGGAAAATTTATTTCAACGTTTCGGCACACTGACTCGGGCCGTCTTCAGGAAGACTATAACCAGCACCCAGGTAGTTGCTTGTATCGCGAGTGCACCACTATAGACTGACTAACGTTATGGCCTACCCCAAGGCCTTTCTCAAAGTGCCAAACTGACCACAGAACTGCCTTAAATGTACACACTGGCTGGAAACAATGTCACATGATCAGCATTATAAACAATCACTAGTTAAGCATCTCATAATTAATACATTCATTGCCAACAACTCATCATACAAACTCAAGTTAAAAACTAGGCACACTATACCCCATAGTTCATATATCAATCTAATAACAATTCATTCTACAAAAACACACGTTAAAAACAAGACACATAATAACTTTGTATTTTCTATGTCTAATTGCTCAAACATTCATGTGGCCTAGGCCAATAATGTCAATAATGTTACAAATGTATTATAACATGAGAAAGTATTTATCACAATGTGTCAATCTCCCATACTTTAAATTGGCTGTTAAATTAATACATAGTTTTCATTATTATTGGAAAGTTATATGTTCCCTCTATTTCTCCTGTCAACACCTCAAATCCCTCCCTGTACTTGGCCCATATTTAACTACTGAAATTACCCTTAATTAAAATCCTTACTATTATTTTACTCATTAGGGGCGGTGTATAGGCCTACTCATTTATGGCTCTCCAATATACCCATCCAGCATGTAATGCTCATCGAAGGCAGTATACTATATGGGACACTTGGGCTATATGTTTATACGGTATAATTACCACAATATAATATATTATTACCCCTATATAATATATTGCTGTAATTATACCGTATCGACAAACAGACCCAAGGATACCATATAGTGTTCCGCCTTTGCGGGGAACCTATTATAGTTTACATAAACATAAGCTGTGTAGCCATGAGGGTAGCTATTCAAAATGAAATAGGACAACATGAAACAGGTTACATAGCAGATGACACATAAGCTCTGGAAAACACCATTGTATTCTACAAAGTGTTGTGTTATCTGCTATGTAACCTGTGCCTTTTCTTATTTTTTCCAGCCTGAATGGCTGCCCCCATGGCTATACAGCAGCTTATATAAACTATACTGGTCTTTCAGGTGCAAACACACCGTTTTTACCAGTGCAAGGCAATTAAAATGCTTTTGACACTAGCAGTGTATTGCCACCAGCACAAGTTACCTCTTGGGCTGCTTTCCATTTTGGCAGGCAGGTAGCTCAAATGGTGAATAGTATATCCACTTGCAGAAATACACCAGCAAATTATTTATCTGTCATGGTTGTAATAGCCTTCATATGGGGGAATGTAATAAAAGTCGTTAATGGAAAAAATATTCACAATGCAAAAAATTATGCCTTTGTGTGAATTAAGTGTCCTTTGCATGAATTTAATACAGCTTTTGTGAACCAGGAACTGGAAGTGTGACATCTTCCGATAAAAGTCAATAATGAAAGAATGTTATGCCTTTGCACAAACAAATTATCCTTTGCGTGAATTTAATATAGCTTTTGCTAACCAGGAAATTGTTTAGCCACCACTTCTGACAGTGGAAGAAGGTTTGAGAATTTTATACTTTGCGCCAGTGCGCAGTGAATGTAATAAAATTTCTTACTGGAAAAGTTATGTTTGCTCCAAAAGATTACGACACCTTCAAGCACAAATAAAATGAAGTAACTTGAAATGTCACAGGACATATATTCTATGTTCTGCAGCATTTCAGTACAGAGCAGCGAAGGAGCGGCTAGTAAAGCCGCGCCTTTGCTTCCTGCTCATTCCCCCGCCCCTAGGCAATGAGCAGAAGGGGAAACGAGCGGGCCCTTTGGTATGATTGTGCAGGGGCCCTGTCGCAGCAGCAGGCACACGTGGAGCATGTGCCTGCTGCTGCGACTTCCTGGACCCCCCACCAAGACTACTTAGTGGATCCAGCGTGAGGATGACTGCAGATCGTCGTGGGACCCCTTCTGCCTCTTTTTCAACGGACTTCATCCAGCCTTCACCCAGGTTACACAGACACATATTTTACATATTTTACACATTTACACTTACACACACTCATACATACTTGCACACAGGCACACAATACACAATTTGCCTGGTGCACACACACATATACACACTTACACAATGTAAAAGCTTTTTTTATTTTACTTACTGCATCATGTATTCTTTTGCCAGGAAAAAAATGTTTTATTGCCATTGCATAGTATATTTGCTAATCGCACTGCACAATACCTTTTCTACGTTATTTTGCTGATTATATTGCATTTTTAGCCATTTTATTGCATGTTTAGCCATGTTACTGCATTTTCAGCTTTACATAGGTATTGTTTACTTATTTCTATCCATAAATCCTATTTGGCCATGTTAAAATTTTCAAACTTTGTTTCTTTGATTTTTGTGGTTTTGTTGGATTTTAGTGATTTTACCATTTCATTCTGTTCTTTGTTACTTCAATTTGCCCATGAACATTTTGTCTGCTATGTATCCATTTTGGGGGTCTCTTGTCATAGTTTGGTAAATCTATGCATGTTTAGTTGACACCTGGCGTTCATATTTAGGATGCCTTTTGCTTGTATGTTATGAAATGTGGGGTATATAATGGGGTAAAATGTGAGCTTTGTGATGATTTTAAGAAATTTCATAAAAAGCATTGTTTAGCATAGCTTTGCAGTTTGGTAGTTTGCAGTAGAAAGACATTTACCCATTTTATATTTATCAAAATGTGTAAATATATGGTTTCCTAGGGTCTCCATACTGTTAGGGGGTCTCATTTCACATAATACACATACCAGTGCTTATATTGTAGTAGCCAGAGTGTAACATGTGAAAATTCATGTGCACTATTTGGATTTGGGGGTCTCTGTCTGCCACATAGTTTAGTAAATCTATGCATATTGGGCATCAAACTGTTAAGTAGACCCCTGGCATTCATATTTAGGATTCTTTATGCTGGTAGGCTACAAAACGTGAAATATATAATGGGGTAAAATGCAAACTTTGTGACTATTTTCAGAAATTTCATAAAAAGCGTTATGTTTAGCATAGCTTTGCAGTTTGGTAGTTTGCAGTAGAAACACATAATTACCTGCTTTAGATTTGCCAAAATGTGTACGTTGGGAAAATACATGGTTTTCTATGGTCTCCATACTGTTAGGAGGTCTCATGGCACAGAATACCCATAACAGGTGCTTATATTGTAGTAGCCAGAGTGTCATACGTGAGAATTCATATGCACTATTTGGATTTGGGGGTCTCTGTATGCCACATATTATGGTAAATCTATGCATATTGGACATCAAACTGTTAAGTAGGCCCCCGGCATTCATATTTAGGATGCTTTATGCTGGAAATGATAAATGGACGATACCAAAACCACCAATTTTGGAAAAGCCTTGCGACCCAGTAGTTTGGAGCAGAAAGGCATGGGTACCCATTTTAGATTCAGTAGAATTTGTACTTTACAAAAATATGTTTTTTTGGGGTAAACATATATTTGTGTTTTTACCCCACAAAAAAAATCCAGTCAATGTGTTTTTTCATTAGCTGGTTACCCACAGGATTATTTGTATGCAGTAACTTCATTTTGGGGCCTCTAAATGCCAGATACTTTGGTAATCCTATGCACAATGGGCACCAAACTGTTTGGAGGACCCTTGGAAATCATATTTACGGTGCATTGTCTTGGTATGTAATGATACATGGGCGATATGATGCTGGAAAGTTGTAGCTTTGAGGCAATTTTCAAATGTTTCACCAAAACTGACATTTTTGGGAGAGTCTTGTGACTCAGTAGTTTGGAGCAGAAAGGCATAGGTACCCATTTTAGGTAGAATGTGTACTTATATGGTTTTGGGGCATAAACCTATTTTTCATTGTTGTTACCCCACAAAATATGCAGTGAATGTGTTTATTTTTCAGTAGCTGAAGTAAAGTCCGGGACAACTTCCTACTGGGGTCTCTAAATGCCACATACTTTGGTAAACCTATGCTCAATGGGCTTCAGACTGTTCAGTGTTCCCCTGGCAATTTTATTCAGGGTGCTTTTTCTTGGTACCCGATATAGTGTGGGATAGGCAGAGCAGCAAATTAAAACCTTTAAAGTGATTTTTCCGAATTTTGATACATTTTTATAAAAACCACTATGTTCAGACAAGCTTTGATGTTTTGTAGTTAGGAGTAGAGAGACATAGTTACCTATTTTGGAATAAGCAGAATATGTACTTTTCAAAAATATTTGGTTTCTGGGGCAAACCTACTGTTTTGGGATTTTTTGGCCTAGGAAAATAAAATATGCAGTTTTCTGCCTTAGTGCTTTCAAAATTCGGTAAAATACTGCTGGGAGTTTTTGCTGTACAGAAGTCCTAAATCTCCTTAAAACTATAGATATCTGACATGTTTGAGAAACATGATGCTTTTCCAAATCAGTTGGATTTTCATGTGTAAAATTAAAAAGTTATTTTTGTATTTAGTGCTATAAATCTTTTTGCAGAGGTGGAAATACATGAAAACTAGAAAGCTCAGGTTCACCCGAAAAAACAATGTATAGTTTTCCTATAGGTAAATTAAAGGTTTCCCCTCAGAAAATGCCTCTAAAGTGAGAGCAAAATGTGTTTCAAAAACGTTTCGCTCTTAAGAGTTAAGTTGAGATAAGATATTGTTATCCATATTACACAAAGAAAGAACTGGTTTAATAGAAAACCCCATGTCCTGAACATTCAAGATAATAGATCTTATACCTAGTTATATAATTTGGCTCAGTGTTGCTGGGGATAACATGGAAGCAATATGGAAATATTATGGAAAACTTTAATAGGCATCTTTGGCTCCAGTATGATATTTATTTATAAATATAAAAGTGTATATAAATGGATGTAATGAAACTTAGCAAAATACAGAAAGTTCCTATAGGTCAGTTGAGTCGAGAGAGAGAGAGAGAGAGAGAGAGAGACAGGGTAACTTAACATACTGTATGTCAACATAAAATAGAAAGTTGTAATGAGAATGCTTGGCTTCAGAGATCCATATAGAAGGAAATAATGTTTACCCATTTGTGAAGTGTTTTAGTAATCGTATTCAATTTATCAACCAATTTATAAGAACTGTTATATTTTATTTGTTTTACCTTGGGCTGATTTCTATATGCTTTTGGGTACTGTTGAGTGCAGAACATACATCTCTCAATCCCTCAAAGTCCTTCAGAGTCTGTCACATTAAAATGAACACTACAGTGCAGAGCTTGAGAATGTTCACACAGCTTGGACAACAACATAATGCTCACATGGAATGACATTTACATTAACCATGATTATTGATTTGTAATCTGTAAACATATCGCTGCACTGCTGTGTATCTGAAATTGAACTATAGTAGTAAAAAAGTAGATGGTCCTGGTGATCTCCTAAACCCTGTCTATAGCAGAAGCAGATTAAATGGTTCATAAAGTCTCTTATTTTGATCAGTGTTATTAGGTTGTTAATTTACAGGTTAAATATAATGATATAACTTTCTATAACTTAAACTAGTGCAATGTATTGATACATTTAAATACCTGTTCCAGAAAGTGACAGCTCTACATGAAGAATCTTTGAAGCCATTTCATAAAATACTTTATAAAAACTTTTGGATTGTTTTTATATACCTACATTATTAGTAGCATAATAATGATTATTTCACAAACCTTTTCTGAAAACAAGCCTCTTTTCAGACATTGTAAATTCTAGTGTCAAGTCGCAAAGGCAGCTTCTAATTTTCACCTTTATCAAATTAATGTTGCACCCATAATTATGCTGGAGTTTTGCATGTGACTTTAAAACATTGAGCCCCAAATTTGCACTTTGCACATAACACTGCCTTTGTCAATGATCCTTCTGTGTCCCTTAACACATTCTAGTATCAGGCCATGTAACTGGCAAATTAACTCCAAATTGCCTAGCCTTTCAATTTCCTTTACCAAATTACAGATAGAAATGAACATAAAGTAAGAGAATTTTAAAGCTTCAAATTTGTCTTAAAGGAGCTTGCAATGTTTTACACAGATTTGTTCATCTCAAATCTCTTTCATGCAATTAATATTCCATTGCAGCCTAATGAACTATTTAACAACCTGTCTTTAGTCCATTGTTCAGCAGTTTCTTTCTAATTTTGAATTTTGCTCCCTTAAGATCAGTGTGTTATGGGTGTTACAGAGACTTAACACAGATCTTAATGGGCCTGGACACTATTTCTGCCCTGACATGTTATGTTGCAAAGTCTCTGTGGTCCAACTGTTGAATACAAAATGTAGTCAACTTTTCATATTGCCAAGCTTACTACATCCTCTATGAATAGAAGCCAAAGCTGTTCAGAATGAATTAAAACACTAGAGCAGCACTGATAAGGACTAAAACCATCTTGTGTTGGCAGTAAATGCAACAATTTAACAATTCACAAGATTCCCTCCAGAAATTTCCATTGTTCATTCTGAAAATCATTGTTACAATAAATGTTCCCTTTCCTGCAGAACATGCTTACTCTTCACATTCAAGTTAAATGTTCTGGATCCAGCCATATTGTCAAGGGTTCATTTACTATTCTTTGTTGTAAAAAATAATGACTAATCTATCTTTTTATTACACTTTTATTGTTTTAAAATCAAAACCAAAAGGCAACAACAAGAAAAGTCCTAGGGCTGGAAAATCCGTATTAGCCAAATTAAAACTTGCATGAACGGCCACCGCGCTTTTATCTTTTTCTGGGGAATTATTCTTACTTCAAGACAATAACTACCATATGCTGATACGTATGTTATCTCTTTTTATTGGCATTGAATAATCTAGAGGCTGTACATATATGTGGTCTTGCTTGCCATTCCATTATAAAATGGCACACCTCTTGTCTGCCAAGCAATAACCTCCTTCAGGATTTTTGTAAAGGGAATATAACAAAAATGTGTCCATGGGACTACGTGGGTCAGATGGACAAGGTGAAGGTTAATCTAAAAATTAAGTCAGATAACTTCATAGAAGCTTGAGTGAAAATAAACAGTTCTTTGACTAATACTGGCTCACCAGGATATCCAGAAAACTCTCTGCACAGGTGTAAGTGGGCCCCCCGTGTTCCTAACCATTTGATAGTAATTACCTATTTCTTTATGGGAATAAAGGAGAGAAATAGACAGAAGAATAGATTATAGTGTGTAAATAAAAGAGACTAGGAGAATACAGTGGTTGAATGCGGAGAGGAGTAAAAATAGTTTGAAGAGTGGGCCTAAGGTCCAAGAATTTCTGGTAGGCCCTTGGCATCAAAGTCTGACACAGAATATTACCATTAAACAAATATATGCAATAAAGGGGAAAATAAGTGAAATAAAAAATTACTTTATTACTGAATCCTAACTATTTGTTTAGGTGTATTGGCAAGTACAAAACAGAACCAAACACAAATTAGCAGTAAAGAATCAAGCACCTGCATTGATATTACATACAGGTCAGGAAAACATAATTTGTCATCTTTTATATCTGTTGTCATTTCAAATACACATTTATTATGTACATGTCTGATTAAAAGAGCACACAACCCCCACATATCTTAGTTATAAAAGCTAATTTACACAGGCAAAATGTGCAAATCAACTAAAATGTACCCTGCATTAAATAGCTCGTAAATACCTCTGTGAAATCTGATCAATGCAAGAAAAAATATCAGCATCAATGCATACGATTAGTTTGACACATCAATTTTATCCTGGCTAATTCCATAACTGGCATCGCTAATGAAAGAGGCACATATTCAATTTGTGCACTTTGACTCAAAAATTAGGACCAAATCCAATCCTAATATCACAACCATACAGCATTTAAAGAAGGTCATTGCAGATATAACCTTCTGCAGAGATTTCAAGTCACATCTAGGGATGTAGCGAACGTCGGAAAAAAAGTTCGCGAACATATTCGCGAACTTGCGCAAAAATGCGAGCGGTTCGCGAACGGTTCGCGAACCCCATAGACTTCAATGGGAAGGCGAACTTTAACATCTAAAAAAGACATTTCTGGCCAGAAAAATGATTTTAAAGTTGTTTAAAGGGTGCAACGACCTGGACAGTGGCATGCCAGAGGGGGATCAAGGGCAAAAATGTATCTGAAAAATCTGCCTGTGTGTGCTTGGAAGAGATAGTGTAGGGGGAGAGCTGTTAGTGATTTCAGGGACAGATGATAGTAAGTTTGCTGGCTAGTAATCTGCTTGATACTGCTCTGTATTGGAACAAAAAAATAAATAAAAGCAGTCCTTACAAGGACTACTGTTATTGCAGCAGTCAGCAGATGAGATCAGAAGCAGGACAGCTGCCCACTGCAGCTACATACAGAGCACTGCAGTAGAAGGTAGATTACTAGCCAGCAAAGCTACCTAAGCTTAAATGTCCCTCAAACCCCTGCAGACTTCTGTCCCTCCAATAACAGAGCAGTATCAAAACGATTACTAGCCAGCAAACTTTCAACTGTCCCTGAAATCACTAACAGGCAGCAGCTCTCTCCCTACACTATCTCTTCAGCACACACAGGCAGAGTGAAAAAACGCTGCAGGGCTTCGGTTTTTATAGGGAAGGGGAGTGGTCCAGGGGAGAGCTTCCTGATTGGCTGCCATGTACCTGCTGGTCTGGGGTGAGAGGGCAAAAAAAAGCGCCAACAATGGCGAACCCAAAATGGCGAACGTCGCGCGCGAACACCCGATGTTCGCGCGAACAAGTTCGCCGGCGAACAGTTCGCGCCATCTCTAGTCACATCGGCTCACTGAAACATGTTAATAATGGATAAAAGCTGATGCCAATAATATATATGTTTCATAATTCATTGTATCTGACAGAACAGTATATTACAAAGGATGGATAATAGTTTCTTGTACATGAATATGGAGTTATAAAGCCTGTATTTCAATTCAATTGTTTATGGTAGACTGATTGTACAGATTTGTGTTTATAAGCCAGAAAAAATAACAAGCAAAATAGTTTTTTCAAGGTTTGTATTTGTATTTTTTGTCATCAATACTATGAATTATATTAATACGGCTTCAGATATGCATGCAAAAGATACATATTCGTAAATGTTGTTAGCATTAGCATTTTAAACAGTTATTTCACAGTGTATGCAATATCATACCAACTCGAATGGGAGGTTATTTAAGAAAAAATTTGAATGTCTAAAATTCGTTGGAATAGTCCCGACCCGAAAATTTGAATCACGTTTCCCCCCGGAAAAAAAAAACTTGAATATCAGGAAGCCAATTAACATATTTAAATGGTTGAAGAGACCTCTGCCATTGACCTGTAAATTAACTTGGCAGGTTTTAGGTGGTGAATTAGAACTGTTTCCATGGTTGAGTTGTGATAAATCTCACATTCAAATTTAAATTCGAATTGGGGGATTAAAATTCGAATATGTGAATTCCGACACCAAAAAAATTATTGGAAAATTCTAATTTGAATTTACAATTTGACCCTTAATAAATCTGCCCTTAATTGTACAAAGGATAGAATTCAGATTTCTTGAGTGTTATCTTTCAGCAATACTCAAGTTACACTTAAGCAAAATAGTCTCTCAAGTGGACAACACAATCCCCAAAAATACTTTTGTATTTCAGACCAATAGAACAGTAGACTTGTACAATCATGGAAAAATACAGACACTAGCATTTTTACAAGATTACATTATTCAGTTGGTTTGGACATGGCAATTCCTGCCCTCACTTGTTAACCGTCACCCGAGAAGTTCAGCTTTTTAGTATAATGCAATCGTATTCTGAGACAATATGCAACTTGGCCTTAATTCTAGTTATTTATTCAGTAGGTCTTCAGTTTGAAATTTCAATCTTGTTACTAGAGTGCAACTAAGACTGGAATGAGAAACTGGAAAATGAATAGAAGGCCCTTCATTTAAGAAAAGTAAATAAATAAATTAAAGAAACGTAATTCAAAGTACCAAGAAACATAAAATTGCGGTCTCACAAAGTAATCTTTTTTGCCTGCCCATTTGACAGCTGAAAAGAGGCAGATAACGAAGGCAAATGTTAAACCCCATTATTTCCTATGATAGAATTGTATATTAAAATGTGATGTGCAACAGTTTTCTGTGTCAGATTTTGCCTTTTCCATGACCCTGCAAGCTTATCGACACTACCCATTACTGGTAAGTTGAGAAGTGAAACATAATTGTTCTTTTAAACTCATCTGCACCTTTAGGCCTCTATAGTAGTTGTTCCAAATTAATTTCTAATGCAAGTGAAATTTTAATTGAAAATCATTCCTACCAGCATTTCATTAATCATATTGCTTTATTTAACATAGGGACACACTTTTGCTCATTGTTCTTGCTGATACTATACTGTAATCAAATTTCAAAAATAAGGTTAAGAAAATGAAAAAGTGCTCTTTAGATACTATTGTGTAGAAGAAATATGTTAATATATCCTGCCATGTCAAGAAGTCAGGTATACACAGAGGAGACAGAACTTTTATTGGAGAATCCATTTTCATTTTTGCTGCGGGGGCTAAAGAGATGATTGAAAAGGAGCATAACCCTTCTGCAGCACTGTTGCTTGACCAAAATGTTGCTGGACTACAATATATTATTGGCTAGTACAGGTATAGTACAGGTATAGGATCCCTTATCCATAAAAACCCAGTATCCAGAAAGCTCTGAATTACGAAAGGTCACCCATAGACTACATTTTATCCAAATAATCCAAATTTTTAAAAATGATTTTCTTTTTCTCTGTTATAATAAAATAGTAGCTTGTACTAACTAAGATATAATTAATCCTTATTGGAAGCAAAACCAGCCTATTGTGTTTATTTAATGTTTAAATGCATTTCTAGTAGACTTAAGGCATGAAGACCCAAATTACAGAAAGATCAGTTATCTTGAAAACCCCAGGTCCCGAGCATTCTGGATAACAGGTCCCATACCTGTATTATTCATGTTTAAAGCATGTTGGGAGCTGTAAATGCAGCAATGTCAGTGTTGAACGTTTAAACCAATAATGCTCCATAAAACTTCAGCAAGTCTTCTCTTATAGATCCAGTTCCCCTTTCCCTGTTTTTGTTTAGACACTCTTGAAGACTGGAGGCATTAAACACATTTTCCTAGCTTTAAATGCTAAATAGTGCTTCAAATGTGGAAAACGGCTCTTTGCAGCCCCAGGTGCAAGCTGTAGACTCTGCCAGTGCAAAATTGTATTGATCAATAAAGGCAGCAGCACTCCGGTATTATTTGTAAACAGTGATAAAACTTTACCTAAAGTGCCTTAAGGCCAGGTTTCAGGCTACTATGGCCCTTTTACTCTGAGTTTCTGAAAAAGGTAATCAATTACATCCTACCCAGCCAAAAGTTAATGTACACGGCTAAGAGTTGCCACAAAAAATCAGGAAAGTATGGAGTGGATGGCTGGGGGAGGACCAGGACATCTAGCCATCCTTCACTCTCCCCAGTACTGGAAACCATTGACCTGTGGCTGATGCCTCACTGACCTATTATGCCATAGAAAGTATTTTTTACTTTGGCTCACCAAGACTTTACTCTCTGATTAAGTCACTCCAGGCCATGACATGTGCCATCCAAAGTAGGCCCATCCTCCCTTCCCCTCTTCTTTATCGTTCTCTTCAGGACTCTCCAAAAATACTAACTCTCTTCTTTGTCTTTAACTTGGTTTCTTGTATTGGTTTAAAAAAGACAATATAGAAAAACATATCTAGACGCAAGGCAGGGAATGATGTCTGATTGCTATAAAATGAGTTGGCTTGTACTGAAATAAACTATATAAATAATGATGCATATGTAAAGTACTTTTAGCTTCATTTTATAAAATGTCAGTTTAAAGAAGGGACTTCTCAGTCCAGAAATGTTGCTTTATAATACTACTATATCATTAGCCAAGGTAGTGTGCCGCTTTTGCTTTATCTTTTCACCCAAGTGAAAAAGTAAAAATATTTTTTATCTCACGGTCTAAAACAAATTTTCCATAGTTTTACATTTTATTTTGGTTCCACCATTTCATTTATTGAAACCAATTATCCCCTCAGAGAAGAACAATCTTCATTACATACAGTATAAACATAGCCTTTGGGCCCATTGCACTATTAGTAAAGGTTAACTCAGAGAAGCGACAATCACAACTGACTTGCCAGAAGGCTCCACAACTCAATATGTTTTGCTTGAAAAGAACCAATTTGTCTGCGTTTATTGTTTATAAGCTACACTTTAAGCTGTAAGTACCATCTTTAGCTATTCACAGCATCATTTACATGTAGATTAAAACATATTGAGAACATAAATTGAATTGTTTTTTTTGTGGAAGGATGCACCCATCATTGCACAATATCCCTACAATAATGACAACTGAGTATAGTTACAAACAATGCATATTTCACATTAATTAAGTCTCACTGATGTATTGTGCAAAGGGGTAAAGTAAATAATTTGAAATAAGTCAAAGAAGCAAAATTTCAGAAGAGTTACTTATCTTGAATTTAAAGATCTGGACAAGGAACATGAGCACTGTGACAAATGATGTGTAAGTGGCTATAATCTCATAATATGCCCTTCACAAGTACAATTGCGGTGTTGTTTCCTTACAGGCTCATACAGACATACTTTCTGCAGAGTAATTGGAGAAGGTTGCTACTGTCTGTTATGGATCGTGCCAAAAATATACTCAAGACTATGGATATGCAAGGAACAATCTCTGGTACAAGTTCAGTAGATGCATTTGCTCAAAAACATGAGTTAAAGAGTATTTCCAGATAATGATTATCGAACCCCCTATTATGGCCTCTACATGGGCAGGATTTAACTATATAGACTGCCAGAAAAGGCAGTAACATTTACACTTGATTCTGTATTTTATGGTGACATGCATTTGTGGGTTTAGTACTACAGGGAGTGGATACCAACTGGTACATTGTAACATCACTCTAAGTTACTTAACTCTGAGTGGCAAAAACCTGAAAAATTCAGGTTTTTTTAGTATAAAATCAGAATTTTTTAATGAAAAAAAAAATCACAGATTTTTCAGGATTTATTATGCCCCGAGGATAGAAAAAGTCAGAATATGAAAATCCGGCATCAGACCAAAGTCAGACCTGTCAAGGTTGCATATAAGTCAATGGGAGAAGTCCCAAAGATTTTTTTCTATCTGCGCTGGGTTTCATGCAATAACCCAAATATTTTTCCAAAAAGTTTGTAAAATTCTAGTTTTTCACAATTTTTTGGGATTTTTTTCCTGCAAAAATTTTTTCGGGAAAGTGTATTAATAAATAAGCCAAAAAAACAGTGGTCATAGTTTTTTCAGAAAATATTGAGATAAATTCGGACTTTGATAAATAACCCCCTAAGAGTCCAAGCATCAATTTCCCAATAAACCAATGCCTATGTTTCTGAAAAACCAGGTGAGTGCCACATATACTGTATACTATTGGAGTGCCTACAACAGTCAGTGACACATGCTCATTAACAGATCAATGATGGAATCAGCCTACAGTTTTGCAGTGAAAAGATTCATGAACTGCACAGGATTCATAAATTAACATTGGCAATTAACATTTGCACCTATTTTTGTGTGTGTTCCTTGTCATGCTGCCAAAATATTCACATTTAACAAAGCAGCTTTTGAAAAGACATTTTTTGCTTCTGAGATTTCTAATGATGTTGCACAATAACCATCATTGCATGATAATGCTTTTACCAGCAGAGCTTCTCACTGCCAATAAATCATTCTCATATCTGCCATCTCTATTACATTACATTTTGCATCATGTCTGGCAGTGACAGATTCCCCTACCTGTCCTTTATATTTATTTCCTTTGAAATCATCCAAATCAGCATTTCTCTGAAATTTTATGATGTATTTTTTACTACTGACACAGCATAAATACTGCATCACGTCAGTTACATTCTAGTATTATGTATGTAATAGGTGATTGTCATTGTTTTTCCTTGAATTCTGCAAACTGATAAATACCAACCTGGTTGTGAGTACATTATACTGTTATCTTGTACAATGTTTATCAGTTATCTGCCAAAGGAAGAACAGTAGCCAGCATGGTTTTGTTTGCCAATTAAGGGCTATTCCACACGGGGAGATAGCGACGCGTTTGCGGTCGCGGCGGCAAAGCGCCGCGACCGGCGCAGGCGACAGTTTTGTATGGGCGCCTATGTAAAAACGCCTGTGCTAACCACACGAGGCGATGCGCTTTTCAACAGTCGCCTGAAAATGCCGAAAATGTTGAAAAGCGCATCGCCTCGTGTGGTTAGCACAGGCGTTTTTACATAGGCGCCCATACAAAACTGTCGCCTGCGCTGGTCGCGGCGACTGTCGCGGCGCTTTGTCACCGCAAACGCGTCGCTATCTCCCCGTGTGGACTAGCCCTAAGTGGTTAAATGAACACATTTAAGAAAGGTATTATACGTGTTTACTATTATAGGCAAGATAAAGACTGATGTTCTAAATTGAGGTCTGAGTTATCTTATTTCTTCATATTGTTAATAGCCAATAAATCTGTATTTGAAATTAAATCAGAGCTAACATGGTTTTATTAGAAAATACATGTGGGCAGGGAAGAAAAAAACTCATTACCCATAAGGATTTCATTACCAAAAAAAATAAGATTTATTGGCTAGATAAATATTTAATTTATGAGTATTTGAAAGTGAGGTTGTTTGTTTAGTAGTGCTAGATATCTCTAGTGGGTTTAAGATCTGGATGGGAGGAGAGATTTTTTTAATTTGATTGTTAATGGGAGGGGGTACTGGCAAAAGTTCTGTAGAGATTGTACTGTATGTAATTTACCATCATAAAGGGCCACTTTGCCTATATTTTTATTTTCCCTGTCCATTTGTCTAATGCCATTATTCTGCATTGTCATTTAGAAGCTAAGATATATACATAAGGGAATTGTTGTAGTTTAAACTATTTATTCTATTTAAGTCTTTACATTTATTGGTGTTCGTAAACTCACGAATTTGAGGTATTCAAGTTTTTTTCTTATGATTTTATTCTACTGATTTTTTTTAGATTAAATTTTTTAATAAATAAGCAAACATTCGAGTTGTTGTTTAAATGTGAGTTTATTTGAAGTAGAAAAAAACTTACACTCATGAGAATTCTGATAAACAGGCCTTTTACACATAGAAACAATGATACATTCTCCTGATCCCCATACAAATCACTTTCTTTTAGTGATGAATCTTATGTCTGGCACCAAGGGCTTTTTTCAACACTTTTGTCTCTCCTATTTACCCTGCATGCCATAGTTCTACACAAGTATGGGGTGTATTCTTTACTCTTTCTTCAGTTTGAAACATAACCATGACTTCAGGGCAAATAGGAGGTTCAGAAAAATTCACACAGCGTGTATTGTTTTAAATTCCATAGCTGCTTTATTATTCCAAGTGATGCACAGTAGATATCACAAAGGGGTTAGACAACAACCACTGAGCACATATAAGAACAGACATTTAGATACACAATCAGCAGTAATATTACTCTACATTTTTTGTATTAGAGAGTATTTGACAGTCTGCCCTGCTTTGCACAATGGAAAACAATTCAATAAAAAAAAAAGAATAGAGTGAAAAAAAGACTTACAGATTTCACGTAAATAAGCAATGTTTTTCTGAATTTCCACTTGCTGCCTAAAAGTCAATGGCAGAATTTCAATAAAATGAAAGCCTGTGTATGATGATTTGACATATACAGAGAGTTGCGTGCTGCAGTCAACTCAAAGTATTAAAATTTGATAACTCTTTAATCACTTTATTTAATGAGACAGAAACAGCAGGGAAAGGGAAATCCATCATGTGAGTTCAAGTACCTTGTTGTTTTCCTGCTGTGAATGTTTAACATAACACCATTTGCTTAGCCCTTTTCTTGCCACTACTATTGAATGAATCATTTGCTTTTATCCTTATGGTATAGTTGATTTCTCTACAGACCCACATTCAAGCTGTAAGAAGGTGTTGATACACAGGAAATGATTATAGACTTAAATATTATTTTACTCTTAAAATGCTGTACACTCTCCACATGACAAATTACAGGAATAATGTTGTCACTATAATAATATTTTATTGCCATATATGCCTATCCGAATATGTAAAAAGGAGCAGGCTTACCTGAAAAAAACACATAGCACATTATTTTCCATGAAAAATGGATGTGGCTGGTTATACCCATGTCCTTCCAATTGGGCTACAAAAACCTTTACAGAGACTGGAAATAGATCAGGAAATATTGCTGTCTTTAGTCAGCATCAGGATTCTGCACATTACCCAAGCCTGGGGCAACTGGTGACTATATACCACAGGGGAGATAAACCGAAAAATACAGGTAGCTTTGATAGGACATAACTTGAAAAGCATTTACAGTATGGGGGGAAATGAGGTATGTTAGTCAACATGACATAATGCCTAGGGGCAGATTTATTAACATTCAGATTCAACTTTTTAACTCAGTTTGAGTCTTTTGCAGTCAAAATCGTGATTAAAACACAAAAAATCTTAAAACAAATTGTAAAATGTAAACGTTTGTAGGTTCATGTAGTATTATTATTATTATTAACATGTATTTATATAGTGCCAACATATTGCGTAGCACTGTAAAGTAAGTGTGATTATACAACTAAATCACATGAATTGTATACATAGAACACAATCAATCTAACACAATCAACAATCAATACAGGTACAAAAAGGTGAGGAAGGCCCTATGTATAGGCATACAGTCTAAAGGGAAGGGAGTAATACACAAGGTGTGGGAGTGGGCAAGATCGAATTTAGTGGGTGAGAAATGTGGTATTGTATGTGGTGTTGCGTTTGGTAGTTAAGCAGAGTGAGGGTAGGCTTCTCGAAAGAAGTGCGTTTTCAGAGATTTCTTGAAAGCAGAAAGGTTGGGAGAAAGTCGGACAGACGGTGGAAGAGAGTTCCAGAGGAGGGGTGCAGCCCTTGCAAAGTCTTGAATGCGAGCATGTGAGGAGGTAATGAGAGAAGAGTTGAGTAGTAGGTCAGTAGAGGAGCATAGTAAGCAGTTGGGTGTGTATATAGAGATGAGTTCAGAGATGTAGGGTGGGGCAGAGTTATGAAGTGCTTTGAAAGTCAATGGAGCATCATCTTCTCCCCTACCTCTTTCTGTTGGAGTTCCTCAAGGCTCCGTCCTAGGACCATTACTATTCTCCCTCTACACTTCCTCCCTTGGCAAATTAATAAATTCGTACGGTTTCCACTACCACCTCTATGCTGACGATACTCAGATCTATCTCTCATCTCCTGATCTCAACCCAGAACTCCTAACTCGCGTCTCCTCCTGCCTGTCCGCTATCTCTACCTGGATGTCGCAACGCTACCTTAAATTAAACCTCTCCAAAACTGAAATGGTTCTCTTTCCTCCAAATAACACCAGTAGCATCTCCGAAGTATCCATCATAGTTAACAATTCCACTATCACCCCCTCTCCCCAGGCCCGGTGCCTTGGGGTTATCCTAGATTCTGCCCTGTCATTCACTCCTCATATCCAGTCACTTATCAAATCATGTCACTTCCACCTAAAGAACATATCCAAAATACGATCATTTATCACCCAAGACGCTGCCAAAATTCTTATTCACTCTCTCATCATATCGCGTCTAGACTACTGTAACTCGCTTTTAATTGGCCTCCCCCTCCAGAGACTGTCACCTCTCCAGTCCATAATGAACACTGCTGCGAGGCTCATACACCTCAGCAACCGCTCCTCCTCTGCCTCGCCATTCTGTCAATCCCTGCACTGGCTTCTGTTACCTTTCAGAATCAAATTCAAATTAATGACACTGACTTTCAAAGCACTTCACAACTCTGCTCCACCCTACATCTCTGAACTCATCTCTATATACTCACCCACTCGCTTACTACGCTCCTCTACTGACCTCCTACTCAACTCTTCTCTCATAACCTCCTCACATGCTCGCATTCAAGACTTTGCAAGGGCTGCACCCCTCCTCTGGAACGCTCTCCCACGGTCTGTCCGACTTTCTCCCACCCTTTCTACTTTCAAAAAATCTCTGAAAACGCACTTCTTTCGAGAAGCCTACCCTCACTCCGCTTAACTACCAAACGCAACACCACATACAATACCACATTTCTCACCCACTTACTTCGATCTTGCCCACTCCCACACCTTGTGTATTACTCCCTCCCCTTTAGACTGTATGCATATGCATAGGGCCTTCCTCACCTTTTTGTACCTGTATTGATTGTGATGTCTGTTACTCCATATATTCTATATATGTAATTTGTGTGATGTAGTTGTATAATCACATTTACTTTACAGTGCTGCGCAATATGTTGGCGCTATATAAATACATGTTAATAATAATAATAATAAAAAGTCAGTGTCATTAATTTGAATTTGATTCTGAAAGGTAGCGGAAGCCAGTGCAGGCATTGACAGAATGGCGAGGCAGTGGAGGAGCGGTTGCTGAGGTATATGAGCCTCGCAGCAGTGTTCATTATGGACTGGAGAGGTAACAGTCTCTGGAGGGGAAGGCCAATTAAAAGAGTTACAGTAGTCTAGACGCGATATGATGAGAGAGTGAATTAGAATTTTGGCAGCATCTTGGGTGATAAATGATCGTTTGGATATGTTTCTTAGGTGGAAGTGACATGATTTAATAAGTGACTGGATATGAGGAGTGAATGACAGGGCAGAATCTCGGATAACCCCAAGGCACCGGGCCTGGGGAGAGGGGGTGATAGTAGAATTGTTAACTATGATGGATACTTCCGGGATGTTGCTGGTGTTGGAGGAAAGAGAACCATTTCAGTTTTAGAGAGGTTTAATTTAAGGTAGCGTTGCGACATCCAGGTAGAGATAGCGGACAGGCAGGCGGAGACGCGGGTTGAGATCAGGAGATGAGAGATAGATCTGAGTATCGTCAGCATAGAGGTGGTAGTGGAAACCATACGAGTTGATTAGTTTTCCGAGGGAGGAAGTATAGAGGGAGAATAGTAATGGTCCCAGGACAGAGCCTTGAGGAACTCCAACAGAAAGAGGTAGGGGAGAAGATGATACTCCATTGTAGGAGACACGGAAGGAACGATTGGTGATGTAAGAAGAGAACCAGGACAGGGCTGTGTTTCACGAAGGCCAAGCGAATGGCGGGACTGGAGGAGGAGAGGGTCATCTACAGTGTTAAATGCGGCTGAGAGATCAAGCAGTATTAGTAGTGAGAAATGATTGTTGGCTTTAGCGGTTAAAAGGTCATTAGTTAGTGGAGTAGTAGTCATTGTAATCAATAAAAGTTGCGTTTTCAAAATTCAAGCTATTTTTTAATTTGAGTTTTTGAGATGAATGCTTTTTTAACCCAATTTCAACCCAATGTTATAAAACAGATTGTTTTGCAAAATAATGACACTAATATGACTTGGTAGCTTATTCAATCTTAATGCAAACAGTACATATCATTCAAAGTTGCTCAGACATATGGAGCAGGGTAAAAGCTTTTTTAAATGCCAGTGGAGAAAATACATGTGCCATAAGTCTAAGACCATTATGGCGTTTTCAGTATCTTGCCAATGCAACAGGATAGAAAAGTCCAAATCAAGTCCAAAGGGATGTATATAAGAAGAGATCAGCGCCTGTGGCAACAGAAATTAAAAACAAGCATAGCGTAATACGTTCATAAAATGGGATATCACCCCGTGCATATAATAGATATTAATATGTGTATTCCCCCTTTTTTCTTCAGGTGACTATTGATGGAAAGATAGGTTAACAATAAATGTGGATAAAGAAGGTGTCTTTCCTATAAAACAAGGTGTATTCCAGGAATAAAGCGCCTCCACCTTCTGTGCAAATTGCCTACTTACAAACCACTGCTGTGGTATTATGCATATAACGAGAAGCCCTTTCTGGTCCCACCTCCGGGGTTCGCCGCTCCTTCCAGATTCCAAACCAGGAATAAAACCAATAATAGGGTAATACCGTTTTTATTAAGATCTAGTTAAAATCGATAAAATTTTTGCACTCACATTTACCCTCACGGGTTTTGCGCATTCAGTCCAATAAAAAGTTTGTATGGGGTCCCAGGGGATAGTCCTGTCTGCTCGCTCCAGACTCCCTCGTGGTGCCCTGCTTGGGCTGTTGTTTGCCCCAAACTGTGCCTAACGCGTTTCGCTGTAATCGTCAGCTTCCTCAGAGGCGTAGTTTCCATGCTGGTTTCTGTCCTTCTTTTTAAAAGCTCATTCCGGTGTGCTCACTTGGCTTCCGCCTCCGTTTCCGGTTGATGCATTCCAGTTGGTGCGTTCCAGCGCACTTACTTCCTTTTTGGCGCACATGACCCTGGGTCCTCCTTCGTTCCACATATTGTGATAGAAGCAACACTTTCTTTTCTGTGCTGTGTATACTTGCCACTTGGATCATATAACTTTACACCTTATTCAGTTGTTAATTTACAGTACAATATACCAATTTTTTATATATGTAGGATGCATACTTTTTAACAACATATACACACATCGATTAGAGTGGATCATGGGAAATGTAGTTTCTCCTGTTTTTTTCTAGTTTCAACCCCAATCTATCTTCTGTTTCACCCATTTCTTTCCAGTGTCTCATATGTGTTTCACCTTGTGCTATTTCTTTACTTTTCTATGCTCTCTTTTCGTTAACTCTTTCTTATCCTGTGACAAAAAACTTGCAGTGTTTGTCTTATAATGTGCCCATAATAAATTCTAATTCAAATTGTGATTCTGTCTTTTTCTCCATCTTTTTAGTGTTTTTCCATTTTTTGTGTTCAATATTTTTTTATTTTTATAAAAATGCCCTTAGATTTATATCTATGTTTAACCCTTGTGGCGTAAAAGTTTGCATTTTATAAATCCATTTACTCTCCTCCACAGGCGCTTATCTCTTCTTATATACATCCCTTTGGGAATATACTGTATATATGCTTGCTTTGGACTTATATTCAGTTGAGAGACTGTGAAGGGGTCGGCAAGAAATAATCTAGGAGACTGACATTTTTATTGTTTTATTCTCTCATAAAAATGTTAGCTTTTAGGATAGAAAGGTGCCAGCAATGTGTTAAAATACAATTATTCACATAATTATAAAACAAATTCTCCAGTTTGTGAGTGAACTGCCTTTTCTGTGTAATGTTAGTTTTGGTTATGTTGAAGATCAACCTTGGTGATGCATTTTTTAAATATATATAAGTCCCTGTATATCAATTATTTCTCAAACCAATGTTATGTCATTTACTAGCTATTCAATATATAGTACAGTTTGTAAATTGGAACATTTTTGTTCCCAAGAAATGTATTTTGATTACCATCTTCTTAAACCCATGTCTATCCTGAGATGACTAATATACATGGGTGATTGATATTTTATAAAAGCTTACATTGGAAGTTGTATTCATGTCAGTGCTCTACAATTTGTGAGATTGTTAATTGCATATCATCCTGTTTCTCTGCACCTTCAGAACAAGTTCTATTGCTTGCTGTCATAAGAGCTTTAAGCTTTTGTATGATTTACTCTGGAGAACACTTGAGATGTGTAAATAAATAAAGTGTCACATAAAACAAACCAAACATTAGCTTTCAGAATATCATGGAGACCATTTTTGGCACTCAATATAGATAAATATATCTCTTTGGACTATTATCCATGTAAATGTCAGCACTTGTTTTCAGAGAAAGAACCGCAGAAATAAAAAACATTCTAAAAATGAATGATTGGAGATGTGGAATCTGTATGGATAAATGCTAGTGTTTGCAAAAATATATATTAAAACATGAAAGTTAGAACTATTTGCTTGTATGCGGCACTGTCCCTTTAGCTTGGCAAGCACTGCATAATCACTAAGCTATGACAAGTTAAGCCAAATGAGAAAGCTGGAGCGGAAGCAAGGCAGAACAAATGTTCAGGTAAAACTCACCTGACCACAAAATATCTTTCTAATCCTTCTTGGAATTTAACTGCAACATTTCCACCAATTTTTAGCTGCTAGGCTTGGATTCATCCAAACAAATATTTCTTCCTAAAAGTGAAAACCAAGCTTAAACTAAGACCATGAACCAATCAGACACACGGGTCTGACTTAAAACTAGAGCAGAGATCTGTGGAGTGATTTATAGATTTTTTCATTAACGGTACAGATAGAAAGTTTCAATACTATGTACATCAGTAACCCTAAAAATAAATGAACATTTAATGATTATAAAAATCACATTTCAAGGAAACATTTGATTATTTAGAAGTAGCCATCCAAGGTTTGCTCAACATATTGAGGTAGAAGACTCGCTTATAGGTGGATCACTTATCTTTGCAGCATTCACCAGGACACTCAAGCTGTGGAGACTTATTTATTAAAAGGTCAGATTTCAGTGATTTTAATGGTTTTTTAAACCACGACTAAACTCACAAACTCTAAAACCACAGTTGTCACTGAATTTATTAAAAGATATGAATATAAAAAGTATGAATGAAAAAAAAGCTGAACGATGCAATAAAAAATACAAATACCTCGAAAACCTCTAAAAATTTAATTTTTCAGACAATTTCGGGAAAAAAATCTGAAAACCTAAGTCTGAATTGATTTAAAGGGGTCCAATAAGATCACCGATTCTCCTGTTGGCTTTTATAGCTCCTTGACAACTTTAACTTGGCGAAGTTTGGCATTAGAGGTTTTTGTGTTTGATTTTTAAGAAATCTCAAATTTTTTGTGCTTTTTAGAATATATATGAAAATCACAATTTTGTTTTTGGAAAACACATTTTGATTGTTAGTTAATGTCTGACACTTTGGAACCATAATGTATTCCTTTTCGAAATAATCTGCATTTCAAGAAAACATTATTGCACCGTTTCTATTTGATAGATGTTGGGAAATATTATGCTATTTTGACCCGTGTGCCCTACATACACTTCTAAACATTGCTTATTTATGTTGATGTATAAATTAACAGTTACATCAATGTTCAATTGATATTGTAAAATACTTTTATGCTTCTTAAAAGATGCACAGGGATGCACAATCTGAACAGCTTTGATTATTACATTCATATGAATATTCATAGAGGTAAGTCAAGGGTTTTGTATAAAGCTTCAAAACACTGGAATTTGTTCTGTAGGTTGAGCACAACATTGGCTAGCCCTGTCCCCACAGATTTCATTCATGCAGTTACTGCAAATCACAATCAGAATAAAGCTGACTTCTGGTTCAGTGCACAGAGGAATGCAAACTGCCATTGCCTTTTCACCTTAAGCCTGTAAATATTTAAATTAACATTAAAAGTGTTATCCTAATGTAAGAAACCCAAGTGCCCCGTGGGCCGCTCCAGTTATGGGCTGGGGAAGTGGAGCCGAAGCTGAATTGGACCCAAAGCCGTCATCAAGCTGAATGGGAGCCTAATCCAGGACCAGATTTCCCCAAAACGGCGTCCCTAGGCCACATGTTCCTAGTGCCTGCCAGTCTCTCCAACGTGAACACACGTGCCGAAGCAATGGGGGCTGTACATCTCTCCAATGCTCCTTAGGGATGCGCCTAGGCGGCATGCCGTCCCTTAAATTTTGCTGCCATAATTCTGGGCCTGGCTGAATGGGGGCAGAAGTCAAGTCGAAACCAAATGGGATCCAAAGCCAAATGGAGCCCAAAGCCGAATGGGAGCTGAAGCTGAATGGGAGCCAAAGCGTAGGCCACAGAAAAGAGCTGAAGCTACTGTCGCCAAATTTAAAAGGTAAGTTTCCACTGAACACCGATGGAGTTTTTTTAAAAGTTTTTGTTAAATCCCTGGCCACAGTGTTTTTACATTAATAGGGGGAGAGCCCTGAACACCAATTTTTTTTAAAATTTACTTTAATGCAGGACCCTGGCCACCAATGTTTTTTTTAACTTGTGTGTGTGTGTGGGGCTAGTGCCACTGTTTGTTTTCACTTTAATGGGGGATCCTGGCCACCAATGTTTTTTCATTTTATTGGGGGGCCCTAACCACCATTTTTTTAAAACATGTATGGGGAGGCTGGCTGGTCAAATTTACACTCGAAAAACTCTAATTTATTGAGTTTTTGAGCAAAATCCATCATCAAACACCCCAAAACATCTTCAAATGGTTAAAGGGACAGCTGCCATTGACGTTTACATGAATTTGACAGGTTTTAGATAGAGTATTGTTGTATTCAGACTCCTAGCAAATTCTTGTTTTAAAAGCATTATTTATGGATCCTTGTAATAATTGCAATATCAGAAATTAAAAAAAAAATGTAACCTTTCATTTTCTTGCTGCTTCATTTTTGAACCCCCAAACACACACATGGGTGAGTCTGACCCGTTTTGGTTTGCTGAAAATTTGCGAAACTGCAAAATTTGGCAAAGTGCATTGAAGTCTATGGGCGCTAAATTTTTTTGAGACAAAGACAAATTGAGTGGCCAATTTTGGACATTTTTTTTGGGGCTACCCTCCTTCCCCCCTACATTTCCTAACTCATTGCACCTTAACTATACAGTGGGCACATGGGTAAGGCAAAATAAAAATTTTATTTGCTGTTTTGAAGGTTTCCCAGGCTTGTGTAGTGCTGCTACATATATCTCCATTGAAACTTGAATTTGGCGCTGTATGCAAATTAAGCATCGGTAGCGTAACTTTGCTTTGCTTGGCAAATTAACACCAGCGCAACTTTGCAACCTTACGCTTCCCCTGAGCGCAACTTCGGATTTTAGTGAATTTGCTTAGCGCAGGCGAAAATACTCCTGGCGAAGTACGCCGAAGCGGAAGCTGGCGTAACAACGAATCTTAGTGAATGTCCCACTCTGGGTGTCATTTTTGCAACAAAACTTGGTGACAAATTTTACTCATCACCACACATTACTTGACCCTTGAAAAAGAACTAGAAAATGTATAACTCTCACAAGTGGCAAACAATGTAGATGCCAGTTTTAGCTTGGTATCTCTTAGTATTCCAATTACCTTGTCTCCTCACTAGTAATGTAAAATGTGCTCTGCTTGAAAATTGTAAATGGATGTTGCACACACGAAGGTGTCTAACCTCAAAATCACCTTTTTTTGTGTGTCTGTTGCAGGTGGCATTCTATCACATTTGTTCATCAAGCCTTTTTGTGCTGTGGATTCTGTTTGAAATCAGTAAAGACATAAATGTAAATGCAGCGCTATCTGGCAGAGAAAATGTCCATAAATTGGTAGGGATTTTATAGTGTGACTACATTTATGTAAACATATTGTCATTTTTAATATATATTTAGGTGGTCTAAAAACAGGAACAGGACAGTAAACACTAGGGGACATATATATAAAAACTCAGCACTAGAGAACTTTCGCACTGTTTCACCAGATTAATTTTTGCCTGCTTGAAAACCCTGGAATTTATCAAAGTGTGATGTTCCATGCTACTTTTCTCCTTGGCAAAATTCTCCATTACTATATTATGGGGAAATATACTGGCAAATTTTTGCAGAGAATTAAGAAAATTCACCACATTTCTCTTGAAATAGTGAACTGGAGATGGAGACCAAAAATATAATTTTTAAAGTTATTAAAATAGAATGCACTGTTGTGCTGCACTGGTAAAACTGGTGTGTTTGTTCCAGAAATTCTACTATAGCTTATATAAACAAGCTGTTGTATAGTCACGGGGCAGCCATTCAAAGCTGAAAAAGCAGACAATGCACAGAATAGACAGCAGATAACAGATAAGCTCTGTAGTATACAATGGGATTCCTCAGAATCTGTTATCTACTGTGTATCCTTGGCTTGAATGTCTGCCCCCATGGCTACATAGCAAGTTGTTTATATAATAATTGTTTACCTTTGAATGCCCTTTAAAAGAAGTGTAGAGGAAACCCACAAGGGTGAATATTGTGTAGGTGGCCTAAGCATGCCCAGGATGGATTCCATAGAACTTGTTTTAAGTCATTCAATACATTGAAAAACATGCTTATAGAAATTAACTTAAATTGATTGTAGCATGCAGGTTACTATAGTAAGTTGGCAACATTGTTAGGTAGCAGTCACAGTATGCTGAATAACATCCTCTAAATTATTGTAGAAAGAGGCCCCATTTCTAGTGCATTAATTTAAGAATGTTTAGAATGTACTGTATTTGTTGTCCAAAGTGGCATTTTTTTTATCTCACTTGCTTTTTTTGTCACTGAACATGCACAATTAGATTATGTTGAACTATAAAGGCCATTGTGATGAGGCCCATATACAGATGCAGCCACTTTGGTTTGTCTGTTTGACACAGAATAACTAAACACAGATATCCCATTTATCTCATTTAACACAGAAAACTGTGTCACAACATCCCATCTAATTAAAGCATTCACCATTGTGAACAATGGAGCTTTGGTATGCTAATGAAAAGGTTAAATGCATTAAATGAGTTAAGATGACTTAAGATAACACAGTTTCTTCAATTACCCCTGAGTCATGACGCATTTAACTCACAAATCCAAGTGGCTTCATCTGTATGTGTTCACTGGATAAGGCAGAACTTTGAGATACAAAGTGGTATTGTTGAACTAAGAAATTAAAGGACAAGGAAAGGCAAAAAAATAAAATCCCATTTTTACTAACTTTAATGAAAAATAAACCTATTTCCAATATACTTTAATTACAAAATGTGTACCGTTTTTATAAGAAACCTGACTGTATGCAGTGAAATTCTCCCTTCATTTAATGCTGTGGATAGGAATTGTCAGATGGTCCCTAACTGCTGAGCAGGGAAACAATCATACTTATGAACAGCAGGGGGAGCCCCCGCCTTACTTACCAGCCATGCAGAACTCAAGCAGCTTTGTTTATGATGATCCCTAAGCAGCCCAGACCACACTGAGCAATACAGCATTTCTAGCCTTATTCTATTTTAGACTTTCCTTGTCCTTTAATAATCATAGGTTTACATTGCCACACAAATATCATACTTCAATAATGAAATTATGTAACGTGATCAACTGCATTGTGCAGTGGCATGATCAGTATGTTGATGGAACTCTTACTAGCTCCTTATGCATCAGGACTGAATATTCAATTATTTGTTATTTACTGTACCTTAATGCACATATAGGTCAACTGTGTATTTAAGGCATTACTGTTTATATGACAATTATTTCATTAACTGTCTTTTTATTGTTATTGAGTCTGGTGGGATGAGGCACTACTTAATGAAAATGTATTCATGTGTCACACTGCTCAGGTGTCCATGGAGTGGAGGTAGACAGATCTGATGCAGTATCAAAACAAAGCTGTTTTCCATAAGAAATTTGATTACAATTACGTTCAGACGTTGTGCTCTCTTTTTAACACATCTGTTATGTATGGAGCCCCAATCATTTTGCTTAGCATGTTTTAGTCTGGAGACAATAACAAACAAGGGAAAGTTGTGCTCACCACTATTTTTTAAAACCATTAGGCGGGGGTGCAATGAGGCTGTGACCACAAAATACTAGTATTGGTTTTAAAAAATAGTGGTGAGCACAACTTTCCCTTGTTTGTTATAGTTATACAGGAGCAGTGACCAGCTCCATGTTGTAGCTCCCACCCTCTCCAACTATAGTCAGGTGATCCCACTGGTGTCTAATAAAAGGGCAGCCAAGTATGGAGGTTTACTTGTTTTTATTCTGCTTTATAGAATGCTGACAACAATAATAAAAATTCTTGGCCAAAATGCCACAGATTGACACCACAGTGTATTTTTGGAAAATGCAGTCCTAGTGATTGGCTCATCATTGACATCATATACTGCACATTTTTGCTCTTCATCAATCCTAACATTTCTGAATTTGGGGATTCTGGAAATGGAGTGTTTGGAGATGGAAGCACAAAATGCAAACCGTAACATCCTTACCCTGACACTTGTTAATAGAATTGAAAGATGTTTTGTATAAAACTCTACATAATGTTCCATTGTTATTAGATATGCAGATACTATAGAACACAAATTTTATATTTTTCCACCATTGATGCTGTTTTTTCATGGTCCAATACAAGTAAACTGTAGTCACAATAGTCAGTAATCATAGTCACGCATCTCCTCCCAGGCAGCAGAACTCGCGAGAGTACATTGGGGCAGATTAACTAAAGGGCGAAGTGGACATCGCTAGCAAACATTCATCATAAATCTCATCCACAGGGCAACCGGCAATTTATTGACAGGTGTAGTGGACAATTCCATAGCGAAAGAGAGCATCGCTAGCGCAGGTTTGCGCCCTATTGCCAGACTAATTTTTGCTCTGGCATATGATCGTTATTTCACAAAGTTCAAATTTTACAGAACGTTTCCAACAGTTTCCTTTGCCACCTTAGAGATGAAGCTACATCCTTCTCAGTGTCCTCAGTGACATCATATCCTGTATCCCGGAAAGTCATAAATGTTCTAAAAACTGCTGGCGTTTTTTCATATTTTAAAGCGGGATTGCCTTCAAAAGTCCTAACTATTAAAGATTTTTGTGTTAACATTAACGTTTTTCCCAGCCATTTGAGGGGCTTGCCATATTTGTTTTTGGGTGGGCTCATGTCTAGGGCATTAGAGGATCTCTTTAGTCTTTATTTTGCTTCCTTGGATATTTGTAATAAAAAGTGGCCACTTCAAGCACTTGCACCAACATCTCTATTCAAATTGATCTAAGCGCAATAGTACTAAAAAAGTTTTGCTTGGCAGGATTGAATGATAGCGAAAGATTACTATTAAATGGTCATGCTGATGAATTAACACTAGGGGCTGAGGCGCAACTTCACATTTTAGTAAATTAGCGTATTGCATAAGCATATTGGCTTTCTTGTCATTATGAACCAGCACTTCCTCAGAGCTCTTTGGGAACATCAATGGGATTGGAGAAAACATGGGAAGAAAGTACAACCATTACAAGCAGGAAGGGAAATGCACACTGTGTGCTTGTTACCCCAAACAAGGTATAAAAGCATGAACTGTGGCCCAATGCATCATCGGTGGATTGTCTTTTCAGGAGAAGCAGACAGAGAGGACTATGATAAGTTAGCTAGTATGAATGCAAGTTACTGTAGCTAGTAGCATGAGGGGTGAATAATCTTCTAGTCTGTTTTCACCCTAATAGTGAATAGGCAATGACTAGATCCAAATGGAGGAAACACTAATTAGACACAGTTTTTTTAAAGACTGTCTGGGTAATCAATCATCTGAGGTACAATATTTTTAGAAATACAAAAAAAATTTGATAAAATGATAAAATACTATAAATTGCAATGAGCTTACTCTCACCGCAGTGTTAACATCACAGCTTTTAATAAGAAGTTTCCTTATGAAGGCAATAAACATTAATGCTGAGATTCATCTACCAAAAAGAGGTGGTTTTATTTCTATTGAAAATAAAGTACCTCCTCAAGCACTTATCAGTGCCATTGGCAGCGTAAGGAAAAAAATGCTTAGTGGATTTTTGCTTTGTTCTACATCTACCTTCTTTTGAGACGCAGTATAAATGATGTTGTTTAGCTACACCTGTGATAAGCCTGATTCTGCAGACAGGAATAAGCCTCTGGCATTAAGAGAAGAAATATAAAAGCTTTACAGAACTTAAGTGCATGTGCCACAATTCATTTGACAGATAGTTTTGCTGTTTCTGAGGAAAAATCCTGCCAAATAAGCCATTGTTTAAATCCTCTAGAAGAAACAGCTCTATATACTTAATGTATTTGTTAAGAATAAAGACACTATAAGGTCTTATATACTCTTTATACTGTAGGTGCAGTTCTAAGCATTTAAATGGGTGCACAAGTGTATGCACAAAGCAAATGTGCCAAATTAATCTCCCCTATACTTGTATCATAATGCATGATACACAATTAGGTTCAATAAAGCCCTGTACTGTGCAACTACAATTAGCCAGGTGGTAAGTGCAGAGCTTCATTTGCATATTGTGCCCTCATACGCTCAATTCCTGTCCAGAATAGCATGCAATTATGCCTGCACGTATTGCCCCTTACATTACAGGCTGAATTGCACCCAACTGCTGGCAATTCCCAAATCAGCACAAATTTACCCCATTTTACTTAAGCATTCTGGTAAAATGTTATCATGTGGGGTGAAGACCTTGGTACTCACAACATTTTTTGTCCAAGTTATTAAATGACCAAGTAAAAGTTTCATAAGGGGTCATTTACTATGTGCAATGTCCAAAAAAGGACACACTTCACAATGTTTTCAGCACTTTGTGCCCTACCCTGCATATATAGGAATTGTTGATTGTCTCTGCTCTTCAAAACGGAGCAGAAAGGCCTGTATTTGCCCATGTATGGTTGTGTTTAATATTACTGTATTCTTGAGGTGGATAGGTAGAGACACCTAGGTATATGCCTTCCCTCCCTCCCCCAACCTCTCCTCTTTTTAGACATGCAATTTAAGGAGCGCCACTGGGCAGCAATAGGACCCTGTACTGCACATGTGCCCTATGGCTGTGCCTGCACCTTATATCAGATGCAGAGTGCAGTCATTATTGCTCTTGCACCTGCCTCTGCAGTCTATGTAAATTACTCCTAAAGTGTTTTGTATGCACAGGAGATGGGGAGATGGGCAGAAATGAAAACTAGGCAAAGGTAGGCAAAAATGAAAAAAAATAATTTGTTGTATTTATAAATGTAGAATATTATTTTGACCCAAGCTTATACAGATGAAGCCACTTTGGTTAGTGTGTTTAATGCAGAATAACTAAAATCATTTAACCCACTTATCCCATTTAACATCACTGCATCCCATCTAATTAAGGAGTTTTTTTCTGGGGCCTTATGTGAACAATGGTGGTATTAGATTCTCTTGGAAAGATCAGATGTACGCGCACATTACCATATTATTCTTTCAATAACCTTGAACCATTGTTTGCCTGAAAGGTTAGATGTGTTACATCTTTAGATAACAGTTTCTTCAGTTTATCACGAGCCATGATGCATTTAACACATGAATTCAAGTGGCTTCATTGTACATTAAAATAAACATGCTGCTAAAAGTGCAAATGCCTTATTAAAGCCATATAATAATTTTATGGCTTTTACAAAATCACAAGGTTGTATTGAAAGAGACTGGTAAATGTTAAATACAAAGGCTGATGCAAATGGCCTTATGTTGTTTGGTGTTCAACAACTAAGAAAAATAGTATATGGCATAAGAAAAAGTGGGGAATGTAAAAAAGATTTTATTTTTTTACATTATTGTGGGTCTTTGCCACTATTTTGCCCTCGTTAATATGGACAATGATTATGCTCAAAGAGACATCAATAAGAAAATCTATTACTAGTGATGAGCAAGGCATGGAATCACAGCAAATTTCTGCATTTTGCCATTTGCAATTTTTTTTTCATGAAACTGCCCCAAAAATCTGCCACATTTTCAAAGTTGTCACAACAAAGTAGCCATAACAAAAATGTCCATTGACTTACATTTGGGCAAAAAAGTTGCAGAGACATAAAAGTCTCCAAGACAAAAATGTAACCACAAGAAAAATGCCTATTGAATTTAATGCATTTGAAGTGAGAAAAATGTGTAAAAAAAGTAGTGGCATGTAAAAATTTTTACACCATTGACTTCAATGAAATTTTTTTTCAGTTTAGTGAATTTTTTGGTGAAACGGGACAGATTCACTCATCACTGTCTGTTACCACTTTTACATTTGCATAATGATCTCATGCATGTAATATTTGAACCTTTTGACAACAATGTGTGCCTTGCAGAGGAAAATGCAATAAAACATATATAATATTTCATTAAATATAACTGCTTAATGGAATGTCCAGAATACTATCCCAAAGAGAGAAATTAATGGATATGATTGGATACTGATGGCTCTGACAAGGTCCTTTGTAGTTATTACACTGGCAGAGTTTAATGTTTTGATTTTTTTAAAAATGGAAGAATGCAAGCTCACTAGCAAAATATTTTTCCAAAAAAACAAATGTTTTTGATAATACATTTTCTACCCATGGCTTTCCAGGTAATTTCATTAGCATTAGCTAATCCATGAAGAATGATTTGTGCATATCATTTTGTATTCTTTCATTTCCCATCCACAAAAAAAAACTTTGCACCTTATTGTCTGGGGAATATATTGGCACTGGTGACAGGCAGTTGAAGCATGCAATTGTGAGACAGTTGTAAAATGCTAGAGGAGCGGAATAATAAATCATTCTATCATAACAAAGATAGTCACAGCCCAGAATTTATGATACAAATATTCACAGTACAGCAAAGTAAGAGATGTATTGCAGCTATTTGGGAAAGTCAATTTGGAGAGTACACCTAACTGAGAGATTATATTCCACACATCCTGCAAACTTTAGGATTCTGCATTTGAAAAGAAAAAATGTAAGGAGTTCAAATGAATATCTTGGGCTATTTAAAGCAATAAAATTGGTTTGACAACTCTGAAACCATTTTTGTTAAGCTACATTACACAAAAAAGGGGAAATAATTTTTTTAATTTAATATATTCATTAATTCATTAATTTAAAATCTTGCATGATGTTAGTAAAAATTAGCAAAATAAGGTACATCTTTGGGAAGTAAAATGTAGCATCCACCAATTCTTGAAACTTCAGTCCATAAAATGATACATAGCCAAGTTCTAGAAATCTCATAAAGGAGAGATCCAGCTCTACTGTTTATAAAAGCAATAAAATATTCCCTGGTGCATCCAAAAACAACAACACCTAATTTGCGTCCATGGACCTTTAGATGCACAGTATATTGTTAGTATTTTTGAAGACACCAAGATGTCTTATTACAATCTAAAAGCAACAAATCCCTTGCTGGGTACCTTTCTACAGATAACAGTACATAATGAAATGACTTCATGTATACTTTATTAATTTCATTCATACATATGCAAGTGTTGAGAAAGCTTGCACTATTAAAGGGTCACAAAGGTCAATTGCTTTATCAGGTTGGACATCTAGGGGGTGATTTATTAAAAATGTTGCCACAATTTAATTTTTCTTAACATAAACCTTGGACATTTGAATTATATTTTCAAAAACTCAAATGTCTGGTATTTATTAAGAACGAAAAACTTAAATGTAAAAATTCGGCATCTACAACCAGCCACTGGAGTAGAAGTCAAAGGGAGTTCATTTTCTAATTCATGTTTTTTGAGGTTTTTTTTCTTAGCTTGTAAACTCGCAAATTCCAGTTTTCAAGCCTGTAAGATCGAAAAACTTGAGGTGTCCGATTTTTTTTCCATTATGGTATTCAATCAAGTTTTTTTTAAATTGTGAGTTTATTCAAAGTAGAAAAAAAATTTAAAATCGCAAAAAAAAATACAAATTGTGATAAATAGGTCTAAATTCACAAATTTAAATTAGGAGTTCTGAAATGCAAACTGTCTAGATTTATTAAAATGTAAAAAAGGGGTCTCTATAAGCTGGAGTTTAGAAGTTAATGTGAGTTGTCCTAGCAAAATTTTATGCATTTTTTTTTAATTCCAGTTCTTCAAGCCTTATTGGTAGACATTAAAAATGATCAGTAAAAATGATCAGTAAAATTTTAGTAGAACTAAAATGGGGTCATATTTTTTTCAGGTTTTATTTAATCAAGTTTTAAATATTCAGGTTAATTCGGAGCTAATTTTTATTTAGTGTCTTCAAATTAATTAATAATTAAGGGGCAAATTTACTTACCTTCGTAGTTGTGCCAGCATTGGCTTCGCCGCACTTCACCAGGCGAAGTTTCAACAGGGCGTCGCTAATTCACTAAAATCCAAAGTTGCGCTCAGGGAGGTGAAAGGTAGCAAAGTTGCGCTACCGTTAAATCGTTAAGCAAAGCGAAGTTACGCTAGCAATCCTAATTTGCTTATGGCGCCAAGTTAAAGTACAATGGTCTTATATGTAGCAGCAAATACATTACACTGCACAAGCCTGGGAAAGCTTCATTAAATAAAATAGAGTTGTTATTTTGCCCTATACATGTGCCCACTGTATAGTTTAGGTGCCATATGTTAGGAAATGTAGGGGGGAAGGGGGGTACCCCCAAAAAAATGACGCCAGCGTTTTTTGGGACTTTTTTTGAAGCAAGCCCTATCTACTCTATTGCACTTTGCCTGGTCTGAGGTGGCGAAGGCAAGTCTGGCGCAAGAGGTAACATTCAGTAAAATCTGCAAGATAGTGAATTATCTTAGTTATGTCCCTTCGCCATAGCGCAATTTAGCCTGGCATAAGGGTGCAAAGTAGCACCAGATTAGGTCCACTTCACTAGCGAATTTACATCAGCACCCGTAGTCGTCGAAGTAATGAAATGGCGTCACGCTGGCGAATTTTCGATAGCATTAGCCACTTCGCCCTTTTAGTAAATTTGCCCCTATGTCTCCCTGTGACTCTAGCTATTATTATATGTTACTGTTACGTATATGTAATAACATTAAATTATTGTATAATCATTAAAATGTTTAATAATTTTAAGGCTATTTGTAAATGTAATTGCAATTGAAAGCAGTGATTGGAACAAAAAGCACAGCAAACTTTTTAAATTGTATGAAATACTGACATTGATGGGTGTTTTTTATTTTAAAAAAATGCATTGAGTGCAATGTGCATTTTTTTGCACAAAATGCAAGTTAGTGGATGTTTTTGCTGCATTTTTGTGTGAAACAAAATCACCCATAGCGAAACACAGAATGTTGGTGTTAATCCATGCCTGCTGAAAAATTTCACTTATCACTAAAAACATTTCATAATGGAAAGGATTAAACAGTTGAAACTTGCTAAAGTATTTTCTATTAGTAAATTAATAAAAATGAATAGTAAATTACATGTCGAACTAGGCTGGCGGGACACCGGGAAAAAAACCCAGTTGGCCCTCGGTTCTCAAGGGCCCCCACTGGCCCAGACCTGCTCCCCTGGCTGCCCCTTAAAGATAGGTGCCAATAGGTTGGGAGGGGGCCCCTGGGGACTGCCAGGAGGGCCCTTGTTTTGCAGCCCTGGTGGGCCCCAAAGCCTCCAGCACGACCCTGCAGTTATACATGAAGTTTGAGCCACAAATTGCAGATAATTGCAGATAAATTTTGTCATCCATAGACTTCAATGCATTTGGAAAAATCTTCACCATTTTGTGAATTTTGGGTGAAGCAAAACAGGATAGACTCCCCCATCACTAATCACAGAAACAGAAAGTTTTCAACACTGATGCCAACACAATTGGAGTCCTGAATAAATCACTGCACTGATTAGTCCACTACTGATTCTATAGAAGGTTTGAGTTTCCTATAAATCATTACACCAAACACCTTCATTTGAGCTAAATCCCTTTTAGTAAGATGTATAATGTTATGTTTTGGTAAATCAAAGTAATTGCTTTGTGTTAATTAAAGAAGCCACTTCCACATTCAGTAGAAGATTTAGTTTAACAAATATGGAACAACAAATTACTTCACAATACAAATACTCGAGGGCCAAATAAACATGTGCTCTTTTGCATAATTTAAAGGAAATATATTAATATACAAAATATGGCAGTTTAGAGCAAATGGAATTATAACTAAGCGGTTTATTACTTGTCACTTCTGTCTAATTCATAGTAAAGAAAAATGCAGGACTATGGGGAAGAGTAACTAGCTATAGCCATAAAGAAACAAAACAATTTAGCAGCAGACACAGGTAAATATGTCAATTGTAGCAGATTTGATATTGTTAATGAAAAATCTGCATTTTATATTTAACATACTGTATTACCTAATCCATAAACTGTTTGAATTTTGAATCGTGGATTAAAGGCTTCAGACAATTCTGAGCTGCTAACTCTCAAACTACTTTGAAAAATGTGTCAGTTCTTTTAAAATAAAAAATTCAAATTTACAGAAAAATGTTCTGGAGAGTCAAGAATGGCGAGGAAACATGCATGGCCGGATTTACATAGCGGGTGCTCCTAGGCCTGCTGTCGTTCATCGTTCCCCCCCAGTCCCCTCCCCTTTATTCATGCACATATGCAAATTTCAACCAGGTCTGGAAAACTGGGGATTGGCACACAGGAAATTGTAAAAAAATATTGTATTTCTCAAGCATCCCCAGTGTCTCTGAACCAAAGTGGATGTGGTTGGACGGCATGCTGCCCCCCTAAGATCCTACTGTCCTAGGCTCCGACCTTAGTAGCCTTTCCACAAGTCCAGGCCTGGAAACATGGAACTGGTGGAAATTGTACCCCAAGTATATAAATTTTGGTGGGCAGATGGGGAGATAACGGTGGTAACTCAACTTTTTACTTTTGTGAAAAGCATGATGTAATGCAGTAAGCTCTAAAACCATCAAAGCTGCTAAAATGAAAATATCTAAATTCTAAAGAATGGAAAAGGAAAAATCCAAAGCATATAAAAAGAAATTAAATGTTTTCATAAGCACTTAGTATTATCTATGAAGATACCAAAATACCAAATACTAAAACCTTCGAAATGGAATACAATCTTGCCTGCACCTGATGCGCATAATGAGGGTAAGAATATTTGAAGCTGATGACATTGTGCCTCTGGGTGGACAAAAAAAAATAGAAAATTGTGTATGAAGAATGTTGAGGGAGTTTTTCTGAAGTAATGTAAAAATCATTATTTTTGGAAAAAAATTAGATGTGGTGTTTCAGACAAACGCAGTGTTAACTTTCCAATCTTCCCATCTTTGAACACATTATAGCAGTAATTTAAAGGGATACTGTCATGGGAAAATATTTTTTTTTCAAAATCAATCAGTTAATAGTGCTGCTCCAGCAGATTTCTGCACTGAAATCAATTTCTCAAAAGAGCAAACAGATTTTTTTATATTCAATTTTGAAATCTGACATGGGGCTAGACATATTGTCAATTTCCCAGCTGCCCCAACTCATTTGACTTGTGCTCTGATAAACTTCAATCACTCTTTACTGCTGTACTGCAAGTTGGAGTGATATCACCCCTCCCTTTCCCCCACCATCCAAACAAAAGAACAATGGGAAGGTAACCAGATAACAGCTCCCTAACAGCTGCCTGATAGATCTAAGAACAACACTCAATAGTAAAAACCCATGTCCCACTGAGACACATTCAGTTACATTGAGAAGGAAAAACAGCAGCCTGCCAGAAAGCATTTCTCTCCTAAAGTGCAGGCACAAGCCATATGACCAGGGGCAGCTGGGAAATTGACAAAATTGACAAAATGTCTAGCCCCATGTCAGATTTCAAAATTGAATATAAAAAAATCTGTTTGCTCTTTTCAGAAATGGATTTCAGTGCAGAAGTCTGCTGGAGTAGCACTATTAACTGTTGTGACATGTTTTCTGATGACAGGATCCCTTTAAGGGGCATATTTATTATGCTGTGTAAAACTAAATTTGCAGAAAAACGGTGTAAAAAGCTGTGTAAAATAAATTTCGAATTTATCAAGGTTTGTGTAATTTTACACTACTCGAACGCCATATTTGACACCATTATTTTACGTTGCTTCTGGCTGAAGTCACTCTAAGAAAAAACCTGTAATGAATTTTTTATGCAATGTATTATCCTGCTGTTTTTAACAGCATAATAAATATAAAATAAATATTCTGGTTTTTTATTCCTTATTTCTTTTCACTTTTTTTGTAGAGATTATATATATTTCAAATTTCTTGTGAATATAGGCCTGTGCTTTATTGTAGCCCATTTGGTATACTTTACATGAGTTGGTTATATACAATTTACTACACATGTATATACGAAGGGCATATCTGAGATATCTCACCTTATTGTAAATTTTAATACTTGTATCTCGTTTGTTTTTCTTTTCTTATTTTTAAATAATTCTTTTTGAATATTTTTTGTTTACATTCATTTTTTTGATTCATATTATGTGTTTTTTTGTATAGTATTTTTTGTTCTTTTTTTCGATGGTTCAGGATATATACATGCTCCCACCATTAGGTGGTTTAGGATATATACATGCTCCCACCACTAGGTGGACTTTCACTAATTGTGTAGAGTGGTAACATGTGTTAACATCTTTCTGATTGGTCACAGCCCCTATATAACTCATGTACAGGGGTGTGCCATTTAGCCTATGAGTAAGTGCCCATATAGGCACGAAACGCGTTAGGTCTTGATGTCCTAATAAAAATTTTCTATTTTTTTATATTTGACTCTTTACTTTTGGAAACCCTCACATCCTTGTGATGCGGTGTTTTTGGTTTCTTGCACCTTGGGACTGAGGTGAACTGTGAGTGTTTTCATATTTATTTTTCACTGATGTTTTTTTGAATTCAACACTTGTTGTTGTGAGGTGGTATTATATATACTTTTTATTGTGACAGTTGCACAAACTAAAATATTTATAATAAATATGCCCCTACATGTTCTGTACTTCCCTCTGCTTCCATCTTCTGATTAACCCAGGGTATCCTTTTTCATGTTCTTTATACTGATGGATGCATCAAAATGCCACATAAGGATACAACTGCACGCAAAACAGGGTAGAAAGTGTGAAAAATGGGAACAATTCATTCTGTTTTTTGCAAAAATATTTTTTTTTTTAAGAATCATGTGTGCACTTTCACAAAAACTGGTGTGGGCACATCAAAAGTATGTATTTTTACACAAAATTCTTTGTGCTGGCCTCAAAATGTGTGTGCACAGCTTAGAGGGAACTGTGCACTTAGGGCTGCCATAAATACAGTGATGCCTGAATTCAACAATGATGTATTCATACAGGGCAGGCAGGAGGTAAACACATGGGCATTTCCTACTTAAAACACAGTATATACAACACATTTTTCTTTAAAAGTTTGAAGTCTTTGTCTGGTTTTTAATTCACCTCTCTTCAGATTCTCTGTGTGTCTATTGATAATTTGTTCAGTGAGTTTAATTTGCCTAAATAAAACTGTGTTCGCTTGATTATTCAAGTTAGAAGAGAATGCCCATCAACAGCATGTTGCTAATGAAAACATGGCAGAGATTCCTGGAACTAGCACGCACATGTCCTTCATTCTAAAGCACATGAAGAGAATGTTCGTTTTTGTTCTTGTCACTTATTTCTAGAACATCTAATTGTTATTTTAGACTTGTGCACTGCAAATAGCCACTTTATCAAAGCTAACACATTTTGAATATGCTTCACTACATCAACCACCTGCCAAAGCATTTGCCGAATAGGAAGGTTCCAGACCATTGGAACTTTAATCATCATAAGCTCTAGAGGCTCTTGAAATAGCAGAAATGTGTGAATCGATTTGTTGGCAGGATGCAATGGGCAAGGGACCTAAACATAGCACAGTAAATCTAGGTTTAGCTAAATTATGCTTTTTTCATTTCCTTTCTACTAATTAGAGTGGTCCCAGAGATTATCAGCATTAAGAATTCACTATGCTTTTGCCACTAAACTTCAATGTCATTCACTAAAATCATCATGTCAGGATGCGAATTTGTATACCCTATTCTTTTAAGCCTTTTTAATTTTGTTTCTCTAAAACTATAGCCCATCTTTACAATAAATATTGGCAACAGGAGTTCAGATTAAGTGGTTATATATCTATTTAACTGTAGATGCATGATGCATGATGAACTTGTTATATAAACCAATGTCAAACTTCTTCCCCAAGGTCATACATAATGGTATTGGTACCAGGATTCCCTGTGTAGATTGTGCCTCAGATAAAATCCACAGTCAGTTATCAGTAGTAATGGGCGAATCTGTGCCCTTTTGCCAAAATATTAGCAAATTTACCGCAAAGTTCATGAAATTATTTTGACTCACCAGATTTTTCTCCGACGAATTGTCGCTGCAGTTTCGCCAATTAATTCATTTGCTGGTGAAGTGGGTTTATTTCATGCATAAATGCTTTTTAGAACAGGCCACTCATCAGGAAAACCAGGTTCAAAAGATCCTCTACCTGTATATATTTTTCCTAATATATAGTATATGATGGACCTGTCCAGTCCCTATTTGAGCAGTTGAAATTAAAGTTGAAAAAAAGTAACCATTCGAATACTTTCCTTTTTACCCTGTTCCTTCCCCCCAGCCTTAATTTGGACTTGTGCAGTAGTTTTCTTTGTCCTGTACTCCCTTATGACAAGTGACAAAAGGGAATGGAATTTGTGATTGCCATTAAATTCTTAGAACAATGTGAATTCTGATCTATATGGCTTGTATTATTCGGATAAAACGGGTTATAAATAACAATTTGCAAACAGTTTCTCTGGCACAGCTTAAATGTTGGACAGCCCACCCCACGATCAAACCCAAACGATCCATCCCAAACTTTACAAAATGTCTACAAATATAACATATGCAATAGATATATATCCTATATATATTTCTTCTGATGTAATGCTTGCTCTCCCAACTCTGCCCCTTTAAGGACAGTACTTCAGTTAAGAAAGTGTTTAAATAAGTCAAAATGCTGATAGATAGATTTCCTATATACTATACGGCTAACAGTTTGAATATTTACTGATTAATCACTATTTAATTAGGGTTATTTGGCCTTCAGATGTTTCTTTAGCAGTGGATGTTGTCACCAGGCAGCCAACCCCTTTGGCTTACTGGAGTGTTGATAGTAGCTAAACTACCTTGGTATTCAGAAAAAATACATTTCTCACTGCATCTTCAGTCCTAGCAGAAGAAGAATTTTGTTGTTGTTGAAGGGTATTCTTGCTAGGGCACAGATACAATCATGAATTTTCTTTGTTGGACACTTTTTAATTAATTTTATATTTAACTTGTATTCTGGCTAGGGAAGTGCCTGGTTACACTAGTCTTTTAGTTATTGCAGTTTAGTTTCCCCTTGTGTTTGATATTTAATCTCCATTCAAAGTATGGGCTTGCATCTGAAGACATAGGAATGTGGACCCTTTATAATACAATAAAACATTCAGTCTTTCTGAGTTTCCAAACAGTTGTCAGGGGATGATGGAAACTCCATATAAAATAAGTATTTGAAGATCCAAATATAGCACTCAAAAATGACACCCATGGCAAAGGGCTGGGAATTTGATGGACTTGCATGTGAAAATAATAAATATGTAAGCCAGAAACTATCCTCTTATAACTGTCGAAATTCTGCCCAGCTATACAATTAAGGATCAAATATTTGTCACCCAGCTGGCTTTGGATGATGTGAGATATAGTTCAACAAAATAATGTTTTCGGATTTTCTGCCATGATAACTAGTCATGCTATAACAAGTAGTTATCCTTCTTCAGACCCTGTATGCCTTTACTCCATTTTCACCAATCCCATTTTTACTAAAGTTATACTTTCAGTAAAAAATGACAGATAATTCTGGGAATCATGCCCACAAATACAAAACTCACTAGTTTTTTTCCCAGGAGTTTCCCCCCAGTTATCTTAACTCCATAAACTTCATATCGGTGAACTATACAGCCAAACAAAATGAAAACAAGCAATAGAAATTGTGTACAATTTAATAAATATGGGCCAATAAACACACATCTAACATTTCTGCATTCTTATTATTTTATATGTGAAAATTCACGTATCAGCAACCAGTCCATTCCTTTACCTTTGCTACTGGAGTAGTGTGGCCTCATTGCATAAAATGGCAAATCCTGTATACTGCAGGTTGAGGCAGGAGAGTCTGTTTGATAAAATTAGGAATAATTTTGTAATGGTGCATGGTTTGTAATGATTTTAATTTGACAAAATATTTGCCCAGACATCAAATTTTGAATGTAGTTACTGTTTAATGAAACATTTTAAAAAGAAAAAGCAGATTGTGTTTACGTGTCTCTTTACTTGTTTGCTTTTAATTTACCTTTGTGGTTATAGAAATACATTATTAAGAATACAGGTATGGGAATTACAGAAAGGCCTTCTCCCATAGACTCCATTATAATCAAATAATTCAGAATTGTAAAAATATTTCCCTTTTCCTTGTAATAATGAAGCAGTACATTGTACTTGATCCCAGCTAAGATATAATAAATCTTTATTGGTTGCAAAACAATCCTAGTGGGTATAATTGATATTTACATGATTTTTTAGTAAACAAGGTATGGAGGTCCAAAATTATGAAAAATATCCCTTGGTCCCAAGCATTTAGGATAACAGGTCCCATACCTGTATAATATTGCATTATGTTCTGCATTTAGTATAGGTATTTTTACATATGCATGAAGATTCTTCCTTGCTTATATACTTTAACCTTATTCTGTTTATTTTTCAAGTTCCTCCATACTGATTCCAAAATGCGTTCTGATAATCTAAGTGAATGATGTATGGTGTTCCAGGAATAGTTAGGGCCTGATGGTTTGGTGGTGTGGCAAAAACGGACAGATTTGTTAAAGTCAAAGAGCAGTCAGGGGAAAGGCACAAAAACTCCCATCTGTTTGCTCTTGGGACAAGTAAATAACGTTTGCAAATGATCATGTGAGCTGAACTTATAATGTTTTCATCATGATTCTGATTTATTAAATAGCTTTTTGAATTCATTCTAGAAGTCTCAGCATATGTGTTGCTGAGTATTGCTTTAGGGGTAGTGTTGAGCAAAAAATGTCACCTAGTTTCACAGTGAAAATGATGCCCAAAAATTTGTTGTGAGTAAAAAAAAAACAGTCACCAATAGACTTCAATGCATTTTGGCGAATTTCTGCATTTTCCGCTAATCGAAACGGGTCAGATTCACCCATTACTACTTAGGGGCAGATTTATCAAGACTCACCACAAAAAAGAACCCACTTCCTATTCATTTCTATGTATTTATGGGGAGCGCTAAGGGAACCAAATAAGTCAGGGAACAGGGATTCCATGAAGGAGGTATTTAGACAAGACTAGAAATAGTACACCTCAGAAATGTAAGACAAACAGGCTATACGGATGGGCAAATATGACCTGTTTCTCTTTGCTGAAAATTTGCAATTTGCAAAAAAAAAAAAAAAATTCACCAAATCCATTGAAGTCTATGGGTGATGCGCAACAATTTTTTAAACCCATTGGAGTCTATGGGCATCTTTTTCATGGCGAAACCTTGCAAAACATTTTGGCCATCACTTACAGGCAAGCTAGAAAGAGCAGTTGTGAACTTTAAAAAAGGAAGAGCACCGAAATAGAAACATATATGATATGGTGTAGGATATCTACTCAAGAGAGCAATCCCATGTGAAGGTGCATTAGTCCAAATAAAGTGCACAAAAGACTGTGCCAAGTGTACCACAAATGAGTGTAGCCAGACAGGTCAGTTAGTGAGCCATTTCTCTGGTATGTAAGAGATCTAGATATAGCAGTTGATTCCAACCTCAGGTGTATGGATATCAAATTAGCAGTGCAGATTTCTCTAAGTCATTTAGGAGACAAAACTGATATAGCACAATACATTTATTAAATATACACATAAAACATGTACAATCTACTTACAAACCAGCAGGAATATTTTGGCAAATATAAAATCAAACAGCTGACCCGTATCTCAATACGTTTCATGTGGATTTGCCATGATTCCTCAGGATACAAATTCTTAGTACAACATGACATCAGCAGGTGCATCAGGCATACACACAACTACCCAATGAGCCAATATTGCTTCTAAATGCCCCATTTCCATACATGAAAAACATGCTAATCCAAGCTAACCCAAAGCTAACACACTAATCCCCAAATTTAGAAAGAGCAGCATTTAGCTTCAACTAGGATTGATAGATAAGCGGTAGCTCCTTCATGCAATACTCTGCCTCAAAGTAAAACTGGACAGGGCATCAGGTTAGTACCTACACACAGAAATGGGATCCAGACTACTAAAGGGTATTTCCAAAACAAGAACTTAACCATCCACTGATTTTTAACCGATTTTTACGTTTTTTAGTGCATATAAAAGATGTGAATTTTGCATTTTTCAAAGCTACATATAATTATATTTATCACTCACAGCCATCTATATGCTTTACAATTACTAAAATAATATTTGATATTTCTAAGTTTTCATAAATGGTTCGATTACAGTTTATCTTACCTAGGCTACAGTCAAAAAATAATGTGTTTTGTAAACTTTTTGGCATTTCACAAATTTTTCGGGAAACAAAACATCACACATTTGCTCTCCACTTGTGCATACATGACATTCTCTAGCTCCTGAAGTAGAAATCTAAAAAAAACCAAAACAAAACAATGCAGCCATATGTGTTTTACTATGACTTGTATCTATTCTCAAGCTCCTAGCCTTATCATCATTACTTTACCCCTTTTATTATGCACCACTAACAGGTACATGTATTTTGAAAAATATGAAGCCCTGTGCTACAAAACAATTCAACAAATTGATCCTGTATATTTATTAAACGTTTTTCACTGGTAACACCACTGCTGAGCCTTATTTTTGCTCATATCTTACAGTCCATTATTTCTTATAATAAATAGGCAATGGTAATACAGTTGTAGTTGACAGTATTATAAAAATGTTTCATTTTCCTGAAACGCCAAAAAGAAAAATGAGCCTTTTACTTGAATAACGACATTGTGTTTTCTGCTAGTCTCCCACAGTCCCACTTGGGAATCGTTTGAAATCAAGGTATAACATTTTGAAACTTTCAAAGCTTAAAGGCATCAAGGCAGCAGGGAGTAGGATCTTTAAGCCTCAGTGAGCCTTAAGATTGCTTTTGTCTGGGCACAACATCTTATTATCTGTGCTGTGACTAGATACGTTACCTGCAGTGACCTCTCTTTGTTTCTCTGGATACTGCGTGTCTTTACAAGCTGAGTGTGTTTGGATTGCTGTCTTTTTCATTGTAAAGATGTAATCCAAGATTTAGGGCCCAAAGTTCAATATATTTTCAGTTACTTCTGTATCCCATCGCATACAAAATATGCCCATTATCGTTTACCTCTTTTTCAGAGAATGACAGCTATAGAATAATTTAAATTGTTGGCATATAGCACGTCTTTAATTAAGCCAAAGTTATGGGCTATTTTGAAAACTCTGATACATTCTGCAAGAAATGATATTTACTGTATTTGTATTAAATATGATGTGTACATACTGCAAAAAATATATTGCTATATATATATATATAGCATATAGATATATATATATATATATGTGTAGAAACCTAATAACTGCTATACAAAACAGTATCTTTCTGTCCATTTATACTCTTTGCATCGCTGGTTCTGACTGTACAGGTATGGGATCCATTATCTGAAAACCCATTATCCAGAAAGCTCCAAATTACTGAAAGTCTATCTTCCATAGACTCCATTTTATCCAAATAATCCACATTTTTTTAAAATTATTTCCATTTTCTCTGTTGTAATAAAAAAGTACCTTGAACTTGATCCAAACTAAGATATAATTAATCATTATTGAAGCAAAAAACAGCTTATTGGGTTTGTTTAATGTTTAAATGATTTTTTTAGTAGACTTGATATGAAGATTCAAATTATAGAAAGATCCATTATTTGGAAAACCCCAGGTCCTATGCATTCTGGATAACCGGTTCCATACCTGTACCATACCTGTACCATTAAACAAATGAATGTAACGGTTGGCTCGCTAAAGTCAGAACAGATGCCAAGCACCCTGGTCTTGGCCTGTGCCTCCACCTGCAGCAGCCGCCTTTGGCATCGGGAGGAGCCATCAGCTACTCAGATGCCACCAGGTCTTAAAACGAGATGCAAGGCGAAAAGGGGCACAATAGTATACAATAAGTCTTTGGGCAGAAGGTCGTAGTACAAGGCGTTAGGCAATAGAGTAGACAGATCAGCCGGGTCGGGCAGGCAGAGAATAAACGTAGTCAGGCAGGCAAGGGTCAAACCAGGAAGTCAATCAGAGGGTTTAAGCAGAATCAAAGTCGGTAATCCGGCAAGGGTCAGGATTCAGAAGTCAGGATCGTCAAATAGCCAGGCAGGGGTCACAACAGGAATCAAACCGGTTCAAACAGAATAGCACAAAGCTCAAATAGCACCAGGAACAAACTCCTATAATGGGCCGTGTGAAAATGATAAATGTCCCTTTAAGTACATTTGAATTTTCGCGCCTTTAAACCAGGAAGAGGCGCTGTGCGTGCCCTAGGAGACTGGCACCTGCGATGGAGAATGGTGCGGTGGGCGTCCCTGCCGTCCCCCCACTAGACCACCAGGGCATGTTTTTACTACAATGAAGAAGTAGTAAGTTGTCCTCCAGCCAATACTCCCACAATGACTTGCACTCTCACTGATTTCACTACTAGTGAACAGCAACAGTGGTCTGTTTTACTGGAAAAAACTCCCATTTGCACTACTTGTCTTCCACATCTGCTACTTTTTTGAACTCTGGAGAGACAACTGCATAAACTGCAGTGCATAATTATCGGTAAAATAAAATTGGACTTTGTAAAAGCTGATTTGGAGAATTTCTGGTCTATGCAAGTGGAAGAAAATATATCTAGATTAAAAATATATTTATACATACTTGCATAAATACATTTTTCTATGAAGAACAGTTGTAGCATAGTGTAGACCAATGTCTATACTAAAAACACCTTAACTGCAATGTATTGTTCCCTTTCCATTGATTTTCCCATTATAATTATCTATATATAGAGAGTAATGCTGAGAGGCCCCTTGAAGAGTTAATCTTAAAGAACATATGTCCTTTGTTTAATCCATTGGACACTGGAGCTTCGTCTTGATTAACAAATGGAAGTTTGACAAAAAATCGGTGAAAAACAAGAAAACATTTTGGTGCCAAGAAAACTTCACCTTCCGGAAGGCATGGTACAGAATGACAATTGATGTTGGAAGAATAAGGATCTGGGCCTGTTAATGGTTTGGATTAAGGCTACTGGCTCCAATACAAGTAAACTCTAAGGTGGTTATTTATTACAGTCTGATTATTTCTGGTCTGACTTTTTTAAAGAAAAAAAAAAGTAGAATTTTTCGGATTTTTAGCGGATTTGGTCCAAGTAGTTTTCAGAAAATAGTAAGAACTCTTTTTTAAGATTTTGATACATATCCCCCTAAGTTTATAGTGTATCTTGGCATTCACAGAATAGTTTCTACTTTCTGGCAAAAGGTTGAGGATTGCTTTTTCCTTCTTCAGCATAATAATGTCCCCCATGCACAAAGCAAAGTCTGGTTGTTAAGATGGGAGTAGAATAATCTGGCTAGCCTGTAGAGAGTCCTTACCTCAACACAACTGAAAACCTGTGGGATGGTTTGGAATTTTTCTGGTGATCCTGAACCTATCCCTATTCCTTACCTATCCAACCTCACTAATGCTTTTATGGGTGAACTGAAGCAAATACCACCATCAATGATCCAAAAATCGAGTGGACAGCATTCCTTTGTTTGGGAATAAGACCGGTGTCCAGATACTTTTGGCTATATAATGTACTGAACTTTAACAAGCACATCCCCAAATTCTTTAAGCCATCCTTGTAAAAAACTTATTTACAGGACTTAGGTCTGTTAACAGCTTACACTTCGGGGCCCATTTACTTAGCTCGAGTGAAGGAATAGAGCAAAAAAAAAAACTTCGAATTTCCAATGTTTTTTTTGGCTACTTCGACCATCAAATGGGCTACTTTGACCTTTGACTTCGAATCGAACGATTCAAACTAAAAATCGTTTGACTATTCGACCATTCGATAGTCGAAGTACTGTCTCTTTAATAAAAAACTTCGACCCCGTAGTTCGCCACCTAAAAGCTACTGAAGTCAATGTTAGCCTATGGGGAAGGTCCCCATAGGCTTAGCTATCTTTTTTTGGTCAAACAAAAATTGTTCGATCGATGGATTAAAATCTTTCGAATCGAAGGATTTACTCGTTCGATCGAATGAATAGCACTAAATCCTTCGACTTCGATATTCGAAGTCGAAGGATTTTGCTTCGACAGTCGGTTAATTAACCCTCGATATTCGACCCTAAGTAAATTTGCCCCTTATTCACAACCTCAGTATAAAATGTATTCACTCTGTAACACAATAATGTTATTTTGTTGGGGAATATGGACTTTAGATGAGATCTAAACAATGTAATTGGGTAGAAGGGCCAGTAATATACTTTGCACTGAAAATGTTCAGATAATAAGTTTAGGTTTTTTTTTTTTAAAAGTTTTTATTTATCATTTTCAATACAGGCAATTAAGGCATAAAAAGAAAGGAAAGGTGGAAGAAAGAAAGGAAAATACAAGACATCTGTATGCACAATCGTTCATGATATATGTATAGACATATGTTTCACAGTACAGTTCAGTGAAGGTTAGTGGTCATACACCACTGCTGAAGACCCGAGTATTAGAGTACCTGTTGTATCTAATCCCTTTGCTAAAACAGTAGTTCAATTGCCCACATCCTCAACGGTATGAATATCTAGCCAGGGGGACCATATTGTGTCAAATTTCCCAGAGGATCCTCGAGCTTCATATGTAAGTCGAACAGAAGGGAGTATCTTATTAACTAGGTTGACCCAATGTTCCACTGTAGGCACAGTATGGCCCATCCAGTTCATTACAATTATTTTCTTTGCATAGAAAAGTAATGTTTTAGCAAGTGTTCTAGACCTATTCAGCGGTAGAAGATCATCCACTGGGCCTAAAAGGCATAACTCAGGGCTGCAGACATTCGGGAAGGCAACATTATCGACCAGGTATTGGAGCACATCCTTCCAGAACCCAAGGATTAAAGGGCATTCCCAGATTAGGTGAAAAAAGGAGGCATCAAGTCCTTGACATTTAGGGCAGGCGGTATCCAGCCTCACCCCCATTCTTTGCAATTTTAATGGGGAGCAATATAACTGATGTATCAATTTAAACTGAATCATCCTATCTCTTATCGAGATAAGGTCACGGTACAAACCGTCAACAGCATCATCCCATTGCTCATCATTAAGGTGGGGGATAACTTGCAACCATCTCTATTTGGCTCTAGTAAAGGGGGAAGGGACAGAGTCCATCAAAGAGCTATAAAGACGTGATGTGAGCTTGCCTGTTTGTGGATTATGGAGCACTGTTGCAACTGTTGGGGAAGAGTATTCAATGGCAAGCGAGCCAAATTGAGCATGAAAAGCATGGCGCAGTTGCAAGAACCTTTAAAATTGTATCACAGTTCCTCCGACTTTGGCTTGTAGTTGCGCTAATAAGGGAAACACATTATCAATAAGGGTATGGATGGAGCACCATCCATCCATACCCTTGTTTGTTGAAATTGTCTCTGGGTCTCCTGGTGTGGCCTGACTGGAGAGTGAGCACGATTGCACAGGTGAAGGTGACTGAACGAATCTGCTGAAAGTTACATTATCAATAAGAAGATCGCCTAGTGTCCGAACCCCCATTTTAGGCCAATATTGGACATCCTGCAGGGCCCTAAAGTGAGGGAGATGGGAATTACCCCAAAGCGGTTTGAATGGAGATTGAGTAAGTGAGGGGTGACCAGTTATGCGACATGCAAGGGTCCATTCCTTAAATGGGGTTGAAATTGTCATTGGAAAAGTTATATAGTCACATAGTTTCCTATAAGGGATCTCCTTAATGCCTCCCATGAGCCTAGCTTAAGGGCCAATAGTATAGTGCCCGTGTCCATTTCATCCATGTGTATCCAGCTGTGCATATAATATATCTGGCTTGCCAGAAAATAGAGATGTAAATGTGGAAGTGCCAGACCATCTTTAGAAATTGGGGCGGTGAGCATTATCCAAGAGAAACGCGGGACCTTGTTGGCCCATAGAAAGGGGATAAGGATTGAGTTGATCTTTTGAAAGATTGATTTGGGGATCCAGATTGGGGAGTTGTGGAGTTTGTACAAGAATTTAGGGAGATAAATCATCTTAAATAAATTCACTCTACCCCAAAGAGTCAAAGGTAGAGTAGTCCAAACCCCCCTAGCATTCTTAAACAGACTAATCACTGGTTGAATATGTTTAGGTTTTTAATTGTAACTGGTTAAAATATTTGTTTCAGAGAATTTTTTTTTATTTTGGTTACTTGTTGTTATCATTATAAACAGGAATGGAATCTACAAACGGGTTAAAAAAATGTTTCCCCTAAATTGTATCTTAACACCCAGGTTTATAGCAGCTGCCTTCAAGTAATCACCAAAGGTTTTATGATTAGTAGGTATAAAAATGTAATGATCTTCAAGAGACACATCTGGATTTTACCTCCAATATTTATGGAGCAATTACAGATCCGTTGATAAGCAGACTTAACCTTATAAGTTTTCTGCCATCTTATGGATATTTGCTGTATTTATATTTACTGATAATTTCCATATACATATCAAAGCATTCCTATTTCCTTCCCCATACGGATACAATTAAGCAAATTTTATTATTCAATTACAGTGTGTGTTTCCTTGAAATTGAATGAAATGCCATTTTTTTCCAAATTGTAATGATATCATTTGTTGTGCTCCTGACTGTTGTCCAAGAAAATTTCAGATCTTCAGAAAAATTACATTTTAATGTATGCTGATGTAAATAGTTCCTGTCTGCAACCCAGTGCCTTGGATTGGTTTCTGAATCTGTATTGACATCTAGCCCCCTATTCTATTCATTAGTCAACTTTTCTGAATGATAAACAATGACAACATTTGACATTCGCATCTCTTTATATAGCTGCTGAAACAATATGACAACTAATAGGCTGCGGATAATTCAGGGAGTGATGCATGTCACACTACCACCGACTGATGGAAATAAGTATATAAGTAAAGTGACATTTGTTTTCTTTATTTCTGATAAAGTCATGCAAAATGTGAATTTAAAAGGTATTTATTTAGCATATATTCAAGCTGCCATTGATTTTCCTTTGTTGATTTTTTTGACTTTTTTCATCATTGTTATTTTTTCATACTTCTTTACAATAGTTATCTATATATTATATAGTGCAGATATATAAAATGGCATAGTTATTTACATTAACTGATTTGAAATTAATTATATAAAGTTATCCTTGGAATCTCTAGAAATCAATCAGAATGTTACATTTTCCAAGCCTTCCATTTTCTTTTTCCAAACCATCCAAAACATAACATAACGTTATTATCGCTCACTGCACTATTGCTCACTGCACTAGCGATGCGGCCCCTCCTGGACCAGCTCTGATGCTAAATGTTGAAATTGTGGAGCTCGAGGGGGAGGCGGCATTTGTGCTTTAGCCTTAGGTGGCAGCAGCCCCTAAAACGCAGCTGATTCTAAATCCCATAGTTAGACTACAGGCAATATTTTTTTTAAGAGTGAATTGAGTCAAAGTCTAAATTTATGGAATCCACTTTCCTGAAAGTGGAAATAGGTTTTCCAGGAAACCTATGCAGGAAAAAAGCTGCAATATTTTCCATATCATTGTGGAATGGCTGCTTCTCTGGCCCATAGAAGCCCTTCTGTTTTAACATAGCCACAGTTCCTATTTGGTTCACAGGATACATATCCGTTAATAACTCAAAACATGGCTTGCACTAACATATCTCGAAAACAGTGATGCAAATAATAGCTGTGGATAGAAGCTGAATTTTCCACTTATCACTTATGTTGAAAACCTGTGAGAAAGCTTCAAAATGCAATGCGTAATTGTTAAAGTTTTCAAATAGGCATGTGCTTATGGGATAAATAAAACCAAATGTAACTGGGAGCATTAAAATTAACTGACTATATTAAGATTAAGCAAACAAAATATCAACCTCATAGTAGCAAACTGTATAGCCAGCCAATGATGATTACTGCGCAGTATGACAGTTATCTATATCATTTGAATAGCTCATTATATAGATATTTTGAATCTCTTTCCAAAGAAATTGTACAGTCACCTACAAAGATTCTTAATAAACTGGCATGCAGCTGTAATACAGAATTGCAGGATATCTTATTCCATAGACTTTTTAAAAAACCATATTGTTATCTGCAGTTATTTTAGCAGATTGGGGTTGGCTTGTACTTGCAATAGATGTTATCTCTAGCATAGTAAAACCAAAGCAAATAGAACAAGCGTTAATGCAGTTTTAAAAAAATGAAAACAAATTGGGGAGACCTATTTTTTATAAAAATTCAGGTGTGTAGTTTGAGATGTTATTTTCATCCTTGACTAAAATCACATTGTAAAGGAGTAGTTTACCTTTAAGTTAACATTTAACTTCCGACTATGGGTCAGATTTGCTAATGGGCAAAGTGACTAACGCTGGCAAGGATTCACCAGCGTTACCGCTTTCAGGCACTTCTCCGATTTACTATTGGGCACAGGCGAACTTCACTAGCGAAAGAGACCTAGCTAGCAGTCAGTCGCACTCTATTGCCAGGTGGCTTTTCTCTCTGGCAAATGGACGTTACTCTGCAAATTCACTAAAATATGGATTTGCCTTCTCCAGCTCAGACCAGGCAAAGTGCATTGGAGTGCTTAGATCTTCCTCAAACGTATGTTAACTACATCATATTTTTAGTGGAAAAAGTTTCTAAGACTCTGGCGTCTTTTCCTTTTTTCAGAGTGATAGCCTGCAAAAGTCCTAATATTTTGTTTCGGTAGCTGGGTTCCCCAAACATTTTCTAACATATGGAACGTAAACTATACAGTGGGCTCATGTGTTGGGCAATATAACAACACATTTTCTTTATTAAGGTTCCCTGGACTTGTGTAATGTATTTGCTGCAACATATACATCATTCAACTTTAAATTTCCCGCCGTATGCAAATTAGCCTGAACGAAGACCTCTAACAAAGTTGCGGTAGGCAGAATTCAACGCTAGCGCATCTTCGCTTTGATTGGCGAAGTAGAGCTAGCAAAAATTTGCCAGCGCTCGGTGCCCTGGACGCTTCACATTTTAGCAAATTAGCGCTGTCCTAGTGAATTTATGCCTGGCAAAGTGTTGTGATGGCTGCAAGCCGCCGCTGGCGAATTTTCACCATTTAGTAAATTTACCCCTAAATCCACACTGACTTTTCTCTGTAATAATAAAACAGCACCTTGTTCTTGATCCAAACTAAGATATAATTAATCCTTATTAAGGGCCGGATTTTCATAGCAGGCGCCCCTAGGCTCTCTGCCGTTCATCGCCCTGCCCATCCCCCCCGCCCTTCCTTTGTGCATATGAGCAAATTTTCAGCATCAGGTCCGGAGTACTGGGGATTGGTGCACAGGAAATTTTAAAAACTATTGTATCTCCAACAAATCCCCAATGTTTCTGAACCAATGCGGGTGGGGTTGGGTGAGATGCCGCTCCCCTAAAAATCTGCCGCCCTAGGCCCAGGCCTATGCGTCCTTTCCACAAATTCGAGCCTGTCCTTATTGGAAGCAAAACCAGCCTACTGGATTTGTTTAATGTTTCTAATTTTTTTATTGGTAGACTTAGGGGCCCATTTACTTAGTTCGAGTGAAGGAATAGAGGAAAAAAACTTTGAATTTCGGATGGTCAAATATGGCTCCTTCGACCATCGAATGGGCAACTTTGACCTTCGACTACGACCTTCGAATCGAACGATTCAAACTAAAAATCGTTCCACTATTCGACCATTCGGTAGTCCCTAGGTAAATGTGCCCCTTAAAGTATGAAGATCAAAACTATGGAAAGATCCATTATCCAGAATACCCCAGGTCCCGAGAATTCTGGATAACAGGACCCATGCCTGTATGTGGAACATTCTTCATTGAAACTGACATTCCCCCCAGTTCCTCCTTCTGCCTTTTCACCAACTTTAAGTCAATTTTGATGCTCAATTTAACAAACTCATCTTGAGCTACTCTGGCCAACTCACATCCCCAAAATGAATACTTAAGCAACAGATTATATCAGTTTATATCAAATTAAGTAGCATATTAAAGAATCTTAGATGTCCTTTTACAGCTCTTTCCTTGAACCACCATTTCATGATGGTCTCTGTGTTCCCTGAGCAATCTCCTGACCAGAAATACTGCAGCTCTAACTGTAACAGGAAGAAGTGTGGAAGCAAAAAACAGAACTCTGTTAATCTGTGCTTTAACATGTATGGTTTGTTTAGTTTGTTAGTGGGCATAGTGAATACTAGGATCCCAGGCGGTTGCCCTTATTTTTTTAAATGGCAATTTATGATTACCCAATTGCACATACTACTAAAGTATATTATTATGAAAATGTTTATTTACACAAAGCAGGGTTTTCACATGAGCTGTTTTATGCAATATGTTTTATAGAGGCCTACATTGTGCGGGGTATAGTTTTCCTTTAACATTTTTGGCAAAATTTTTCCTGAAAATTGACTTTTGAGATAGTTCATTCCAAGCAGTGACTGCCAGCCATTTCCTAAAAAGGGCTGCATATTGATTCTCATATTGAGGGCTGGCCCACCTGTTTGCGTTATTGATTATGGTGGACATGGCAGACACAAACCCATCAAAATCATTCAACAAAGGTCTAAATTTGGGAAGCCCAGGCTAAAGACTCGCCCTGCAGCAAGGCTAAAATAAATCCACTTCCATGGTATCATCAGGGAAACTATAAAAATGAAATGCATATCAGTTTAAAAAATTACCGTCAAATTTATCTTTTTGGAGTAGCAGGGGCAGGATGGACAACAGCTTTTTTCCCCTCTGTTTTCCAAGCTACGAGGACATAATTTCAGCCATACTTACAGTATTACATTTGCTGGCTGACCACAATCTATCATTTTGCCTGCCCCAAAACTAACATCTAGGGTTGGCAACTGTCTGATTTTGAGCAGAAAAGCCTGGTTTTTGGAAGGGCTGCCCCGGTCAAAACTGCCAGTTTTCCAAAATAGGAAAACCAGGCAAGATTCTCGTAGACTGATGCAGCAGTTGACAAAACGCCATATCATAGTCCCACCCTGTGTTGAGACCAAGTCCGCATCATGACTTCACAGGCCCACTTGCCTGTGCAGACTGGGCAGGCTCTAAAGGTGGCAACCCTACTAACATATAAGGTTTTAATTGTTGTAAAAAAAAAAAAAAGCCACCATAAGTCGTTGTTTTAAGAAAAATAATGTGGTTTACTGTGAGTGGAATCATATTAAAAATATCAAGTAATGGTTTTCCAAAAGCATAACTAATATGATACTTTATTATAACATTATACTATATGAATAATATGCTGATTAGTTAAAATCTATATTATTATTATTATATATATTATATTATATTATTAACATGTATTTATATAGCGCCAACATATTGCGTAGCACTGATATAGTGGCCATCAAACTCTAAATGAATTAAATGTTATGTAGGCATTTGGTTTGCAAGTCTTAACTCCATGTCACTCTATTTAAATAGATATTTATCACAGATTTTCTGTTGAAATTAATTCTAAAATGTGTATCTCCTTAGTTTGCTGTTAGCACAAACATTTGATTGTAAACTACTAATAATATAAGCAAAACCAGATATACAGTAGGTAACTGGTCAATGAATAAGATCTTTTGACAGATATATCCAACAGGAGCAAAACCATCTTCAGAAAAAATGGATTGATACATTATACGTTACTACTATACAAATTGGCCAGAGGGGAACCTTCGAGAAAATTCTAAACATGTACGAGTGAGGGAGTATTGACCTTGGACACATATGGGGGTATATTTATCAAAGAGTGAAGTTACGACACAGTCTGCTAGAGGGAAATTCCGTCACTCTTTATACATTTCTATGAGATTTTGAAAGGCATATTTATCAAAGGATGAACTTTCTCTTTCACCCATTTTAATCTTTTAAAAATCCCATAGAAATGAATGGAGAGTGGCAGAATTTCACTCTAGCGGTCTGTGGCGATCTTTGATAAATATACCCCCATATGGTGTCTTATAGGTTTAAAATGACTCACCTAAGGTTCTTAATATGTTCAAGTGTTCTATGCTGTGTTGTTCTATATTTCACTTATTTCAGTTCTTTCAGTTTTGTGCAGTTCAAAGCTGTTTCACCTGTATTTTCTGCCAGCTGGGGGCTCCTTACATTTCCATTGGAAACCCTTACCTTGCATGTATTCCCAGATCTGCCAAAGCATTTGGCATGGTGTAAAATTCATAGCAAAATTGAAAACTTCCCTCATGCAGTACTTTAATCTTGTTGTTTTTGTTCAGGCAGTGTTGGATGTCTAATGGATTATTCTCAGAATTAATTATGGCAACATGTACTCCATTCTAGTCTTTAACATGGTCAAATATTTAATGAATAAATAATGAATAAATATTTATTATTCATTAAAACCACTGCATAATTTCTTCACATAGGCCAAGATATTCATCGGACTGTCCACAAGTCTATGGGTCCTGGCCTATGGGGGACCTCTTAGAACTCATTTGGAGTCAATTGGGACTTTGAAAAAATTTAAGTTTTTTTTTTAAAGAAAAAAACTTTGAATCAAATTCGATCAAATGTGCTGATACTTTGATTCATATGATTTGAATCAAAAACTGACCTATTCACCCAAAAAAAAAACTTTTTTTAAATTTGAATTTTGAAGTTATGGGAGTTAAAAAAAAAACTCCCATTACTTAAAATTTCGACCCTAAGCAGTAAATCTTCTGAGGTTGAGCATTATCCGTGTGTCCAAGTGTGGTACTTTCCAAGGAAAAGAACCAAACTTCTTATACTGCATATGCCATTTCATATAATATGTAGCACTGCTCTGCCCTACAATGGATGCATATTCTTTCGCAGTTGTGCCTTAAATATTTATTATTATTATTATTATTATTATTACCACCATGTATTTATATAGCGCCAACATATTATCGCACTGTAAAATAAATGTGTTTATACAACTAAATCACATGAATTACATTTAGAAACTATTATATAAAAGGCTCCAACAATAAAATAAATGAAGTTGCTGTGCTGGGTGGATTTCTATAATTTATTATATGTTATTTACTGTTAATATGTATTTTATCACAGACAGCAATTTGTTAAAGAGAAATGTAACTAGTAAACAAATATTTGTAAGAGCCAACAACTTAAAGACAAGGACAAAATAAATAAATTAAGAGAAAAGACAAAACAGTATAGAAAGAGAAAAGAAAGGAAAGGCTTGAGAGATAAAAAGGCAGGTGCAACGAAAGGAAAAGATGGATATAAAAAGGAAGAGCAGAATAAATAAAAATGGGGGGAAAAACCAAAAAGTCTTGTATACCAAGGAAGGGAAAGCTACAAAATGGACAAAGTGGCAAACAGAGAAGAAATAAATGACAAATAAAGAAGAGATTCAAATCAATATAAGAAAATAAAGTTTAAAGGAAAGCAATTTTGTTTGCAGAAAACCCTTGAGAACATATTCTCCCTAGGCATGCCAGCAGTCAAATGATTAAGTGAAAATCTTTCAGGTTGGATCCCATTACAGCAAACGGAAGTGTATTTAATCATTCAGAATACTTTTTATACCAGTGACAATGCCTGCCTTAAATGGAGGCAAAAAGAAGAAAATTCGCCCCCGGCGAATAAATTTGTGAAACGCCCACGAAAATTGACACTGGGGTCCAAAAAACGGACGCCTTCGTCAAAAATGGTTTCGCAAATTTTTCGACATTTTGCAAATTTGCCCATCACTACCTTCAATATTCAAAATAACTCTGCAGTGAATAGTTAATGGCTCTAAGAGTGTGCTAAATCCTGGCTTGAAAAAACAACTCATTTTATTTTTATGGCATTATAAAGAAAAGAGTAAGGGGCCGATTCACGAATTTCGGGTGAAGGGTTCGAATAAAAAAAAAATCGAATTTCGAACTATTTTTTGGGTACTTCGACCATCGAATTGGTTAAATTCGATCGAATTCGAACGATTCGAACGATTAGAATTAAAAATCGTTCGACTATTCGACCATTCGATAGTCGAAGTACTGTCCCTTTAAGAAAAACTTCGACCCCCTACTTCGGCAGCTAAAAGCTACCGAAGTCAATGTTAGCCTATGGGGAACACAGGCTTGCCTGTGATTTTTTGATCGAAGGATTTTCGTTCGATCGTTGGATTAAAATCCTTCGAATCGTTCGATTTGAAGGATTTAATCGTTTGATCGAACGAAAAATCCTTCGATCGCAGGATTTGCGCAAAATCGTTCGACTTCGATATTCGAAGTCGTACGATTTTAGTTCCCAGTCGAATATCGAGGGTTAATTAACCTTCGATATTCGACCCTTCGTGAATCGGCCCCTAAGTGTTAAATAGAGTAAAGATATAATGGTAGAAACACACTGTATCTAAGCTACGCTGTGCGCTTAACATTCATTAGCAGCAAAGTTCACAGTGAGATGTACGCACTAGCAAGGTAAATGTGCTTGCAGATGAAATAAATGGTGCTAGGTTTGACCTACATTTCTATAGAATGTACTGCTGAAATAATTTCAGAATCTCAGAAGAGACATGTTTAATGCAGGATCATTAGACAGAGTATTAGACATATTGCAATAATACTAGTGTTGATTATATGTAACAAGTATGGTTATCAGCCCCTTCCCTGCTCAGTGACAAACACCTAAACTCTTTTTTATGACTACAGGATTGTCAATATTATTCTGTTGGAATGCGCGGAAATATTTTGTACGTTTCCTTGGTTGAACAATAGTCTGTGTTCATTCAGTACATAGTAAACTGTTTCTGATGGCACAGCAACACATACTGTATTATTCCATATAACAATGGCTATGTGGCATCAAATCCTGATGATAAGAGCTAAGTAACAGTTACTTCCACAGTCTGTCATTATAGTCTACATCGCATACTATCACAGCTTTTGGAGCAAGTCTTCTGTGATGCATGGGTCAAATAGAAAAACACATTTATTTTATGCTACATATTCCGCTGCATAAAATACTTTTTTATTCACTTTACTTTTTGTTCTCTGAAGCATTATCTTCCATATTGAGTGACCTGCTTCTCCATTTTGTAATGCATTAAAGTTCCAAATCCTGTGGTTTCTTCTCTCCAATCTACACTGAGTCTGTTTGTGGAATAAAGTTAGGACGTTCTGATCAGTACACAGGTTTATCATTTAAAAATTACAAAATAGGGAATTTCTCACTTACCTTTGTTTCAGGTCAACATCCAAAGTTCATAGAATTACTTGAATATGTGCTGTGCAAAATGAAAGGGGTTATTTATCAAAGGTCGTGTTTTAGAGTAATGTGAATTCTTTTAAACTCTAATAAAATTTGAACAGTATGTTATCTATGAAAAATTTGGACCATCTAAAATGTGATTGGATAGTCAAGACCCACAAATTCGAATCAAATTTGAATTGAATTTGAATTCCTCCAAAAAAAAAACCCTCAACTTTTGCACATGCAAAAATTTGGCTCATCACTACTATTAACATCTTCAGATAATTCAAGGGACCTCTGCATTGACTTCTACATGAACTCGACAGGTTTTAGGTGGACAATAGTTGAATTAGAACTGTTTCCAGGGTCGAGGTGGGATAAATCACACATTCTGTTGCACTTATTCTACCTCTCACAAGCTGCAAACCATAACTCCAGATATCCTGTAAGCAGATAAATGCAGTACAACTAATTTTAAACAATAATTTGACTTGCTAGTTCACATCCTTCAAAAATACTACTTATAATGAAAGAAAGAACTTTCAAGGTGACTGTCCAGATTTTGTAGGTTCTTTCTCTCCATGGGGTATATTTATCAAAGAGTGAAGGTAGAGATATCCATAGTCCATAGTGCACTGCCCATTCATTTCTATGACATTTTTAAAAGCGGATTTATCAATGGTTGAAAGTTCACCGTTAATAAATATGCCTTTCAAAATTCCATAGGAATGAATGAAGAGTGGTGGAATTTCACTCTAGCAGACTGTGGAGCTTTCTAACTTCACTCGTTGATAAATATACCCCCATATGCCTATATAACCTTTATATAAAGGAGCATGACTGCCAGCATGACTGAGCATGCTTGAGTCTTGGACTACAGCATATGGTTAGCAGTAAACCTAGAGGTAAATATAATAAAAAGGCTGGCTTGAGATGATTGGCTTCCTTTTAAAGAATATGAATTGTTGGCCTGTAGTAGTAAGACATATTATACTAGTACCAAGATACATAGGGGGTTATTTATTAAAGTCTGAATGCGGAAAACTCAAAAATTCTAGTTTCTTTACTATAAAATTGGAATTTTTAGTGGAAAAAAATCCTCAAATTTTTGGAGATTTACTATATCCAGAGGCTGCAAAAAGTCAGAATCTGAAAATACGCCATCTCCAATAGCGTTGTATATAAGTCAATGGGAGATTATCCTATTCTATTTGGAAGTTTCTGTGGTCTGCACTGGAATTAGCCCGAAAATGACTATTTCTGGCTTTTTGGGCAAAAATCTGAAAAATTTAGGAATTGGGGAAAAAACTGAAAAAAAACATGCAATTCTGGTTTTTCAATCAAGTTGTTCAAGCTTCTTTAATAATAGAAACAGTCAAATAGTGCATTCTAGTTTAGTTGGACTTTTTTAATGAAATAATCAGAAAAATTCGGATTTTGATAAAAGGGTCAGTAATTACCCATTGAATGGTAAGTGCAAATCTTAAAGCAGTTCAGTAACAGCCATTAGATGTATCTCCATGATCTACACCAGAGTTTGTGAATGTTAGGTAATTTTCATGTGAATAAAACCTAAGATTCCTTGTGTCCCAGGGAAGCTTTGACTATGCTAGTTATCCTTCTAACTACAAACTTCAGGACACGCCTCTTATTCTCAGTTTCTTTATGCACTTGTAATATGAATGTTTTTTTGTAGATAAAATAATTTTGTCATGTATTTTTTTTATTCCCTCATTTTTATATTAATACTCCTTACATTTTATTTGCTAATATTATATTTGCTAATACTAATTTCAAGCTGTAAAAGGCCACCATTAAATGGATTGATAAAAACAATAAATATATAAATAATATATGTAGAAGATTGGATGTCTAGCCTTTTAAGTAACATTGATCCGATCCTAAATATTTGAATAATTTCTGATGTGTATAAGGTTAGTTGGGAACAGATATTAACTATAACAATTATTGCTTCACTTTGCTTAAATGTTCAGGTATTTCTCACTTATTTTATTTTTCTTCAAAAATAATTGTACTTGTTAAGATTTCAGGTTAATTCTGCTCAATCCGTTGTTTCAAGCAATATTTAATTTTTTTAATAGTAATTTTGTAACTTCACATCTAACTCAAATCATTTTCCATTTCTTTTCTATTCTAAAAATGAATTTTTTCTCTCACCTTTAAATTGGCAGAGAGAATTAATGTGTTAAGAGTGTCCTCAAAAGTGGGAAAAAATATCACTATACAGAATAGATGAAAATTAGTTAATACATGTCTAAGTTAAGGAATTTGGAAGAGACAGTAATATTATTATATGTAACTGAGGTGTTAATCAAGACAGGAAAAACTAGATGTTACAACCTACTGAAAATTTGATGATAGGCACATTTGACTGTAACAAATGAAAAGAGACGAAGAGATTAAATAATGAGAAAATATGATGCTACATATAAGTTAATTGATGAAACCATAGCAAAAGTTAATTGAAAGTATTTTGTTTTTGAGCAATATAAATCAACTTTTCTATAGCTCAGCATTTAGACGGAATTGAAGAGCAGAACAAAAGTTGAAAAAATCAAAAGAACTGTGTATGTGTTAAATTAAAAGTAGAGTCTGCATTTCTGCTTCATTAAACCATTTTCTACATGCTTTCTAACAAAACCCCATGAGACTGATGATATATTAACTAGAGACTCTAGGGACCATGTCTACACATCTTCTCATACATAAGAGACTGCAGTTTAGTAGATATTGTATTCCCAAAGCCCAACCCCGGAGCAAGGCACAGCATCAACACAAATCAGTAGTGAGTTTCCTACACCCCAAGGCATTAGATAGAAGCAGGGTTTTACCTTGTACCAGATGGTATCTTGGGAAAGGAAAAAAAGCACATGGATGTAGTAGATCAATAACTCACAGCAGCAGAGTACTGTTCTAAGCATTACCATTGTTACTCATGCTGAAACTGTTTGTATTCACACTTCTGTTTTACAATGGGTCTTAAAAAGCAATTTAAGGATTCCTCTGGAGACATGCTGTTCCCTTTACCATACAAACACCATCTTGTTGTGTTCCACATTATGCATTTTGTGCAATTACTCAGAGCTTCAAAGATTGAAGGATTTTACAGAAGATAATCTAGACACTGTATTGCCATTTCTTCCATTCTAAAAATTATCTCCATATGAATGACACCATAACTTCTCTATCAGTTCTAGGATGATCATAGAAGGATTTTTATATTAATATAAAGATTTTTTTTAGTATTATTATAATGATTAATGATCATGCTTTTTTAGGGGCAACCCAGTTGGACTAAAAATGCATAAAGTCTACTATTATTTATTTCCTGTGCTGGAAATGTGTAGCTGACATCACTTTATTTGTATCTCAAAAATGAAATACAAATAGGGGGTGCTTGGGCAGCATGATTAGATGAAGATGCACTAATCCCGAGCTCCACACCTCACGGCTACAAGCTCCCCCTTAATAAGCTTCAATTTCCCATGGGGACAACCTTACACAAACATGGACCAATGGGGTAACAAAGGAATAGGAAACACTAGGTACAATGTCTCCAAACCTTCATAAAACCTCAACCTGCAGCACACGGAGAAAAATCCAAGATAGCAAAGGGGAACATAAACAAGACCAGGCCTTGGAAGCAAGCTCACCATCACGGCCACAAACTCCCAAGCGCAATACAGATTTGTCTTTCCCCCAGATGAGCACTTCGGAGCTGCCAACTACACAAATGGTAACTACCGATTTCCTTACGCAGCAACTAGCCTCACTACACAACTCACTCAAATTGAGGCAGTCATACACTTACTGGGGCAGAGGGTAGATAAGCTGGAAACGATATCTGACAACCTCATTATAAGACAAAATACCTTAGAAGAGGATCAGCTTACCCTACAAGAGGAACTGACTAAAATGAAAGAATACTGTGAGGATCTGGAAAATAGAAATCAACGACAGAATCTCAGAATTAGAGGGATCCCTGACATTATATCCCCTAAAGAAATCAGACAATATCTCAGATCCCTATTCTCTAAGCTCTGCTCTGATTTACCTGCAGAAGCATGGTGATTTGATAGAGCTCATAGAGAACTTGGACCAAAATGCCCTGGCCAGCAAAACCCAAAGGATGTTATAGTTTGCTGCCACTACTATGAAAGCAAAGAAAAAATTATGGTGGAAACTAGAAATAGTTCAACTATGGACTTCAAAGCAATCATCTGATGGATACCCACTCCATAATGACTAATAGACTATCAAATACTCCATACCCTAGAATACAAACAGGTTACAAAGTCCGAATGTTTAAGTTACTAGTTTGTTCAGTTATAACTATTTGGTTCTCAATTATCTATGTTTTTGTGATACATGCTGATACACTGGGTTTAGGCTTGCAAGTTCTATACAACATACCAATTATACCTCAGGTTAAAGTAATTCCTTGTTTATTGGTATTCGAAATAACTCTATATAGTAGAAGGAATAAATGTTGTATATGTTTTAACATGTTTATTGATATTGGGTGTTTACCAATGTATGGGCCTTTCATAGCCAAGAGGGCTACTTCTGCTACCATAATGCCTGTTCTTGATCATATAATGCAATGATTCGCTTAATATCACTGAATGTCAAGGGCTTGAATAGCCCCAGGAAAAGAACACTGACCATCCAAGAATTCACAAGACTTAAAGCAGACATTGCATTTATACAAGAATCACACTTTAAAGCCTCAGAGAATAATACACTACATTCCCACCTATACCCACAATTTTATCAAGCATGCAATTAAGAGCCCTAATTAGATCACATACAGTACATTATTTGACTCCTGGCGGTTAAACCACCCTAGGGAACAGCGTTACACATTTTACTCATCACCCCATTCCACTTTCATGAGATTGGTCTATTTTTCATATCCCCAAACCGTTACCCAATAGATACTTCCATCAAGGCAATATCATGTTTGGATCATGCCCCCATAACTCTCCAGATTTGCCTTACCACCGACAATACAGAAACACTAGAGAATGAATGAAACCTCTTACACAACTTAGACACCCAGACAACAATAGCTAACCTCATCAAAGAATATTTTGAGCTCAATAAAGGGTCCATTCAATATAGACCTCATGACGCAGGATTACACAGTTTGTTAAAATGTTAAATCTTCAATAAAACTAAAGTTTTTTACCAGCAATCTGAAGACTGAGCGATTCCTTGGGTGATCCGAAGAGTGCGTTGCCTAGAACTTTTGTGTGTGCAACTTTGCGTTCTCCCTTAGCGACGGACTCAGGGCGGCTGCACCTGGGTCACAATGGAGTCCGGGTAAGATCCTACATTTTTCATCTCTTTGGGAAATCGTATCCAGCAAACTAGCGAGGGGTCCGGGGCACGGTGCACCCGGACCATTTATCCTTAAGGGTGAGCTGGAACCGGCATTTGAATGGAAACATGAAATAATTAAATTTATAGTGCCTTCCCGTACCTGTTGATTTACCATAGGACCCGTAGTGTGAATTAGTTCTAAGATTCCATTTAGTGACGCTGGGAAAATTATTTGGTCCATTCAATCTAAAGCCTTAACTTGGTAAGCACACAAAGCAACTATACAAGGTCACCTCATTTCACTCTCCACAGCCAATAAAAAATTTAAACAACAAGAAATCTATTCCTTAGAAACTTTGAACCAGCAACATCCTACCTCCCAAACACATCAGGTACATAGAAGCAAATGGCTATCCAAAATGCAGAAAAAAAATATAATTTGGTCCAAAAGAAAATACTACCAGATGGGAAATAAAGCCCATACCTTATTAGCTAACCACCTTCAAAACCGAACAAAACAATCTAAAATTTTAACTATAAACTAGGGATGCACCGAATCCAGGATTCGGTTTGGGATTCGGCCAGGAATCTGCCTTTTTCAGCAGGATTCGGCTGAATCCATATGTCTGGCCGAACCTAATCCTAATTTGCATATGTAAATTAGGGGCACGTAGGGAAATAACTTGATTTATCGCCACAAAAGAAGAATTTTATCCACTTTTTCCTTTACTGCCCCAAATTTGCATATGCACTTTAGGATTCGGATTTGGTTCAGTATTCAGCCGAATCATTCAGGATTTGGCAGAATCCCAAATAGTGGATTTGGTGCATCCCTACTATAAACATGCCAAACGCCCAGGCTACACATAACCCCTCACAGATTACTGACACCTTCCACTCATACTATACATCACTGTACAACCTACCCCCATCAAACTTATCTTCACAAAAGGATGACCTCTCACAACTAAATCAATTTTTAAAAAACTGTAACTTGCCCACATTATCCACAGAGGAAACAGAAGAACTCAACAAAGAAGTCACCACAGAAAGAAGTCAAACCCAAAGGCACACCTGAAAATGAATGGGAACACAAATGAAGTACTTAAGTATAACTTTGACATCTTCTTACCAAAAACTGTACAAATCAAATTATATCCCACTGGTGAAACAACTTGAAACAGATATGAAAGAATGAAAAAAAAAACATATCTCTTGGCTGGGATGAATAGCAGCTGTAAAGATGAATATATTACCTAAATTGTTATACTTTTTTGAAACTTTGCAGATAAGGGTCCCCACCACAATGTTACACTATGGGCCAAATTTACTAAAGGGCGAAGTGACTAACGCTGGTGAAAATTCGCCAGCATGACATCATTTCGGAACTTTGCTGACTTACTAATGGTAGGCAAATTTGCGCCGTACCAAATGAAAGCAACTACGCAAATTTATTAAGATGTGGATTTTACTGAACGTTATCTCTTGTGCCAGACTTGCCTTCGCCACCTCAGACCAGGCGAAGTGCAATAGAGTAGATAGGAGTTCCTCAAAAAATAGTTGAACATTTTTTCCCAAAAAATGCTAGCATCTTTTCCTTTTTTCAGGGTGATAGGCTGCAAAAGATTGTACTTTTTTTTGGGGGGGGTATCTGGCTTCCCCCGTACATTTCCTAAGATATGGCACATAAACTATACACTGGGCTCATGTGTAGGGCAATATAACAACTCTATTTTATTAAGGTTTCCCGGGCTTGTGTAGTGCAATGTATTTGCTACAACATATTCGTCCATTGAACTTTAATTTCCCGCCGTATGCAAATTAGGCAATGCTAGCGCAACTTCACTTTAATTGCCACAGTAACGCTAGCGCACCTTTGCCAGCGTTCGGCGCCCTGGACGCAACTTCAGATTTTAGTGAATTAGCATTGTCCTGGCGAATCTACGCTTGTTGAAGTGTTGCACTGTAAGTGAAGCAGTCGCTGGGGGATTTTTGGTGGTTAATAAATTTGCCTCTATATTCAAAAGCAAATAATGTGCTACATATGGAACACCACTAAAATCAGAATTCCTAGGTCAGTTCTGACTGCTAATAGGAATCAGGGAGGCCTAGCAGTCCTAGACATGGCAAATATTATGAGGCGGCCAAATTTAAGACAAACCAATACACTTTACAATGTCTATCTGGACCCAAAATACAAGATCAGCACCCATCCCTCACCATTCTCAATACTCTCGGGGTGAAGGCCAACCCTGACTTCCGCCCCAGGACACATATATGAAAAATTGGGAAACAATTATGGGACAGGAATGGTCTATACAGCAATGGAATACCCTATGGGAAAATGCACGCAAAATTGTAACATGCATCCAGCAGAAATAAAACATTTATAAAGTAATGATGAAATGGTACCTAACCCCAGATAGACTAGCTAAAATATTCCCACAGGCAAACTCAAACTGCTGGAGGGGTTCCACAATGAAAGGCTCACTTAGCCACATATATTACGGACCTGCTCCAAAATAACAGAATTCTGGAAAGAGGTATCTGATCTAATATGTAAGGTTATGTAAACTACATTAAACATTGAAATGCCTCACTTGTTATTAGCCCTTCCAATCCCTACGTTTACAAAACCTGCCCAGAAGATAGCCAACCAAATTACAACAGCGGCTCGCATAGCATTAACCTCTAAGTGGATATCCTCAATGACTCCCACCATAAAAGAGGTTATATCTAGGGTCGAAAGTAATAAAAGGTTTGAAAAATGACAGCCAGAATAACAAACACGGCTCAACAATACATAAAAGTATGGCAAATCTGAGAAGAATATGCAGCAAGTTCACAGAATGCAGGGGATATAACCGGTAACCTTAACCATTGCACAGTAACCCCACCAGATAACGAATAGAGAGAGGTCAGACAATAATCTACTCCCATCCTCACCTCTCAAACAAGTAATAATCTAGACCATGGAGATTATTAATATGTAGCATATTATCCATTAAGGATATGTATGCTGAAAACTTAACGGTTACAGCTGTATTGTTTTTTTTTTTTGTTTTGATTTCATGTTTCTTTTCTTTTGTGGATATTCATGACAAAAAACAATAAAAAATATAAAGTTACAAAAAAAAAAAAACAATTAAATATAAATTATGAGCAGTAGATAGACCCTAAGTTAAACCTAATAGATGTATACAAATGCAAACCAATTAAAGTTGCATTCACTTCTACCAGCTATTTTATCTGCTGTGTATGTACAATCTTTCTTATTTCCATGTTATTATTTTGTGTGTTTAATTTCTGATGTTGATGTAAAACAACCTTAATATATTGTGAATGGATGGTAAGGTCAAGACCAAGATTTATAGAGGTGTTTAAGAATAAAAAAAACATGGAAGCTTATTTGAGCTATTTTCATTGCTATTGAACTGCTTGTAATGAATGAAAGAAAACATAAATCATTTAAGGGAGTTTCAGTTTAGACAGCCCAGATACTTTTGTGTTTTGTTTTCAATTATTATTCTTCATTATTTTTTAATTTATTAAAGTCTGAATGGCAAAAACTCAAAAAATAATTTTTTACTATAAAATCCGAATTTTTCACCCGAGGGTGTTAAAAGTCAGAATAAAAAAGTACTCCAACTCAGACCTGCCAAGTTCATGTAGAAGTCAAAGGGAGAAGTACCAAAGATATCCTGATGTGAGCTGGGTTTTGTGCAATAATCTGAAGATTTTGTGCTTTTCAGGCAGAAAATGCGAAAAATGTGTACTATTCGTTTTTTCGTGCACAGAAACTTTTCAGAAAAATGTATTGATAAATTAGGGGGAAAATCTATGCAGATTCAGTTGGAGAAGTTTTCAGAATTTTGATAAATAACCCCCTTAGTGTTATGAACAATGTTTGCAAATGTTTCAGATACTGTTTACAACTTCGTTTCATGTAACTCATGCACTCTGTGGGACTTGTATTGAGGAGCACAGAACACACAAATCTTTAGATTCTAGTCTTCTGGTCATCCATCATGCCCTTGACTTTGCAGAAGTAGAACATATAGCAGATTTGTGATAACTGCTCTAACAATGGCTGTCACTTTGGATCCCAAAGTCCAAAGAAATTAGGGAAGCACTTAATCCACTATTTTGGATTCGGCCGAACTCCCGAATCCTTCACAAAAGATTAGTTTGAATACCAAACCGAATCCAAACCCTAATTTGCATATGCAAATTAGGGGTAGGAAAGTGAATACATTTTTTACTTCCTATGTCTTGCGATTTCCCTCCCTGTCCCTAATTTGCATATGCAAATTAGGAGTTGGATTCGGTTCGGCCAGGCAGAAGGATTCGGCTGAATCTGAATTCTGCTGAAAAAGGCCGAATCCTGGCCGAATCACAAACCGAATCTTGGATTCGGTGCATCCCTAAAAGAGATGAAGAAGGGTTTTGGAAAAATTATGTTTAATACACTATTAAAGTAAATTAGTTTTTCTAAAAACAGAAATCAGCTGCATATTACGTAATTCCATTCTCCATTAGGTTTGACACCATTAAAGGAAAAGTATCTATAGTAAATGTTAATGCAATATTACATTATTACAATTGACTGTGCATTTAAATTATTTTAAAAAAACTGAAATCCCTTTGTCCTATACCTTGAAAATGTACATTATTTGTGATTTATTGTTAAAAATAAGTAAACAGAGAGATTAAAAGAGTTAAATTATTTGAGATCTAGTAAATCTATGCACATTAGTGATGAGCGAGTCCTTATGGTCTTCTTTCTCTCATCATCCTTTACAATTTTTTCATTCCTCTGCACATAATTTTACAATATATTTCCCTCCTTCGGAAAAGAAGCATGCCATTTTGTAAATGGGTTGAGAGCAGGGGTTCAGTTTTGCTATTCCCTGCATTGGATTTGTACCCTGGATACAGAAAGAATGAGGAATCACAACAACAGAAACTTGAAAATGAAAATCCAACATTATATGCCTACATACAGGGCCGCCATCAGAGGGGCAGGGGGGACATCTGTCCCTGGCCCGGTGGATTAGGGTCTTATGGGGGGGCGTGCTTTACTCACTTATCCAGGGACAGGCCCTTCTGCTGTTAGAGACACAGACACAGGTAAGGAGGGGCGGAGCAATATTCCCTGTATCTCCTTTGCCTTATGCAGCTTTCTGTACTGCTTGTAATATATTGTGCTGTCACCTTAAGCTAGGAACAGCAGCTGGTCACATGTTCTGTTCTTCCTGTGCTGAGAGTGTTAGACAAGACTAAGCCACCATTTTTACAGTGTGATGTTATATGTTGCTGTGTTAACTCTTAGTAAAAGTTATTCTCTACAATATCAGTTCCTGTGTGCCTGTGCTTTGGTTCACTGCCTTACCCACATGCTTCAGAGTTCCTGAAAAGCCAGTGTAAGGTACCTGAATAGAGTTAATAAGGGACAAGACACTGCTCGTTTCATTTTCAAAGTTTAAGTCCCGGCAGAGCTGCACTGTGATTGGATAGTCTGGAGGGGAAGTTCAAAATTCACCCTCTAGTTTAACCAATCCCTGTGTAGCTCTGCCTGGACTTAAACTTTGAAGATGAAACGAGTAGTAGAGAAAGCTGCATAAGGCAAAGAAGATACAGACCGTTACGTCAATGGAGAAATTGGAACTGGGGAAGGCGGCACAGTGAATAGACAGGGTGGTACATGTGATTTAAAAGGGATCTGTGGCCAGAACTTCTGTAAATAATATATCATATAATGAATCTTAGTTATATTGCTTTTAATTCATTTATTGCTGTTCTGTATAAACATATGTTAAACTTACACCTATGACTTTACTCAAGCGTGAACTATTTTGTCTTCAGTCATTCCCCCACACCCTTCCATTATGCAGCAACATTACTGTAGGAGGCCACATACAGAATAGGTGCAATAAGAAGGAAGCTGTTTCCCACAGTTCCTCTTGCACCCTTCAACTTCCAATCCCAATTCCACCAATACTTTAAATTGCCTACTTATCAAACAGGCAGCCTTCCACTTGCTCCTTACTTTGCATGTATACATTGGTACCAGGGTTGCCAGGTCTAATTTTCAAAACCAGCCAAAGTCGGCAACAAAACCAGCCCAAAACTATCCAAGAGGCACTTTAAAGGGAAGGTTCACCTTTAAAGTAACTTTTAGTATGTTATAGAATGACCAATTCTAAGCAACTTTTCAATTGGTTTTCATGATTTCTTTTTTTATAGTTTTATTTGCCTTTTTCCTCTGACTCTTTACAGATTTCAAATGGGCATTGCTGACCCCTTCTAAAACAACAAATGCTCTGTAAGGTTACAAATGTATTGTTATTGCTAATTTTTATTACTCATCTTTCTATTCAGGCCTCTACTATTCATATTATAGACTCTTATTCACGTCAATGCATGGTTACTGGGGTAATTTGGACCCTAGCTACCGGATTGTTTAAAATGCAAAATGTCTCAAAATATCAATCTACATCATACCAAAAGTTATCTCAAAGGTGAACAACCCCTTTAAATGTAGCCCAAAAATAGCACAATATGTGCAGTGAAAAAAAAATCTAAAAAATAAATGTATATATGTGAAAATACAACTTTTTCAAAGTTTCGCAAAATTTTCCATGAAGCAAAATCACCAGGGTGATAACTAGAGAGGGGGGCCCGGGAGATAGAGGGGCCCCAGAAGGCCTAATACATATTTCAATAAATATAGGTAAAACAGGTCAACCTCTAGACATTTTGATGGCCACCAGATTTTTTTCCCCAAAATTGTTTGAAATTGAAGAAAGTCACTGGAAAATGCTTAAGGAGACTGGGGTACAGAGCCCACAATCTGGTAACTCCTGAATTCTACACAAGTCACTCCCATTGCATGCTGGGTATTGTAGTCTTACATTAAACTACATTTGAAAACAATAAAAAAGAAAGAAATAGTCAGTCCTTTGGATTCTCTTTAAAAGCCGGTCTCTTTACAGTCTCTCCAAACTGCTCCAAAACAATCCACCAATAGTAGGACCAGCGCCTGTGGCAATAAAGAGTTAAAAACCAATATGGTGCAGTATTTTTGATTCAAGTGGCGTCACCCAGTGATAGTAGACTATAATGGGTGTCTATTCCTCCACCTTTCCTGTTTGCTCCATGACTCAGATGAGAAGGGAAATTGGTAAGTATGTATCTTTTTAAAACTCCTTCACCTTTAAGGGATTGAATCCACCAATAGCTAAAGTGCCTACTTACAGACTTAAAATTTCAATATATCACATAACCACATGTGGATGTAAGATTACCAGCAGCCGTCCCCTCACCGAATAGTAAAATTGCCTACTTACAGACAAAAAGGGTAAATTCAGCATATAATCTTAACCGTACATAGATCCTCCTCCTGTTACACACGTCCCTCCGTTGTTTCAGTGCAAGGAGCAAAGATTTAAAAAGGAAAATAGTATAGTCCTGCTTTTATTTTAAAATAAAGGACTACAAGATCAAGGTCGCAGTATTCCCAAGGAGTGGACAGAGATATACACAATCTGGCAGCACCACAGAATTGGGACACAGCACCTTGTATGGACTAACTGCGATGATTTTAACAAACACATGTGAGTGTAATATTGGTTTTATCATGTTTTTTTAAAATAAAAGCAGGACTATACTATTTTCCTTTTTAATTCTTTGCTCCTTGCACTGAAACAACGGAGGGACGTGTGTAACAGGAGGAGGATCTATGTACGGTTAAGATTATATGCTGAATTTACCCTTTTTGTCTGTAAGTAGGCAATTTTACTTTTCGGTGAGGGGACGGCTGCTGGTAATCTTACATCCACATGTGGTTATGTGATATATTGAAATTTTAAGTCTGTAAGTAGGCACTTTAGCTATTGGTGGATTTAATCCCTTAAAGGTGAAGGAGTTTTAAAAAGATACATACTTACCAATTTCCCTTCTCATCTGAGTCATGGAGCAAACAGGAAAGGTGGAGGAATAGACACCCATTATAGTCTACTATCACTGGGTGACGCCACTTGAATCAAAAATACTGCACCATATTGGTTTTTAACTCTTTATTGCCACAGGCGCTGGTCCTACTATTGGTGGATTAAACTACATTTGGCTGGTTTCCAAAGTACAAACCAGCCAAAGGCCCAAAATGTAGCCCGTCTGGGCTTTAAATTAGTAGCCCAATTTGGCTGGAAACCAACCAACCTGACAACCCATGCAAGGCAGTCTGCCTGACTGGTAAGCTATAAAGAACAGTAACAGCACCATTTTTGGAAGCAGGGAAGTGGGGACTGGAGTTTACTGGGGCAGGGGTTAGCTGGGCAACCTGAGAGGGGAAGGTGGGCTGTGAAAAGGCCCCTGGCTATTCTGCAGGACACAAAATGCAGGTTTTTATGACTAATAGAGCCCCATAATAACAAAAAAGTGTTTTATTTTTTAACCATTGGGACCCTTGGGGGGCCCATAAAATTTTGTTGAATGGGACCCCATGATTGTGATGGCAGCCCTGCCTACATAGAGAGTACTGATCTTCCTATTAGTTTACTTTTATAAGCCTCTACACAACTCCAGGGTTTTGGGGAACCCTTTCTATAATCATGTCAGGACCTGCTCAGACTTTGTTTGATAAATCTTTATTACAGGCTGTCGTTTACACCTCATTGTTGTGCTGTTGGGGAAAGCTCTATTTCACGCATCATGCAATTATATATTCGAGTTATAAATACAGAGGCAATGCATCTAATTCTAGACACATCATTTAATTCAGGGGAAAGGTTAATATTTTCAGTACATTGCACCAAGGAATCTTTTGACAACAGCAATCCAATTTTTACCTGGGCAATTCCGTCAAGTTTACAGCTATAATTTTACTTGTGTAACACATTCACAACAAAGGTCATGGCATTTAAGAAACCAATAACATTGAATGTGTCCTTTTAATAAACATTAAAGATTTAGAAAACATGGGAAGGGAATTTTCCTTTGCATGAAAGAAAATGAGGAGGAGGGAATCACTATAATTTCCTTGATCTTTGACCAACCAGCTGTAGGACTATAGGGATACAGAAACAGAACACTGGGTTCTTTATATGGGTAGGGCAGAAATAGTATTTGCCTATATGATAGGCTTCTCATCAGCATTTACTTGGCTAATTCAGGGTTATACATTTACTGCAGCCCCCTCAGTATGATTGTGCTTACACTGAAAAGGTATCAAATGATCATAAAGGATTCTCAATATCTATAATCAACTGAGTCTGTGCTCTCTCTCTCTCTCTCTCTCTCTCTCTCTCTCCATTTTTTTTACCTACATTCTAGCTTAAAAAATGCTTGTTTTGAAGTTATAATTTGAGTTTGTGAGTTTTTGCGCAAAAAAAAACATTTTATTTTGGAAAAACACAACTTTGAATGTTGATAAATCAGTCCTAAATGGGCCCATTTATCAGCAATCAAACTGAGATTTTTTTCTGCATATCAGGAAAAATTCTTGATTTTTCTAAAGCTCTAAAAATTTGAATTTATCAATTAAAAAACAACGAAAGCCTTTCACGCCAAACCTCGCCAAAAGTTGTCGAGGCGCTATAGATGTCAATGGGAGGAGCACTGATCATATTGGACCATTTTTAATCCAATTAGAATAAAAGGGGTTTTGGGTTTTTTTCCATTACAAATTGTCCAAAAAAACGAATTTATAAAGCTTTTCTTGGTATCTGGATTTTTCCCCAGTTGCTCAGTGCTTTTTTTCATTCTTATTTTTTATAATCTGAACTTTAAAAAAATTCATTAACAATTGTGGTTTTAGAGTTTGTGGGTTTAGTCCTGGTTTCAAAAACCTCTAAAATCACTAAAAACCAACCTTTAACAAATAAGCCTCCACGTGTGTCCCTGTATTACTTCAAGGTGTGATAAAGAGCCATCTTGTGTAGAAACTTCTGGAGGTGATTTCAGAACCACCCCACAACCATTCCCCATTATACCCCTGTCTAGTATATAAATGTGGGAGACTACCAGATATATAAGAGGTTTTATATGTCTGTAAGTGTTAACTTGGGAGATAAAATGTCTAGATAAATGTGTATGTACATGTGATTGTGAGAGAAACAGGTAGGACAGATGACTGCGGATAAATGAGTATGGGAGCATGAGATTCTGCAGGCAGGGTTACATGTGCATGAGTGTGCAACAGAGTCTATGTGCAAGTGCCTTTGTGTGTGTGTTTGAGATAAGTTGCATGAGTGTGCATGAAAGAGAGGTATCAAGAGAAGGGTGTTTTGTGATAGACTGACTTCCAGGAATATGAATATCAGTGTGTGAGTTTGGTTGGGTGTTTTGATACCTGTATGGATATTGACATCCCTGTTAAAAGACAGATATTGGCATGCAATGCTATTGTTACAGCAATAGAATATTTTTCTGAAAATGAGCTCCTTTCTCATTCAATGCAAAAGTTTCCTAAACACGGTGCACTTAATGTCATTCTGCATAGACAGGAAAACTTCTGGAAATGTATTTTGGATTTCACCAATAGGGATGTAGCGAACTGTTCGCCGGCGAACTAGTTCGCGCGAACTTCGACTGTTCGCGTCCGCCGAATGTTCGCGAACGTCGCGCGACGTTCGCCAATTGGTGTTCGCGTTCGATTCGAAGTAAAATTTCGTTCGACCATTCGACCATTCGACCATTCGATCGCTAAAATCGAATGATTTCCATTCGTTCGAACGATTATAAGCATTCGATTGAATTAAAATCATTCGATCGAATAGCTTCGATCGTTCGATTCGAACGAAAATCCTTCGATCGTACGAATAAAATCCTTCGATCGTTCGATCGAACGATTTTATCGAGCGTTCGAAGTTCGCGAACTGTTCGCGAACTGTTCGCTTTTTTGCCGGTGTTCGCGAACGGTGTTCGCGAACACATTAACGGCAGTTCGCTACATCCCTATTCACCAACATAAGACAAAATAATATTAGACATGATGAGTAATAAAAGGTTATGAATCAGCATGACAAGACAAATCTACAAGCTTAGAGCAAACCTGTATGCTGGCTCTCACTGAAATATATTTAAATATGAACCAAATATTTTTTATGCTGTATTTAGAATATCATAATTATATTTGTGAATGCTATTTTTAATATGCTCCGCGATAGTCAGGCAACTCCAAGCCAGAACTTGCAACACTCTCTGTATACCGCAGTTCAGCGCTGGCCGAATCACCCAACGGAGTCGCTACAGTTTTCTTTAAAAAGCTGCTTTTATTCAACACAGTATGTGGTTACATCGGCAGTGGGTAAGTGGTAAAAACGAACGCGTTTCGTGTCCTTAATGTCGGCACTTCATCAGAGTTCAAAGTGAATCACGTGATATCCTATTTAAATAGGCTATCTGATGCATATATAATCAGCCATGTGTGCGAGAAAATGGTTATATGTAAATCCGCATCAGACGCTCCATTAAGTGTAATTAATTGTGGCAAAATATATTAAATGCAATAAAAAGATATTATATCAAAAAGTGCATCAATCAGTAAAAAGTGTTTAAGGAATATTTAGTGATTATTTAATGAATATTTAAAGTGTCCGTGAGTAATAAATATAAATTTAAAATAGTTTTTAATTTTAATACACACATTTCCAATAAATTTTATTAATAGTAAATTTTGGTTAAACATTTGATATCCCACTATTATTCTAATTCAATTTAGTATCACTCTCAATTGATCCCAGTATAAATTGATTAAGTATTTAAATCACCTATTTTCCAATTCAAATAGCATAAGTAAAAACAATATATTATGGGGTCATTTTGTAAAAAAGAGGAATATATGTATTCCGTTATATCTTAATAATATTTATCTCTGGTTAATTTATTTGCAAACTTAACGGTGTATATATATATATATCCTCTTAGATTGATCACTTCTGACACACGTGAAACATAAATCATTTATCAATGTTATATCACATCATATACTTCCTATCATATTGTGTGTGTGGGGGATGTATAAATTACCATATATATGTCATATTTTTCAGCAGAACTAATCCCATGCGCAGACTGATAATATTGCAAATATTGTCAATATACATATATTTTTTATACGGCCACTGTGTGCAAGCTAGGATATCTCCCCTTCTATCTCTCTGTCTATAAAAGATTTTACATCACATTCTTTATTAAGCCCTTAAAGTTTTTAAAGAAAACTGTAGCGACTCCGTTGGGTGAAGCGCTGAACTGCGGTATACAGAGAGTGGAGCAAAAACAATGTTGTTTCTGAAAGGTCTTATCTGAATCATAGTCATATTAATTGAATTGTATTGAATAATAGATTTTATGGGGCTTAAAAATCCAGAGCTCAGTGTTTGGAGACCAATATAACCCCTATAGTAACTAAAAGAAGTAGGATGTACACAAATGCCCTTTATTGGGTAATGAAATCAATATTTATCGATTAAATTAGATTAAAGATTAATTTTAAAAAATTGTTACCAAAAATGTTACATTATTGTTAATTTAATATTCATCTGATCACAAAAAAAATAAATTTGGCAATCATAGTGCACTATTTTGTATTGGGTTAGCAAATCTGAGTGCTCCCACTTATAAAAATAAATAGAAATATGGAGAAAAAAAATAAAAGCTCAATACTCACGTTAGATGACATCCTATAGTTGAGTTCTTTGTTCCTTTAAGACAATTTTTACTGTTCTTAGTGATCCATTATATATATATATATATATATATATATATATATATATATATATATATATATATATATATATATATATCCATTATATATATATATATATGATATCAAAACAGGGGGGTTGTGGGAGCACTCTAAAGGCTTTAAACTATATATATATAAGTATAATAAATGCTATTGCATATGTACCCAAATAAGGGTTATTTGTTACAAAGTTATGATCATAAAATTGATAAGCCACCATACCACGTCAAGGTAAACCCCGAATGGTGGTCCCTAGCTTGTTTTATTTTTTATGTGCATTCTAGCATTACCTGTAATCAATGTCCATTGAACGCTGTTTTTTCACTGAGGGCTAAATCCTCCCCAGCCAGCAATCAGGCTTTTAAAGGAGAGATATTCCCAAAACAAACGGCCAATTTTAAAAGCATAGGATCACCACTAGTTTAAAGGGGGGGTATGGGGTGCTACAACCACTGAAGCTATGCCACAGCTTCCGGCTAAATATACAATATCAAAACAGGGGGGGTTGTGGGAGCACTCTAAAGGCTTTAAAGTATATATATATATATATATATATATATGCTATTGCATATATATATATATATATATATATATATATATATATATATATATATATATATATATATATATATATATATATATATATATATATTGACAAACGCTCGCACTCTAATCCAGTCTTGAATTCGCTGCTGGGTCAAAGCTTTAGCATATAGGAATTATTTAAACTTGTGCATCCAACATTTCGGCCCATGCCTGGGCCTTTATCAAGGATCAGGATATATATATATATATATATATATATATATATATATATATATATATATATATATATATATTTCATTAGGACATCAACATATTTTATTTATGGGGAAGCTGACTTATAATGACCTGTTAATGTAAACAAATGTGCTCTGTGGAGACAAGTATTCCTCATTCCTATTAGCATATGCCAGCCATCTGACAATAGGAATGTCTGCAAACAGAAATGATAAGAAGGCAATTAAGACAGATGCATATGAATAGTGGAGAAATATATATATATATATATATAATTTGTAATGGAAATTCTTGCATATCACTCTGCAAACAAATTCAAGTTTCATTGCTAATGGTTTTAAAATAACATTTTCATATTTTTGCAATTGGGAAATTTGTAACAACCTTGTAAACAAAAAATCTAACTTTTGAAACATTCAATAAAAAATTCAGTCAAAACAAGTTTTAAAAAAATAATGCTTCATTGAAGCAAGTACTAGATAGAGTACACTAAACTATTGTTGTTGCCCACAAAATTCTAGCCCACTGTTGGAGTGCGATAATTGTAAATTGCATCTAAAGGTGGCCATAGATGTAACAATTATGATCTTTCCTGGAAAAGATCTTTCCCAGAAAGATTGTTTATTTCAATACACACGTGTAGAGCTGAATCGTTAGATATACAGGTAGAAATTCTACCCAAATTCTACCCGTATCTGCTGATTAAATCACACTAAACAGTGACCTATGTTCAGGTGCCTTCAAAGGCACCAGGGACCATCTTTTTTCCTACATCCTAACTAACCCACTTTAGCCACTCATATCCTTCAGCCTCAAATTTCTAGGGAGGGACTTTCTGCCTACAAAATCATGTTTACTCTCCTGGTCGACTCTTGAGTAACACAGAATGATATATAAGAATATTCTAAACTATTTGGCCTAACTGTCTAAAACATTGTTTTCAAAAACATACATTACATCCGAATCATATAAAATATCTGCTGAATGTGCATGATCATCCCTGCACTTTTCTAAACCCCCATTTCTTTCACTACTTACCCATCATACCACAAATTAAACACACCATAGAACAGTGCATTTTGAAACTGTATTGCATAAATGACAATATATTGACATTAACATGAACAGATGGATATTAAAAACCCTTATTGGCCCTTGGCAATATGACGCTCCCCACAAAAAGTTGCATTCTTCTCATATCTACACCAGTCACCACTGGACGCCTATACCCAGCATATGCCACTAACATCCTGGCCCCTATGGATATGCAGGGGCTCCAGCTACCAGAATGTACCATGTAGCCTTAATTTGAGAAAATGGAACCCTCCAAACCAAAGCAAGCCCTTGATTAACTGATACAGCTGGCTGCTTTTTAAAAACCAATTGCCCACAGTGCCAGGGGCCCCAGTGCCCCACCTAAAGTTGTGGCAATAAACCCATATTCCTAAATTTTCTGTCTCCAAGCTAAGAACCATGCCCTTGGTTGCCCTGTAATTACTCTTAGCAATCCCCACTCCTCTTTACAACCAATTAGCATAAAGAAGCATCACAGGGCAACGAACGGCTTGACCACTCGTGTTGTTCCTAGGGTGATCATGGGTCTTCCCCGTTTATTCTTTTCTAATTATTTACTTATTAAATGGGGAAAACTGGACATCTATTACAGACCAGCTATTTGAAACTAGGACAATAGAAAATAGATAAACAACAATACCATTATAAACAGTATAAATATGCATACAGACAAAATATAAAATGTCAAAACAAAAAAGTTTCAAGAAAATACAGCTGCATACATTAAGCAAGATAATACAAAAGGTACCCTGGCAATATAAGATGCCTTTTCTAACAAATAACAGAGGATGAGTATGCAGCATTTTAGATGGACAAGCTCAAAAACATCACTCTGGTCAATTGCTAGAATCCCAAAGGGACGAGGGAGATTAAAAAGAGAGCAAGAAACAAGGTATGTGATTTTGGGGAGGGGGTGTTATTAAGAATCCTTAAAGTTTGATCGTAAAAACGATTACTTAGCCTTTAAGGCTCTGAAACCTTGTCTATATGCATTCAGTACCTTAAAATCTGTGGTTTCGCATATGTGAGACTTTTCAGATCAAAGCAAAGCAGTATGACTATATCTGCAGATTATTGCTAATAATTCATAAACATGTTAAAAAAATTAAAAGGGAACTCCACAAAACTATAACTTAAGCTTTTTTCATGATTTTTAATGGTTTTTGACAGTTCCCTAAGCCTAGCCCCCTGCTCTTCTGCAGATCTTTCTGACTACTTTGCTGAGCTGGCTGACTACTATCACTTTGTATCGACAGTCATCTGTCCTTAGCTTGCATCTTCCAAACCAAGCAATTCCCTGCACATGTGATTTCAATAAGGAATGGAACATCTTTGTGCAATGCATTGTGGGTTATGTAGTTCCTGTATGCTGTCTGTAAACTGTGGAGAAGTTGTTACAATTTGTAAAATCAGTGTTTAGTCCCTCCTTCCCTGCCAGGATTTCAAATGACGCAGAAAGAGAAGAACTGTTGGATTTCAGCATAGAAAATGGCATTTATTTATACTTTTTGAAGAAACGGTTAACTGTGATGGGTATATTAGGGGTTTCTGTGTTATGTGGGCCTCTTTATCAAATTTTGGTTTGAAATTGGTTTTAAATATTCTGTGTGGTTACTTTCACTTTTTTTGTTTGCAGTACTATAATATGAGCTTACTGAGTTATTTTCAATGGCTCACAACCCTATGCATTAAAGGGGTGGTTCACCTTTGAGGTAACCTTAAGTATGTTATAAAATGTCTGTTCCTAGCAACTTTGCAACAGTCTTCTATAAGGCTACACATGTATTACTCATCTTTCGCTTCAGGCCCTATACTATCCATAGCCCAGTCTCACATTTAAATCAATGTATGGTTGTTAGGGTAATTTGGACCCAGAACTTGCAATCTGCTCATTCATCACCAAACCCATCTTAACATTTTCCCACCTTTTCATCTACCCAGTAAAATAGCCACAGCTTGAACTGCAATTAGCCATCTCTAGTGATACAGATGAAGCCACTTGGATTTGTGAGTTAAATGCGTCATGACTCAGGGGTAATTGAAGAAACTGTGTTATCTTAAGTCATCTTAACTCATTTAATGCATTTAACCTTTTCATTAGCATACCAAAGCTCCATTGTTCACAATGGTGAATGCTTTAATTAGATGGGATGTTGTGACACAGTTTTCTGTGTTAAATGAGATAAATGGGATATCTGTGTTTAGTTATTCTGTGTCAAACAGACAAACCAAAGTGGCTACATCTGTAGGTGAATTAGTCACGTTTCGCCATGAAATTCGAGACTTTCCCGCGAAATTCGCAAAACGGGTAAATTTTACACCGGCGAAAGTTGACGCTGGCGCCCATTGAAGTCAATGGGTGTCCGTTAATCTAAATGCTAAATTGTCGCCCGCATCTAAACCGTCACCAGCATCAAAAAAACTTTGATACCAGCGAATTTACATGCCAAATTAGCAAACTTATTTGCTGGCGGCTAAATGCAGAAATTTGCGGTGAATTTGCGCCTTCTCCCTTACCCCTTACCTCAGGTTACAGAGAGGGGTGATACCTGCCTGCTTTCTGAACTTGAAGGTAAAAGAAACATGCACTTTCTATCCATTCTATTTAAAAGCTACCCCTTACTAACTTTTCCCCTACAAATTCCATAATACCCATAAGACTACCCCTTCATAAAATTTCTATTCATCCCTTGGTAATGTCCCTCTGCTCCACCTGTCCCATTACCCTTTCCTCATCTGTGCCCTGAAGCACTTCTATAAACTTGCCTAGAACCCGCATATAGTTACATAGTTAAAATGTCAAATCAGGTTGAAAAAGGGCAAAGTCCATACATACACCCCTCCATACCTTGCACGTCTCTGCACTCTCTCCAGCTCATTTATATCCCTCTTAAGGACTGGAGTCCAAAACTGCACTGCATACTCCAGATGAGGCCTTACCAGGGACCTATAAAGAGGCATAATTATGATTTCATCTCTTGATTTAATGCCCTTTTTTATGCAAGACAGAAGTTTATTTGCTTTAGTGGCCACAGAATGACACTGCCCAGAATTAGACAACTTGTTATCTACAAATACCCCAAGATCATTCTCATTTAAGGAAACTCCCAACACACTGCCATTTAGTTTACAGTTTCCCAACTTAGACAAATCACTCTGCAAAGTGGCAGCATCCTGCATGGAACCTATAGTTCTGCACATTTTAGTATCATCTGCAAAAATAGAAACAGTACTTTCAATGCCCACCTCCAGGTCATTAATAAACAAGTTGAAAAGCAAGGGACCAAGTACAGAGCCCTGCGGTACTAACAACACTGGTCCAATTAGAAAATGTTCCATTTACCACCACTCTTTGTAGTCTATCTTTTAGCCAGTTCTCTATCCAGGTACAAATACTATGTTCCAGGCCAACATTCCTTAATTTAACCAATAACTATGTGGCACTATATCAAATGATTTAGCAAAGTCTACGTAAATCACACCGTACTTACCTTCTCATAAAAAGAAACTAAGTTAGTCTGGCAAGATCTATTACGCATAAAACCAAGATATACGGTAACATAACTGTGCCAGCATAAGTATTACTTTTACTAAACCAAGCTACATTTTCTTTTTACAAATGAGCTACTGCATTAAAAGTAAATTTATTCTGCCCCTTTCAACCACCATGACAATTTCTAATTAGCAAATAAACTAATTTAGATTAGGTGTTTCTAAGAGAGTTCTTGGCTTCTATTAGATAAACTACTGTATACTGTACTTCTACTCTTATTTTGTTATTCAAACTCATATTTAACCGGTGATCTCAGGGATTTAATTAAGAGCTGCAAATGGGTATAATGATACATAATGGGCTATTAATTATAAGTTGTTTTTATATAATTCATGTTGTTTCAGTTATGTTCCACTGAGAGTGTATGTTACAGGCTGATAAAACATTATACATTAGATGACACTGAAAGATCAGTAATCCTAATGAGTCGGTTAACAGCAATGCCCACGGTAATTGGCAATTTCCTTGTTAAATCCGATGCCACCACAAACTACACTACACATCCTCCATTAGAACATTTGCAGTTCAAGCTATTTACAGATGTAATCGAGCGTGTGCTAATGTACAGTAGCTCAATGAATGGGAAAAAGATGTCAGTGTTAAATACATTTTTTAAAAAGCTGGACTTCAATCCATTTAAACATGGAGATATGTGGAATATGAGCGCATCTTAATAAAAACTCCTCTATGAACAACTTTTTTTTCAAGGCACAGCTAATGTTTAAGCTTAATTGCTTAATACTGAATATTTGAACTCCAAATGTTTAAAGGGACACCGAGCTATAAAATTTCTTTTCTATGCTTAGTACAGAAAACATTATAGGTAGTGATGGGCGAATTTGTTCTGTTTCACGAAAAATTAGAGAATTTACCACGAAATTCGTGAAACTGCGAAAAATATGTGAAACACATTGAAGTGTGCACTAGAGCAAGCTATCAATTGCACCATCTTTTTTCACTGGGTTCCAATGGGTCACTAAATTTACTTGGGTTTGGGAAAGCTACATTAAATTTGTGTAAAGGAAAAATGGTTTGAGAAATATAGTGATTATTTGCATAGCGCATAGTTTTGCCATTAACAGCTTTTAATGTCTCAAAACATAAGTTGGTACAAGTGTACATAGTCAAAAGGAACATGCTTGAGAAGGCTGGAAAAAAAAGACCTCCCCAAGTCTTGCATATGTATTACAAGCTGCGAGTTCTGGAACAGCCTGTGAAGATTCATTCAATGCTCATCAAATCTGCAGAGCAACACATTAGGTCAAGACCAAAACATGCAATATGGTGAATAATTTATCATAGCAGATTTGGGGGTACCAGAGCATTCAATAGCGCAGCAAAGTCAGAAGTCACATTGCTTCTAACTCCATAATGAAATGCTCAGTGTGGAATTGATATAATTAGAATTATGTATGCCAAGTAATATCAACAGCACAATAGGCAATCTCAGTGAACCTTGAATACTAATCAGACAGTCAGAGCTCACGGTGTGGAAAATCAGCCTTTTCCTTCACAATTTGCAGATCATGCAGATTATTTCCTAATCTCCAATTTGCGTAGAAAGCTTTGCAGCACTCTATGGAACAACTGCTCTAAAGTATCCAGAGCACAAATGCACTAATGTAACCACTCTGTATTCTGTTATTACTTTAAGATACTACACCCACTTATCCACAAAAAGTTTTATAGGAATTCTGGATCTTTTCAGGCGCATGTTTTGTGTTTGTGCTTTTGCAGATATATTACTTATATATCACTTTATATATTACTTATCTGTTAATAATCCTACGAGGCACAGGGGAAAACCACAGACACAGTGAGCCTTCTATATACAGTGGATTGTGAATAATGCAATCAACAATCAAATTAAATCCGTAACCCCATTAAGTAGAAGTAAATTATACTTCTAATGTAAGTGATTGTAAACATTATTTCAAATGAGCCTAACTACAACAAATTTATTAAAAAAACTAAATTATGAAAACAATAACCCTCAGCTATAGTATACCATATACTGTGTGTGTGTGTGTGTGTGTGTGTGTGTGTGTGTGTGTGTGTGTGTGTGTGTGTGTATGTATGTATATATATATAGTCAAACACAAGAGTCCTCTGCACTCAACCCATTATCAATATATTTAAGACAGCGACATTTTGTGCATACTGCTACTAAAAAATGCCTTACCCTTTAAACAAAACAGGGATTGTTTGTCCATATATTGCAATATATTTAAGCTGGCCAACTACGTCAAAGTCATCCCATATCTGGCCAGTCCTATGCTCAATTTTATCTGATTCATTAAGAATTCCACTGCATCACCCCACATTCAGTCGCTGTCTTAAAAACTGCAATAAGCAACGTGAAGAAGTTGCAGCTGCTGAAGCGACCTCATCTGGATGTGATGTGAAGAAGCTACCCCAAAAGAGATATCTGAAGAGACCTATCCAGGTGAAGTTTTACACCTGTGGTTGGGTGCGGTCATACTTCCCACTCCTGTGCTTGGGGATTGAACGAAACTGAATGTCACAAAATGCAACAAATACTGACTTGCACTTGGTCCATACGTTGGTCACCTAAAAAGATACATAATTAAGCACAGTCTTATGAACAAGCAGTTCAAGGATTTATAACCTATAAAAGAAAATAACATCTCTGCATATGAAAAGTAAACAATAACAATTTGTCCTACTGTACATATTGCATAGGACCAATGAAGAGTAGCCCATACATATAGACATGGAGATCACTAAACAATTATTATACATATATATTACATCACAATTGGATATTTTGACAGCAAAGAGATTCTCATGTATAACCAAGTTCGTTTACTAGCCAATACACTGGGATTCAGTCGTACATTTACTTTATATTTACCCAATACCAGAACAGGTGCCAAGTACCCTGGTCTCGTGTGACCACCGTTGGGCTTCGGGAGGAGCCCTCAGCTTACTTGGGTGCCACCTGGACAAAGGGGTACAAGGCAAGATGTTCTGGCTAGCAGAGGGGCACGGCAGGTAGCAGAGTCTTTTGGGCCGAAGGTCACAGTACAAATGGAGCAGGCAAGAGAATCGTCAGACAGGCTGGGTCGAGGCAGGCAGATATCAAGAATCGTCAGGCAGGCAAGGGTCAAACCGGGATGTCAATCAAAAAGGGTTAATCAAGAGAGGTAGTCGGTAATCAGGCAAGGGTCAGGATCCAGAAATCAGAATAGTCAAAAGCCAGGCAAGGGTCACAACAGGAATCACAAACAGGTTCAGACAGAAATAGCTTAAGCTCAGAAGCACCAGGAACAAATCCTATCACGGGCAATGACAACTGTGGGAATGCCCCTTTAATACTTTTGAATTTGGCACCATTGCGCACTGACGTCATTACGTCAGCACGCATGCGCCTTTAAATCCGCACTAGGAGAGAGCCGGCACAAGAAGAGGATCGGCGCGGCGCAGCGGGCATCCCCGCCGAGGGGGCTGCAGGTGTCCCTGCCGTCCCCCCACTAGACCACCAGGGTGAGACTTTGTTACAGTCACAAGGTCACAAATTTATATATCTAGTCCTCATAAACATATTTTTCTTTGCAAAAGCTGCATCAATTTCTGTATGATGGACTGTCTGAGTTTGGCAACATTGCATATAGAAGCAAGGCTATCTTTTCTAAATAGGCACCACCTGGGGGGAGAGGGGGCAGGAAAGTTAATATAGCAGCCTTTTCATGCACACTAACAGGAAACACTTGGGGGGCCCCGGATGCCTTCAGCAGAAATTCCTTTCCAGTTCACATATGCACATAATCACAGATGACCTGCCATTCCCCACTGCACATACTCGCTGGTCCCCCACAATCCTTGGCTGCACATGCTCACAGGTCATCCTTGATCCTCCCACCTCACATACTTACGGGTCACCCACAATCCCCCTGATTCTCATAATTCTGAGTAAGTAGGCCTCCTGTGGCTGCCAGGTCTGCTTACTCACGATGCCACTGTACATTAAAGTTTTTTTGTTCAAGTAAAAATTATATTATTTGTAACAAATGAGCCAACATCTCAATGCAGTGGTAGCAATGTTCTAATAATGCTGTACACTTTATCCTAACTCCTATGATAATTCACAAATACATTCTGCTTTTAGTTTCTTACAAAACACATCTTTTTGCACAGTGCATTTCATTGTCCCCCACCGATTACTTTGTGTTCCCCTTCAAAGGCTTCATAATCATTTTTCAGAGAAATTTATGGTGTCAACATACTTTTCTACATTTTATGAAAGAACAATTTTTCTTTTTCGCACTATAAAATATCTTGCACTATAAACAACACTAGAGAATCAGCAACAGGGATTTGTCTGTATGCCAACCACATTTTATCTGTATTTTGAGCACTAGTTACAGCACTGAATAGTTTTGTGCATTTATATAATTTATATCAGTTTTATTTAAATTTGTCAAACTATATATTTTTTAAATTAGAGCCATCTAATTGGACTTTTACAAATTCTCATAACTATGTAGGTGGTTGCAGCATGATTGCGTTGCTTGCAATTCCAAGCTTTACTTGCCTTAAAGGAGAAGGAAAGCTCCAATAAAAGGGGGTGCCAAATGTTAGGGCACACCCTAGGATTGCAATAACTTAAGGTGGCCATACATGGAGAGATCCGCTCGTTTGGTGATGTCGCCAAATGAGCGGATCTCCCTCCGATATGCCCACCTTGAGGTGGGCAATATCGGGCTGATCCGATCGTGGGCCCTAGGGCCCAACGATCGGATCCTAATGATGCCCAAACGGGCGGTCGGATCGCGGGACTGCATCAACGGAGATGCGGCCGCGATCCGACGGGATTTTCTGTCCCATCCGATCGAGATCTGGCCGACTTTTCGGCCAGATCTCGATCGATGAAGCATGTCGGGGACCCCATACACGGACCAATAAGCTGCCGACACGGTCTGTCAGCAGCTTTTATTGGCCCGTGTATGGCCACCTTTACTTGATACTCCAGGCCAGTACTCCTGTTAGCATAAAACTGCACTGGCTCGGGGTACTTGCAAGTCAGCGATCCTCTTCCTCACTTCTTCTTCTTCACAATACAGCTACCAACACATGTGCGGTTGAGCAAAAAAGCCAGCTGTTTTGGGAAAGTCTGTCTTTTAACTCCACTGCACACATGCAGACATGGTAAGAAAGGAAGAGGGCCAGAGCAGTTTTCTGCACTGGCCCTGGATATCAGGTAAGGCATTACAATCTAAGGGGGATGCCCTAACATATGCAGCCACCCATGGATTAGAACTTTCCTTCTCCTTTAATTAGTTAAGAGCAACATTTTTTGCCAGGTGTGGATTTGCAGAAAATTTTCTGCACAAAAAAATACATGGTGGCAAAACACCCATTGACTCCCACGTTTTGCAAAGAGTTGGAGGAAAAAAGCCCATTGAATGCGTTTCACAGATTCAAGTTTTGAGAATTTTTCCACAGTTTCACAGAATTTGTAGTGAAATGGGACAGATTTACTCATTGTTCATCTTAACTACGAGTAAGGTGTCAGGTGCCAAAGAAAAGTCCCAGAAGTAATGTGTTTTTTATGTATCCATATTTGAGAGGGATATGCAGGGGTCCTCTCCCCACTAACCTTTACATTCAGTTTTTACATCCATAGTAACCCACATCCTTCTATAAGACTATGTTTTAAAGATTATACTGTGCAAAGTTTTCTCTTATATAGTAACACACGTTTTACTTGATGAACAGTTATAAAAATATAGAGAAGAAACCATAATATGTAGTGATATCAGCACAAAATAACCAGTGTTTCTTAATTCAGTTCTCTGTCGAGTTCTCATCTGGCTTTGGGACGGATTTGAGCTATTTCGTTTCACCAAAAATTTGCCGCCGGCGAAATGTTGGCGACGCCCATTAAAGTCTATGGGTGTCAAAAACTCTTCTCCCTCATCATCATTCTATAGACCTTCTACCTGGAACCATGACCACTTGGGGTGTATCTATCTGGACTACTATAGTTTATTCAGTATAGTTTATATGAGTGCATGGAAGGGTCAGTATGTGTATGTATGGATGCTGGGTTTCCTGAAATGCACATGTATGTGTTTCCTGCGTCTCCTATAAAGCCTGTAATCTCTTAACAATTGTCTTCTGGACAACCCTCTCCTTCTCTTATAATTTTGATGGCCAGCAAGAATACAAAGTCGAGAAAATTCTGGACTACTGGTCATAGTGGTCTCGTGGCCCTCCCGCTTAGTTATGGAGTGCTATGCTTCTGAATAAAGATGGTGGTACCCAGTAACGTAACTAGAGGGGGTGGGCCCTGGCGCGGGACGTGCTGCCGTGCTGCCGTGCCCCCACGCGTGGCGAAATTGTTTTGATGCGCAGAGAAATGTTTTTGACGTGCAATGCCATAAAAGTCTATGGGCGTCATTTCCACAGTGAAACAGGGAGAAAAAAATCACCCATACCTAGTTTTTATTTTAACAGCTCTTCAAAAGAATTTGTGACTGCTATTAAACTTTCCATACAGTAGAAAGGAAATGTACTGCTATAAGTGCTGATGAATTAGATAGAATAAGACAAAATAGGAGGCTAGCATCTGTCTTTCTCAGTTTGGCAAATGAAGCTGTAGTAATGGATATTGGTTGGTTTCCCTTCTGCTTTCTCAGTGATATTACATTATTGGATGTGCAGGACTGTAACTGAAGTGTAAAGATATCAGAGGAATACAGACTTTATTCAATTTCCTCAGCAAAGCTTTGTACAATGACTTTGAAATTAGATAGCTGTAGAATCGTACATCCCAGAAGAAGGAAGCAATACAGATTTTTTTCCGTTAATTACACACTATTTGTATATTCATAGATGCACTCTGAAAGCATTCAGTGGCTATACTTTATTGAGAAAGGGATACATCAAAATCTGCGTAGTAATGACAGCCAAAATAATGTCTAGGGCTATTTTTAAAACAATCTTACCTGTAATTTCCCATGATTTGTTATCAGTATGTATTAGTAGCAGTGCTGTATTTGTAGCCAAGTTTATGGAAATAAATTTGCAAAAGCGACAAGTCCGTTTTTTGGTTACTGCCCCCCTAGTTTCTACCGCTAAAGGCAATGGCATGTGGGCATTTTGCCCCAGTGGCAGCTTGGTAGGTGGGTACAAAATGGCAGAAAAAGTCCTCCGTTACTCTGTCTATTGTCAGCAAGCATGAGTGAAATTACTTGACAGGCATTTGTCTTTTGAAAATGTGACACAAATTAGGGGATTGGTTGGGGCAAAGGGGGATGACTACATGTCTCCCCTTCCCATCCCTTATGAATACAGAGTTGTTGAAGAGGAAGGTAGTATACATACAGTAGGTGAACACTTGTTGCACTTTGGACACTGCCCTGGTAATCATAACCCCCTTTTGTCTTTAGAACTAACAATTTTGTAATATTACTTTGGAACTTCTAAGCCATCCCTATTAAAAACATTAACATGATTTTTAGTGTCCATTCACCATTTTGGATAAATGATTTTATAAGGGGATCTCATAGACCAATACCCATTTCTAAAAGCATATGATCACTATTAAAGGGAAAGGTTTTGTAACATAGCCTGGTGGTCTAGTGGGGACTAGGGCCCGTCGGGGACCCCGCAGCCCTAATCTTCGTTTAAGGGCTGGTTCCTCTATGGCGTGCGTGATCATTCCCTTCCCAGGTTTACGCCAGCGGCATGTGACATCATTACGTCAAGTGGCTCAAAATTCAAATATTTAAAGGGGCTTTGAACTTGTGATTTATATCTGTTTTGATTCTGGTTTTGATCCTTGCCTGCCTGACTATCCTGAACTCTGCCAATTCTGAACCTTGCCTGCCTGACCATTCTGAATTCTACCGGTATTGACCCTTGCCTGCCTGACTATTCTCTGAATGCTGCCTGTTCCAACCCCGGCCTGATTGACCTTGCTTGAACCTTGTCTGTACCGAACCCAACCTTCTTGACTATGCTTTCTGTCTACTCCTTGAATTGCTGCCTTCTTTCCAAAACCTCGGTAACGACTGTGCCCTTTGCCTGTCCAGAACTCTTGCTTAGTTCCTCTCTTAATAAGACCTGGCGGCATCTGAGTAGCTGAGGGCTCCTCCCGAAGCCAAAGGCGGCTGCTACAGGTGGAAATAGAGCCATGACCGGGAGCCTAGCACTTGTTCTGTATTCAAGGAGCTGATCGTGACAGGTTTAGGGGTGCTTCAACCTCATAGAAACACCTCCAAAAGAGCTACAGTATATAGCACAGTCATAAGCCTAGTATGGCTTATATAGAGTTAATTCTCATTTCTATACATTTGTGGAGTTTATACATTTTATGCGACTTTTTATGCATTATAGTTGGCAAAAATACGTTTGTGGTTTTGGACGTCAAGCTACAAGAAAGTTCGTGTCTAAAATCATGCTTGCATGTATATTATCAAATTTCAGTAAATGTTGTTATAAATAGGGATGGGCGAATTTTTTCGCCTCGTTTCGCTGAAAAAATGACGCCCAAAGACTTGTATGGCGGCGTGCGTCAAAAAAAAGACGCGCGTCAAAACAGTTTCGCCGCGCGACAATTTTTTTGACGCCCATAGATTTTAATGGCCGCCTGCGACATTTCGCCGGCGGCGAATTTTTGGCGAAGCAGGTCAAATTCGCCCATCCCTAGTTATAAAAAATAAACGTGAATCCCATTTTCCTAATGTCCTTATTTTGAATTTAAATTGGATCTTGTGTCTTTAGATATGCTTAAAATAATATTTTAATAATTGATGTTTCTGAGATGATCAAACATCCTATTTTATGGCATATTTATGCTGCTTAATTTAATATGAATCTGATGAATTTTCAGCTCCCTAATATTGTTGCTTCTGAGTAACTTTTGCAAAAAATGCCCTTATGGCTAATTTAACACACACGCCAGACACCTACTAATAAGATGCAAAGGAATCAGAATTTCAATTAGAAAGCATGCAAACGTGGTTTAGCTTCAAAGAAATTGCTCATTAACTTTCTAGGGAAAAATAACAGGTTTCTCCTGCTATATTATTCAGTTTCTTTTGATATGAAAATGCAACAGTAAAAATACACTGATGACAAGGACATCTCAACAACTCCTCGACTGAAGAAAATATTCAAGAAAATGCTTTAAAAATTTCAAGAAAATGCTTTAAAAATGCAAAATGCTAAGTGTGGATACAGAATATATAGAGTGGGAAAATATTTTATGTTTTCTGGGTATTTCATAGGAAGCTTTTGCATTGCAGTAGATGCTGAATTACATCAATTGCCAGTTTGATTTAATGAAGAAAATATATGTAACCTATACACGTATAAAACATTTCCATTTATATAACAGGGCTTCACAGATTTATGGAATATAGGAGAGGTTTATAAAATATACAAACATTTAATGCATTATTAATATGCTGTTGATCAATAGGAATGGTGCAAATACCTCTACAGATATTTATAATAATGAGCAGTTGTGGAAGAGTACTAAAGAGTATTCTTAAAGGGGTTGTTCACCTTTGAGTTCATTTTTAGTGTGATGTAGAGAGTGATGTTCTGAGACAATTTGCATTTGGGTTTAATTTTTTATTATTTGTGGCTTTTGAGTTGTTTAGTTTTTTATTCAGCAGCTCTCCAGTTTGCAATTTCAGCTTGTAGCAATTTCTGGTAGCTAGGGTCAAAATTGCATTAGCAACCATGAATTTATTTGAACTAGATACTGGAATATGAATAGGAGAGGGCCTAAATAGAAAGGTGAGTGATAAAAAGTAGTGCTATACAGCATGTTTCTCTTACTTCCCACTCTAGCTACTGTTAAATTGACCTTTCACTTACAGTATTTTACAGATGTAAAATGAAGAGGTTCATGCCTTTGGCAAAAGAGTCTAGCATTTAAAGCTATTGTTATTGTCATTTTTTTTGCTGGTACAAATACAAAACTACATCTATTTTTAATAAATATAACAATCGATATGAACTGCTAATTGCATTTGTAAATGTTTTGTATTTAACTGCGCTTTTTTAGTATGCCTGCATATGAGCCTACATAATGCAAGGCAACTGCACAGATGCTAGACTGAGAACAAAACAAAAAATCGCAAGTAAAAACACAGTGTTTTTGTTACAAAACAAATATTGGACAAGAAACAGCATAACCTATAGATACAATAGGCAACAGATGTCTTAAAGTACAAAAAATAATTAAGAGAATTGCCGGTAGAATTGAAGAGTGAAGTGTAATTGATATATTCTGTTTTGATAATGCTAAAGAAAATAACAGGGAGTAGAGTATAGATACAGTTAATAAAGTGCTTCAGAGAAACAATATATATTGGGGCTCATTTATCAACACTGGGCAAATTTGCCCATGGGCTGTAACCCATGGCAACTAATCAGATTGCTGCATTCATTGTTCTTCTTGCAGTTGGCTTTAAAAAGATAATCACTCATTGGTTGCTATAGGTAACAGCCCATGGGCAAATTTGCTCAGTGTTGATAAATGAGCCCCATTGTCTTATAAATGCCATAGGAGTTTACAGATGTTTTAGAGGAAAAAAACATTCTGAAAAAAAGAAAGAACAAGCAATCATTTCAAAATGTATTTACTACAGCTAACATATTAAGATGTAAAAAATTAAGAAATGCCCCTGTTATCAAAATGTCAGGTCATATTTACTAAAATGTCTTTATTTTAAATAAAATCACATAATTCTTGTCTTTTGCTAAACGTTCTAAAATGGTCTTGTTACTTATGCTGAAGGAGGCCCCTTTTGAACATTGCTTGAGCCTTTGTGCGCTAATAGATGTTTTCAGGTAAAATGGCACGCCAATAGAGCTGGGTTAGGATTTTACTGTCAACATTAGACAGTTTGACATAATTTTTCGAACATCAAAAGCAAGAGCTTGTAACTAGTGATGGGTGAATTTGTCCCGTTTCGCTTCGCCACAAATTTTACAAATTTCCTGCGAAATTAGCGAAATTGGCAAAATTAAGTAAAAATCCTGCTTTACTCGTATCCGATCTGCTTTGGTTTAAGGAATGAAATGAGCCTTTGTGAATGTGGCAGAAGTGCTGTCAGCACTTGGTTTAGTATCCTGCTGAAGGTTGTCTGGTTCATGCTGATGAGGAGTGCATTGACCTGCTGGAAACAGCCTGTGCCCAGGAAATGCAAGGTCCCATGCAGTTTGGAGAAGCACTCATAGAGAGCTGACTGATGCAGGATTGTGGTGTGGTGGACACTTCTGGGAAAACTAAGTCTCAGACTCATAATCCACCGGTCGGAATTGCACACAACCTGGATGATGGCACTCCTGATGATGTCTAGGTGGTGCGAGTGGAATCTGAGTGCAGCCAATGACTCCCAGGCAATTTGGAAAAGTAAAAATCCTGCTTTACTCTTATACACTCTGCCTCGGTTGCAGGAAAGCAAATGAGCCTTTGCGAGTGAGGCAGAAGTGCCATCAGCTCTTCATTTAGTACAATGCTGAAGGTGGGCTGGCTCTTGCCACCGAGTCATACGGAACCCTGCTCAAAACAGCCCGTGCCCAGGAAATGCAAGACAACAAGCAGTTTGCATATCCTGGGAGGAGCATGACCACCCATCACAGGTTCCAAGTCCTGATTAAGGAGACCATATACCTGCAGGATGGGGGTACGGTTCAGGTGGTACATCCTTACCACCTCATCAGATAGATCATCAAAGGAAGGGGCAGTCCTCCAGAATTGACGAGGCTGTCTGATCCTAGCAGGTGGGTGGCTCCTGTTGCTGCTCCTCTGCCCCCTGATGTTGTTGGTGCAAAAGCCCAAAAAAGGGAAATTTGGATTTATCCCTGGGTATTCCATTTTTGGCAAACTCTTATTGCTTCTGGGGAGAGGTTTTATGCCTTGGCCAGTCATTAAACATAATTCTTTGCAATCTTTAACCAATTCATGTCTCTTCAAAGCAGACTGTTAATGTCATTTCTGTTTGGAACATCTTAAAATGTGCAGGGTGAAACATCACCATCACTTTCTCTCTAAATTGTGTGGGGTCAAACATTGGCAACACTTTCTCTATAAATTGAATGGGGATAAACATTGCTATCTCTTCCCTTTTAAATTGTGCACAGTCAAACATTGGCAATACTTCCCCTTTAAATTGAGTGGGGTCAAACATTGCTATCACTTCCCCTTTAAATTGTGTGTGGTTCAACATTGCCATCTCTTCCCCTTTAAATTATTACTTGAATACACTGGTAAATGACAGGCTAATGTTAACTATTCTAATTTTTCGTTTATTTTAAGGTTAAACTAACAAATTCTATAATTCTAAGCCCTCCATAGGACTCAGTGGTGCTCTCCAGGATTGCTTTCCTGAAAATAAGGCTTTTTCAAAATAAAACCACAGAAAACACAAACTTTTCAGAAAAAAAACCTTGAAACTTTCGAAGACAGAAAAATCTTAAAAAATACAAGACTCAAACTCACGATACATAAACAAAACATGAATATTTCTGAAAATGCATTAGTAAATGAGCCCCATTTTATGCCAATTTTAACAATTTGGATTTGTTATATTTTTCAGTCTTATTCCCAAAGCCACAGGGTTTTTCAAAAGTTAAAACTGTCAATAGTTTACAAAAGGAAAATTATTTAAACAAATCTTATTTATTTAATAAAATGCTACATTTTCCTAAATGCAATGTGCAGAACATTAAAGGCTCTTTTTATTAAAGGTCGAGTTTTGTTTTCTCTTAAAAGTTTAGAGGGAAAAACCCTGAATTTGTGTAAACTGTTGAATTCCTGTAAAAGTCCATGCCAGAGGTCCCTTTGGACATTTGAAGATGTTTTTTTGCCTTCACGATTTTCGGGTGTTTGATGCTGTTTTTTGCTCAAAAAGGTATTTAAAGGTTTTACGCATTAATCATATTAAGTATATAAACGTAAACCCCTTAATGATATACTGATGTTATATATAGGTTATATTTGAGCTATATTGCCTTTCGTTTGTTATCAATAACACATCTCAGTTTTTTAATAATACAAGGGAAACAAATGTAGAGGAATCATACAGTATTTTTATGTTTACACTTTTATTTCAGCCATTTTTCTTGTACAGGTATGGGATCTGTTATCCAGAAACCAGTTACCCAGAGAGCTCCGAATTAAGGAAAGAATCTCTCCCATAGACTGCATTTTATCCAAATAATCCAAATTTTTAAAAATGATTTTCTTTTTCATTGTAATAATAAAACACTACTTTGTACTTGATCCCAACTAAGATATAATTCATGTTTATTGGAAGCAAAACCATTTCATGGGGTTTATTTGATGTTTACATGATTTTCTAGTAGACTTAAGGTATGAAGATCCAAGTTATGGAAAGATGCATTATCCATAAAACCCCAGGTCCTGAGCATTCTTGATAACAGTCCCATACCTGTAATAAAAAGTACATTATGTTGCACATAGAGGAAAATATTTAATGGAGAAATCTGTAGTAATTTCAAAACTATATGAAGTGGCCTATTTATTCAACTCTGCATAAAAAATGGTGATTAAATACTTCACACAAGTTCTATGATTCTCTTGGAAATAATCAAAACACAGTAGCTAGATATAAGCAAAGGTTTTATTACAAACAAAAGATGAAAAAGTTATACATTATCGAATGAGCAAAATGAGCAAAGCACCCCTCTCTGCAACCAAGACTTGGAGATCCCGATACAGTCAGCAGATTGAAGCCTTTAAAAGGTCCACAAGGCCCCGTGGCAGCCCTTGCAAACCCCACAGGCGAAATATCAACTGACCGAATGCAGACCCCTAGTTTATATTTGCTTAAAAGCAATGAGCTCATATAATGGGTTAATAACTCGTACTGTATAATGATATGGTTAATGACAGATCTTGTTTCCCATGTGCTCATTAGAAGCTGGCCAGACTCCCAATAAGCATATCCAAAGCAAAGATCTTATCTAGCTAACTAGTAGCTTAATAGCATATTCTGCCCCTAGCTACAATAAAGGGAAGTCTCATGAGGGCTTCAGAAATCATAAACATATTAGAGAGAAATATCCAGAGAATTTCCAGAAGTCATAAACGTTAAAAATAAAGAACAAGTATTAGGTCATCAAGTTGATTAATTTCCCCTTCCACAAAGCTTCATTATACAAGATTACAGCTGTCTTGTATACTCTATTGGGTTCAACATGCCTTATTGGATTGAATGGTAAAACAGTTCTTTGTGAAAGTATTACAATGAACTACTGGGTTCAATCAAAGTATTACCATAAGCCATTATTGAAAATAAAAAAACTCCAATTATTACAACAAGGCATCACTAAACAGCATACTTATCAAGCTATATATTTATTTTCAATAGCATGAAAAACAGCAGCTGGTTGAAAATGCTGTGTAAAAAAAATGATCTATTGCCCTTCGGAATTTATTGCCATCTGAATTTTTCCCATTGACTTGAATGGGTTGTGCCATGAAAACAATGCAGTAAAAGTACAGCATTCAATACAACAATCATGCAGTGAAATTGACCATATGATTTACACTGCTTTTTACATAATTTTTCTGGAATCCATAATTTTACACAGCGTGATAAATAGGTCCCCTAGTGTCTTCACTGCAGTAGAGTTGCGCTGAAGATGCTATGAATTATTTAAAAAAATGTTTTATTTTTATTAGGATAGAGCAGGGTGACTTCTGAGTTATCTGCTATAAACAGATGAAACCTGACATTGTGGTTTATGCTGTGCTTTCTGTTTCTGGCTTATTCTTAATCAAAACAATGCTAAGAGCAAACCAAAGACAAGAAATATTAACTTGTAGTCATATTTACCTTTACAAATCAATAACTAACAGTTTTGTGTAAATATTGTTTTAGGGGAATAATGTGCCTTTTCATATGTAATATGATTTATTCCAAACCAAGGAACAGGAAACCTTTCTGAAGTTGAAAAAAATCTATACCTTTATACATAATTCATAAGGGCAATTACAACACTTGGGAAATGTTTATCTTTTGCTTTCATAGATAAAACACTTAGAATGTGAATTAAGAAGCAATATGTGCACATTAAGTGAGTGCAGTTTGCTCCCTTGGTGTTTTATAGCTCAAAGTATGTCAGGAAGGGCATTGTATCTGATCAAAATTGGAATAAAGGTTTCCCAAAGGGAACTCATAATTTTAAGTACGGTACTAAAAAATACTGTAGGTTAGGCAATTGGACTTTCTAAGAGATATTGAAAAACTCTTCATTATATTGGCGAGTAGCTTCTTCAGTTTAATTTCATGTCATTTGAAACCCTTAAGAATATAAGTCAATGGGAGAGTTCCCTAACCCATTTGGAAGTTTCTGTGGTCTGTCCTGGAATTAGCCCAAACATTTGACTATTTCTGGCTTTTTGGGCAAAAATCTGAAAAACATGGGCTTTTTGCGGAAAAAGCCCAAAAAAATCATGCAAAACGGGGAAAAATTTGGAAAAATTGTATGATTCAGGTTTTTGCTCAATTTTGACAAATTTTTCCCCAATCCGCTCACTTTTATGGGGTACCAGGATGGGGGAACACCAACAGTTTTACCCCCAATCACTTTTACTTTAAAGATCTGGAACAATGCAAAGTCAAATATAGACTAGCTAACCCATTTCCTTTACTAACACACATTCTGGTCAATCCCTCCTTTCCCCCCCCCAGGTATGTCAGAATGGTTTAAAGGTCAATGGAGCCCTCAGGCATTGTTTAGAATATATGTCTTTCTAAACCCACTGATGCCCAAGCAATGGACATTCAAGGACATACAAAATAAGTTTCACATTTCTCCCAGTGTTTTTTGAATTTCACATTATTATTCAAACCCATTCCCCAAGGATCTAAATATCCCATACTTCATCTGAGAGACTCTGTGGGACATTCACTAAGATTCATAGTTGTGCCAGGCGTAACTTCGCCGCACTTCGCCAGGCGTAGTTTCCCCAGCGCTCCGCAAATTCACTAAAATCCGAAGTTGCGCTCAGGGGTAGCATAAGGTTGCAAAGTTGCGCTAGCATTGATTCGCTAAGCTAAGCGAAGCTATGCTAGCGATGGTTAATTTGCATACGGCGCCAAATTCAAATTTCAATGGAGGAATATGTAGCAGCACTACAAATGCCTGGGAAACCTTCAAAACATTAAATAAAAATTTTATTTTGCCCTACACATGTGCCCACTGTATAGTTAAGTTGCCATGAGTTAGGAAATGTAGGGGGGAAGTAGGGGAGCCCCAAAACATTTTTTGATCTTTTTCAGCTTATCACCCATAATATAGAAAAAACGCCAGAGTTTTATGGGACTTAGAAAATTTTTTAACTTTTTTTGAAGAGTTGGTCTGAGGTGGCGAAGGAAGTCTAGTGTAAAAGGTAACGTTCACAACAATGCGCGCATTAGTGAATTTGCGTAATTACGTCCGTTGCGCAAATTTGTAAGGGTGCGAGGTAACACTAGCGAAGTTACGCCAGCGTCTTTTAGTGAATTTGTGAAGTAATGAAAATGCCCAACGCTAGCGAATTCACGCTAGAGTTAGGCGCTTTGGCGCTAAGTGAATTTGCCCCTCTGTGTTATATGACTCCTCCAAAGAGCTTTGATTTTCATACTGTAAGGGACCCTTCTGACCCTACTAGAGGATCCCTTCCCCAAATACTCTTGCATGCTAAAATGGGAAGAGATAATCTCTACAACCTTCACTATGGAGGAATGCACAGAGATCTGGGAAAATGCGAGTAAAAGCAATATGTCTCACAAATCTATGCTCTTTTGGTATGAAACTGAGAGGCTTTTTCCCAGACACATCCCCATCATGTTTGAAATACTGTGTACTTAGAAAACACTTGAGCAAATAATGTGGCAATGCCCCATAATCTTGGTGCCATGGAAAGAAGTAGAGGATCTGCACTCCTGTATCTTATTTAGGGAAGTCCACCTAGATATATACCCAACATTAGTGGGTAAGCCTATCTCAGGCTCTGTGAGCAGAGACTAACAAACTAATTGCATCTAGGTTGGCAATTACCTCCCAGTGGACCCCCTCCCCAATTTAACAGATATAGTGCATATAGTGAAAGATATGCGAGAGATGGAGTTTATGAACATTAGGGGCCGTCAGGCAATTTTGGAGAGGAGATGGTCCAGATGGGATTGTTACCCATAGACCCAGTAACAATACTCCTACATAGTGACATTAACCAATATGTTAAACAACTGTGTATTTTTACACTTCGGAGGGACCCCCATCCCCACGGTTCTGCCACTTGCTTGCACACTCCAATGTTATCCATAGTCACGTATCCTGTTAGATGTCTATTGTATGATTATATACAGGCCTTCATTGCTTAATGCTGCTTAGTGCTTCACACCATATGGATACAGTATATCTAGTCTGTAATGTTTTTCATTACTTTGAATATCAATGTGCTTTTTTTCTCTTGTATGCCTGAAAAAAACAAATAAAAACTTTGTTGCATAAAAAAGAAAATCATGCATTAAACATTAAATAGGCTGGTTCTGCTTCCAATAAGCATCACTTCTATCTTAGTTTGGATCATGTACAAGGGGAAATGCAAAAGAGACTAGAACATGTAAAGAGAAACAAATGTATGGGACCGGATGGTATTCATTCCAGGGTACTTAACGAGCTTAGTGCTGTGATTGCCAAATCTCTTTACTTAATTTTTCAAAATTCATTGAGGTCTTAACCTTAGCATGACCCATGTGCTTGGGTGGGGAGTGTGGTGGTGCTGCAGGGGACATTTTTTTCCATAATCACTGCACCAGAGGCCATCCCTTTAGATTAGAGAAAAAGAACTTTCATTTGAAGCAAAGTAGGTGGTTCTTCAAAGTAAGGACAGGAGGTTGTGGAATGTACTGCTGTGATGACTGATTCTGTTAATGCCTTTAAGAGAGGCTTGGATACTTTCTTGGACAAGCATAATTTTACAATTTGTATAAATATTGGTATGTGCAGTTCATGTGAGTGTATGGTTGGTGTGAGTAAGTATGGGAGTTGGCTTTCATTTGGAGGGTTGAACTTAATGGACTTTGGTCTTTTTTCAACCCAACTTAACTATGTAACTGTATTGTTTTATAATTTCAGTGAAAAAGGAAATCATTTTAAAAATTTAGATTTAAAAGTGATATAATAGGTCTACAGGAGAAGGCCTTTCCATAATTCGGAGCTTTCTGGATAATGTTTTTCAGATAATGGATCCCATATCTGTATTGGTTCCAAGTAATCAGTAAGGTGCATTCAATGTAAATTTTTGATCAAAAGCATACTTTAACATACTACATGGGATGTAAACCTGCAATAAATCATTTTTGCGTCGCCCAGCTCTTCAAATATATGCCTTCCCAAGCCTAATGAGGAGTATACCCACCAGCTATCCATTGGCCACCTTGATCTAACATAGGGATATTGCTGTGCAATTTTGTATTGCTGATATGCACTGTTATCAAACATAAGAAACGTAGAACAGGATACAAAATGTTTATTGCCTCTAGTAAGTATTATATGAAGAACAAAATATGGGGCTGAATATATACAGTGCAGATAGGATACTTATTGGAGGATCCTCTGGTATCAACTGGCAAGTATTTTCTATGTGAGTCATGTTTTATTCCATATGTATTTCTGCAGCACTGTCCATCCATGAGATATCAATATTTGGTGAACTTTGAATAAGACTAATACTTTCTTTGAGTTTGCTGAGGCATATCTTCGTACAGTGTCTGGTAAATTGATGTACATGACTTCCTTCTCATTCTCTTGGTACCACCCACTGTGCACAGCAAGCATTCCATTAATTCACACTTCCATCTGCTTATTGAAATTCAGGATTTTGAGTGAAAAGCAGTATCATAAATTGATATGAAATGGACTAATAACTGGCACTAATATGAAAGACATCCTTCTTTGGAAAACCATAATAAGTGGCACATCTTCCTTTCTGTCCTAACAGAGCAACATATCGAGAATAAAGACTTGCACATCCATAATATTTTTGCAGTGAACTGGTTGAGTAAACAAGATAAGGATTTGGAACGATCTATGTTTTTTTAAGAACTGGCTGCACGAGCAGTTCAGCTTTAATTACCACTTAAATCACACTGAAAATGTCAGGACTTTATTTCATTAGCTCTGGAACATTAAAATAAAACAAAAAAAAAGAAAACTGAACTCACAATATAGGTGGTTGTGGTTATCAGACAGTGAACTTTGCTGCTTGGACCTTTCATTATTTGTTCAGAAAAGTTTGAGACAAGCTAATTAAACAGTTTAAAAATAAAAATGAAGCAACTGAGCCTCTATGCAGGGAATTGGCAGTGAATAAAAAAGGTGTTTTCCAAAACAAAATGTATTCAATTTACATAGATAGATGATAATAGATGATAGATAGATTAATAGATAGACAGAGAGATTGCTTTTAGAAGTATTGCAGGGGTTATACTGGGAATTAACCAACATGACCATCAGTTGCATGTAATCCAAGAGGTGCAACACTTAGCACCAATATAGTTACATAGTTAAATTGGGTTGAAAAAAGACAAACTCCAAGTTCAACCCCTCCAAATGAAAACCCAGCATCCATACATACACCCATCCCTACTTTTAATTAAATTCTATATACCTATACCTATACTAACTATAGAGCTTAGTATCAGAATAGCCTTTGATAGTATGTCTGTCCAAAAAATCATCCAAGCCATTCTTAAAGGCATTAACTGAATCAGCCATCACAACATCACCCGGCAGTGCATTCCACAACCTCACTGTCCTGACTGTAAAGAACCCCCTACGTTGCTTCAAATGAAAGTTCTTTTCTTCTAGTCTAAAGGGGTGGTCTCTGGTACGGTGATCCACTTTATGGGTAAATAGGTCCCCTGCTATTTGTCTATAATGTCCTCTAATGTACTTGTAAAGTGTAATCATGTCCCCTCACAAGCGCCTTTTTTCCAGAGAAAACAACCCCAACCTTGACAGTCTACCCTTATAATTTAAGTCTTCCGTCCCTCTAACTAATTTAGTTGCACGTCTCTGCACTCTCTCCAGCTCATTTATATCCCTCTTAAGGACTGGAGTCCAAAACTGAACTGCATACTCCAGATGAGGTCTTACCAGGGACCTATAAAGAGGCATAATTATGTTTTCATCCCTTGATTTAATGCCCTTTTTTATGCAAGACAGAACTTTATTTGCTTTAGTAGCCACAGAATGACACTGCCCAGAATTAGACAACGTGTTATCTACAAAGACCCCTAGATCCTTCTCATTTAAGGAAACTCCCAACACACTGCCATTTAGTGTATAGCTTGCATTTATATTATTTTTGCCAAAGTGCATAACCTTGCATTTATCAACATTGAACCTCATTTTCCAGTTTGCTGCCCAGTTTTCCAGTTTGCTGCCCAGTTTTCCAGTTTGCTGCCCAGTTTTCCAGTTTGCTGCCCAGTTTTCCAGTTTAGACAAATCACTCTGCAAAGTGGCAGCATCCTGCATGGAACCTATAGTTCTGCACAATTTAGTATCATCTGCAAAAATAGAAACAGTACTTTCACTGCCCACCTCCAGGTCATTAATAAACAAGTTGAAAAGCAAGGGGCCTAGTACAGAGCCCTGCGGTACTCCACTAACAACACTGGTCCAATTAGAAAATGTTCCATTTACCACCACTCTTTGTAGTCTATCTTTTAGCCAGTTCTCTATCCAGGTACAAATACTATGTTCCAGGCCAACATTCCTTAATTTAACCAGTAACCTTTTGTGTGGCACTGTATCAAATGCTTTAGCAAAGTCTAAGTAAATCACATCCACTGCCATCCCAGAATCGAGGTTTCTACTTACATTCTCATAAAAAGAAATTACGTTAGTCTGGCAAGATCTATTACGCATAAAACCATGCTGGCACAAACTCATAGTATTATGATTTGCTATGAAGTCCAGTATCTTATCCTTTATTAACCCTTCGAAAAGCTTTCCTACCACTGACGTCAGACTAACTGGCCTATAGTTTTGAGGCTGAGAACGGGATCCTTTTTTGAATAGAGGCACCACATTAGCAATTCGCCAGTCTCTCTGCACTATGCCAGATCTCAATGAATCCTGAAAAATTAAGTAAAGAGGTTTGGCAATCACAGAGCTAAGCTCGCTAATTACCCTGGGATGAATACCATCTGGCCCTGGACCTTTGTTAATCTTAACATGTACTAGTCTCTTTTGAATGTCTTCATGTGTGAACCATGCATCATTAGTTGTATTACTAGAATTGGGACTGTTAAGAAGGAAACCTTCACTTACTGGTTCCTCATTTGTGTAGACAGATGAAAAATATGAGTTCAGAGTCTGCACTTTTATTTTGTTTTCATCAACCAGCTGACCCCCCTCTGATATGAATTGTCAGATGGTCCCTAACTGCTGAGCATGGAAACAATCATACTTATGAACAGCAGGGGGAGCCCCACCATACTTCCCAGCCATGCAGAATTCAAGCAGCTTTGTTTATGATGATCCCTAAGCAGCCCAGACCACACTGAACATGTGCAGGGTCAGGGTCAGGAAATATGTTTAACAAAGTTACAAGATGACAGCCCCCTGTGGCCAACTTTGAAAGCATAAATCATATGTTTGTTTAGGCTTGTGGTGCAGTAAGTTCATGCTTATGTTTAGTATACAAAATACAGCATTTCTAGCCTTATTCTATTTTAGACTTTCCTTGTCCTTTAAACTTTATACTTAAAGAAAAATCTATGATTTTTGGTTGGTTTCATGATATAAACAAGGCAAACAGGGAAGTTTAACCTACTCCATGTTTGGTCCTGGTGGGGCAGATAATAAGATAACCCGAATCCAGATCATCCCACCTGCATCCCACCTCCACTTCTATCTGTTCACTAGAAATCTTATTATTTACCTAACAATAACCAAGCATGGTCTAGCTTCAGTTTCCTTGTTTAACTAAAGAAATAACAAAAAAACCTTGACATCTTATCATTAAAACAATTGGTGAATTGTATGTTCAGCACAATCCCTGTTGGCTCTTTTACACCTAAAGTTGAGTATAGTGCTCCCTAGCCCTCCTGACATTGACTGGGGAAAATGGGAAATAGGCACAGGTCCTTCAATTTATGCACACTGGTAGGTACAAATACGATGTGCATAATCTTTGTTTTTTGTTTGTTTTTTTATTGACTTCGAGTATTAGGTACATACATACTGTACATATAACATCATTTTAGAATCATTGTACATACATTACATCTCTACAGCACGTATGTCAGTGTATACTTATTTTCCAAGAAGAAGGGTATTAGGTAGAATATATCACCCTGAGACATAGACATTCAGTTTAATCAACCAGAAACGCCAGACTTAAAAAAAAAAAAAAAAAAAAAAAAGAAAGAGATTAAGGTAAAAACAAAATATATAAATATTGAATAACTAAAGAAGAAACTCCTAAATTAGGTACTGACCGATTGTAAATGCAGAATGTTAAGATACAGAGAAATATAATGATATAATAAGACAATAGGCCTCTTAGCTCTTTCCATTTTAGCAGGATATAAACTATGTGCATAATCTTTAAATGAGCACCGTTCTGTGCCAATTTTTGCAACTTTGTGTCGTCTTTTCCTAACCTCATATTTTCCATGTTTTCATGCTTTAATTCAGAATACTAAAATAAAATTAATACATTTAAATTCAAGAAACTGTTTAAAGGAATAAAATCACGGTCAGATTGTTAATAAAATCCTTTTTTTCTCCACACTTTATCACACATGAAAAAAGCCAACTTTTACCAGGGGAGACAATGTGACTTTTTTTTTTTAGAAAACTGACCCTGCATGTTAGAGGGAATAAACTCACCCGTGTGCATATCATGTTGTAGCAAATATTGGGGGTTATGTAATAAAAGGAACTAAGTTTGCCCAAGAGCAGTAACCCATAGCAACCAATCAGCAGGTAGCATTTTCTGGCCACCTGTTTAAAAGCAAACATCTTATTGGTTGCTATGAGACACTGCTCCTGGGCAAACTTAGTGCCTTTTATTACATATGGGGGATTGACACTACATCTTTATTAACTTGATGTTATATGAGTTCAGCAAGTGGTGACTCATGACATTATGACTATGAAAATTAAAATAAAATGACTCAGGTTCCATGCCTGAATTTAGGTCTTACATTAGTGAGTTCCTGGATGCTCTATAATTATACTATTGACTTCTTTTTTATAGGTTACTTTTAACTGATGCCCAAATGATTTTATCACTCTAAGGGGTAAATTTATCAAAGAGTGACGTTCCGCCACTAGAGTGAAATTCATTTCTATGGGATTTTGAAAGGCATATTTATCAATGGGTGAAAGTGAAAGTTCACCCTTTGATAAATACGCCTTTAAAAATCCCATAGAAATTAATGGAAAGTGGCGGAATTTCACTCTAGTTGCGGAACTTCACTATTAACTTCACTCTTTGATAAATATACTTTAAGAGTTCTAGTCCAACAACACCCTTCCTCCACTCTACGAGAGTCAAATCTGAGCTTGAGTGTCATGTTTGCTTGCTTTACATGTAAAGAGGTGCAACTACAGAGCCTTGGGCACTTCAGCACTCTATTTACTTATCAACACACAAATACATGAAATCATCATTAAAGGGATACTGTCATGGGCAAAACATTTTTTTTCAAAATGAATCAGTTAATAGTGCTGCTTCAGCAGAATTCCGCATTGAAATCCATTTCTCAAAAGAGTAAACAGATTTTTTTATATTCAATTTTGAAATCTGACATGGGGCTAGACATTTCGTCAATTTCCCAGCTGCCCCTGGTCATGTGACTTGTGCCTGCACTTTAGGAGAGAAATGCTTTCTGGCAGGCTGCTTTTTTTCCTTCTCAATGTAACTGAATGTGTCTCAGTGGGACATGGGTTTTTATTATTGAGTGCTGTTCTTAGATCTACCAGGCAGCTGTTATCTTGTGTTAGAGAGCTGCTATCTGGTTACTTTCCCATTGTTCTTTTGTTTGGCTGCTGGGGGTCACTCCAACTTGCAGTACAGCAGTAAAGAGTGATTGAAGTTTATCAGAGCACAAGTCACATGACTTGGGGCAGCTGGGAAATTGACAAAATGTCTAGCCCCATGTCAGATTTCAAAATTGGATATAAAAAAATCTGTTTGCTCTTTTGAGAAATGGATTTCAGTGCAGAATTCTGCTGGAGCAGCACTATTAATTGATTCATTTTGAAAAAAATTTTTTCCCATGACAGTATCCCTTTAAAATAAAAAGCAATCCATCTATTCAGTGAGTCCTGACGTGCAACCAACCAGTGACTGCATTGCTTCAGCTGCTCCATGTGACAGTTCCAGGCTGGAATAGTTAAGTATTCGGATAAGAAAAGAATAATTTTATATCATTTGCAGTGATTATTATGCTGTTGTACAAGCTGTCCTTTGGAATACATGAATAGTAAGGCAAGTGAAGGTTTTAAAAGCATGTGGCTATGAATCAGAAAAAGCAATAAACAACTTTATACAGAGATTTTCATAAATTAGCATGCCAAATAAACGTAAAAACCAGGTTTACTAAAAAGACTATATAAAATGTATATTTAAAGCTGATGCTAAATTGTTACATATCCAGATTGTTAGAAAGGGATGAGATCAGACCCAGGGGTACATATGCTACAGGAAACAAGATTCAGAGAACTAAGTAAATTAAAAAATCTTTAAAGATAGAGTAAGCAAGAATTATTTGATTACAGCAAAATAATTGTGCAGATGATAAAGGTTACTTATTATGCATTTTAATCTCCAGAGTGACAGGAATATAGGTAGATAAAATGACCAAATTCACTTGACAGCAGAGGGAAATGGTATGGTCTAATATGAATATAAACTCGAAAAAACAATTACAGTTTTTTGGGGGTTGAAAAATCTCATTACTACTATCAGAAGTACATGTAGCAGAAAAAAAATCTGATTTCCCAGTTGGTTTTACCATTTTACAGACCTACTTTGACTTTGTGGTTTAAATACAGTGCTTTTTAAACTCCATAGGTCAATTTTCAAACAATTCATGTATAACCCCCAGCCATATGACTATCAGCATGCTAATTTCACAGCAGAACTCAAATCTCATTTAGCATTTCTATTGTTCTTTGCGGCTTCCAAGGGTACATTATTTCCACTGTGCATTTGAGCTAGAACCTTTTAATCCTTTAGAAATCTCTTTATGATATAATTGACTTTCATGATTAAAAAACCTATGAACTTTCTTGAGACAAACAGCGTCAGAAATCACTCCCCAATGAGTATTTCAAATATTGATAAAAGTCAAATTGGAAAAAAGGAAATTGGATCATTCATTACAATGCCCACTGTTTCTAATAACAACACATCTTGCATTTGTGTATGTGTGTGTGTGTATGTATATATATATATATATATATATATATATATATATATAATACACAAAAGCCATGTATATCTTGTGAATTATATCCTTATAAATGGTGAGTTCTGATGTCATCAGTTATAAACAGTGAGTTCTGATGTCATTTCTGTCACACGACTCACTGAAACTTGTGTATTATAATAAATAAAGTACCCCTAGTTGCAAAATATGAGGATATTAGAAGTTACCTCAGAGTTCCATGACCTGTATAAAAGCACTCGCCCTTCGGCCTCGTGTTTTTATATGGTCATGAAACTCCTTGGTAAATATATATATATATATATATATATATATATATATATATATATATATATATATATATGGGACAGATTTATCATGGGTTGAATTGAAAATTCAAATTGAAATTTGAATTTCTAGGTTTTTTTCGATTTGAGTGTTTTCAAAATTTTATTTGATTTTTGAGATTTTTCATATGCTGGCCCTTTAAGAACTCGAACTATTCGCCACCTAAAACCTGCCGATTTGCTGTTTAAATCAATGGAAGATGTCCACGGATCAATTCTGAGTTGTTTGCAGCCTTCCTGACATTTTGGGGCAGATGTACATAGGGTTGAATATCGAGGGTTAATTAACCCTCGATATTTGACTGCTGAATGTAAATCCTTCGACTTAGAATATCGAAGTCGAAGGATTTACCGCAAATAGTTTGATCAAACGAAAAATCGCTTGATCGAACGATTAAATCCTTCGAATCGTTTGTTTCAAAGGATTTTAATCTATTGATCGAACGATTTTTCTTCGACCTAAAAAACATTAGAAAGCCTATGGGGACCTTCCCCATAGGCTAACCTTGCACTTCGGTAGGTTTTAGGTAGCGAAGTAGGGGGTCGAAGAGACAGTACTTCGACTATCGAATGGTCGAATAGTCAAACGATTTTTAGTTCGAATCATTCGAGTCGAAGTAGCCAATTAGATGGTCGAAGTAGCCAAAAACTCATTCCAAATTTGAAGTTTTTTTTTATTCTATTCCTTCACTCGAGTAAATGGGCCCCTTTGAGTTTTTTTCTGAGAAAAAACTTCGAGTTTTTAAAACTCAAATCAAATTTGATTCAAATTCGATTCGAGTTTTCAGGTCAATCCTATTCACCCAAGTTTAAAAAAAATTGATTTTAATAATAGATTTCGGTTGAATTTCGAGTTGATGGGAGTTTTAAAAAACTCAAATGAATTCGAAATTCGACCCTTGATAAATCTGCCCCATAATGTACACATCTTATGTGACACATGATCACATGGAGCAAGGGAGAGCTTGAAATTGAGAACAAGTGACACTTCAGAAGGTGATTTAGAGGCAAGCTGTAAGGGGTATGTACAGTAAATAAACATTCTCTGCTTTGTTGTTTGCCCACCACAAAAAGTACTAAGTTAGGGCCAGATTACTGGATTTGTAAGATATTAAACAATTTATTGCTATGCTATCATACATATAATTAAAAATTGACCAACCAGCCTACCTTAATATACCTCACAAATACATAGCTGTAATACATATGTTAAAAAATGAATATCAATCAAGGAGGAATTAATAACATACAACCATTCCATCAAATTTAAAAACCTTTATACAGTCATTAGAGTTAGTTATTTGTAATTCTCATAACTGGAGGCTGTTAAAATCAAAACCCACTGCATATAGTTTATAGTTGTATTTAGTTTGTAGTTGTATTTAGGGTAGAATAAAATTGCTTTACAGTTCTTTAGGTTCCGTATTACTCAATTAACAATAAGCCTGACCCAGAGTAGGACTCCTTTTTACCAAAGTCGCTTTATATAAGCTTTGTGGGATACGTTAACTTGTGTTATTTATATGCATCCACACTTCCAACCATTATTACTGTCCACCAGCAACAGTGACCTACATAGGGCATCCCCCCCGTCACTTTTTGTGCTGAACAATTGCTATACAAAAAAACAGATTGATCTCACCCACGTGGGAAGTCTAGAATCCTAATCCTTTCCTTCTTTCAGGCAGTTCTTGTTCACCGCAACCTTTCTCATTGATTTCCATGGTTCCAAACTTACAGCTTTTATCTCAGGTAACAGCCTCCTTCCTCCTATGCACTAGGCGGATATCTCCTTTATTTTTAGTGTGCATTCACATAGGCTTCTCCAACTGATTTATAAAGTACTGCAAGAAATGTCAGTGAGTACTTGTCACATTGCTATGTGGACTAATTGCAGCATCAATTAAGTTATTTTTTCATTTTTTTAAATAGAACTGGTGTGTGCAGAAGCCAGCCATATGAAAAGCTCATAAAGCCTCATTTACAAATGTAGTTATACTGTATGTGCAAATGAGTGTGAATGGTCAATATGTTGCCAAACCCTGTTGGATTTTGGAACCAAGAAATGCACATTGGTGTTGTGTGCTGTTGAAAATACCTGCTGTACATTGTAAAAACATTTATAAAGGTGTGTATTTTCTTTTACAGTGCCTGGTCACTCTAACTTATGCCATTTTTACACCATCTCAGACATGAGATGAAAAAAACTCAGCAAGAAAATGAATATGTATGAAGTGGTATAAAAAGGGGCATCAAAAGTTTCCACGATGAGCACTGGTTCTTCTGTAACATTTCCAAAGTGTATTTTACACTTGAATCACCTTTGTTTTCTATAGCTTGCTAAATAGACCCTTGCGTGTGGCCTTCAGGGCCGGAACTAAGCGTGGGCAGAGTAGGCGCCCGCCTAGTGAGCAATCATGGGGGGGTGCACTTTAAAGTGGATTTTTTTTTTTATTAAACCCTGTTTTGCTTTGTTTTTAATAGTTTTTCAATTTTATAAACCACCTGTTCCAAACCCCTCTTGCCCGTGATTCATATTGCAGGCAAAAGCACTCCCCATCTTCCTCTTGGCTCCTGCTGGCAAAAGTACATTTTTGGGGGAAATATTGTGGATTTTTTGCATGCTGCTGGCACAGGTACAGGTTGAGGGCAAAATGAGGGATTGTTTGCTGCTGGCTAGGGTATATCGGGCAATATGGTGGCTGCTGGCACATATGATGGATTTTTGGCTCCTGCTGGCACAGGTACTAATTAGAGTCAATATGATGAATTTTTTTAGCTGCCGCTGACATAGGTTCCGATTGGGGGCTTGGGAGCAATCTTTGGGATTGACTGCCATTGGAACAGGTACAAATGGGGCAATATGATAGGTGCTGGCACAGGTACGTGGGGCAACATGATGGCTGCTGGCACAGGTACAGGGGGCAATATGGTAAGGTGGGAAATGGTAATGCAGAACCAGGTGGGGGGGAGCACTGATTGAAGCCCTTGCCTAGGGTGCCAATATACCTTGGCCAGGCCCTTAACTTGAATTATTTTACAAAGCTACAGCTGATATTTATAATACAAAATCTAGGCATTGTGTGCACCACTGGCAAAGTGGTTAGCGCTGATGCCTTGCAACTTGACCTCAACCAGAAATGAAGTTTGTATGTTTTTCATGTGCTTTGGTTTCCTCCCTCACTTTAAGAAACATACAGGTAGGTTCTCTGGCTCCTAATAAAATTGATTATAGAGTGTCTGAATGTAATAGCGATTTAATTATAAGCTCTGGTGGAGACTGAGATGAAAGCTGTATAACCTCTATAAAGTGCTGCAGAATATGTCAGCGCTATATAAATAAAGAAAAATAATAAAACATCTCTTCACAATACAAGAGCATATAATTTTTTAGTCTTTAGCAACTCTGGGTCCATATATGTACCTGTTTTACAAAATTAAAGATATACATTGAATACATTGATAAACTTGAAAAGGGTCCCCAATCAGGTGTAACTGTTACTCACCACATAGAGGAAGTGGCCCAGGTGCACCGTCTCGACCCCTTAGCAAGGGGAGCGGACAAACCGAAATATTCAATAGAGCAGGCACTCAAATAAAGGCAACCTTGTTGAAGCAAAGTAAAGAGGATTTATTGTGTCTACAGCCTTACATGTTTCGTGTTTACAAACACTTGAAATAAAGCTTTTGGACAGTTCCTTTCTAAATTTTCTATTGTATGATTCTAATGTAAATATTTATTGGGAATGGGATGAAGGTTTTACTATCTGTTTATCACAAGGGCCATTGTTTGACTGGGCATAGCTTTCTCTTTCATCTCCTTTAATGTCAGAATAGTTTTTCAACTAATAGAGGCACATGGCTTTGTGGCTTATGGGACAGCACTACGGCTCATATGGGTATGGTAAATTTCACAAGTACTAGATGTGACATCTAACACACCATTAAAGCTTATATAAATAATTATTCAGCGGAGAAAATGTGATAGTTAAAAATACAGTTTCAAGTTTAAAGTTCAGCTGCTACAGCAAAGACATTTTTAAAGGGGGGGGGAGGGGGTATCCCAGTACAGAGAGATCTGTTTTGGGATTCATTTAATCATCAATATGCAAAACGGCTTGTAGCTATTATTATTAGCAGGAAAAGCTAATATTATTATCAGTAATTGGTTCCTTAAAACAACAATCATGTACTGTATAATAATATATGTGATATTTTTACTCCAATTTACAAAAGAAAAAAAAAACAATATTTAAGGTCTCATAAAAGCAAATCATTGATACTGCTAGAAAAAAATGACAGTTTTAATTATTTTTACTTTGATTTGATCAGTGGTTAATAAACTTTGTTCAGAGTATTTGTGGTTGTGAAGAATTATGTTCATAGAACAGAACAGTAATAATTATGTCACTAAACCGATTTCATTTGGCTACATTAAAAGCAAATATGATGTGCGATGTTGGATAATAAGTTCTGGATTTATAGTAATTGCCCCCCCCCATCTTCAGAGTGATGTCTGAATATATACCAATTAAACTAAAGCTAAGGGAATTTATAAAAAGACTGTGAACCAATTTCCACATTCAGGAAATCATCTGAAGAATTTATCACAGTACTGTCAGGGTCATAAAGTGCTGAATTGCTAAACAGCTCATTATAATGAGTCTGTAACATACTAAATAGCTGCAGTATGCAATAAACAATAATGGAATTGAACTTTTTGCTGTAAGTTTTTCATCTCAAAGCACTTTGGATACAAACGAACAACCCCATCTCAAGATCATCCCAGAAATGTAGTATATTACCTTGTGATTTGACCTTGTGATATGACCTCAATTAGAAACTTTACACAAAGTAGATAAAAGTCCAGAGATCCTTTATTTGAGCATTTCACAAATAAATTACAAGTTTCTTTGCAACCACATCATAAAATTAAAATGCTTATTTACACCTCAGGAACAGCAAGCAATTCAGCAACTAGGGCCTAACAGAGGTGTTTATATGGAACCAGCAGCTGAATACCAAGTTGAGAATAAGATTTTAGATGAATGCAAAAAACAAACAGAAAGCAAATTAACTACATAATATATGAAAAATGCATTGGGATGTCTACTGTAATTGGCTGAAACAGTTGTACTCTCAAATTATTTTTTCTGCTTTAAGGTGCAAGAATCAATGGGTAAATTCTTCTATTGTTTTGGGGTGAAAAAAGTATACAATGTGATTTATTCACAACAATTAGGCGAATTAGTAATCTCAAATTAATATAACTGTTCAGTGAATAAGAAGGATTTTTAATTACCCAGAGTGAATGTGCAAATTTTTCTACAAACAAGAAACAAAGGAATAGAGGTATTACCAGATTTATGTTGTTATAATGTACATCACAATTGGAGCACCCACCTTCCATATTTAATTTTTTGATTCTCCCTGCGTAGAATGTGTCTTCACCAAACACATAAATGGCACATTAATTAATGACGTTTCATTATTTATTTTTTACACAAGGAGGAGAATTTATGTTTGGATGAATGTGTTAAACTGCATAAATCATGGAATAAATCTTGAAATAGTTGTGAAACGGCGTATGGTTCTCTTATGACTAAAGTCCAAAATATAGGCTCATATATACTAAAAACTCAATAAACTCAAATAAAATCCCAAACTTCTACTTCCTGCGTGTGCTTTGAATGTATTTATTTTTAGTCCATATTTTATTTTTTATTACGATTTATTTTCATACTATTAATTTAATCTATATATTTTAGATGTAGTTGTTTTTTATTCTTTACAGTCCCAAAAGACCCATATATTCTCGACCTCAAAAATGTGCAATTTTTTCTATATACAATCATTCTACTTAAACTCAAAAACGTACTAATCAGAACTAATGTCAAAGTACTATATGTGAATTCCTACTTGAAATTAAAAGATATGAGAACTATTCAGTATATGAGCCAGTGCTACATAGCTGCAACTTTTACATGTAAGCCTTTGTAAAGATACGTAAGAAGTATTTACATTTTGTGTTCGTTTATGCCATCCTTGTTCAAAGATTGTGAACCTATGGGCCTTACACTGGCTATTGAACATAGCGACTTAGAAACTTTTTCTAATGTAACACAATCAGTTTATATTATTTGCTTGACCAATGGTTTGATCAGTTCTACAATAAAGTTGTTGAACTTTCTGGATGGGGTCCCACAGACAGCCAAATGCATCATTCTGAATAATGTAATCTTATCTAGCTGTATACCATTTTAATAACTGTAGATTATCTGAACAGGCTGATCAATCTACCTTCTTATCTAGATCAGATCTCTGTATTCTTATGCAGGGTTCTGAAGAATACCAAGGATGCTTTACCCCGAAAGCATGAAAGTTGCTTCTCATTGTAGCAAAATATACATGTACATAACAAACTTGCCAAAGGAAGAGCTTTTGTCCTTACTGAATATGCTGGGAGTGCAAGAGAAACCTGAGCAGACATATAGAGCCCTACTGCATGCTGATGTGTGGTCTGCAAAGCCAGTCTGATTTGAAACAGTTTTTTGTAAGTTTAGTATCCAAAAACCGTTAGAGTGTCAGAAGTTCTGTGGCTGCTCTTATTACCTAGATCCCTTATGCAACTAGAAATTGCTACTGCTATGTTGTAGCTACCTCCTCTTTGGACATATCATGTGGCAGTTATGAGTATCATAAGACCTTCACATACATCTTTGTTAATCAGAAACATATTAAATGATTGCTGTTTTTAGAAGACAAATATGTACATTTTAAATTGAGCTCCCAATGCCTTTGCTATATAACAACCTACAGTATATCTTTGTTCAATGAAAAAATATTAATGCAAATTCCAACTCAATAACTTCCCTAAACTTCTCTATGAGAAATATTCTACATAGTCCTTTCCCTACAGTTTGTAGGAAAAATTCAGACAGCAGAAGGCAGCCATCCTTGGGAACATGATTAGCTATTAGTGGTCTGCGGTATGAACTTACTCTATTTAGCTGCCAAGATCAGAAGAATATCTTCGTATCAGTACATATAAGAGGTAAAGGAGAAGGCTATAAAAATGAATTGCAACTATAATTACAAAAGTAGCAGACATTATCTAACAAACAGCAGAACTGAACTTTTTGTTGCCAAATTATGATGCTTTGTCAAGAAGCTGAGCCATGAGATTAAAAAAAAAAAAAATACTGTACGTTCTGTTCACTGTGATCCTAGGTTTAATATTGTCTCTGAGGTTTTTTAATATATTAAATCTCAGGTACAAAGTCAGGCACTGAATGGTTTTTAATATTTTATAGCATCAGTCAATTCCCATTTTAATTCTTTACTTTATTTTCATTCTTACAGACTCTCTGAAAATGTATGATTTCTGATGACTTCTTTTATTATCTGCCGTCACCAGTTTTAAAATAAAAGATCAATGCAGAATCAATGAGCCAACTTGCTGCCAATCCTACCCGAATAATAAAGAACTTCATATAATTTCCTCTATTTTTAAGAATTTTCAAGAAGTGTTTTGTCATTTGCACTTGTGGAGGCCTAATTATCTAATTCATTTTTTTTTAAAAAAGCACAAATGTTTACAAATATAAAAAGCACAAAAAAATGCTGAATGAATCCAAGTAAGAATATGAAAACCTTGAAATCCTCATTTTTGTAAGAATTTTAGGGGCAAATTCACTAAGATTGTAGTTGCGCCAGGCGTAACTTCGGCGCACTTCGCCAGGCGTAGTTTCGCCAGCGCTCCACAAATTCACTAAAATCCGATGTTGCACTCAGGGGTAGCGTAAGGTTGCGAAGTTGCGCTATCGCTGATTCGCTAAGCGAAGCGAAGTTACGCTAGCGATGGTTAATTTGCATACGGTGCCAAATTCAAATTTCAATGGAGGAATACGTACAATCACTACAAATGCCTGGGAAACCTTCAAAACATCAAATAAAAATTTTTTTTTTGCCCTACACGTGCCCACTGTATAGTTAAGTTGCCATGAGTTAGGAAATGTAGGGGGGAAGGAGGGGAGCCCCAAAAAATTTTTCGATCTTTTTCAGCCTATCACCCATAATATAGAAAAAACGCCAGTGTTTTTTGGGACTTATAAAAAAATTTTAACTTTTTTTGAAGCAATCCCTATCTACTCTATTGCGCTTCGCCTGGTCTGAGGTGGCGAAGGAAGTCTAGCGTAAAAGGTAGCGTTCAGTACAATGTGCACGTTAGTGAATTTGCGTAGTTACGTCCGTTGCGAAAATTCGCCAGGCGTAATGGTGCAAAGTAACACTAGCGAATTCACGCCAGCGATCGTTAGTGAATTTGTGAAGTAACGAAAATGACCAACGCTAGCGAATTCACGCTAGCGTTAGGCGCTTCGGCGCTTAGTGAATTTGCCCCTTAGTGTAATCATAAATGAAAAAAAAAACCCAAACGCCTCTAAAAAGTTCAAAGCACAGAAATGATTTTATAAGCAAAAAAGGAGAGCTCCCATAGACTTCTACATTGCCTAGCCAGCTTTTAGATGGAGAAGTTTCGTATTACAGTTTTTCATGGTTTTTACACTTAGGGGGTTATTTATCAAGGTCCGAATTTATCTCAATATCGGCTGCTACAAACTCCGACCTAACCCGCTCTGGTTTTTAATGCTTATTTATTATTACATTTTCCCGAAAATTTGCTTTGCAGGAAAAGCTCTGATTTCACAATTTTTTTTCCCCGAAATCTCCGAAAACATTGTGAAATTGCCCGAAACTCCCAACACAACCAAAAATCAATAGAACTGTTCCCATTGACTTTTATGCAACCTCGACAGGTTTGAGATGCCGTGTTTTTAAAGTCGGGCTTTTTAGCCCTCAGGGTTTAATAAATTCCGAAACATTCGAGATTTTTTTAAAAGTTTGATTTTATAAAAAAAAAAAAAGTTCAGATTTCGGGGAATTTTGGGTATTCAGAGCTTAGCAAATAACCCCCATAATGTAAAAACCATTTACATTGTGATTCAGTTTGAGATGTTATATCTGAGTCTATAAGAACTAATTACAAAAAGAAGCATTTTGCCCATGTATGGAATCTTTCATATTAAGATGGGCTTTGAATGCACTGGTTAAGCCACTAGCACACTAGAAGGATATACATTCATTACCATAAAATATATTCCAAATATTCTGCAATACAATGTTCAGATAGGTTTCTAAGTGTTTAACATTACATATTTTCTGTTCATTTCATTACAATCACCTCCTTTACAGCCACTTTATTATTGTATGTAACTATGAAGACTGCATTATTGTCAACAGGGGCACAGTGCAAGCAAATGAACTTTATTTCCCATGTGTCTTAATGCTACTTTATGCATACTAGCATCTTAGCTTTTAGTCATTTCAAGGACTAGAAGGTGAAATAACAGGCTTTCAGTTTTCCCAGAGCTAATGATGTGTGTGATATTATTTTCATTCCATTTCAGTTCAGAAAAGGGATTCAAAATGTAGGAGAGTAAAAATAATTGTGTAACTTCAGTTCATTGTACGAGGTTTCCTTTATTTATTTGGACATCTGATATCTTGCAATACTAAACTCGACTTTACCATTTTATTAACACATTCTAATAATATTTGGCTACATGAACTTTTCAGTTATTTATCCTGAAAAATTCCAGTGTGGAAAAAACTCGAAAAAATATTGAAAATTGTGCAAAAATTGGAATTGTACAAATTTATTTAGATTTTCCTGAAAACCACTAAATCTTTTAGTTTTTTGCACGACCCAGCGAAGATCAAGATATCTTCGGGACTTCACCCATTGACTTACTATATATTTATACAACTTCGGCAGGTCTGAAATCCCTGATTTTCAGATATAGACTTTTTTCATCATTGGGGTATAATAAAACAAGAAAAATTTGAGTTTTTTATTCACTAAAAATTTAGATTTTTATTAAAAAAAAGAGTTTTTGGCATTCGAACTTTAATAAATAACCCCCTTAATGTGAAAACGTTAATACTGTGTATGTCTATTTTATTGCCTCCATCCTCCAAATTAACATGAGGTTACCAGATGATATGAAAGCTTCTAGAAAATATTATTAGAAGTGCTGTACTAGCTGCATTTAATTTAAATGCAACCACTTTGCAACATGTGTATATTTGCAAATGAATTTACCGTAATAGAAATTTCCTGATTTTCCAGGTGATCTGGTAACTGATCAAACAAAATGGGATATGTAGTTTTGTTACAGCTGGAGCAGTAAAAGCTGATTTTTTTCCCAATCACTGGCTTAATGTATCAGCACAGAGGGAAGATGTGGGGCCCATTTAAAGGTTTAGGCCCAAGGGCAGACTTTTAGCAATTCTGTGCAGTGAGTTCTTGTACCCATCAATTCTGTTGCTACTTCTACACACTGCACCCTTCCCCAGACTGAAACTATTGGGCCTGTACTTTTCATATACCACATGTATATAGAAAGTACACGACTTCCCAGTTCTTTGCATCCAGTTGTTCCCATACAAAGTGAGATCCAAATATTTGTGCTCCATTCTAAGATTACAAAGATTTGTGCCTGAAGACCTAAAAGCAGCTCAAAAGTCGAGCAACTGAACAGTTTTCTGAAATGCTGTGGGTAAAGGGCTGATGGCAATGAGTACATCAACCAGCCTCCAACTCTAGAACGTCAAAAGGCTCATTTATGAATACACTGAAGTGCGCAAAGTACAATTTTCAGACAGAAATCGCTTTGTTTTTTTCCTACAATGAAGCTTTTCTTCCAGAATTCTGGCATCATTGCAGCACAGTGCTAAGTTGCATGCGCTGCAGTTGTGCCAAACTAAATGCAATTCACATTTTTGAAAGTTAGGGGCAATTTGCTGCTAATGTAGGTATAGAGTTACTTCTGCTGCTTGTTGTGGCTATTGAGGCTTTGAATGTCTGCCCTAGGAATTTTGAAACACTGGCAGTTTTCGCTCGATCCATAAAGGTAAGGTAAATGACTAAGGCTTAAACAATGGTTCTCTGAAAGTCATCTAAGAGGTAATTGACTCCCTAAGGAGGGTGGATGAATGGAATCCAGACTGCAAACTGATTTTATAACATTGTTGTGGATTATCTAGGTGTCTAATGTGTAGAACTGTAAAAGTACCATGTGCACTATGTATTGCTCAATTCCATAACTTTTTGTCATTTGTGTCTTCTGTTTCTTCTGTTTTAATATGAAGTCTCAGAAAGGATCTATTTCTGATCACATTATGACTGAACAAACCTTTTCTCCTATTATGATATTTTTCTTGTACAACCATGACAAGTAATTATAAGACTGAGCTATAATATACAGTAGGAAATCCTACATCACCAGATACCTCATAATCTGAAGCCTTTCATAAAATCATCTTTTTGAATTGAATGTACTGTACTTCAAACACTATGATTTAAGTGCATGCACTATGTCCAATATTATTTATTAAATCATTTTTCAAGTACACTACATGGCCTAAAAAACAATTTTTAATAAATACAGTAGAAGTGCTAATTAAAAATGCATCTGTCACTTTATTTTAAAACTAGCAAAAAACATCAGCACAAATGGGGTAGAGAAGTCTAGTGTTAACTGCAATTAACGGTACTAAAGCTGGCCATAGATGCAAAGATCCGATCGTACGAATCATCGTACGATCGGACTTTCCCATCTCCCGACCCGCCACTAACCATTCAGATCAAAGTCTTACCAGTCAGATTAGTTAAAGAACAGATCAGCAATGTTCTGCCCCTGACAGCAATCGTACGATATCTATGTCCAACCAAAGCTAGTGACAGTCTCTCACTGAAAATCGTACGATCGGCAATACACGCAGAGATATTATCGGCAGCCGACAGAAATTTAACCTGTCCAATCGACCAAACGACCGATCTCCGCCGGACGAAAAATGTCGGGACTCTCCACACACGTTCCGAAAATCGTACGAATCCTCGATTCGTACGATCAGATCTTTACATCTATGGCCAGCTTTACTTTGCGCAATGATTAATAACCCATAGGAACAGATCACCAGCTTAAAGCTAGCCATAGACGCAAAGAATCATGGATTTGTATGATTTTTGGACCGTGTGTGGAGAGTCCCGACATGTTTCGTTTGGTCGATCGGACAAGTTAAAAGATTTCTGTCGGCTGTGGGTAATATCTCTGCATGTATTGCTGATCGTACGATTTTCAGAGGGAGACTGTCACTAACTTTGGTCGGACATAACTTTCTTACGATTGCTGTCAGGGGCAGAACATCAGCTGATCTGTTTTTTTTCTACTTTATTTGATCGGAATGGTTAGTGGCAGGTCGGAAGATGGTGAAGTCCGATCGTACGTTGATTCGTACAATCGGATCTTTGCGTCTGTGGTCAGCTTTAGGCCGATGCACTATTTTTCTCATTTGAGTCTATTCTGAAACTGATTGAACTTAATTGAGTTTTTCTTGAATGTTGATGAATATTTATGGAAAAATTCTCAAGAAGTCGGTTGCCTTAAGTTGTGAAAATAAAACTTGATTGACTTGAAAATCACATTGAATTATAAAATAGCTTCAATATTTGAAAATCTGTAATTAGCATTTTCCATTGAAAAATCGCTAAAATCTAATTTTGAAAAAAATCAGAATTTCATATTTTTTCTGGGATTGTGATCCTTAAGAAATCGGCCCTGTAGAATTTGGTGCCGCTTGTCTAAGGCAGCTGTTTGTTTAAATGCAATGGGTGCAAACTTTGCACTCCTAATGAAGTTAGCTAATATTCTTTCCTAGTTCCTGCATAACTTAATGAGAAATGGTAGAGATGAGTGATATTTTCAATGGTTTCAGTTTGCAGCTTGAATTGAATCATATAACCTGCACTGACTCTTAACAAGTAGCAAATCAGTACAAAATAACATAAAAGAAAACGAGGTTTCATCCCACATCACAAACACCAGGATTCTTACAGAATTAAGATCCAGACAAAATGACTTGCTTATTTCTAGTCACAATATTTTTTATAAAAATGTGTCTTCAGCTCCAATAACATAATATACTTGTCTCAACACACGGAATTTTGCCATTTTTCATGCTCACAGAATAAAAGATATCTTAAACTTGATCTTTTTCTTATTTTTCAAAGACTATTAAAAATATTTATTTTTGTTCTTATGTTAAGTAGATGCGTGGGTGACATACTGTGGTTTGATATTATATACTTGCAATAATTATACACCCATCCCAAGGAGAAAAGGAAAAAAAATCAACTTAAAAATAGAAATTATACCCAAACCACCATACAAGCCTGCAACTTTGTGGGCAAAGAGAGGGAATACATTGCTCTTTCTATCCAACAAACATTCAGTTCATTACGACTATGAAGATTTTCATTCATCCAGGTCATAATATATCTAGTATAGGTCAATCTAAAAACAAATGATTGAAGACAGCAAGGTCCAAATCTTGGATAAAGAAGACCGCTGGTTTGAACGAGGCGTGAAAGAGGCGATTCATGTCAAGGTGGAGAGACCATCTCTGAACAGAGGTGGGGGCCTTCGACACCACCTGTCTGCTACATACAATGCTGTTCTAACATCTGTACCCCGGCGGATTCAGAACACTTCACACATCCATTCATGCAACTCTCACAAGTAATACCTGTATCTAGGAGTTGCATGACACATTGGATAATCCTATCACAACTACACAGAATCAACACCTCTGTGAGTTTCTTCAGATGTCACCTCTTTGAAGAGTTACAATGTGCCATTGCAAATGGATTAGTGGAAGAGTTTATATGCCGAGAACTTCCCACACCAGTCAGTTGAACTGAAGAAGCTGCTCGGATGAGTAGTGAAACGTCTTCATTGATTACTCAGCAAGTCCAGTTGTTTTTAGATTGACCTATTCAGTTCATTACATTAACTTTAAGATGAAGGAGAATTGAATTCAGGTCAAGGAGACCTGCAATACATTGCAAAACTCTTTGGCAGAGAATGGGTCAGAACACCTGCCCTGTTTATTTAGTCACATTTATGTGATGCTCATTTTGAATCCTTTTCTTAGGATAATTACTTAATTCTCTAGAATGGTGTACAATAGAATTTTATTTCTAAAACAACTTTTATAGAATATTACTCAACATGTAGCTCATCATTATTGGAGGTGGACATGCAAACCAATGGAAAAATAACACTAAATCAAAAATAAAATGCAATATTACATTATGGGGCAGATTTATAAAGGGTCAAATTTTGAGTTTATGGTAGCTATTTAAAATGCCAATGAACTCCAAATTTGCCCAATTGCAATTTATTAAAAAAATCAAATTTTTGGAACTTGGATGAATAGGATCAACCCGCAAACTCTAATCAAATTTGATTTGAGTATTTTCTTCGAAAAAAACTTGAATGTCTCCAAACTGATCCCAGGACATCTTCCATAGGCTAAAACAGCAATTCTGCAGGTTCAAGGTGGCAAATAATCAAATTCGAGTTCTTAAAGGGCCAGTGTATGATAAATCTCAAAAATCAAATTCGAAATTCCTTAGTCGAATTTTACAGTTTTGGCCATAAAAAAAAATTTAAAATTTGAATTGGGAAATTTGAATGTCCACTTCGACCCTTGATAAATCTGCCCTTTGTGTGGAATAAAATTGTGAAGTCCTGTGTCAAAAATGTATTCATCTGAAAATCTTTGCATATGAGTGTGTATCCAGTGTAGAATGGTACTCATCCAGGCATCCTTCCTTCCTTAAATAATCACACCACAGTCCTGGCATGCTTCATGACTGAGCATCTCGCAATCTTTAGAACACAGCAAGCATCAAGACATAAATCACAGACTTCTATTGATACTCTGTTGCTGTCAGGTCTTCTTTTGGAGAGTAGTTGACATTAATCATTAAATATTGAAATAGGTAAGGAGAGGCAATTCCATGTTGTTGTCAACTGAAAATAATAGCGTCATAATAATAATAATAATAATAACTGTGCATAAACAAATTAAAGGGAGCATAAAAAATGCAGGATCATAGTAGCTTGAATATCCCTATGCAAAGGTTGCCTGCAGTACTCTCTACAGCTTCTAACTGTACATAATTTGTATAGGATCTGTTATACAGGTGAGTGAATTGCAGACAAATATTCCTTTGTGGCAGAAATCCAAAGTATCACTAGACTTTTTATGCTTCCCAGAAAGGAAGAAGTTAAGGTACTCTAATTATTTCTAACAGGCTTACAATATGTTTAAGCATCATCTTATTACATATTAGTTGCACCGTGAATGTATCTTTAATCTGTTATTTTCAACATTCCAGCTCTGCATTGCTTTCTTCTTGTCACATGCTGATTGGTAATCTTATTAACATGAACTCATTAAGAAAGCCTTTGGAGTATTTCTCGAAGTGTCTCGGTTGAGTGGACACAACATGAGTTCTTCAGACACGTTGGTTACAGCCGCAAGTTGTATTTTCATCTAGGAAAAGCTCTGGTCTGTGTTGAAATGAAGAGCACGCACTCACAAATCTGACGGATAAACAGTTTTAGGTTTGGTTATGGGTACAATAATGTTAAAAGAAAAATATTTACGTTGCTGTGAATGCAATCTTTCTGCCTTGCGAAGGACAAGTTCAAACTAATGTTCTTGAGCCTTTAAGCCAAAAATGTTCATAGTGCTTCTTCAGCAGGGATCCATTTATAGAAAGAATGCAGGAACAGATGCTGTCAAGGACTGGTGTGCCATTTTAAAGACTTATGAGGTTGCAAATTAAACTGAATCTGGAGTAGTCGAGGCCTAGTCGAAGTAACTGTAAACTGCCTTCTTCTGAAAATGTTTTTTTTTCTCATTCTGTTGCCATGGCAATGCAGTAGTCAGCTTATAAAAGTCACCAGTACTTACAGATCTAAGTAAGACAAAGAAAAATAAAAAAAAGCAAAATGTTATCAAAAATATACAAAAAAATGAATGTCACTAATTTTATTTACATATAGATACACATGCAAGTTGTGCATTTTGTATTACCGAGCAAATGTTTGCTTTCATACCTCAAACTCCATGAATTAAGAAAGAAAACCCCATATATTTTATGTTCCTGCTCTAGAGGCAAAACCTTAGGGGGTTTCTGTTATGTATTGACTGTTAGGGATTGACCGCAATTCGTTTGATCGATTTACACATTTATTTAGCTCTATTTCTTCACTCGAGCTAAGTAAATGTGCCCCTACATGTAAGACCAGTAGATCAGTAGTTGGCACTGTTACCTGTTAAACTGAAATGTGTCATTCTGTTCTACTGATAATTGTTTCCCTGGATAACTGGTCCCATACCTATATAGTCTAAAATACTTAGGACCATGGTTTTCTATGTAAGGAGTCATGTGTAGGTGCTTAGAGACGTGCTCCTTCCTGGGACACTGTAGTGCCAGTGGCATGTATACAGATAAAAGACAGGACTTGTAAAGGTATTTCATATTGGGAGTAACAGATTTCAATCCAACCGCTGTATCTATCAGAAATTATGACTCCATGACTCCGTTTAGCAGAACAAGATTTTACAAAGTTAAATTAAATAGAAAACATGTAACCTGACTGAAGAACAGCCAGCAACCTGTCATGATATAATTTCGGTATTACAAAATGTTACAGTAATCATGTTTGAAGAATGCAACAATAAAAAAAAATGAAAACACAAAAAGAAGATGACATTATTAATCATCCATGCAACAAAAATTTCTAAATTTGAGTTTGTCTGATTTTCAGTGGCTTAGTTACATGAAACAATAGTCTCACTATACAACACGCTACTTGATATTAAGAAGAGTAATTACCCATAATTAATTCAACAAAGCATTTAAAATTAAGGTCATATTGTGGCACAGCCTCCCTTGTTCTGAGCACAACACCTCATGCTTGGGGAGATCTTATTAATTTTACTGTGTACAATAGGTTCATGTGTCACTCCTGAGGAACAGCAACTGCTGATAAAATTAAAAAAGGAAATATAGGAGTTAATTTGCCCCGGTTAGCTCTAATTTCACAGCTAGTAGATTTTTATCCCTTGAGGAGCAAGCCTGAAGTCAAACACATCAGTTAGTTCACTTATTAAAGATTGGCAATTAAGAAGAAAATGCATTGACCAAATTGGAAGATTTAAAAGGAAACTAGAGTGTTGCAGTCTGTTTCAGAACTGTTATACTCCAATTAAAAAAATAAATAAATAAATAAATAAATATATGTGTGTGTGGTGTATATTAAAGGCATAGATAATATTTCAGTTACAGGACAATACACATATGTAATTGCAACAAAACAAATACTGTACATATGCCCTCCATCGTTGTTTTGCTTATAAAATAATGGAACCACATACCCATGCATGGGACCGTGCATGGTGGATGGTAAATCTGCTAATAGTATGTATTAAAGAGATATTGACGCCAGAAAATAAACAATTTTTTACATCTATCATAATATTGCATTTGAAGGCTACTTATAACTTTGAAATTGCAACAATAGTGAGTCCCTCCAAAACCAGTCAAGATTATTAAAAAGATGCAAGAATATTTATTAGGACATAGTAGAAAATGGCCTAACACGTTTCGTGCCTGTTAGGGCACTTACTCATATATGAGAAAGTGCCCTAACAGGCACGAAACGCGTTCGGCCATTTCTAACTGACAGGCTGAGATGGGACAGTCAGGTTGACGAAACAGTCAGGCTTAGATATTTCAACTAATAATAACTTACAAAAACAAACCTCTCCGCAAAAAAACGATCAACATGACCTATAGGTAACTTTTAGGGGATTATTTATCAAGGTCTGAATTTATCTCAGTATTTCTAATGTCCAGCTTCAAGCAACTCCGAATTCCCGAATGGACCTTATTTATGAAAACTTCTGAGCTTTTCCCTAAAAACTCTGAATTGTTTTCCTGAGTTTTCTGAGCAAAACTATCATACTGGGTTTATTTAAAATATTCTTATTTTTTTATTTTTAAGAGCAATAAATCTTTAAGATTTAGTAGTGTTAGGGGGCGAACCCCTGAATCCTTTGCGAACCCTAATTTGCATATGCTAATCCCAAACCGAATCCTGGATTCGGTGCATCCCTTCTTAGGGGTCAATATCATTTTATTTTCTTAAAACCACTTCGACCAAACTCCCATCCACTTTTTCAGTAAATTAACTAAAAAAAAATCTAGTACGAGAAAAGACTTGATAAAATCCGAATTTTATGATTTTTTTGGATTCATTTTTTTGGATTAAATTTTTTTCTAATTATTGCACAAAAAACATGAATTATTTGGTTTATTGTACAAATTCAGCACCGACCACATCTTCCAATTGTGAAAGAGACCACTGCCGTTGACTTCAACATAACCTCAGCAGGTTTGAGTATTTTTTATTTGGACTTTTAGCAGTAACGGAGTTAAATAAATCACGAAAAATTTGAGTTTTATTTTCCACCGTAAAAAAATGTGTTTTCCTCTTTAAAACTCAGACCAGAAAAAAAAAGACTTTAATAAATAACCCCCTTGAGATATGGTGATCCAAGTTACAGATAGACCCCTGTATATTGGAATAGCTGTATGTGATAATGATTTGCATCTCATACACAAAACGTATCTATTGCACTTGTTTTCTAAGGGCTGCTTAGGGAAAATAACCTTTTAGTTAATTTAAGCAGAAGACAAGAGCCAAACTGATGAAGGTGGATAAAACAGACACTATGGGGGCATATTTATCAAATAGTGAAATTAGAGATCACCTCAGTCCACTAGAGTAAAATCTCACCACTCTCCATTCACTTCTATTGGATTTTTAAAAGAGTACTTACCGGTATCAATGGGTGAAAGTTCATCCTTTGATAAATATGCCTTTAAAAAGGCTATAGAAATGAATGGAGAGTAGCGGCATTTCACTCTAGTGGACTGCAACAATCTCTAACTTCACTCTTTGAGCAATGTGTCCCTATTATGGATGGGCGATTTTGACCCGTTTCGTCAAAAATTTGCCACTTGCGAAATGTCGCCAACGCCATTAAAGTCTAATAAAATGTGTCGTGCGGCGAAATTTTTTTTGACGCATGTCTTTTTTTTTTTTGGTCGCACAATGCCATACAAGTCTATGGGCGTCATTTCCTACTCTATGTGAAATTATAAGATAAGGTAAATGACTGATTGGAAGCTAACACATTGCCTGCACATATCAACAATACTTCTGTTTTTTAAGTCAACCTAATATATTATATTGCCAAATGCACTTTTATGAGAATGATAATAATGCACTGTATATCAATGGTGATGGGTGCATAAATTTCCTAGGCACGAATTTGTAGTGAATTTCGCATTTTGCTGGTCGGAAAAGTTGCTTGCATCAAAACCGCCATGCATCAACATTATTCGGGCTCCCATTGACTGTAACGCCGGCGTCAAAATTGATGCAAGTGTCAGAATTGACGTGTGTGTCAAAATTGACGCGTGCATCAAAATTCCCGTTTTGCAATTTTTTCGCTGCTTCACAAATTTCGCACGAAATTTGCAAGTTTTTTGGTGAAGCAATCACTATATATCCCAAAGGCACAGATTTATTAATTTGAAACAACATATGATAACTTATGATAACACTAGTTTGGACTAGTGTTGCCACCTCTCTCTACCACTTACTCTGGGTGGCTGGAGGAGTGATGATTTCACAGGGTTGGGTGATGATATTGCGGTGAGGTTGCAGAGGCAGGTTGAAAATATCATGGGGGAGATTGGCTGATCGATGTGTTAATTTCAGGATGTCCTGAGAAAACCGGACGGACAGTTTTGGCACGGGCAGTCCTTCCAAAACAGACAGATGGCAACTGTAGTTTCGACAAGGCCACAAAATCTACGTCATTTATAGTGAGGGGCAAATTTGGGGCATTTCTCTTTGCCGCAAAATTTGTGAATTTCCAGCAAAATTTGCGAAACATCGAAAAATCTGCAAAACATCGTTTTTTGGAGGCCGGTGCCCATTTTTTGGACGCAGACGCACATTCGCCGTCAAAAATGCGCCGGCATCCAAAAAAACTGACACCAGCATCCATTTTTTTTTGAAGCTGGTCGATTTCTGCTAGCGAATTTTCTCTGCGGTTTTGCGAATTTATTCGCCGGCGGCGAATCGCAGGAATTCGCAGCGAATTAGCGCCTGCCCAATAAATTCGCCCATCACTAGTCATTTACTAAAAAATGCAAAGTTTGTATAGTTCTAATTACCAATAGCAACCAATCAGATGTATGCTTTTGAGTTTTTGGGTTACTAAAGCTGTAACACGCTTTGAACCTTTCATTACTTTACTTCACCTGCAGTGCAACTAAAAGGTAACACTGCCGGAAATACCAGTGATAGTAATTATACATCTGAAAAAAATGAAGCTAGTACAGGGGACCTTCCTAATTTAAACAACATTCACGTATAAATCTGATCCTATTAAAGTTGCTGCATATACAACCATGTTAAGATGAACATTTTATTGACTCGGTATCAGCTATAAACCCCACTTCATTCAGATTCAGCTCACAAACACGGCAACAATCATTTTCTGCTTCTCTTCATCTAAATGCCACACTATGCTTATGGAGTACACTTGTCACCGATCCTATTTTTAATAATATTTTGGAAATTGTGCAACAGTCAACAACAATATGAAGAAACATCAAAGTGAGCACTACATCATGCCGCAGTATGCCGGCATTTGGAAATAATTGCTAGGTGGCAGAGAGTGCAATAAATTTAAGAAAAATATTACTTTCTGTACAAAGTGGTAATTCAGATGTTTGAACTGTCTGCTTAAAAGCTCTGCATTGTAAGACATTGGCACTGTGGCATTAGACCAGAATACTAATGAAATAATATCTTTAATGGGTGAACAAGTCTTTTTCTTCCAGTCAAGCATCGGAGTATGTAAAAGAGTGAGTATCATTTCTTATGTGATATTCTGCAACATAACATTAGCACTGGGAAAGAAAAAGCTTTCATCGTAGAGATTGAACAAAATGTCAGAATACATTTCTTGCCTTTCCTTTTTGTGTATTATAAAATGGTTTTGAAACAGACACTTAAATTCGCTTTCTCAATGAAGACAATTTGGCGGCACCTACGCAAAACCTTTGCAAAACTTTTCACATTTGACACTTCTCCTAATGTTGAACATTTTCCCCCCACTGCGTACAACAAGCAAGTTCCGGCAGCTGGATGAGATACATTTCACAATGCACCACTCAGCTTTTTATAACACTTCAAATCATGGGCTCAGCCAGATTTTGGAAAAAAGGTTATATTGGAATAAGAATCAGTGGTGAGTTACAGAGTAACTAAAAAGCAGAATATGCAGATATGTGGGATTACTCAAAGGCTAAGTAATATATTGGTGCAATAGAAGTGAAATTGATCTAGCCATATTAACTATAAGCACACAAAAGAGGGTGGGGAGGGCTGGTTGAATCCAAAACCCTTGGTCCCCTTTTTCGTTAGTAATTTAGTATCTGCTCAAGTGCATATATCTTCAGAAACATGGGTTTTAAGTTACAAATCTTGATGGGCGAATTTAATCATCAGGTGCAAATTCCCACGATTCGCGAAAATTCACCGGAATCAAAAAAAAAGGACACGAGCGTCCGTTTTTTTGGACGCCGGCGCAATTTCACCAAAAACATACGCCTGCGTCCAAAAAAACGGACACTGGCGTGGCTAATATGATGAATGAATCGTACTATTAATTGTTCCACTATAATTCTTTGCCTTTTGTTTCATATTAGAACAGGGGTCTAACCAATGGTTGCTTAATAATTGCTCTCTGTTGACAGAGGTAATTTATTAGTTAGTGAAGTTTTTAAACATTCAGGGGGGAATGTAATTAAAGTCGCAAAGAGAACAACAATTTGCACCAATAAGACTAAAAATCCACATCTCGCAATGTCATATTGTTCCTTAAACAGTTATTGCATTGCGAATTTTTATTGTGCATTGCGAATTTTAATTGCGCACTCTTAAGAAGTGCTTGAAGGTGTCGTAATCTTTTGGAGCAAAAGTAACAACTTTTTTCATAAGTAGTTTTATTACATTGACTGCGCATTGGCGCAAACTATAAATTCCGCAAACGGGCTTCCACTGTCAGAAGTGGTCGCTAAACAGTTTCTGGGTTTGCGAAAGCTATATTAAATTTGTGCAAAACTATTTTTTTTCGGGCAAAGGCATAACTTTTCACATTGTAAATAGTTTTTCCATTACTGACTTTTATTACATTCCCCCATCAGACTTCCCATACCCTTTACTAGCCCTTCTCTGACTCTCTCTAATACAAACATATCCTGTTTGAGCACTGGAGACCAAAGCTACATATCATATTCTAGATTTAGACTTACCAGAGCTCTATACAGTGGAAGAATAACCCCCTCCTCTCGCAAATCTATGCCCCTTTTAATACAGCTCAAAATCTTGTTTGCCCTTGCTACTGCTGTCTGGCATTATTAGCCACAGCCAAGTCTATTATCTACAAGGACTCCAAGGTCCTTTTCCATTATAGATTTGCCTAGTCCCATTAAGGAAATAATTGGCTTGGATATTTTTACATCCCAGGTGCTTAACCTTACATTTATCAACACTGAATTACATCTGCCACTTAGCTGCCCAGATCTGTCAAGATCTTGCTGTGAGGCTGCCACATCCTGGATGGAATTATTTGGGCTGCATTTTTTCTATTACTTACAATACCCTCCGCTAAGTCATTATATGTTAAATAAGTTGAATATTTGTGGACCCAATACAAAACCCTTTAGGCCCCACTAGGAACCTTACTCCAAATAAGGAATATACCATTAACAACCACCCTCCGTACATGATCCTTAAGCCAGTTTCTTGTCCACTTTAATAAGACCATGAAAAAGCAATTGTTGGTGGGTCACTCTATCATATGCTTTATTCAAATCCAAATCAATCAAATGTACTGCAACCCACTGTTGAAATCCTAACTAACTAAAGGAACCTTTTACTGCAGATGACTTTTGGTGTTCCTGAAGGAACTCTACTCTTCAGAGATCTTTGCTTGGATAAGATTGGTCAGTATTACATGGAAGGGCACTTCTGACACTCAATGAGCTTTGGGAGTAAGTAAGCAAATCTCTCAACTATCAGTTTGTCTTGCTGTACAGCAACAGGTACAAAAAAGCTGCAGAAATTGAAGATCAAACACAGGTAAACAATTTCAATTTAAGGGATTTGCTCCCGAAACACGTTGGGTGATGTTGGTTTGTGACCTGTTTCAATAAACCACCTTTTGTTTTTACCGGAATGCCACCTTTCCATCCTTTTGCACAATTAAACAATTTCAGAAGCTGACAATTCTGGTGCAACTGCAACATGTGATACATTTGTTGTAAAACAGCTGGATTATAAAAGAGAATTTATAATATTTTATCTTGGAGATAGATGTTTGGTCATTACTAAACAACATATTGGCACATACAAAATATTTCAAATCTTCCTTTCTCATGAAGCCTTTCAATGGTGATTTTGCTGACAAAAGAAGCTTAAAAACATGAAAAGCCAACAAAGTTAATAATCAACATTCATGAATTGTTTTTACTGTAATTGCTTGCTATACATACATGTATATATGAACCAGGTGCTAAATATCTTTGCCCTCCTGCCTGCAAATATGGACCCTTTTTAAATATTAAAATTTTTAAACATCATGTACACCGTACATCAACCAATCAAATTAGGTCTGTGTGAGAATAAATGACAAACAAAAATTAAAAAGAAAATCAAAAATAACTGGATCTCTGCCTTCATGGTTGGTGCTTCCCTCTCGAGTAATTACTCAAAAAGGATTTTATTTTCATATTGCACTGACCAAAACAATTAGAAAGGTAGGAGTCTAAAATAAGAAACTTTGCAAATAGTGTCTTCATATGCTGCAACATTTGTGACAAAAAGAAGGTGGCTCTGTGATTGATTGCCATAGAATAGCCATAATAGTCTGCTGATTCGTTCCCTAATAAAATTGCTCAGATTGACTGATGGCAGATGCTTTTGAAGCAGGCTGAATAGGGAGATACATTTATTTATTTATTATTATTTTATTACTTATTTTATTACAGTCCAGAGCGGAATATCTTTGATAAAAAGTCTTAGCACGTAGCTAATATCTGTGTCATCTCTCTTATGTAGCCATACAGGACAAATTCAATTTATATTACTCAATCTGTACAAGAGCCACTTACACTCATGACAGCTGCCTTGTGTTTCTTTTGATGTAAAGGCTTCTAACATTTACTTCATATTTATAACATCTGAGGAATATTGTTCAACACTAGCAGGTCTTGAATTTAGTCTGAAACATACAAGTATAGGTTTTCAAAATAGGCAAGCTAAGAACATACTTTGGGGATTTCAAACAATGTAAAGAATTTCTATATAACAAATGCATGCTTTTAGACTAAAGAAAACACCTGTTATCACACTCACCACTACCTGGTTGAATACACTGGCAGAATAGGAATACACGAAAACATGTTTCAATAATTTGGTTGTTTCCAAAACTAGAAGGAATACACAGAGAATAAACCAAAGGGTTCCATTCTTGCAAACACTGAGGAGCATTTACTATGCCCCCAGGCAGAACTGGGAGAGCACTAAGGAGCACAATTATTTCCAATCAAAGTTTCTGCACAGTGAGGGCAGCCAGGATGCGGAGTGCTTTGCTGTTTTGACGGCAGATATATCATTCTAGGGGGATATTTACTAAAACTCAAATTTTTCTCACTTTGTTAAAAAATAAATAAAAATGACCAAACACCCAACCCTGAATCCCCTTAATTTACCAGTACTTATTGTCTCTACTAATAGTTGCGACAAAATCGTGCCACAATTCAAAATCGTGGGACTTTTTGGATTTGATGCTTGAATTTTTCGAATTGTCATGTGACAAACTCAAATTTGTGCTCAAAAGCTAGCATCAAACACCTCAAACCACCGAAAATCATTAAGGCAAAAAACATCTTCGAATGGTTAAAGGGACCCCAGCCATTTTACATTAATTTGACAGAATCCGAATCCTGCTGTAAAAGGCCGAATCCTGGCCGAATCCCGAACCAAATCCTGGATTCGGTGCATCCCTAGTTACGACTACGTGTACTCATCAAAATGCTAAAATTGTTCTCAGCAAATGAACAATGGTGTCATTTTGCTAGAGAAAATTTGTCAGCATGAAAGTTTTGTAGAGAATTTTCTGTAGTGATGGTGAAATTGTGGCCACTTTTTAAAAAATGTCCAAGGAAGAAAAATAAAGACAAAAGAGATCCTCCATTGTCTAAAAAATTAGCCCACACTAAAACAAATGTGGCATGAGCTTAAAATGTGTAAAAAAGTATAAATAGTAAATATTTAATATCTATAACTTTTAAACATAATCCCACATTAAAATATGGGAAAAAAAGCTAGCTTTTTTTTTAAGGCTTTTTTTAAATACAGGATATGATATCACTTACATAGTGTTGAGAATGTGGCTCCATCTTAACAGTTCACCAGATAGAACCAGGGCGAGGTAGACTTTGGCGAAAAGGTTAATATATTTGAAAGTTTACACTTTGATTCATTTGCAGATTAACGATCGGTCGCCCGAGTGAAAATTCACCTGGCAAACAATGCTAAAGTTCTCTAGTTCTGAGCTTTTTTGCTAGTGAATTGTCTTCTTAACCTTTTTGTAAATTGCCAAATCTACTGTGAATTGTCATTTTGGTGAATTTTCACTAAAAAAAACACAATTCACGCTTTAGTAAATGTGCCCCTTAGAGGGGCCAAAGCTTGTATGATTTCAGCCTGAATCATAAACAACTGAAACACTGCTGCTAGTTCTAGAACTTAGATTTTCACGAAACAGTGTTATTTTTTTCTTTTATTATATTTGAAAATGTCCTAAACTGCAGCTCTGACTACTGCCTACTTGTACAAACATCTAAAACGGCTTTTAAATGGTTTTATTATTGAACATTCTTTTGTCTGCAAAAATGACTGCCATTTGTGCAACCGGTCTCGTAATCAATAGGTGATGTATGTGCCCAACTGAAAAAGACAGAACATTAAAAAAAAGAAAAACCACATATTGTACTTTATTGCTACTTATGCTGCATTTATGTTGTAATAAATAAAATTCTTATGCTAACTTGTCACTATAACTGTACACAATTTTTTGACCATATATGTGCTCTTTGTGAACACTAAAGCAGTCACTTCTTTCAGACTTCCAACACTTGTCATATAGAAGACACTGGTGCTGACAGGTGTGTACTGCTTAGATATTATAGTTTCTTCCTTTCAGAATAGCACTGCTCATCTTAACAAAGAATTAAAAGCTATCTCCGGTACCACTTGTTCACATGGATGTGTAATTTTTCAAGCTTCTATATCATTTGTTGGTGTTTTTGTAAATAAAGTAGTTAAAGTAGAAAAATGTTAAAGGGAATCTGTCAGATAGGATACCACTTTTTTTTAAAATAGCAGCTGTACCTGGCCCAGAGTTACTGGCTTATTCTAAGGTTACTGTTACTGCTTATATACATTCTCCAGCCTACTGGAGGATTGTGCCATCTCCAGCCCAATGCTACCAACAAATTCAATGCTTCAGGGATTGTTTTAGAGCAAGGGTCCCCAACCTTTTTTTACCCGTGAGCCACATTCATATCTAAAAAGAGTTGGGAGCAACACAATTATGTAAAAAGTTCCTGTGGGTGCCAGATAAAGGATATGATTGGCTATTTGGTAGCCCTGTGGGGATTGGCAGCCTACAGGAGGTTCTGTTTGGCCATAAATCTGTCTTTTATGGAACAAAAACTTGCCTCCAAGCCTGGATTCAAAAATAAGCACCAACTTCGATGCACTGAGAGCAACATCCATGGGGTTGGTGGGCAACATGTTGCTCAAGAGCCACTAGCTGAGGATCACTGGTTTAGACAATATTTCCTTATAATTTAATTGTTCCTTTCCTTTTACCATCTAGGTGCACTTCTCTGCTCGTTAGTATACAAAACTGTACTGCAAAATTTAAGGTGAGTGCTTGCCAGGGATCTAAAAAAGTGGCAAAATTATGTTTTCATCCCTGGAGTCAATGCTTTTTTATGCAAGACAGTATTTTATTCTCTTCACTAGATGCTCACTGAAACTGAAACTGCTGAGAGTTACATACTGTAGTTATACTGTCAGTTAAGGAGACCTCCCCAACGCAACTACTATTTAGTATATAAATTGCACTTATGTTACTTTTGCTTCAGTGCATAACCTTGTACTTATCAACTTATTGAACTTCGTTTGCCACTTAGCTGCCCATTTCGCAATTTAAGTCAGATCTCTCTGCAAAGTATCAATATCAAGCATTAAACTTTTTAGACAATTTAGTATCATTCCTATAAATAAAGACATTACTTGCCAACCACAAGAACATTTGTAAAACATATGTAAAAGCAAAGGACCAAAAACAGACCCCTGCAGTACTCTGCTAACAAGAAAATGACCCCCCCCTTTTTGACATGAGTTTATAAGTCAAGCTAGTGGGTGCACTAATTCTATGAAAACAGAGGTGATCTAAGTCCCAGAATTACTTCTTAGTAGGAAAAGGCAGTTTTTATTATATTATATATTTTATTATATTTTTTTAAAACTATTCAACACTATATTGTTAAATAGTGTTAACTAACAACAATAAAGGGCACATTTACTATTTGTCGAATATCGAGGGTTAATTAACCCTCAATATTCGACCCTCAAAGTAAAATCCTTTTTTTACCGCAAATGCTTCGAGCAAACGATCGAAGGATTTTAATCCATCGATCGAAGGATTTTCCTTCGATCAAAAAAAGCTTAGAAAGCTTATGGGGACCTTCCCCATAGGCTAACATTGGTGCTCGCTTGGTTTTAGGTGGCGAAGTAGGTGGTCGAAGTTTTTTTTAAAGAGACAGTACTTCGACTATCGAATGGTCGGACAGTCGAAAGATTTTTAGTTCGAATCGTTCGATTCGAAGTCAAAGTCATAGTCATGTCGAAGGTCGAAGTAGCCAAAAAAATACTTCGAAATTCAAAGTATTTTTCATTCTAATCCTTCACTCAAGCTAAGTAAATGTGCCCCTAAGAGCACACTTTGTTTCCCTTTTTTCACAGCACTCCCTAACCATTCAACAACACCTGGGAAGGTTGTTGAACCATTGTGAAACCAATTCAGAAAAGCTGATGATTTATATCAATATTTTGTGTTATCACAAATCCATATGGAGTAGGGTCACCTGGTCACCAGGGTAACAGGCAAGTGCCATTTTCAACATTCTTCCAAAGGCAATTATGAACATTGGTCTTTCCTAAAACTGCCTTGTTTCTCCTTGTTCACTGGGTACCATATGTCACATTTTGGCACATCCTGTGACTTTAGTCATTCTCTCTGTCATAAACATTATTTGCACTTTTAAACTAGCAGTTTTGCTTTTTATCTAGTATTTACAACACATTTACAGGGTTTTAGTAGTTAAAATACCAAATGCCTATTTTTTTCCACTTGGGAATGAATTGTTTCAGATATTTTAGCTGTCGAAATAGGACAACTTGCAAGAAGTAACATAATCACATTGATGTTTGTTATGCTTCATGATGACAGATTACAGATCAATAAACTGCATTTGAAATTGAAATGTCACTGCGTATTCCATATATTATGTTCTTTTGGCTGCATTAACGCAAAATGTTCATTGCCTGAATCTCACACCAAAGCAAAGGCTCTAATTGCCTGCATTTGGAAGCTTCTGATTAGAAATCATCAGAGTATGGCAGTGGAAATATGGTTCTGAATTTATAAGCATTACTTTTCCCTTGTTAGTATAACTGGCACAGTGACGTAACTTTGTACATTTTACATATTTAGTTGTTTTCACCCAGTTCTTCTATGGTAAATTGATGTATGGCCCTTTATCAGGGTCCACAAATATGAAACCACATTTGTCATTAGAGCAACTGTACTAGAGGATTTGCATGGTGTACCTAGGGTGTTATCATAAAAGTAATTTTAACAGATATAAGAATGATCCTGTAGTAGAAAAATATTAATCTGGTATAAAACATTAGGAACTTCTTTAGCCACACGTTAATGATGTTTTAGTTTTCCTGTGTAGGATAATACAGCCATGTGTTCTCCATTAGCAAAATCTCAGATAATGCATCTGGAATGGGGAACTAGGACAGGTAAGAGCAGCTTTCAGACTGGTCAAGCTCTGGGAAAGACATGACTGTGCAATAAAACCCAATGTATCCCAGAAAATGACCATTGAACCGTTTGGGATGGAATGAGCCTCTGTAAAAAGCAATTGGTATACATACATAACCATAAAAGTATCTTTTTTTATACCAAAATGCAATGAGCTTGCCCTGACCTGGAGAACTATAACCTATGCACGAACAGAAAGACAGATTAAAGGAGAAGGAAAGCTACAGAATCAGTGTATTGCCAACAGATTAGCCACAGTGGTGCAAGCTATAACACTATATTTATTCTGCAGAATACTTTACCATACCTGAGTAAACAACTCTAGAAGCTCTCTCTGTTTGTTTAGGATAGCGGCTACCATATTAGCTTATTGTGACATCACTTCCTGCCTGAGTCTCTTCCTGCTTACTCATAGCTCTGGCCTCTGATTATAGCAGGAAGGGGAGGAGGGAGGGAGAGAGAGAAGCAAACAGAGCATGCTCAAGCCCTAGCCCTGGATGTTTAAGCTGAAAACAGGAAGTCTGATGCAGAAGTCCATTTGTACAAAAAAGAAGGAAAGAAAGATGGTTTTTCTTTTGACGGAGGACTCAGAGAAATGCTTACTTTGAGGGTTTACTGGTGTATTTATATAGACCTTTCTGATAAAGCTTACTTAAAGGGATACTGTCATGGGAAAAAAAAAATTCAAAATGAGTCAGTTAATAGTGCTGCTCCAGCAGAATTCTACACTAAAATCCGTTTCTCAAAAGAGCAAACAGATTTTTTTATATTCAATTTTGAAATCTGACATGGGGCTAGACATATTGACAATTTCCCAGCTGCCCAAAGTCATGTGACTTGTGCTCTGATAAACTTCAATCACTCTTTACTGCTGTACTGCAAGTTGGAGTGATATCACCCCCCTCCCTTTCCCCCCCCCCAGCAGCCAAACAAAAGAACAATGGGAGGGTAACCAGATAACAGCTCCCTAACACAAGATAACAGTTGCCTGGTAGATCTAAGAACAACACTCAATAGTAAAAACCCATGTCTCACTGAGACACATTCAGTTACATTGAGAAGGAAAAACAGCAGCCTGCCAGAAAGCATTTCTCTCCTAAAGTGCAGGCACAAGTCACATGACCAGGGGCAGCTGGGAAATTGACAAAATGTCTAGCCCCATGTCAAAATTGAATATAAAACAATCTGTTTGCTCTTTTGAGAAATGGATTTCAGTGCAGAATTCTGCTGGAGTAGCACTATTAACTGATGCGTTTTGAAAAAAACATGTTTTCCGATGACAGGATCCCTTTAATTTTAGCCTTTCCTTCTCCTTTAAAAACATTTAATTGTATTCATTTAGGGTCGGTGTCATGAAAGCTTCAAATTGCATATCATGGAGATTCTTGCACAGGTTAGTCAGTACATAGCACTGCTATGTATAGGTGGAGTATAGGTAGTTCTTCAGCAGCTAAATGTGCTGCTGATGAAGAACTTCCTATACTCTGCTTCACCTGTTCTTGATGTTTGCAAGTTCAGATTTCTAAATAAAATTCATGGGTTATGGTTGCCTGGGACTCATATTGGGAAAAAGATTAAAGCAGACAGTGCTCTTATAATAAGAACCAGAGAAATATTCCTAGGGGAATATATGCAATTTGTTTTTTCTTTATTTTGAATTGAAAGCTAGTTGGTACAGATAAAGAAAATGAAGGCTTGGCCTATCTGTGTTTTAATATGTACTGTATATTTGTAAGGAACCTTCAGAAACATGTGGGTTCACATGAAGAACATGAAGGAGTTAATGCAGAACACAATGTGCTTATTACATATCTCAGTACATTTATTGTCTCTTGCTTGCTAATTTTAGTACTGGAAATACAATGTGATGACCAAGACTGCAACCTATCATTTCATATTACTTTGTTGTAGAACCCATTTAGATAATAGAAACATCTCCTGGGAAATACATGCGGCTTTCATGGGTTAAAGATCGCAATTTGACAATAGATGCTACAATCTGAAGGAGCAGATTTTGCATCATGAAAATGTAATTTAAAGATACTAAACTGTCTTGTCAATGCAGATACTATATGAATCTGAATGTGAAGTGTGTGCTATTACAAAAGATTTTCTAGTAGACTTAGGGTATGAATATCCAAATTATGGAAAGATCCGTTATCCGGAAACCATAGGTTCCTGAGCATTCTGGATTACAGATCCCATACCTGTATTCATACCTGTTTAGAGGTTGACCAGGTTTGATGATCAGGTTGAGCTTATGATCCAAAATTAGTAGGAGGCTCACTGAGGCATGATTATTCAGTCAAGAGTCAGAACAGATCAAAAAAGACATGTGATAAAAATACCTGTGCCTGGTGTGGGGGGACGGCAGGGATGCCTGCCGCCCCCTCGAAGGGGACGCCCGTCAGGCCGCGCTCCTGTGCCGGCTCCCTAGTGCGCGCGTGCATGCGCACTCTGATTTAAAGGCGCAGGCGTGTTGACGTAATGACGTCAGCGCGAGAGGCACCAAATTCAAATAGTATTTAAAGGGCATTCCCACAGGTTACCATTGCCCGTGATAGGATTTGTTCCTGGTGCTTTTGAGCTTGTGCTATATTCTGTATCCTGTTTGATTCCTGTTTTTGACCCCTGCCTGGCTATTTGACTACTCTGATTTCTGGATTCTGACCCTTGCCTGATTACTGACTACCACTTCTGATTAACCCTCTGATTGACTTCCTGGTTTGACCCTTGCCTGCCTGATAACGTTTACTCTCTGCCTGCCTCGGCCCGGCCTGTTCTGACTACTCCTTTGCTTAACGCCTTGTACTGCGATCTTCTGTCCAAAGACTTTGTTTTACTACAGTCGTGCCCCTTTGCTTGCTAGAACTCCTCGCCTTGCTCCTCTCGAAAAGTCCAGGTGGCATCTGAGTATGCTGAGGGCTCCTCCCGAAGCCAAAGGCGGTCACACTACTGGTGAAGCCGAGCCGAGACCAGGGAGCTTGGCATTAGTTCTGGTTTAGGGTGCCGACCGTGACAAGACAAATCAATAATGGCATAAACAATAGTTAGGGGTTTGGTCATAGCATTGGATTTGGTTAGATTTTCAGTACAGTGAATTCAAAATGAAACGAAGAAGAGTCTAGGATCTTTAAGATTTTTGGTGATTATTATTGCTATTTTAGTTTACAATAATTAGATTTAATATAATTCACGTTTTTTCTTCCTTTCTCTTTTACAAATTTGCGTTGACAGTTATTTCTCTCAATGACTGCTCCTACAATACAACCTAATTTGCAGACATTAAGATGATTACAGAACAGAGAAAAAACATGCTTTTATCTTCCAACTCTTACATTCAATATTGAAGCCTTTTCCTTTTGGCAACCTAGGGCATTTTAAAGGACAAGGAAAGTCTAAAATAGAATGAGGCTAGACATGCTGTATTTTATATACTAAACACAAGCATGAACTTACTGCGCCACAAAGCCTAATCAAAAAATGATTTATGCTTTCAAAGTTGGCCACAGGGGGCTGTCATCTTGTAACTTTGTTAAACATCTTTGCCTGACCTGCACATGCTCAGTGTGGTCTGGGCTGCTTAGGGATCATCATAAACTAAGCTGCTTGAATTCTGCATGGCTGGGAAGTAAGATGGGGGCTCCCCCTGCTGTTCATAAGTATGATTGTTTTCCTGGTCAGCAGTTAGGTACCATCTGACAATTCCTATCCACAATGAAGGGAGCATTTCACTGCATATATTCAGGCTTCTTAAAAAAACGGTACACATTTTTTATTTAAAGTATATTGGAGATAGGTTTCTTTTTCATCAAAGAAAGTAAAAATTGAATTTTATTTTTTTGCCTTTCCTTGTCCTTTAATGACACAAGAGTCACAGAAGAAGTGCACTATATCAACTTACAATACAAACTGGAGAGTGAAAATAGGAGTAGGAGGAACATGCTGACATGAGGAGCATCGGCTGAGCTGCAGTCCATTTTGGTCTTCTTGCAGGAACACACTTGTACTTTTAGTTCTGTGCTGTTGGTCAATGGAGGCTTCCCAGAATCTGTTACCGTGACCGGAAGATTGTAATTGGCTCTCTTCAGATTATGCAGAAGGCTGACCTGGGCATGGGTATCTGCAGAAAGCCATAGATAATGCATTAATTAGACGTTACTAATCATATGAATTGTAAACTGTACTATAGAATGTAGCTGATGCTATAAAAATGCTAAAACTGTCACTTATATGTGGGTAAAAGAAGAACGGTATCTATTATCTTAGGTCAGAGGGCGTTCAGCTCAACATTATAAACAAGTTTCAGTAATCCACAGTAATTAGCCTTCAACAGGGAGCACTAATGTATATTATATGTACTAATATATTCATGGGCTTCCACATATAAGAACAAGGGAGGGCACTACTCCCCCAAATAGTTTCTGACCTGAACCTTAGCACTGATTCAAGTCTGCCTCAAGATACTGCTCCTCCTCTCCTCTGTACAACTGAACACTGGCTGGACAGGTTAGAGGGATTCACCCAACAATCTAGCCAATCACTGTGCAGCTGTACACAATTGGATAGACTTTAACGATTCACTCTGCAGCCTAGCCAACAGGTCCGGACTGGGAATTAAAATAGGCCCTGGCATTTCAGGTACACAGAGGCCCAATGAGCCCACACAGAGGCCCAAACAGCACCACCAGCCTACTAAATACTGACTTTCTATGGGATCTTATAGCAGCCCCTCTGGCATTTGCCAGAACCCACAGATTGCCAGTCCGGGCCTGCTAGCCAATCATTGTGCAGCTGTAATGGGACATAAACTGAAGTGAAGTATGTGCAGGCAGAAGGCATGAAAGCTTCTGATTTAATGCCTGTGTATGTGTGTGCCTGCCAAAGTACATGTGTGTGTTTTACTAAATAGAGCAAAGTCTAGATTTGTGTATCTGGCACTGCTGCCATGAGGCAAAAAAGCCCTCCTGGAATTTCGGCTCTGCTAGTGCGGAGAGGCATTCTGGGATTAAATACACAAAAGTCATCCTATTTTTTTATGTTGCCACATGGAGACAATTGACATGACATTGGCAGTGAAAATCTATTCTGGGCAATTTTGTATCATGTTGGTAAAGCATTGTATGTGCTTGCATGAACTTTTGAGCCACTTGACTATGAAACAAATAATTGTGTATAAAGCTTTTATTTGCATCCCTAAACCAAAACATTACCACTAATGTCTAAGGGATCAAATGAATGTCTCCTCCAAATAATGCAGCTTTTTTTTTTTTTTTGTAACTTATTTTTTTTATTTGCTTCACATAAGTTATACATCCATATAACATTTATCACATCTAGTCAACCAACAGCAGAGTAAAAGCACATACAGAGACAAGAGTATCATAATGATTATACAGTCAAAAGGCAAAGGCAACATGATCAACCCTAAGCTTCTCCTGATTAAGGGGGAGGTGGAGGGTGGAGACCCTGTGGGGTGGAATTGGCCAGGCCACTCAGTATCCATATGTCCCAAGTCTTCGTGAACCGATCCATTGTATCGTTGATGTGGGCTATGCCCATTTCAAAAGTTCGATTTGCGTTCACCCTATTTAGTACCTCGGTAAGACTCTGTGGGATGATGTTCTTCCATTTAGATGAAATCGCCAGACGAGTGGCCGTCAGAATCTGATTGACTAAAGCCTGCCCATTTCTATGTAGCCTGGGTAAAGGTTTGCCTAAAAGCAGGGTTACGGGGTCCATTGCAATGGGTCGCTTCAGCAACTGGCTTAAAAGATGCGCCACCTCAGTCCAAAGCGGTTGAATTAATGGGCAGTCCCAGAAAGTATGTATCATAGTCCCATGGGAACCACAATTCCTCCAGCATAGAGGTGATGATTCTTGGAATAACTCATGTAGCCTTACAGGTGTATAATACCAGCAGGTCAATACTTTATATATCTGTTCCTTTTGACGAGCACACACAACCATCTGTTTCGCATTGTCCCATATCAGAGGCCAGTCATCAGCCTGTATCGGTTGTGGGAGAGCTTGGTCCCACTTATCCATATAGTTATGTCTGGGTTGTGAACCATCTGGGGGGACTGTCAGTAAATTGTAAATTTTGGAAATGAGGCCTTTTTGGGGTAATCCATTAGCTGCCAGCAGTTCGAAAGGCGTGGGAGAGTTGGCCTTGGCATATGAAATGTATGGCATGAGGAAGTGGCGAACTTGGAAGTATTCAAACCACTTAATGTCGGCCTGGGGTTGTTTGTCTCTGTGTGTTTGGAAGGGTAGAATCTGGCGGGTTAGTGGGTCGAGAAGGTCTCTGATCATGAAGAGACGGAGTTGAGACCATTTAGCACAAAATGAAGGATCAGTCCCCAGTTGAAATGCCGGATTATTCAAGTATGTAACCAACAGGGATCTAGCCGAGATCAATTTGTGTTTGTATCTGGTCTTGAGCCATATTGAATAAGTTAGTCTCGTTGCTGACAAGGCTTTTGGGGAGATCCGAGTAGGAGAGTCAGAGTCCCATATAAGAGCATTGAGGTGACACTCGCCCGCCACGGAACTTTCAATACAACCCCAGGAAGTATACGGTCTTGACCACACTAAAATTTGCCTCAGCTGTGCAGCTTGATAATATTGCAGAAGGTTCGGGACCCCTAAGCCACCCCTCGATTGTGCAGTCATCATCACTGATTTTGCGACTCTGTGACCCCGGTAGGACCATACAAAGTTGTGAAATAAAGTTTGAATGTCCTTAAGAGCTTTGGGTGAAATATATATAGGCAGAGTTTCAAACAAATAGAGATACTTTGGTAGAATGGACATTTTAATAACTGCTATCCTCCCGAGCCAAGAAATATTAGATTTAGTCCACTTCAAAAAGGAGGTCTTCATCTGTTGTATGAGCGGTTTAAAATTAAGATTGAAAAGCTGGTTATGAGAGGCTGCAATTTGGGTCCCCAGATAGGATAGGGAGTCCACCCTCCACCTGTAACTAAACTTTGGTTTAGAGCTTCCAAAACCCCAGAAGTCATATTAAGAGGTAGTGCCTCCGTCTTGTTAATGTTCAGTTTATAGCCTGAAATATTGCTGTATGTGTCAAGGACCCGATGAAGGTTCGGGAGGGAAATAAGGGGGTCAATGTGAGTAAGACATCGTCTGCAAAAAGGGCAATTTTGTAGTGTGCAGAGCCCACTGAGACCCCCCATATGTCTGGATGAGTACGGATAGCTGCTGCCAAAGGTTCTATGCTCAGGGCATATAGCAAGGGGGAAAGGGGACAACCCTGTCTGGTACCATTGTGGATCGGGATGGGTCTGCGAGACTGCCCTGGGAGTTTAAGATAAGTAGAGGGGGAGCTGTAAAGACTCTGTAGAGCAACCAAGTAGGGGCCCGAGAAATTTAAGTGTCTCAATAGGTCAAACAGGTACGACCAGTCCAGCCTATCAAATGCCTTTTCGGCATCTAAACTAAGCACTAAAGAGCTTTCTTTACGTCTCTGAAGTAGTTCAATCAGGTCAATGGTACGTCTCGTATTGTCCCCTGCTTGTCGACCCAATATAAAACCTACTTGGTCTTTGTTGATAAGTTTAGGCAGTATTGGGGATAAGCGGTTTGCCAGAATTTTAGTGAATAATTTAAGGTCGGAGTTTAAAAGTGCTATAGGCCTATAGTTCGTACACAGCGTGTGGTCCTTCCCCTCTTTGGGTATCAGGGTTAAGTAGGAAGTCAAATTGGAAGGGGGAATAGGCTCACCATGGAGATATTGGTTAAAAAGCTGCAATAAGTACGGCAACAAAACATGTTTGTAGAGCTGGTAATATTTGTAAGTCAGACCATCCGGGCCAGGGGTTTTGCCACTGGGCATATGTTTAAGTGTGGTGGATTGTTCCTCCATGGAAATGTGCTTATTAAGTGTTTCTAAATCGACCTCCGTAAGACCTGGGAGGTTGAGGTTGGCTAAAAACTGAGCGATAAGGCCTGAGTGGTGAGTTTTGTCCTCCGTAGGGGGGGGTCAGATTATATAGTTTGTGATAAAAGTCATGAAATTGAGAGCCTATTTGGTCTGGGTTATAAGTAAGTGTCCCGGAGGGCAGTGTAAGAGAAGTAATTCTGGATCGAACTTGCTGATCTCTAAGCTTCCGTGCCAGAAGGGTATGCTGTTTGTCGGCCTTCTCATAAAATAGCTGTCTCGTCCAAATTATAGCCTTTTCAGCTTGATGCTGTCGTAGGGCAGCCAATTCCTTACGAATTTTATTAATTTTCATCAGTAAGGGATCGGTTCGCCCCAAATTGAGTTGTGTTTCTAGGTCCCTCAACTGCCTATGAAGTTTAAGATAACTGTCATTAGCCACTCTCTTTTAATATGTCGTTAGACCTATCAGGCGTCCCCTTATTGTGGCTTTATGAGCTTCCCATAAAGTGGTCAAAGAGGCAACTGAGCCCTCATTAATTTGGAAGTATTCCTTCAAATTGCCCTCTATTTGAGAAAACACTTCTTTGTCATTTAAGATGGATTCATTAAGGCGCCAGTGGGCTTCCCGGGATGGGGGCTTAAATAATTCTAGAACTAGGATTATCGGGGCATGGTCCGACCAGGTGATCGGCATAATTTCAGACTCATATGGTAAATGAAGGCAAGGGTAAGATATGAAAAAGTAATCAATTCGTGAGTGTGATTTATACATAGGCGAATAAAATGTGTACTGTCTGTCCTTAGGATGTTTAGTGCGCCAAGCATCAAAAAGTTGGGACTGTTTTATAATTTGTCTAAAAGACGTAGATATGTTATGGGCCGCCTAGTCGGGGGAGGGCTCTGATCTGTCTGTCGCCTGAGAGAATGTCAGATTGAAGTCTCCCCCCATGATCACATATGGAGAACTGAATTGTTGGGACTTAGAAATCACTTTACGTAAAAAACCAATCTGTTTTTTGTTGGGGGAATACACATTAACCAATAACAATTGTACATTAGCATACATTCCTTTCAATATCAAATAATGGCCATGTGGATCAACAAGAGTCTGGTCGACCAAAAAAGGGCAATCTTTATGTATAAGGACAGCAACCCCTGCTTTCTTATAGGGGCCCGAGGAATAGTAGGCTCTAGGGTAAAGTTTAGAAGTAAGTGTACTGGGGCTGTCCCTGCGAAAATGGGTTTCTTGAATGAAAGCAATGTCGGCTCGTAGGTGTTTAAGCTCCTTTAAAGCCAAGTATCTCTTATGAATGCTATTAAGGCCTTTTACATTTATGGATACAAATTTAGCCATATTTATTTAAGGGTGGAATAAGCCCTTCTGTTTCATAGTTTCTTGGATTTAGGAACCCTAAGCTCAGTCGACCAGAGGCCCCTGTCTCCTCCCAACGGAAAGCGAACATCTGGAGTACCCCTGAAGCAAAAAATCGGAAGTAGGTATTCATGTTGCAAGTCAATATGACAATCAGATTAAAGTTAAATAGCAAGTGCAGAAACCAGCACTTAAGAAACAGTGGCAGTATCGAACACATATAAAAGAAATCAAACACACGTTAAAAATAAAAATAACAATTAAGTATAAACTCAGTAAAGCAATTTAAACAACTAAAGGGTGATTCTCTTTTCGCTCTTATGGCTATAGCCCAATAAGGTATTCTCAACTGACAGAATCAGGGAAAATAAGGCACTGACACGAAGTCTAGAACCTGTGGGAGGTAGAACGTATACCTCCGATGAGGGGCGAAGATCCGTAGCCCTGCGGGATCCGCCGCAAGCCAAGTAGGTAGAGAAATTGAAAAGTCTCCATGTCCAAGGATCTTCTCGTGGCTAAGTCGTGACAGATGTGAGAGCCCACCTTCTTGGTATTGTAGGGAAAAGCATATCGAAGTGGGTGATCAGGTGTCACGAGGAGGTGAAGGGCTTAAGGCCAGTCTTGGCGATGAATCCTGTCGTTGGACTTTGGTCCACTGGGGGGCAAGTGGTGGCAGTGGTCCCTCCGTCGTGGAGTCTTTGCGAGGAGACGAATAATGCAGCTTTTTATTCTTCTGAATGCAGATGTGTTTCCCTCTCAGGGCAGTGCCACATTTGTAGTGATGGGCGGATTTCTCCCGTACGCGAAACAATTCTGATGGCAGGGACTATTCCGATGCACTTTAAAGCCTATTGGTGTCTATTAATTGTGACTGGTGTCAGAATTGTTGCCGGCGTCGGAATTGTCAACCGCATAAAAAGAAAAAATTTTTTTGATGCGGATGAATTTTCGCGAATTTATTCACTGACGGCGAAATTTGTGCCAGGTGAATAAATCCACTCATCACTACTTTCTTGGCCTCAGCCCACTTGCTTATGTCTCTACACTGACAGGGCACTGTGTCAACCTAAGTAAGGTAGTGGACACACAGGTTGAAAGCTCTGGCTGTTGTCAGCCTGTGTATTTTTGCAGGCTGAGAGAAGCAGATCAGCTCCCTGCCCCTGCTCCATTGATTTGAATCAGATCAGCCGATCAGCCTGCCAGCAGAGCTGAAGCTGAGGTCAGTCCAAAAACTTGACAGGAGTCACTGACAAACATCATTATTGACCATTGCATCTGATGCACTCGCTCACTTGCAAACATAGGTGGAATTTAATGAAGGCTTGTGGGGGGGGGGGCATCAGGGTAAACAACTCTTTAGCACATAACATGAGAAACACATTCCAAAGTTGTATCTTTAAGAAGGCAGAAAGGGAGAAGTAACTTACATGATTGCCCTTATACTTCATGTGTCAGGAGTCTATGGGAAATATTGTACTGAAAAGCTGTGAGAAGCAGTATTGCAACTAAAAATTATTTTATTTTGTATTTTTTTTATCTGCCATGACTTCTAAATGAAGTATCACCCAGAAATCAGCTGAAAGAGCCTTTCAACATACAGTATGCCAAGTAATGAATCAACATGTTTGAGGAGAGGCAGTGATACACCTGTACAAACTGCCTGTTTGGTTGCTCAAAGGGCACCAAAACCGTCTGAATGTTTTGTCTAATGGAAATATTAACAGATAATTTACAAGGTAACTTTCAATTTTCATGCTTTTTATGGCTTCCATTAGGGGATTAGTAACTTTAAAAAGTTTATACATTTATTTGCTTCTGTGCTAAAAAAGCAGTGTGGAAATACAACATTTTTGGTAACAGGGGTGACTTTTTGTACTGCCTGATGGAATCGAAATAATGGAGGAGTAAAGAAAGAAATCTGTAAAGTGTACAATCTTAAGTACATCATTTACATGTAATAGCAAGTCACTGCACATATTGTTTCTTCAAGACAAAAGGCAGAAGAAACACCAGTGAAGAAGACATTGAGGCTGTTATTGCTAACTCTAGAAATGTAATATAGCCTGCCTTTGTGCAAATATTTATTTACCAAAAGTTATTTCTATACAAAAACTGAAAAATAGTTTGTTTTTCTCCTCACTCACGATTTAATTGGGTAATTTTCCATGCCTTGTCAGATCCTGTCTGCTTGCTTAACTCAAATTTGAAAGGGTGAGAATTTGGATGAAGGTCCCGGTCTGATGCGCTCAAGATAACAACAGCGAGGTCTTTTGAGTCTTCGCACACGTATGCAGAGGTAGGATGTATGTATGGTGCGTTGTCATTGATATCCTCCAGGGTAATCTGAAAGGTGCCTGTTCCGGTGGCAGGGGGGCTGCCTGAAATATGAAAGATAACGAATGTTTATATACTAGAATTAATAACATAATCTATTGGAATTTGTTACAGCAGTACAGCTGCAAAATGAATAGAGAAACAATGCTATACCAAATTTTGCAGCATTAAACTAAAAGAAAGCTTGTACATTTGTTCCAACTGCTCTTGTGTTTTTCATTTGGTTAAAAGGAAATAACAACAAAAGGCATTTTACTTTCCCTTTGATGGTGAACAAGAATTAGATTTGACAGTTCTATTCTTGAACCAACTGAACCTCTTCAAAGACCATAACAGATACAAATGTTCCACCTGTGCAACCAATCAGCATGTGTCTTTACTTGAGTACTCTCAGTCAAACATCTGATTGATTGTTATAGGCTGCAGGACAACTACATAAATTTGGTTATACAGTATCTTCTATCTTTCTGTAAAACATTGGCATAATATTACATAAAAATAACTGCATGCTGTTACTGTATATGTTGAACGCTTCTATAGAACTACAAGTGGCCTCTATGGGTTTTTTTTTTCAACTGTGGCTCCCAGGATGCCACATGACAACTTTTTCTTTTGAGGATGGAAAGCATAGAAAGGAAGGTTCACTTTACATATTATTGTTTGTGCTTCATAATACGAAGTTCAGATGATTTTTTAGGATTCTTTTAAAAACGGTTGGACTGGGCAACCAGCTATGTTTAAAAAATCATACATTGGCTTAGTCCAAACCAGGATGTACAGTATATAGGAAACCACATAGCCTAAGGCATAGAAAGGGACAGGCAATATATTATTGACAGTTGAGATTTTTCAACCAGGTGTGGCTGTTGTAATAAAAAAATGAACAGTGTTCTCATTGAGTATATTTATTAGATTACCACAACAGAGCCTTATTTATTGCCTTATTTGAATTCAAAGGAGAAGGTTATAATTATCAGCATGTTATAAATGGAATTAACCTTTGTTAAATGGAAGGAACCCTGTGAGTAGATTTGATAATATAAGCAAGGTTCTGCAATATTTGGAATACTATCCATAAATTCCAATTAAAATGTCCCCAACTGGCCAAACAATTATGGAAACATTTTAGAGTACATGCATTAAAGCAGCCATATCTGCTCCTTAGATCAGTGTTCCCCAACCAGTGACCCATGAGTAACGTGTTGCTTTTTGGATGTTGCTCCCAGTGGTCTGAAACCAGCTTTGTATTGGTTGCTATGGGTTTTGACATTGCTGTCCATCACCCACAAATGGTCCTTTTTATATACTGTACATTAATGAATAGTGATGGGTGAATTTGGGGCGTTTCACAGGAAAATGTGTGAATTTCCTGCAAAATTCGCAAAACGGCGGAAAATACGCAAAACAGCGCCGGCGTCTCGTTTTTGATGCCGGCGTCTGTTTTTTTTACACCAGCGCAATTTCTTTGTCAAATAAATTCGCCCATCACTATTAATGAAATGTGTAGCAGGTCAGAAGTTTAAAAGAAACATGTTAACAATCTTTATGTGAAACATGACTAAAACTCTAAACAAATAAATATTCAGTGTTTTTAATATTGTACTCATGTTCTTATAGATGTAATTTAAATATGAAATCACTATCAGATTCGATAATAAGCACTGGAGAACAGCAGCTGTATTAAACGCTGATTTGATCATTTACATTTTTAATCAAGTCTATGTGATGACATATTAAAGCAATATTTTGTCTGTAATTTAGTTGATTAAAATGGTAAAGAGTAATCTGGAGTATGATTCTTAATTATTGCAGTGGTGACTAAAAGATAAGACGATTTATTTTGGTGCTTGAAATCAAATTGTCTGCTTTATACCAAAACAGGTACAGACAGAGTGTGCTAATTAATCTGTATGCTACAAAATAAAAGAGTGTCTGAAGTTATTGGATATGTGGAATATTGCACACATTGCTATGAGATGCAAAATATACTGTATTTCTAGAAACAGAAATTCTTAAACAATTGAAGCAAGCATTTATAAAAAAAATAAACAGTCCTACTAAAAGCAATTCAATAGTGTGGAAAACATGCAGGAACAATAATGGACATTTTTATGATTGCTTATATGTGTTGAGAGAGAATATCTGCAGTTAAGATTATGGAGGAAGACCAAAACTTGATCTAGAGCGAGTATGCCGTTGAAAATACGAGTGCTATACTGCAGTGGAGCTCCTTTGAAAGTTCAAGGTTAACTTATTTAAGGCAATCAAAACTCCTATATTAAGCAGGTGAGTTTAGTGCCTATTATTTGAGTAGTGATTAACTGAAGTAAGCCAAGACTACAGACATGTTTGAAGACTAAAGGCTCTATGGCGATTTATGATCCAAGAAAAAAAGTGATGTTGAATTTCTGATATTGAGGCCCAGAGAACATTATAAAACATTTTTTTAGTTGTGACTTAGAGGTTTATTTATTAAAGGTTGGATCTTTGTGGTTTTAGAGGTTTTTTTTAACTACGATTAAACTCCAAGGGACCGATTCACTAAGGGTCGAATATCGAGGGTTAATTAACCCTCGATATTCGACTGTGAATTATCAAAGTCGAAGGATTTTAGTGCAAAAATTGCGATAGAACGTTCAAAGTAATAATCCATCGATCGAACGATTAAATCCTTCAATTCGAACGATTCGAAGGATTTTAATCCAACGATCGAAGGATTATCCTTCGACCAAAAAAACTTAGGAAAGCCTATGGGGACCTTCCCCATAGGCTAACATTGACTTCGGTAGCTTTTAGATGGCGAACTAGGGGGTCGAAGTTTTTTCTTAAAGAGACAGTACTTAGACTATCGAATGGTCGAATAGTCGAACAATTTTTAGTTTGAATCCTTCGATTCGATGTCGTAGTCGAAGGTCGATGTAGCCCATTCGATGGTCGAAGTAGCCCAAAAAAACAAAAAAAAAAACTTTTTTAACTTTGAATCCTTCACTCGAAGTAAGTGAATCGGCCCCCAAAACCATGAATGTCACTGAATTCATTAAAAGATCTGAGTATAAACAGTGTGAATGAAAAAAGCGCTAAACAATGCGTTAAAAGATATGAATACCTTGATAACCTCTAAAAAATTGGAGCTTGTCAGACAATTCCTAGTGGAAAACAAGTTAGTGAAGCAAAGGCATGCTCTGACCATTAATATGTCAATGTCAGAAAAGTGAGTATTTTAATACTCTAAGATTTTCACTTTGAGCTTAATGTCTATTTGATAGATTCATCAAAAAAGTTGTTACCTGTGCAATTGCTGTATTAGTGGCTTATTTATTAAATGCTGACTTTCGTAGTTTTAGAGGTTTTTGAAACTATGACTAAACTCACAACCCATGATTGGCACAGTCCTGCTTGGCACAGCCATTTGGCACAATTGACAGGCAGGGCAAACAAGGGGAGATGCAATCCTGACCACATGTTCTTGTAATGCCAAGACAATTTTTTGCATCAAATTTGTGAAAACAATCTCCAGGGTTGAACTTGCAGATTTTGCTGTAATTTCGTCCATGACAAATTTCTTTCTTCCGCTAATAAAAATTGTTTGGAATCTGTGAGGTGCTCCTGGATGGGGCTAGGGGACTTTTACATTATCTTTAGAGATCCAATAGTCCCTGCGTAATGTACATATTATTAAGTGTAATTATCTTTAGTGTTATAATCATGAACAGACCAAATCTCTACTAGCAGGGTAACCAGAAAAAAACACTCATGGGCTCGCCCATGAAAGAGTTTCACCAGTCTCTGTTTTGAGTGAAATTTACAAAATTGCCAACATGTCACTACAAACTGATCAATACGAAAGTCAGTGTTCTTGGTTACCATAGAAAATCTTCTCCACTGGTCTTTAGAAGTCCATCAAGTGCTGATCAGACAGGGTCAAAAAGGAAGCCACATCGTTTTTTGTGTATATGAGCAAATCAAGTTCTAGATCAGATCTACACATGAGTAATATCCATCTCAAGTTTCAGTACAAACAGCCTCAATTGAGGTTATCATAAAACTAAATTTTCTCTGAAATATCGACACATTTTTTTTGTACAATCAAATGCGGGCGATGCTCAGCTATGACTCACCGCTGGTTGTAGCGTCGGGTGCAAGCTGCTGGTCCCCCTGCCAGGGACCCACGTAGAACTCCAAGAAACACACCCTGCAGCTAGCCTAGTTTGTTGGCACAATAAACAACTTTCGCAGGATTCAGGGTTCATGTGTTTCTTGGAGTTACACATTTTTTTTGAACATTACAAAATAAATATGTAATTGGAATGTTTTACCCACAATGCAGCATTCTTTTTCACAAAATTCTCGATGCAATAGTGCTGTACCTACTGTAGCACAATGGCAAGCATATGCATAATCAAAGCAAAGAAAAGGCCAGTAAATGACCCCTTTTGTCTTTGATTACAAATACTGTACTGTAATTCTGTGATGGATTTCTGAAATGATTCAGTTATAAAAACATTTAAGACTGGGGGAAAATGTGTTAATTTTTTATCCCCATTTTCATAAGCATTACTGTAGAGGCAGCTTCTGAAATACAGAAAGCAAAGCCAGAAATTCATAACATCGGTTCACTTCTTGATTGTTAATAATGAGAAGCTGCATCTGACAATGATGGTATTAGATTCACGCATGCAATATTATTTATAAATAGTGATGGGCGAAACGGCACCGGTGTCTAGTTTTTGAAAAAATCGGATGCCGGCGTATGTTTTCGGCAATATTTCGCCGGCGTCCATTTTTGTTGGATGCTAGCTAATTTTCGCAGCGGTTTCATTATTCGCCGGCGGCAAATCTCAGGAATTAGCCGCGAATACGCGCCTGGCGAATAATTTCGCCCATCACTATTTAAAACAGGGTCCCTTTCTGTGTTTTACCTCTGATGTTCAGATATACCATATAAGTTACAGCATCTCATTTTCTTCATTTATAATTCAGCTTGTACAACTGCTTGATATTTAAAATGATTAATCATCCTTCAAAGGTTTGCAGTAAAGTAGAGGGATAACTCAAAGCAGCACCTGTGCATTTTTTAATAAACACTATACTTCCAATGTCTTCCTATAAATGCTAACCTTTTCCATCATGATATCTTGTCTCCTTTGCTCCCAAAGGGGCTAGGATTTTATTGTTTCTTGCTATTATATGGTGCCCTATATTAACCAGGTTGTTTTTCTATGTGCTATGAATAATACTTAGCAAATGACTGCATTGTTAATCCATGGGAAGACACTCTAGAGGGGACTGTTAGAATTTAAAGTACAGCTTCTGGGACATATAGAAATATAATATACAATACGTACCATTGTCTATTGCTAAGATGAGTGCAGTATAAGTGTTGTTCAGGACAAATGTTGATTCACGGTCCAAAGGAAATGTTGTATTGATTGTGCCATTCAGAGGATTAATGTACAGCCAGCCTGCCTCATCCTTCAGTATGGAGTACCTGAATAAAGCATTTATCAGATCAGACAAAAGGGTCTATACAAAGCATTTCCTTATACCCAATTGCTTGGGACTAATGAAAGAGTTAGCTGGTATCTTCTATTTTATTTTCATCATGAACACTGTTGACACATCAAAAATTACATTTTGCCTTTGGTGTAAGGAAAAGACATGGATAAAAGAAAACACCACTCTGTAATTTCTATGTTATCAATAGCTTTGCAATGACCTTGTTAGATAAAACTGCATGGTTATAAGAGTATGCTATTACAAGAAAAACATGTTGTAAATATTTTGTGTATTTTGTATAAAATTACCAATTTGGAATATTAACAAGTGCAAAAACAGATGTGTACTATTATACATAACAACTCCATGTTAGGTCTCCAAGGAATGTTGTCATACTGCCATTTTGGCAAACTCTATATTAGAGGGAAGATTTATTAAGGTTTGATTAGTAAATTCGAATTAATTTTTTTTAAAAAAAAGTGGTGTAAAAATTCACACATTTAGATTTTAACCCCCCCCCAATTTGAATATAAATTTGGATGTGAGATCTATCACACCTCGACCAACAAACATTTCTAATTCGGATATTCACCACCTAAAACCTGCAGAGTTCATGTACACGTCAATGGCTGAGGTCCATGGAACCATTTGAATATGTTAATTACCTTCCTGGCATTCGAGTTTTTTTTCAGAGGGAAAAACTTGATTCGAATTCTATTCAAATTGGATTAGAATTTTCAGGTCAGGACTATTTGATCATGCTCATGCGAGCTATGAGTATATATGAATTTATTAGATTAAAATTCACATAAATTCTAAATTCGACCTTTGATAAATCTGCAGAATTTCGATATGAAAAAAACTTATTAAGTTGGCGTTATTTTGGTCGAATAGGTCCGTTTTCAATCGAATAGGACCGTATTCAGCTGAATTAGAATAGTACAAATCAAAGGAATAGCGCATTCGATTGAATAAGATTTTACGTTTTTCCCCAAAAAAAACTTTGATTTTTCAAAGTCCACCAATTGACTCCAAGTAGGTTCTAGTCGGTCCCCCATAGGCTAAAACAGCAATTTGTCAGGTTCTAGATGGCGAATTTTCAAAGTTGAAGAGACAGTTGAAGAGACAGTACATGATAAATTTTGATTTTCGGATTTTTTTCAAATTCAAATCGAATTTGGACTATTCTCTAGTCAAAGTACACAAAAGATAGCTTGAAATTTGATTTTTTTTTTCATTCGAAAAATTCACCTCGACCTTTGTTAAATCTGCCCCTAAATATCAATTTAGGTTTCACTAAGAGCATTTCACATAGTCTGTCTCCTGGGGTGGTTAAGGGGGCAATATGCCCTCATAATTGCAGTATTTACAGTGTTGCTCAAGTGACAAGACAGAATTAGATCATCTGAAAATACTGCAATATTTGGGATTTGTATTTTGTGTTTAGTTTCAAAAGATGCTGAAAACTCCAGGGAAAAGAAGCTAGTGCTACACAGGGCTGCCACCCAGTGGAAAACAGTGGAGGTCCACAGTGGACTAAAGCCTGTGTTTGATTACCACTGATTCTGATGTCATTAAATGGACATTCAGGCACAGTCTGTCACGGCCTGCACCCAATACCACAACAAGTGTCAAGTACCCTGGTCTCGGCTCGGCTTCACCAGTAGTGTGACCACCGTAGGGCTTCAGAAGGAGCCCTCAGCTTACTTGGGTGCCACCTGGACTTAACGAGGAGTACAAGACGAGATGTTCTGGCTGGCGAAGGGACATGGCTGTTAGCAAAGTCTTTTTGGGTCGAAGGTCACGGTACAAAGGATTAGGCAGAATCATAGTCAGGCAGGCTGGGTCGAGGCAGGCGGATAGCATGGATCGTCAAACAGGCAAAGGGTCAAAACCGGGTGATCAAACAAGGGGTCAAACAGAAGCGTTGTCGAAAGCAGGCAAAGGTCAGGATCCAGAAGTAAGAATAGTCAAAATAGCCAGGCAGGAGTCAAAACAGGTTCAGAAGATAACAGACAGATTAGCACAAGGCTCAGGAGCGCTAGGAAATTCAATCCTATCACGGGCAATGACAAACAGTGGGAATGTCCCTTTAATACTTTTAAATTTGGCGCCATTGCGCGCTGATGTCATTACGCCAGCGTGCATGCTCCTTTAAACCCGGAAGTGCGCGTGTGCACTAAGAGGGAGCCGGCGCAAGAAGAGGAGTGGCGCGGCGGGCGTCCCCGCCAAGGGGGCGGCAGACGTCCCTGCCGTCCCCCACTAGATTACAAGGGTGAGACTTCGTTACACAGTCATTCTGACCACCATTTTCTGTGATGGCCAATCTCCTTAGAGGACAATAATACCTTCAAAATAAATACTTTACAATATAAAAAAAACTCAAAATAAATAGTTTATATCATAAATTCACCAGGTGAATTTTCGCTCTGGTGATATAGTGTGGATTTTATTGAATGTTACCTCTTTCTCCAGATTTGCCTTCGCCAGCTCAGACCAGGCGAAGTGCAATGGAGTGCATAGATCTTCCTCAATTTTTAGTCCCAAAAAATGCTGGTGTGGTGTCTAGCCTGCAAAAGGTTCATTAATTTTTTTTTTGGGTAACTGGGTTCCCCCCTCCATTTCTAACATATGGAACATAAACTATAATGTGTAGGGCATTTTAACAACTATATTTTATTTATTAAGTTTCCCTGGACTTGTGTAATGTAATGTATTTGCTGCAACATATACGTCCATGTAACTTTATAATTTCCCGCCATATGCAAATTAGGCAATGCTAGCACATCTTTGCTTTTATCAGCGAAGTAACACTAGCAAAAATTCGGCGCCCTGGATGCAACTTTGCATTTTAGTGAATTCGCGTTGTCCTAGTGAATTTACGCCTGGCAAAGTGTTGCGATGGCTGTGAAGCTATCGCTGGCGAATTTTCATCGGATAGGGAATTTGCCCCTAACTGTAATAGGAAGAAGTTTGGAAGCAAAAGACAGAACTCTGCCTGTTAATTGGCTCATGTGACCTAAAATGTATGGTTTGTTAGTATGCAACGTACTGTAAATCATATGATCCCAGGGGGTGGGCCATATTTTTTAAAATGGGAATTTTCTATTTATGATTACCCAATGGCACATACTACTAAAAAAAGTCAACTGTTATGAAAATGGTTTCTTTACATGATGCAGGGTTTTACAGTTGAGTATTATATTTTTATAGAGACCTACATTGTTTGGGGGTATAGTTTTCCTTTAAAGGGATTCTGTTATGGGATAACATGTTTTTTTTTTCAATGTGCTGCTCCAGCAGAACTCTGAAATCTGAAATCCATTTTTTTTTTTTTTAAATCTGACATGGGGCTAGGCATATTGTTAGTTTCCCAGGTGCCCTCAGTCATGTGACTTGTGTTCTGATAAACTTCAGGCACTGTTTACCATAAATATCATAACAGTATGCCTTAAAATATCAATAGATTTGCTTTAGAAACTTTATTTAATTTTGTGTTGCATATTTAGGTATTTATTATCCAAATTGCTTTGGATCTGAGGTTTCTTAGACAACATGACCAAAAATTACTGAAGAAATATTTAGACAAGAACCAAAATTGATTCACAATTAGCAGGGCTTTATACTGAATTATTCAACATCAAGAAAGAAGAATGATCTTATTATATCAGAGGAAAAGGTAACACAAGCTATTTTAAATCCTGCTGTAGGTCAAAAAAGAATAGACAACCAGGCAGAAATCCAAAATAACATGGTGTAACATTCCAATACATTTCTCCTGCCAGGCACATTGAATATGAGGCAACTAAAAAGTTGGAATAAAAGAAATAGAGGAAAATTATGAAGCACATTGAGTTCACCAGCAATAGGAATTGATGCCAATGTATTACAGAAATAAAGATTTGCCAGTTTCTTTTGTAATTTTCTCCTGTCTATGGGAGAGAGAGGTCCATATCAAATGCCCTGTATTTCAAGGATGTAAGTTGTAACAAAGAAAGAAAAGAAAACTGGTCACTTGGGAAGGTGAAATAAAAGTAAAGCTATTTAAGACAATCTGGAAGTAATCAGTTCAGTGCCCCGGTTTAACTATCAAGAAGGTAGGAAAATGCTGTTACAATAAATGTAATAAAAAGTGTGCGTTTTTGAGAAATATTATGTGTGAGCTGAGCAGTGAATGCATCTCATCAGGAACGGAACATTGAGAACAATATCTCGGACAAAAGGTAATGGCATATCAAAGACAGGCAGAACATGTCATGTCGGCTACCATATCAGCAGATTCTTTTTAAACTTTTTTGGTGTTCTGTAGCAAAAGGTGTATTACTGATATGGCGGTCTCTGAAAATAATCATTTGTGTCTTGCTGTTCTGTTAAACAGTGAGATTATCCATTCTTCACATTCTTCAAAGTGTCCTGATATAGTTATCTTTTTACAAAAGAACAATAAAAAAAGCACACACAAAAGAAAAACAATAGGCAATTATGTATTCTAACTTCATCCTCCTTTACAGAGATAAAATACAGCGGAAACAATGCATAACATTTCCCTTGTCAAATTCAGATTCTGACACTAAGAAATTGAAATGCTGGAAGTATCCTTATTTTGTAAAATGTACAGCTTGTTTTCTTTGTCACAGATTGTCCTCATGACATGGCTAGAAAATTGTTTACAATTGTGCACTGTCAATCACCCATAAAGAGACTAGCATAGAAAATGTGTCTTTTCCAGGCAGATAGTAGTAATAACAGCCATGTACTGTCATCAGCTTTCTAATTATCTTGATCATTTAATTTCTAGCATTTCTTTAGAAGCCACTGGGTATAAATGATCGAATGTACAAGAAAGAAAAGTTGTGTTAAATGTCAGATGTTGGGAATCATACAATGGCACTGATGAGTGAGATTTATGGTGGATTATGGTAGATTATGATCATCATCCTCATCCTTATTAAAGGGGTGCAGTGAGCATCCCCTAAACTTCTTCAGACCGCTCATAATACTTACACCCAAAGTTTTATCTGTTGGTTAATAGGGAATGTTTAGCAAGTTTTATATGTAGTATATGTAGTATATAAGTAGTAAGTAATAACTGTACATAACATCAGATTTATGTTCAAGCTGTTCATTACTTCGTTACATTCACTAAAAGCAGATTTTAAATTTAAACTTTGCAATTGCTATACAAACTGCAGAGAATAACAGTATCCAAAAATAAGTGAATAAAGAGCTTGTTTATGATCATAAAGTGCAAAATCAGGTACAGCTTTGTGCACACTCCAAAGGTACTTATTGCTAATACATACTCCTTACAACTAGGCGAATATAAGGTTTCAGCCTGATTTAACGAATTGAACACAAGGTGCAAAATACAGGGCACATGGACAGAGAGCAGTGGTAAAAGTAAGACCTGTCTTGCGATATAACTTTCAGTCACTAAGCTATTCAATTGCTGTTTTTGGTAGGCATTACAGGGGTTATTTATCAAAGTCCGAATTTATCTCAATATTTTCTGCTACAAACTCCAATCAAATCCGCTCGGGTTTTTTATACTTATTTATTATTACATTTTTCTGAAAATTTTCTTTGCGGGGTTTTCACGTTTTTTTTTCATAATTTTCACCCGAAAACTTTGGGATATTGCACGAAACCCAGCGGACATCAAAAAATCATTGGGACTTCTCCCATTGATTTATATGCAACCTCGACAGGCCTGAGATGCCGGATTTTTAGATTCAGACCTTTTTCATCCTCAGGGTTTAATAAATTCTGAAAATTTCTTTTAAAAGTCAGATTTTTCGAGATTTTTGCATTTGAAATTTAGTAAATAACCCCTATATTTCCAATAGGTGTAGTAGCGGTGTAGAAAACAAACAGACTCAATAAATTAAGGCATGTTCAAAATAATAGCAGTGAACAAAATAATAGCTTGTTCCAAATAATAGCAGTGTGGAGTACAATAAGTGAGGTCATTCATTCGGTGAATCCAATAGAAAACTTGTGAGGTGACATCAAAAATGCTGTTTCTGAGGCAAAACCAAGAAATGCAGAAGAATTGTGAATTGTAACAGGTGCCAGAAGTTGGTGGTCTCCATGTAACACAGATGTGCAGCGGTTCTCACAAACACTGATTACGTTATACAACTAAATATTAGTTCAGTGATTGAAAGGAAAGCAACATCTTGAAACAGGTTCTCAGTTTATACAGTGAATGTTTGAGTTTGTAAAGAAGAATGCAGACACTGCTATTTTTTTTTTGAACAGCCTAATAATCCCTTTTCTTCACTTTCTGTAAAGGAATATCACAAATTGTATAAATGTCTCTTCATGTTTTGATTTGGAAAATAATATGCAGTGTTCCAATGCATTTGCGTGTATGGAAATAAAAGCTATTGTAAGAATTTTAAGCTTTATCCACTTTTTTAAACCCAATGCTATTATTCTGAACACAACTGTACATGGTTTCCTTAGAATGTTGGGCCTATGCAAATAACCTACATCTAGTGAGTTGTATGCCAATGTTGTTTTGACCCTGTATGCATTAATGTTCTGGAAGTTATGCCATATATGCACTCAATAGCTAAAAATAGTGTGCCAATAAGTGCCAACTTGGGATCTAACTTTGTTCCTAAGTTGCAGTACCCACTCTTTTTCCCCTATTATAGTTACATAGTTACATAATTGAATCAGGCTGAAAAAAGACAAAGTCCATCAAATTCAATCCCTCCAAATAAAAAACCCAGAATCCATACACACACCCCTCCCTTCTTTCACATAAATTCTATATACCCATACCTATACTAAAGAGTTTAGTATCACAATAGCCTTTGATATTATGTCTGTCCAAGAAATCATCTAAGCCATTCTTAAAGGCATTAACTGAATCAGCCATCACAACATCACCCGGCAGTGCATTCCATAACCTCACTGTCCTCACTAAGAAGAAACACCTACGTTGCTTCAAATGAAAGTTACATAGTTACATAGTTAGTTACATAGTTAAATTGGGTTGAAAAAATACAGTCCTTCAAGTTCAACCCCTCCAAATAAAATCCCAGCATCCATACACACCCCTCCCTACTCTCAGATAATTTTTATACTATACTAACTATAGAATTTAGTATCACAATAGCCTTCATATTATGTTTATCCAAGAAATCATCCAAGCCACTCTAAAAAGGCATGAACAGAATCAGCCATCACAACATCACCCGGCAGTGCATTTCAAAACTTCACTGACCTCGCTATAAAGTACCACCTACGTTGCATCAAATTAAAGTTCTTTTCTTCTAGTCTAAAGGGGTGACCTCTGGTACAGTGATCCTCTTTATGTGTAAAAAGGTCCTCTGCTATTTGTCTAAAATGTCCTCTAATGTACTTGTAAAGTGTAATCATGTCTCCCTTTTTCCAGAGAAAACAACCCCAACCTTGACAGTCTACCCTCATAATTTAAGTCTTCCATCCCTCTAACCAGTTTAGTTGCACTTAGTCTCTGCTCTCTCTCCAGCTCATTTATATCCCTCTTAAGGACTGGAGTCCAAAACTGCACTGCATACTCCAGATGAGGCCTTACCAGGGACCTATAAAGATTATAATTATGTTTTCATCCCTTGAGTTAATTCCCTTTTTATGCAGGACAGAACTTTTTTTGCTTTAGTGGCATAGTATTCTCCAAGAATCTTAAGCAACTTGCCCAACTGAAACAAGAGTTCGGATTGCAAAATTACATGTTGTTCAGATTTTTACAAACCATGCGTATGCGTTCATGGCTCAGTTTCTAAGGGAAACCTTATGTATCACAGAAAATACACTGGAACGTTATTTGCTGGTTGGCTGATACACAAACGGGCACTGTTAACTAATTATAGAGACGTTATGTTTATTACTAAAGACTTTTGGTATATGAGAAACGTTTTGGGAAACCCATCTTCTTCTTTCTATTCTTTTCTTTTTTTTCTCTTCTTATAACTCTGTTCTTCTCTTTACTTCAATGTAAATCGGTTAATAAAGAAAATCTTACAAAAAAAAATATTACTTTGCCAAAGTGCATAACCTTGCATTTATAAACATTTAATATTGTAAATATTATGCATACAGGTATGGGACCTGTTATTCAGAATATTTGGGACCTGAGGTTTTCCGGATAATGGATCTTTCCGTAATTTGGGTCTTCATGCCTTTAGTCTACTAGAAATTCATTTAAACATTAAATAAACACAATAGGCTGGTTTTGCTTCTAATAAGGATTCATTATATCTTAGTTGGGATCAAGTACAAGGTACTGTTTTATTATTACAGAGAAAAAGGAAATCATTTTAAAAAATTTGGATTATTTGGATAAAATGGAGTCTATGGGAGACAGCCATTCTGTAATTCAGAGCTTTCTGGATATCAGGTTTCCGGATAAGCAATCCTATACCTGTATTATGCTTTATTGTAAAGTGTAAATGTGGCTTGAGACTTTCTACAGATAGGTCCAATAAAACATTATATATTTTTCTATATTTTAGTAGTTAAAGAGTAAATACATGCAATATTTGTGTTGCAACACCAAATCTATTAAAAGTTAATCTATATCCCATGTTAGCTGTGAAAAACAATTCTTCTAACCTACACTTATTTTCTATACAACTATCTGGCACCTCTCAAATTTTTTTGAAAATGTTAAAACATTTTCTCAGTCCAGATGACCTAGGATAATATTTTATGGGGCAATGCAAAAATTCTGTGGACGTCAATTTAAATGAAATGATACAGATAGCAAAATATAACTAGACAGATGAAGGAATTTAAAGCCCCCTTTCTTGTGTTGATCAGTGATCAGCACAACAAAAGATGAGCCAGAGAACACATTATTCTAGTCATCTGACTTACAGAAAAAAGATTAAGAGGGAATAAAACATATACCAATGTTGTATGCTAAACAATGCAGTAGAAGAGCTGGTTATCCTTATCAACAAAGACCAAAGTCAGATCGCTATTGATAGCACCTATTATTTGCAGCTTGGCTGGAATGAAAAAGAAAAAGATTGAATTCCTTTTAGAAAGGCAGCCATTATTATTTAGGAACTGATGTCCCTTGCGTCTTTTGTGCCTGTACACTTCAAAAATCGAACTGACAACCTAACTTGTCTTTGAATTGTCACATATTTGTTAAGTATAAATATGAATAATTGCACTATAAGACCCTACACTGTTTCACACAAAAACACAACTAAAATCGTACTGTTTGGAGAGACTCAGCTCTACCAGATCAATATATTTGACAATACAATTCCTCATTTATAGATATTTCACTAAACAATTATTGGGGAAATGTACAAGCTGGTTAGATCTGGCATCAAACAGTTAACCTTTGCATAAATCAAGTAAAGCAGGTATGGTACAAAAGCATTTTGTTCTATTAACTCCTTATTAGAACAATATTCCTTTGGATATACAGAACCGCTGTGCTGCAAGTTTGGTCCAAAGGTAAATTCTGAGTAAAAGTAAATTTTTTCACAAATGCAAGTATTTGTGGCTGAGGTGGCTTAAATCTTTAAAGGGGTGGTTCACGTTTAAGGTTACTTTAGTATGTTATAGGGAGATTCGATTGCATCTGGTATTCATTTTTTTTTTTAAATAGTTTTTGTGTTGTTCGCCTTCTTATAAATAGTGATGGGCCAATTTGCGCCGTTTCGCTTCGCCGAAAAATTCGCGAATTTCACACGAATTTCACGCGAAATTCGCGAAACGGCGAAAAATTCGCGAAACTGCGCCAGCGTCTCGTTTTTGACGCCGGTGCCCGTTTTTGACGCCGGCGCCCGTCTTTTCGGTGCCGGCGCCCGTTTTTGACTTTTTTGAATTTTTACCGCGAATTTTCGCGGGCGTTTCGCAAATTTATTCGCTGGGCGCGAATCGCGCAAATTCGCCTAGAATTCGCGCCTGGCGAATAAATTCGCCCATCACTACTTATAAATAAAGACCAATTGTGAATTGCTTCATTTCAGATCATTTCAAATCATCACTGTCTACTTAAAAAAAAAAAGTTATATAACTTTTTTTTATATAATGGTGAACTGCCCATTAAAGAAACAACCCATTAAATCTCATAGCATATAGGAAAAAGGGAAAATAGTCATTATTTATTGTAAATTGAGCAAAGATGTAATTTCAGGAAAAAATTTAAAGATCTGAAAGATCTGCTTTACTGTAAATGTCACTTAATCAAGTGCATGCCCTACCATATGAAATTCTGGTTCAGAGAATATTAAAATCCCAGAAATAATAAATAACTATTCTGTTTTTTATAATTTGTTGTATCTTTTTGCAGTACAAAGCTGAGAAAAAGAAACCCAAAGGTTTCACAACAGACACCCAATCCACAGACTTGCTAATTAAAAGAACATTAATTTTGCTTAGAAAACCTATTCTACCTAGCTGATTCTGTAAAACTGTGTATAAGGAAGCAATTAATAATCCTCAGTAGAGATTCAGATTCAGTGCTTTAATAAATTCCCAAGTTCTTGATTAATCTAGGCTCAGCACATAATAAAATAATAATAAGCAGAACTGTAATGCCCCCTCTGCTGCACAGGAGCTAGCCTCAAACATAATTTCAACTTACTTCAACTAACTTCGAAATAATTTCTAATATTGCAGATCATATCAAACCCCAAAGTTGTCTTCATGCGTCATACTGCAGACATAATTATTTATATATTTATTTAATGTATGCCACTATTCCCAGGGTAATCATCATTTATTTCAATCATTGCTGATACGACATGAATCGGAAAAGTTTTGAAAGATGTGACTTTTTCGTTTCATATAAAATCTTGTAACCTACAGCAAAGGGTAAACAAAATTCTGCTTTCTTATTTCAAATCAAACACATTTAATCATTGATGTTTTGCAAATGCAAGTAACCAAAATGTTGCTGAATTTGAATGCCAAGCTTTGTGCATAACCAAGAAAGAATATTTTCCACAGGGTAGAAATAAATGAGAGCTGGCAAGCAAGTACTATGTCTGCTAGTAGGATCAATAGAACTTCAGTAGGACAGCAGGTAATACTGCCAGAAATAAGGATGAAGCCAGCGGGAAGCCACTTACAGAAGCAGCGGCAGGTGTATAAATTCAGCTGTTGTCTCCTTTGTGTTTAATAGACAAGTGGAGAAAAGGGGACAGCTAAAGAAAACGAAACTGATAGAAAAAGAAATGTAGGCAACTTAATATACTTGAATGTATATTAAAATAGTGCCACTGTAGTTTGCAGTAGCATAAAAAATATAATAATACAACATAGTATAGTGTAAGTGCTGGACTTTGTGCCCAGTGCTCTACGTACCCTAATATGTGTGTGTGTAGGGGATCAGACAAGTCATTCCCCTGTCTGTTACATCATCCAGCCTGGTTACAGGCTGGAGAGCCATCTGATTGGCTGGGCGCCCCAGTGCATCCCTGGGAGAGGGAAGTGTCTGACTTTGGAGCCAAATGGACAAGGGTTACAGAGCTTATAAAAGGATTCCTGCTGTAGATTTAGAGAGATCCAGATCTGTGGAGAGTGACAGTGCTGTTTGAGAAGATTAATCAGGGAGAACATAGAAAGGGCTGCATTGTGCTCTGCTTTGAGTGAGCATCTTAGCTTAAGGGGGAGTCCTGTTTCTGTCTCCTGTGGATACTTTGGCCACTGTGTGATTCCCCAGGATGAAGACAGGTCTTGCATGTGTACCTGCTATGTGGGAGCGGCTTCTAACTAAAGGTACCTTTGGGCAGGTAGCGCTACCTGGGACATAAGAGCTCTTGGGGAAGGGACATTGAACTGACTGGATTTATTCTACATTTATCCACCTGGAGTTTAACATAAAGTTTACATCTGTTTTACTGCAAACTGTGTCTTCTATTTTTCATAGTGGAAACCCCCTGAGGTGTGCTCCTCATTACCCACTAGGTGTAGGCACTGTGCTGTAAATCCCAGTTCCGAGTATCTTTTCATAAGCGAAGAGAACTTCAGGGCCCTGGATTGTAAGAGGTTAATGATAATAACCAAGTTAGGTTATGTGTCATATATATGAGGCTACATACCAGAGAGCCAGCCTCAATTTAAGCAGCTTTTAGCATTCACCCTACACAATGTCATTTTGGGAAACTGCTAATATTCTTTCACAGGCTACTTAAACAAAACGTGATAAAACTACTGTGCTCCATAGAATTGCATCAAAGGGAAATCTCCTTTTCTTACTAAGATAATGATGTTAAAATGCTGACATATAATAAAAGCAAGAACACAACAAAAGCAAGGAGATGTAATTAGAATAATAAAAGTGCCTCTTTAAGGACTTTAAGTTTCTGGACACATGATCATATAGCGACAACTCTCAATTTAAAATATGCTGAGCTTTCCCTACCCATGTCAGTCTTCATAAAAAATGTTGCTATATGAAACGTATGCAATGCAATTGCTAGCTGTCCAAGAAATCAAAGGCCCTCAACCACACTAAATACAGTACACGTTCATATCAGACATACTACTCAAATTGTAAGAAACTCCCTGGTTTTGAACCAGGGACCTGCTGGTTTCCAGACACTGCTCCTCCTGATTGAGTCCTGCAATCCTGTATCCTGCCATGTTCTTGAGTCTTGTTACCCTGTTTCCCTGCTCCAGACACTATCCCGGTAAACCTTATCTTGTTCCTTTACGTTTTTTGTATTTGATTTTCCCGGTTCTGACCTTTGTCTTGAATATTGGACTTTGCATGAACTCTGCCCGTCTTGACCCTTTTGCCTGAATCTGATTCTGTTTGTCTGCCACCTGCCCTTGAATTTCAGCTTGTTTTTGGACTTGTGTTTTGCTGCCTTTTTTCTGCATACGCCTGCATATATTTTTTGTTCAATAAATATTTCTAAGTTACCCAGCACATTGGCTCCTGTCTGCAAACCTAACAGTCATCCCTAACACAAATCCTCTTTTCTCCTTTACATGGTTTCTAGTACTTATCGTTCTCCACTTTTTTTTTTTTCATCTTACAATTTAACTACCCACATTTTCTAGTATCTATTTTTCTCCTCTTCTGTTATTTCACACTTTATAATTTTGCTATCCACCTCATTCATTGGTCTCTTTTAGGCATCACAACATTCTTTTCAAATTCTACATCAATCATTTTATATCTGTAACTTGTGGTATCCCAAAACCCAGAACTAACCCCCAAGGTCCCAGTCTCTGCTCGGACTTCTGATAAAGCAGCCACCTTTGGCTTCGGGAGGAGCCCTCCACTACTCAGAAGTTGCCAGGATTTAAAGGACCAGTAACATCAAAAATGTTTCTAAAAAAAATTGTTAGAATACAATGAAGTAAAAACACCAAGACAAATTAAATTTTAAAATAGCAAAGCCTTTATTAAGAAATAACTTACAGAAACTCCACTTCCCCTCCTCTTCAGAAAAGGAGACAGGGTGACTATCCATACTGCAGCGCTATTCTACTTTCCCTGGCTATTCTACTGACAGCTTGTCCTCTGCCCCCATTTCCTTCTCCAGCTCTTGGTGCCGATAACTCTTGGTGCGCTGCCAGTACATTATCCTTCCTTTGCTACAGTCAGTTGGCGGTGCCTATTCTACGCCTGTTCTACTTCTGTTTGCTCCTAGAGGAGGAGTGGGGCGGCCCTTGGCTATGGGGTTGGGGTAAGGCGAGTGCAAACAAACACGCTGCCCGGCTGGTTCACTTCCATGAAGGCAGGCTCTGCAAAGAAACGGGTCTCCCGTTACTAAAAGTCCTGATGCCACTAGCTAACTGCCACTCACCAACTGCCACTCACTAACTGCCACTTGCAGGAAGAGGTGTTGGCACCAGTTCGGTTCCCCCTGCAGGCTGCACGTTGGTGTCTGCATGCCTTTTGTTTGGAACGGATCTTGCGAGAATAGGAGCAAACAGAAGTAGAACAGGCACCGCCAACTGACTGTAGTGAAGGACGGATAATGTACTGCGCAGGAAGAGGTATCGGCACTGAGAGCTGGAGAAGGAGATGGGGGCAAAGGACACGCTGTCAGTAGAATAGCTAGGGAGGAGAAATCGAGTGCTGCAGTATGGATGGTCGTCTTTTCTGAAGCGGAGTTTCTGTAAGTTATTTGCTTACATTTCTATTTGCTATTCTAAAATGTAATTTGTCTTGTTTTTTTTTCCGTTGTATTCTAACATTTTTTGGAAATTGTTTTTGATGTTACTGGTCCTTTAATGTGAGAGAACCAGGGAGAGAGTTTTGGGTGAGCAAGGGAACCATAATGTTGAAAAAAAATGACGGGGAACGAGGAGCGTGGTCACGGGACAGGATGGGTAAATATCAATACAGTATCTATTCAGGAAGCAGAAGCATAGTTAAGGTCACAGGCCAGGGTCGAACCAAACAGATTTGTGGTACCTTAACGAGATCCAATAGATTAGTCAAAGAACAGGCAGAGGTCGATACAGGCAGCAGAACAGCAAGGGTCAAGGTCAGGCAGTGGTCAATTAACAGGATCAGACAAGATAACACATCCAGGAACTATGGAACATAGACCTATGTTGGGCAATGAGACGTGCGGGGTTGAGTTTTTTTGTGAGGTTAAAGGTTCTTCTCCAGTATGGTTGCACAGCCCAGCATGTACACCACATATGCAATGTATGTTCAAATTCTGTACACCTTCTTTTATACTTTCAACTATTTGGGTTTGCTGCATGCATTGTATACTGTTTCTGAAAGAACTGAGTGAAAGTTTAGCATGATTAGAGTACTTCGACAAGTAAAAGTTGTTGAGTCCTACAGAAGTCAGTGGGAGCTGCACTGATCCGACTTGACCACGTTAAATCAGTTCGAACTTTTAGAGGTTTTTGACTTTTTTTACTAGGAATTTTGATTTATTCATATTTTTAAGTGCACCGTTCAACTCTTTTTCTTCTTTCTTACTTTTATATTCAGCTCTTTTAATACATTCAGTGGCAATCGTGGTTTAGAGTTTGTGAGTTTAGTCATGGTTTCAAAAAACTAGCTTTCCCAAGTGTGATTGTTTTGCAACAATTAGAGAGGCAGGTAGAATGTTGCAGAGTAGTGTTGTACCTTTAATAGGCAGGGTTATTATAGATTTTTGTTTCAAAGTCTTAGGACATTGGGCTGTGAGATGATCGGTTTGAAGAGTTAAGGCAGTACAGGTATGGGACCTGTTCTCCAGAATGCTCGGGACCTGGGGTTTTCCGGATGACGGATCTTTCCGTAATTTGGGTCTTCATGTCTTAAGTCTACTAGAAATTAATTTAAACATCAAATAAACCCAATAGGCTGGTTTTGCTTCCAATAAGCATTAATGATATCTTAGTTTGGATCAAGTACAAGCTACTGTTTTATTATTATGGAGAAAAAGGAAATCATTTTTAAAAATTTGGATTATTTGGATAAAATGGAGTCTATGGGAGACAGCCATTCCATAATTCGGAGCTTTCTGGATATCGGGTTTCCGGATAAGGGATCCTATACCTGTACTTTAGATTGGTAACGTTTTCTTTTCTTTCCATAAGTATTGGTCTTTGATTAACAGTCAGAACTCTCTTTTTTGTGGTATTGAGTTGAAGTATATTATTGAATTTGGTAATATAATTCGTATATTATCTGGTGATTGATGGTAAACTGGCTGCCTTTTTGCAACAACCATTTCCTTATACTTCCCTGTTTTACATCCTGCCCAAATAAAAATCTCGAACAGCCACCAGGTAGAGCCATTGTCTCATGTGTTGATTCCATATTTTTGCCAATTGCCATTTATGTGGACAAGATAATTAGGCCCTATGTTGTCTATAGTCGAGACTCTGATAAGATCAGCAAAACGCCTCAGCCGAAGGAGACATCGCACAGGGTTGCAAATCTGCAAATAATACTTAATATTAATAAAAAAGAACAGGTGGTGGCGGGCATAGGGTCAATCAATTAAGATTTCAGATCATTGAAACAATAGAACCTAAACAACAAGGAGGAAATAGGCTAAAAGATCTGCTATATAAGTTATATAGCGTTTTGGATACGAAAGCTGTAAATACTAGCCCCTTTTGGGCTAAATAGAGAATATGACCTTAGACCTATTTTTAGATAAAGTATCCTGTTTCAATTTATTTTTTATACGTTGTTTTAATGTCTTACCTTTCCCTACAGATTTGCTACATGAAAGCACATTGTTTGGACACTTTTTTATATATTTTGTTACATTTGATACACCTGTATTAAATCACTGCTTTGTGGATTGTCCACTTGCTGGCGTATGAGGGATTGAACAGTGAGTCCGTTTAGCTTGATAAAGGGCCAAACGGGGCCTGAAACATTGCTGTAAAGCACTTAAATTATGCAATAAAGGCATTTTTATTCCTTACAAGAGAAGTGGTGCCGTTCCATTTCGGCGATTGTATATTATCTTGAAATACCAATACTTGTGTGTTATAGTCTAAATTTACTTTAGGAAAAACTTTCTCCTCATCTTAAGTGAGTAGCAGAGAAAGTGCCCCGGTTTTGTTATGAAATGTGTATGGCCTCTTCTCATACTATCATATGGTTTCCTTACCTATGAAACCTGTTTTGTTCAGTACCAATCAAGACTGGCAAATGGGATTGCAGTAGGCTGGCTAGGCTTTATGGAAATAATTTTATATCTAAAAAGAAAAAATGGAGCATTTCTGTAGCAAACGTTTTTAACACACCTCTCGTGTTTAGCACTTTTAATTCAAGATTCCATAATGTATTTTTATTTAATTGGTAAACTTCCATTCCAGTGGGAGCTTCAGCATATGCATTGCTGTAATCCCATTTAAGGATGGGGCCCAAAATAGAAATGCTAAGGAGGAACAAAGGGAGACAAACTGATAATAGGGTCTACCTCCTAAATATTGACAAGTCAACTGTATTTAACAACTGGTTGTTACCAGCTATAACTTAAGGTGAAACAAATGTTCACATGTAAACACATGTTCACATGTAAACAAATGTTCACCTCCCCCACCCAAACTGTGTTGTTGCTTTACCTTCCCAACTACCAGCATGTTCCAATGGCATGGGTGCAGATTATAGGGAGGGGTCTGCTGATGCCAAGTTATAACACTGGTTGTTATTAACATTGCATATACCATAAATAAAGCAATAGGAACCCCAATCTCAGAAAGAAAGCTCTTATATATGTATATCAATGTGTGTAACATAAGTTTGTATTTTTCTATGAACCAGTATGAATTCTGTACAAGACTATGAATTTGAAGCTATAATGTTAACAAAATTAGATTTTTTTAAATTAACAGTCAACATTCTTATTTGCCATCACTAATCTGCCCAGACACCTTCCCTAGCAAAAGTGCCAGTTTCTGTCTTTGTTTATTTGTTCTTTATTTCCTGGCAAATGCATTTATCCTTGATGAAACTGAGCTCAGCTGCACATTAATGATAGACCATTTTACAAACATCATGCTGGCACTTAACTCCCTACTGATAAGGTTTATTTCAATGATATATTGATCATTGTCTCAAGTAACTGCAGCATGTATTGTATGACATTGCAGAAGTGACCCACTACCAGTCTCCTAGAACACGTGATCAAAACGTTTGTTGTATGCACAGCTGAGGTAGCCAGTTCCTACAAGTAATCAATTATGTGTTTACTAAATTATGAGCTGAAAAATGTTGTTAAAAAAAACTACAATATTAAAAGAAATAAAAACAAATATCACAAGTGCTTAGAACAGTTTGAGAACATTTACACTAATAACTTTCATGGGTTTAAGTCCCTTTCAAACACACAGAATAGAATTACATTTTTGGTACGAAACAATCCTGAGCGGTATTATTATTCTACATCACCATTTATTAAAATGCTCCACAATGACACAAACTGCCGAGGAATATCAAAGAGAAAATATGAAGTAGTCACTGGGGTGATTATTTGAATTTTTTTTTCTTACTTTAGAGTATCTTCTGGAATAAGTAACCGATTTAGAATACATCCGAGGTTTCCACATTATCTCCTCACAATAAGTGGCACTTATTTCTTTTCTGCCATTAGAATTCTAGAAATATCTGAACTGATAAAATGGTAAAAGCATTGTGTGCGAAAATTTAAAAAAAAAAAAACAAAAAACTGAATTACCGACTTAAGGGCACATTTCATTTACCATAAGTAGGTACAGTTTCAGGTGCAAAAATTCGAACATTATACACAAAACACAACCTATTTACGCCCTGCACCAATCAGCCTACATTAGTACATGAAGCAAAATCTATAATACTAACATTTTCTTTTTTTGTCTGCAATAAAAGAACTTTGTACTAGATCCCAGATAAGATATAATTAATCCTTATTGGAGGCAAAACAATCTTATTGGGTTTATTCAATGTTTAAATTACTTTTTAGTTGACAAACTATGGAGATCCAAATTACAAAAAACACCCTTACCCAGAAAACCCCAGGTTCTGCGCATTCTGGATAACAGGTACCAGGTAATTTGTTTGAAAACTTGCACTTCAGGCTCCCTTTGAGAATTAGCCTTGCAATGTACAGCCAGATAAATACCTATGTTTGCATGACATGAATGACAACCAAAGGTCAGAATTGATTAATACTGCTGAAATCATTAAAGTAAATGCACTAATGGCATATGCTAGCCCATCTTAACAAAACAGATTATATGTGTTATTAAATTAAAAGCACTAACTTTTATAAATGCTCTACATCAATGACATATTTTCAGACATGATAAATAGCTTGGCAAGGTATAGCAGTGTATTAAATTGTGGGATAAATAGGATAAACTTAATGTAAATGGCATTTCTGTGTCCATATGTATCACAGTACGGAATATACAGTATATATCATAAGACAATGAAAGTGTATAAAAGACAATTTGATTAGACCTCAATCGTTGCGCTTTACAATTTCTATTACAAGTAAAACCTTTAAAAAAGAAGGCAAATAATTAAGAACCTATAACAAAATTTAAAATGAAGATCGGTTGAAAAGTTGTTACGAATTGGTCATTCTTTAATATATTAAGGTTGATCTGAAAATGAACCAACCCTTTGAGCCAAAATGAGAATAGTGTATTTTAGACCAGCTTTTGGAAATTATACAACAGTAGTGATGGGTGAATTTATTCGCCAGGTGCGAATTCACTGAGAATTTGCGCGATTCGCCGCCAGTGAATAAATTAGTGAAACATTTGTGAAAATTCGCGCCAAAAATTCGCCAGCATCAATAAAAAAAATTTCCGAAAAACGGACGCCGGCGTCAAAAACGGGCGGCGGCGTCAAAAACTAGATGCCGGCAACGTTTCTCTAATTTTTCGCTGTTTCGCGACTTTCGCGTGAAATTCGCAAATTTTCAGAGAAGCGAAACAACGCAAATTCGCCCATCACTATACAACAGCATTGAATTGCTTATGTAGCAGATAACTCCCAACACAAGTTCATAACATAGATAAGAATATATCATCAAAATGCATTTTTTGTATTCCATTTTTTAAAATGTTGTTATAAAATGTTATTTTTGTAAAAATATAGAAGAAGAGGGAAAACAAATATGTCTTTCTTATATTATAGGACATTGGCAACCACCTAAATCTTTGATGATTTACACATTGACTTTTCTACAAACGTGGGCATGTGCTTACATTTTGAGACAAGTGAGTTCACAAAGTTGTAACTAGGTCTCAGGGAGTTAAACTAGCTAGGGAATACTTTATTTCTATAATAACTGTTTTATCAAACATGGCCCAACATATTAGCTTACAGTCATATGAAAAAGTTTAGGAACCCATCTTTATTCAATGGAGTTTTGTTTATCATTAGCTGAGCTTTCAAAGTAGCAACTTCCTTTTAATATATAAGATGCCTTAAGGAAACAGTAGTATTTCAGCAGTGACAAAGTTATTGGATCAATAGAAAATATGCAATACGCGTCATAACAAAATTACACAAGTGCATAAATTTGGCTACCCCAACAGAGATATTACATCAATACTTAGTTCAGCCACCTTTTGCAAATGCAACAGCTTCTAGACACTTCCTACAGCTTCGATGAGTGTGTGGATTCTGGATGGCAGTATTTTTGACCATTCGTATGTATTGATGGCTGCCGAGCATGGAAAACCTGTTTCAAATCATCGCATAAATTTTAAATGATATTCAAGTCGGGAGACTGTGACGGCCATTCCAGAATATTGTACTTCTCACTCTGCATAAATGCCTTTGTAGATTTTGAAGTGTGTTTAGGGTCATTGTCTTGTTGGAATATCCAACCCCTGCGTAACTTCAACTTTGTGACTGATGCTTGAACATTATCCTGAAGCATTTGTTGATATTGGGTTGAATTAATCCGATCCTTGACTTTAACAAGGGCCCCAGTCCCTGAACTAGCCTCCCAGCCCCAGAGCATGATGGAACCTCCACCAAATTTGACAGTATGTAGCAGTTATTTTTCTTGGAATGCAGTGTTCTTCTTCCGCCATGCAAAGTGCTTTTTGTTATTACCAAATAACTAAATTTGTGTCCAGTCCAAAGAACTTTGTTCCAAAATGATTGTGGCTTTTATAAATAAGCTTTTGCATACAACAAGCAACTGTGTTTGTGACATGTGTGCAAAAAGGGCTTCTCTCTCATCAGCCTGCCATACAGATGTTTTTTGTGGAAATTTTGCTGAATTGTAGAATGATGTACAGATACATCTGCAGCAAGAAGTTCTTGCATGTATTTGGAGGTGATCTTTAAGGTTGTCTCTAACAATTCACACAATCCTCCGCATATGCTGCTCCTGTATTTTTCTTGGCCTGCCAGACCTGGGTTTTACAGCAACTGTGCCTGTGGCCTTCTATTTCCTGATTACATTCCTTACAGTTGAAACTGACACTTTAAACCTCTGAGACAGCTTTTTGTAGCCTTCCCCTAAACCATAATACTAAAAAAATCTTTGTTTTCAGATCTTTTGAGAGTTGCTTTGAGGATCCCATGTGGTTACTCTTTAGAGGAGAGTCAGACAGAAGCACAACTTGCAATTGGCCACCATAAATACCTTTTCTCATGAATGGACATGAATGGACACACCTGCCTATGAAGTTCAAGGCATAATGAGCTAATCCAACCAATTGGTGTTGCCAGTAGTCCGTATTGAGCAGTTACATGCATTCAAATTAGCAAAATTACAAGGGTACCCACATTTCAGTCAGTTTTTCACATTTGATTAAATTTCATACAACTGAATACTGCTTCACTAAAATTATTTGTTCAGAAAACACCCCAGTACTCAGATGTTCCTGGGAAATGAAAGACATACCACTGTTATCTTTTTTTTGTTGAAAGTGGAGTAAATTATTATGCAGGCTGAGAGGGGTTCCCAAACTGTTTCATATGACTGTATCTCTATTCTATTTCCACTGCATTGCAATATGCATTCACACAGCTCAGCAGCATGAGTGTAACAATATTACTGTATTTGTATAAATAATTAAACCATCTTGCTCTCTGTAATCAGCCTGTGTAGAAGAAATAGTTTTAACCTGTTTCTTTCTAGGAACTTCCCATGAGACATAGATTTAAGTTTTTTAATTGTCATTAAAAATTTCACCAATGAATCTTTCTCCAAAAAATCTGTGTATGCAGCCATACATTTCTTAATTAGGTGATATAAAGTCAGAGATTGAAGGCACAAAACGTATTTTAGGCATCAATAATTGTACTTATGTTTAATTAAGATCCACAGTAATGCACAGATTTTCTCATGGTATGATTTTGTTAATTTCCCAAGATACAAGATCTTATTAAATTTGGCCTTTAACTTCTCTCAAACAACAATTTTAAGCCTCTGATTAAAATTTCAGAGGTGGCAAAAAGACACCCACAATTAAACTCTTAAATCTGCCCCTGAATACCTATAATTAAGAAATCAAAATTTAGAAACTTCATTATACTGTAGGTCTATTAATAAACAGTGGCTTATAATTAATAGGGGGCTCCTTTTTCAAAGAAAAAAATAAAGCTGGTGAGGGAATTAATTACATTAGATTAATATAGGGCAGTAAAAATTAGAGTCTCTCCAAATCCTTATTCCTCAATTATTTCAACTAAATGCTCACTAACCGCATGATTAGACAAAGAAAAAGTTCTGAAAGGCACACCGCCACCAACATATATTAAATAAGTATATGCAATTGCAGAAAACTGACATAAAAGCAAGAAGCAGAAATGCTTTACTACAATATATCATAACTTTAAACATTAGTTAAAATTTTAGGATAGAGTTGATGCAATTAGACAACAAACGAAACCAAATGAAATGTGTAAGGAATAGCAGTCATTTTGTTGGATTTACTTTGGTTGGTTTGCCACTACAGTAATGTTCAGTTACAAAATGAGACTATATTATTTGGAGTGTCTGTGGTTTATTAGCTTTTTTTGTGCGAAAGATAATGATAAAGGATGTTTTTTTTTTTTTTTTACTAAACTTTTCAGGTGAACCATGATCATAATAGTCTTCTCCACTGCATGTGCCTTGCCATGCAATTGGAAATGTGCTGTCTATTCTATAGGCTTGTGTTGACATGCATCTTCATCATCATCATCATCATCATCATCATCATCATCATTTATTTATATAGTGCTAGCAAATTACTCAGTGCTTTATATTAGTTTATAACAAACAGGGAACAACCAAAAAATAACAAACAAGGGTTTACAGACTGCAATAGAATGACAGGGCCCTACTCACAAGAGCTTACAAACTAAAGAGTTGGGGTACAATTGAGACTGCATGCATTACAAGCTCAGCACACGTATCATATACATTGATGAAAACAGCTGATGGAGAGGACAGTTTGAGGGGACAGCATCAACCAAAATTCCATCTTGCTTATTACATTGTTAGGCAGATGCTTTAACTTACTGGATTTAAAGATGTTGCCTTTACTGACTCTGACATGCCATCTCAAATAGTATCTGAAAATACAGTGGTTTTCAGACTTGGTTAAAGACAACACCAACTGACCATTACTCTGACTTCTACAAGTTTTCTTTGCTGTTACAAAAAACAGAAATAGCACCACATTCTTATAGCTGGATGTTTTCTATCAAATCTGCTATGAAGGCAAACCTGTACAAGATGTTATTTCTTGTCTGCAGAGCCACCCTGAGCACAAGTAGCGCTGAACTCTGTTTCACAGATTGTGTTTCTTTTGGATGTTGGAAAACTCCTGAATGCATTATTCACCCAACATAAATGTGGCTAAATGTTACATGTGTCAAATAACCAATACAGACTCCACTGCTGTTCATTAATATGTTACTGGTCAAAAGACATTAAAAACCATGTTTCCTAAGGAAAATAATCATTTTTATAAGATTTTTCAGACTTGGTTGAAGGTTTTCAGACTTGGCTGAAGACTACCCCAACTCACCATTACTCTGACTTCCACAAGTTTTCTTTGCTGTTACAAAAAACAGAAATAGCACCACATTCTTATAGCTGGTTTAATAGTTACATAGTTAAATTTGGAACCCCTCCAAATGAAAAACCCAGCATCCATACACACACCCCTCCAAACCTTCACATTAATTCTATATACCCATATCTATACTAACTATAGCGTTTAGTATCACAATAACCTTTGATATTATGCCTGTCCATGAAATCATCCAAGCCATTCTTAAAGGCATTAACTGAATCAGCCATCACAACATCACCCGGCAGTGTATTCCACAACCTCACTGTCCTCACTGTAAAGCACCTACGTTGCTTCAAATGAAAGTTCTTTTCTTCAAGTCTAAAGGGGTGGCCTCTGGTACAGTGATCCACTTTATGGGTAAAAAGGTTCCCTGCTATTTGTCTATAATCTTCTGTAATGTACTTGTAAAGTGTAATCATGTCCCCCCGCAAGCGCCTTTTTTCCAGAGAAAACAACCCCAACCTTGACAGTCTACCCTCATAATTTAAGTCTTCCATCCCACTAACTAGTTTAGTTGCACGTCTATGCACTACTTCCAGCTCATTTATATCTTTCTTAGGGACTGGAGTCAAAAACTGCACTGCATACTCCAGATGAGGCCTTACCAGGGACCTATAAAGAGGCATAATTAATTTTTCATCCCTTCAGTTAATGCCCTTTTTTATGCAATATAAGATTATAATGATGATGACATGTGAACTAATCTCACATAATTGAATAAAAATATGTAATTTGGTTAATGGATAAATAATAGATAAGGATTTAATAATGAAGGATTTGGAAATGTCAATTTTTTTTTGAGAACTCCAAAGTTTGAGACAGGTGATTTATCTGCTTTCGTCCCCACTAGTATGGCTATGAATGTTAAAGTCAAAAGCTGAATATATGTAAAGCGGTCGTACTGATTGGCAGTGAGCAAGCTAGAGGCACTAGGGATGTAGCGAACGTCGGAAAAAAAGTTCGCGAACATATTCGCGAACTTGCGCAAAAATGCGAGCGGTTCGCGAACGGTTCGCGAACCCCATAGACTTCAATGGGAAGGCGAACTTTAACATCTAAAAAAGACATTTCTGGCCAGAAAAATGATTTTAAAGTTGTTTAAAGGGTGCAACGACCTGGACAGTGGCATGCCAGAGGGGGATCAAGGGCAAAAATGTATCTGAAAAATCTGCCTGTGTGTGCTTGGAAGAGATAGTGTAGGGGGAGAGCTGTTAGTGATTTCAGGGACAGATGATAGTAAGTTTGCTGGCTAGTAATCTGCTTGATACTGCTCTGTATTGGAGGGACAGAAGTCTGCAGGGATTTGAGGGACATTTTAGCTTAGGTAGCTTTGCTGGCTAGTAATCTACTGTTCTCTTTAAACAACTGCCATACGTTGACCTTGTAGGCATTGTTTGCCAGTTTTTTTGGACGCAGCCACTGAAGCACAGTTGCCAGAAAAAATATGCCATATAAATGCTGAAAATAGTCATTTTTCGCCATACGTTGACCTTGTAGACATTGTTTGCCCAGTTTTTTTGGTTGCAGCCACTGAAGCACAGTAGCCAGAAAAAATATGCCATATAAATGCTGAAAATATAAATTTTTTTGGTTGCAGCCACTGAAGCACAGAGGCCAGAAAAATTATGCCATATAAATGCAGAAAATATGCATTTTTTTGGACGCAGCCACTGAAGCACAGTTGCCAGAAAAAATATGCCATATAAATGCTGAAAATAGTCATTTCTTGCCATACTTTTTTGCCATACGTTGACCTTGTAGACATTGTTTGCCCAGTTTTTTTGGTTGCAGCCACTGAAGCACAGAGGCCAGAAAAAATTAAACCAGTAGGGTTTGCACCCTAGTTTGTAACGGTGGCGGAGGGAGGAGGACGCTAAAGGACAGCTGTGTGTGGAGTCATGAGGCTTGAAGAGAAGGACAGCTGCATAGAAGTCAGAACAAGTCTTCCGGCGTGCAGTAACCCTCCGAGATCCACCCCTCATTCATTTTAATAAAGGTCAGGTAATCGACACTTTTGTGACCTAGGCGAGTTCTCTTCTCAGTTACAATCCCTCCTGCTGCACTGAAGGACCTTTCTGAGAGCACACTTGAGGCTAGGCAAGACAAGAGGCTCATGGCAAATTGTGACAGCTCTGGCCACAGATCAAGCCTGCGCACCCAGTAGTCCAGGGGTTCATCGCTCCTCAGAGTGTCGATATCTGCAGTTAATGCCAGGTAGTCCGCTACCTGCCGGTCGAGGCGTTCTTTGAGGGTGGATCCAGAAGGGTTGTGGCGCTGCCTTGGACAGAAAAACATTTGCATGTCTGACGTTACAGACTGGCCAAAGGGCTTTGTCCTTGCAGGTGTGCTCGTGGCAGGATTACTGGCACATCTGCCCCTGGAATGTTGATGAGTTCCTGAAGTGACATCACCCTTAAAAGCATTGTACAACATGTTTTGCAGGCTGGTTTGTAAATGCCGCATCTTTTCGGACTTGTGGTATGTTGGTAACATTTCTGACACTTTATGCTTGTACCGAGGGTCTAGTAGCGTTGCGACCCAGTACAGGTCCTTCTCCTTAAGCCTCTTGATACGGGGGTCCTTCAACAGGCATGACAGCATGAAAGACCCCATTCTCACAAGGTTGGATGCAGAGCTATCCATCTCCGCTTCCTCATTATCAAGGACTGCATCATCCACGGTCTCCTCCCCCCAGCCACGTACAAGACCAGGGGTCCCCAAAAGGTCACCACTAGCCCCCTGGGAAGCCTGCTCCTGTTGGTCCTCCTCCTCCTCCTCCACAAAGCCACCTTCCTCCTCTGACTCCACTTCTGGCACCTCTCCCTGCGTTGCAGCAGGTGCCTGGGTTCGTTCTGGTGATTCCGACCAGAAATCGTGCGCTTCCAGCTCCTCGTCACGCTGGTCTACAGCCTCATCTGTCACTCGTCGCACGGCACGCTCCAGGAAGAAAGAGAAGGGTATTAGGTCGCTGATGGTGCCTTCGGTGCGACTGACCATATTTGTCACCTCTTCAAAAGGTCGCATGAGCCTGCAGGCATCGCGCATAAGCACCCAGTAACGGGGGAAAAAAATCCCCAGCTCTGCAGATCCAGTCCTACCACCCAGTTCAAAAAGGTACTCGTTGACGGCCCTTTGTTGTTGCAGCAGACGTTCCAACATAAGGAGCGTTGAATTCCAGCGAGTCTGGCTGTCAGAAATCAAACGCCTGACTGGCATGTTGTAGCGCTGCTGAATGTCAGCAAGGCGTGCCATGGCTGTGTAGGAACGTCTGAAATGGGCCGACACCTTTCTGGACTGGGTGAGAACGTCCTGGAATCCTGGGTACTTGGAGACAAAACGTTGGACTATTAAATTTAACACATGTGCCATGCAGGGCACATGTGTTAAATTGCCCAGTCTCAACGCTGCCAACAGATTGCTTCCATTGTCACACACCACTTTTCCGATCTGCAGTTGGTGTGGGGTCAGCCACCGATCGGCCTGTGACTGCAGAGATGACAGGAGTACAGATCCGGTATGGTTTTTACTTTCCAGGCACGTCATCCCCAAGACAGCGTGACAACGGCGTACCTGGCACGTCGAATAGCCTAGGGGGAGCTGGGGGTGCACAGGTGTGGAGGAGGAGAAGGAGGACCCAGCAGCAGAGTAAGAAGAAGAAGAGGAAGAAGACGAGGTAGAGAGTGATGGAGGAGTAGAGGTGGTGGCAGAACCGCGTGCAATCCGTGGCGGTGACACCAACTCCACTGTTGTTGTTGAGCTACCCATTCCCTGCTTCCCAGCCATTACCAAGTTCACCCAGTGGGCAGTGTAGGTGACATACCTGCCCTGACCATGCTTGGAGGACCATGCGTCAGTAGTCATATGGACCTTTGGCCCAACACTAAGTGACAGAGATGCGGTAACTTGGCTCTGCACATGTTGGTACAGGTGTGGTATTCCCTTTTTAGAGAAAAAATTGCGGCTGGGTACCTTCCACTGCGGTGTCCCAATTGCTACAAATTTGCGGAAGGCCTCAGAGTCCACCAGCTGGTATGGTAAAAGCTGGCGGGCTAAGAGTGCAGACAAGCCAGCTGTCAGACGCCGGGCAAGGGGGTGACAGTCAGACATTGGCTTCTTACGCTCAAACATGGCCTTCACAGAAACTTGGCTGGTGGCAGATGACTGGGAATGGGAACAGGTGGTCAAGGTGGAAGGCGGAGTGGAGGGTGGTTCAGACGGGTCAAGGAGAGCAGAGGTAGAGCAGTAAGATGCTGGACCAGAAGGAGTGTGGCTTTTAGTTTGCCTGTTGCCTTTGAGGTGTTGCTCCCAAAGTGCTTTGTGCTTGCCGCTCATGTGCCTTCGCATAGAAGTTGTACCTATGTGACTGTTGGGCTTACCAAGGCTCAGTTTCTGACTGCACTCATTGCAAATTACAATGCTTTTGTCAGAGGCATACACATTAAAAAAATCCCACACTGCTGACTTTTTGGAAGTGTGCGATCTGGCGGTAACAGTAGAAGTTGGCGGCATTGGCGGCAATGGCGGGTGCGTTGGCCGGCTGAACACAGGTGCCGATACATGTTGTTGCCCTACTGATCCCTGCGGGCTGTCCTCCCTGCTTCTTCTAAGTCTTATTCTCCTACTGCCTCTCTGACTCTCCGTCTCTCCATCTGAACTACCCTCCTCTTGCTCTCTTCTACTAGGCACCCACAAAACATCAATCTCCTCATCATCATTCTCCTCAGATGCATCAATTTCTTCTGACACATCACAGAAGGAAGCAGCAGCGGGGACCTCCTCCTCATCACTCATTATGTCCATCTCTGTCGTGTTCTCTGCCAGAATTAAATCTGGTGTAACGTCCTCATCTCCTTCATCTTCTTCTGCCAATAATGGTTGCGCATTACTCAGTTCAAGAAACTCATGGGAAAATAACTCCTCTGACTCCAGTGAAGAAGGGGCACCGGTGGTGGAGGAAGTGTTACGTGGGGTGGCCATAGCAGTGGAGGATGAGGAGGATGTTGTGGTAAAGTTAGAAACGGTAGAGGATGGGGTGTGCTGTGTAAGCCAGTCAACTACCTCTTCAGCATTTTGGGAGTTCAGGGTCATTGGCTTTTTAAAAATGGGCAATTTGCTAGGGCCACAGGATTGCATAGCAGCACGGCCCCTAGCACGGCCTCTGCGTGGCGGCCTGCCTTTGCCTGGCATTATTTTTAAAAAAACAACAACAACAAAAACTCAGTTGGTTTTTCTGGAAACGATAATACACACAGCTAGATGGCAGTTTGAAGAAAACAGTGTGCAAATAATGCCTACAAGATCAACGTATACACTACTACAGCGGTGGATACGGATTACGTAAAATATATGAATGCTGCTTGAAAAAAAGTAACTCAAGTGATTTTTCTAGAGACGATAATATTATCAATATTTAGACAAAATGTGAACAAGCTCACACAGCTAGATGGCGGTTTGAAGAAAACACTGTGCAAATACTGCCCACAAGATCAACGTATACACTACTACAGCGGTGGATACGGATCTCGTAAAATTTATTATGGCTGCTTGAAAAAAGTCACTCCGGTGTTTTTTCTGGAGACGGTAATATTATGGATATTTAGACAGAATGTGAACAAGGTCACACAGCTAGATGGCAGTTGGTTGAATAACACACTGGGCAAAAAATGCCTACAGGGCAAATAATGCCTAAAACGTCAACTTATACACTACTACAGCGATGGATACGGATTACGTAAAATATATTATGGCTGCTTGAAAAAAGTCACTCCGGTGTTTTTTCTGGAGACGGTAATATTATGGATATTTAGACAGAATGTGAACAAGGTCACACAGCTAGATGGCAGTTGGTTGAATAACACACTGGGCAAAAAATGCCTACAGGGCAAATAATGCCTAAAAGGTCAACTTATACACTACTACAGCGATGGATACGGATTACGTAAAATATATTATGGCTGCTTGAAAAAAGTCACTCCGGTGTTTTTTCTGGAGACGGTAATATTATGGATATTTAGACAGAATGTGAACAAGGTCACACAGCTAGATGGCAGTTGGTTGAATAACACACTGGGCAAAAAATGCCTACAGGGCAAATAATGCCTAAAAGGTCAACTTATACACTACTACAGCGGTAGTAAAATAAAAAAAAGTAAAATAAAAAAAAAATGAATATTAAAAAAAAAAAAATTAAAGTTGGTGCTGCTGAACTACTAGGAGCAGCAGATTAGCACACCAGTCCCACTCCCCAACACTGCTAGACTAATAGCACTGGGCTCTTATAGTAGTAGTAGTAGTAGTAGTAAAACAACAAAAAAATAAATAAAAGCAGTCCTTACAAGGACTACTGTTATTGCAGCAGTCAGCAGATGAGATCAGAAGCAGGACAGCTGCCCACTGCAGCTACATACAGAGCACTGCAGTAGAAGGTAGATTACTAGCCAGCAAAGCTACCTAAGCTTAAATGTCCCTCAAACCCCTGCAGGCTTCTGTCCCTCCAATAACAGAGCAGTATCAAAACGATTACTAGCCAGCAAACTTTCAACTGTCCCTGAAATCACTAACAGGCAGCAGCTCTCTCCCTACACTATCTCTTCAGCACACACAGGCAGAGTGAAAAAACGCTGCAGGGCTTCGGTTTTTATAGGGAAGGGGAGTGGTCCAGGGGAGAGCTTCCTGATTGGCTGCCATGTACCTGCTGGTCTGGGGTGAGAGGGCAAAAAAAAGCGCCAACAATGGCGAACCCAAAATGGCGAATGTCGCGCGACGTTCGCGAACTTCCGGCGAGCGCGAACACCCGATGTTCGCGCGAACAAGTTCGCCGGCGAACAGTTCGCGCCATCTCTAAGAGGCACTACTTTGCTTTACATGAGACAAAAGGAAACTCAAGGTTTTGGAGAAAGTAATTGCCTGAGGCAGCCAATCCTTCTATCACACTTCTCAAGAAATGATTGCAAGAAAAATAGAGCTAGAATAGAGATGGTTAAAAATGAAATATTGAGTCACGTCAAGAACAGATAAAGAGCAAGTGGACCTTTACATTACTGTTTTATAAATTAAAGATAGATTTATTCTAAGCAACTTCTTAGCTGAGTTGTCTTTTTTTTATGGCTTCAGATTTAAGAACCTTCCTACTCAGCCTGAAAATTAAAACACTATATGGTCACAGACGCCATCAACCAATAAAATCAGATGCTTTAGTTTTGCTGTGATTCTAGATATTATTGCTTATATTCTTCTCTATGCCCTACCATATTCCTTTTCTGTTATGGCTACCCATATAATGCCTGATCGGAAGAGTAATTAAGCTGTTAAAATAGCAAGTAGAACCAAAAAATGCATATAATTTAAGTAAAAAGTAAAAACCCACAGAGTAAATAATAAGTAAAAATTGTGTTAGAATACTATTCTCTTTATCATGCTAAGTGATTTTCAAGTGAATTACACCTTTAAATATGCCATGATTAGTGATGGGCTAACATTTTCACCAGGTTTAACAGCAAAAATAATCCCATAGACTACAAAGTTAAACTATCCAAATCAAAACCAAGTAAAGCTAAGGGAAGAGTCCATCAACCCAGGATTTTAAAGTATATTTATTTCTGAGGCACAATTTGAAAATCAGAACAATGCTCGCTAAATGAATCCAATTAATTAGCACTGAAAACCAAGACATAACAGTGAAGACTAAATGGGTCTAAAAACATTTGTTGAGCATTTCTTTACAAACTACAGGTGTGACTTTTTTGTTCAGCTTAAGATGTTCTTTCATATACTGTTAGTATATGTATCTGTCTATTTAACTGTCCATTTGTCTTTCTATCCAGTGTTGGACTGGGACAATAGAGGCCCACCAAAAAACCTTTGACTAGGGGCCCACTCTCAGTACTATTATTCTTCCTCTCCTTACTAGTGATGAGCGAATTTGTCCTGTTTCGCTTCGCTGAAAAATTTGCGAATTTCCAGTGAAATTCGCGAAACGGCAAATTATCAAAACACAGCCGGGTCTAGTTTTGGACACTGCCACCCATTTTCACGGCAGTTTGCAAATTTATTTATATTCCCCGGGAATTCGCGCCTGGTGAATTAATTCGCCCATCACTACTCCTCACTCAACCTCTATTCTCCTAGTCTTTTTTCTTTGCATACTATAATCTATTATTCCATTTATTTAGCCTCTCTGTTCCCATAAGTTAATAGGGAATGGCTATGAAATAGGCCAAATGTTTTTCAGCATGAGGGGCCACCAGGAGTTTTTCTTGTATCCGGGTGGGCCAGTCCAACACTGTGTCTATCTATATCTGTAAAATAATAAAAAAAATCTACAACACCCATTAGAGCGAATTACTCCTTTTAGCAAATACAGCTATTTCACACATCTCATCTATAACATAATAGAGATTTATAGTTGTATATTTAGTGAGCGGATGCTGCTTTTTTAATGAGCAAAACTTATATAAAGCCCTTGTATCTTAAACATTTCCCTGGTGCCTAAAATTGTTCCTGGCAGTTTTTTCAGGTTAGTTAAGAATTATTACAGCAAACCTTTACATTGCTGCTGTCTTAAAAAGAGGGATTAGCAACTTATAATAGTGAATAAGACCTATATCCTAAGGGATGTAGATGCAGAAATTAGAATCATATTTTAGAAATTAGCTTTTTAATTGATTTTTCATTTTTAAATATATTTGTGTTACACTACTTGTATAACTAGTACTATCTTCCCAAAGATATAGCAACTTGAAAAATGCAGAATTGAAGAATGAATTATTCTCCCACAGTCCTTATCAAACAGATCACTAAATGGGAATAGCATTTAGTGAAAAACATGGATATACAAAACATTTGTAAAATATACCGATATGATGAGCTCTTTGCCAAAAAAAGAAATAATGAATTTCCCCAGGTCTGAACTTGAGAACAAATCTGATGAACAATGTTTATCTAAAAGGATGTCAAAATTGATTTGTCTTGTTTTCAGGGATAGCGTCATTGAAATAAAACTTGTTTATAAACAAAATAAGGTTTAATATTCTCTAACATAGTGTAGTTAATGCATGAGAGGAGTGTATTTTCTGATATTCATACTGTCCCTTCTAGCAAAATCAGATATTCTCTTTTACATTATAGCAGAGACTCTAGAAATACACTTAACATTTGAGAATTAGATGCTGAATTAACAGATCATTATCATATATAAACAAGGCTTTTTTTAGGGCAATGGCATACAGGGTGTATCTGTGACTGACAGAAATACAAGCAGAATGATTTTAAAAAGGGGAGGGCTATGTGATCAGGGTCGGTCTGGGGGGCCCACCAGGGCTGCTGTGTCAGGGTCCTCCTCAGGCCTGCCCCCCACGTGTGCGCAAGTACTTCGTTTTTTTGCCGCAGCAGAAAGAGAGGCAGAGACACAGGGAGCGGATATGGGCCGGCGGGGCCCACAAAACTCAATATGTGATAATGTGATTGCAGTATCCCTTTAGAATTCTACAAATCAGTCAGAAAAGACACTGAGGCAGCTAAACAACTGTTGGCTTTTGCTTTTTGGTTATTTCTGGGTCATCGTGGATGATATTTAGTCTCATTGATTCAGACTGGGCAGAAGAGGCACCTGGGCAGAAACCTGTTTTTCGACCTGCTTTTATCTTAGAAAATCTAATGAATGATTGCTATTAGTTCAGGTGCAGATTAGCCTAGTCTTAATATATAATTCCCATTGACAATAGATAAACAGCGAGACAATGTGAAAATGAAAGCAAAGATATAAATCTGGATTTTTGAAAAAAAAAAAAAGTTTTTTAAATTAAAAATTGCTCAAATTCATATTTTAATAAAGATGCCTCCAACAGCTTTTGTTTTCCTAGTTCGAAATCAAATGGTGTATATCAAAGTTTTGAACTGTAAAGTGAAATAGTCCCAATGGCTAAATCTAACACTTTTGATTCCCTTTCATTCATATTTTCAGACACACTCTAGTGGTTTATAGCTAACTGAGAATGTCAGAGGCTCTACAACAGCAACAGAAAAGGAATTGGACATAATGAGTCCTCTAGGAAACACACAGAACACTATATTCATTAACATAGGAATGAGTGTGGCATGTTTATTATGCTGTGCTAAGGTTCTGCCATCTATCTTTTTGAAGAAAAGGACATTTTCTAACCAAATGTTGCTTAATACAGTATTTTAATAAAAAAAAGGACATGCAATATTATATCTGGTATACTTTATAAAGTAATGAATACTATTTGCAGGTATTGCAAATGCAGAAATATGTACAGTATACATGGTGGAAGAAGTGTAATCCCTTAACACCTAATGGGTTTGAAATACAGTACCCATTTGTATACCCAGTATTTCACAGATGTCAATCAATACATCCCATTTTAAAGTGAAACCATCTTAAGTGAAACCATATTATTGTATACATCACATATCCATGATAAATAACAATCTTAAATACGAACCATGAGTGACTTATACCATAGGTTCATATATTATACTATAAAAACAAAAGTATGTTTCCTTTATATATTCCATTAAAAATGATTCTTTGAACATGCATGCATTATAATTTCTCCCGTTCACCAGGGTCAGAACACACACTGAAGCTACCCAAGCTACAATCTTAAATACTAACCATATGTCACTTACACCATTGGTACATATGTTACTTGAAAACAATATTTTCTCTTATATATATTCCATAAAACAATTGTTCCTTAAACGTGTATGTATTATAATTTCTCAGGTTAAGATCTACTACCAAGGATAGGATAAACATAGTAAAGCTACAATCTTAAATACCATCAATGTGTGAGTTGCACCATAGGTTCTTATGTTATATAAAGACAGGAATATTTTTATTTTAAATATTGCAGATCTACCCAGGATATAATATACATAGTAAAACTACCATTAATAAAAACAGGATACTGTACTACCTAGTTGAATTTTAGACCCTCTGGTTTTCAGGGTATAGCTCCAGAAGACCTCTCTCCGATCTAATCTGTTTACCCCCCTCCTTTGGTGCCCTTATTTTAGTTATAAGAATCACTGAATGATGCCAATTTAAATGTGAGACCAATTTGATATATTGCATTGTCATTAAAAGAGTGGACATCAAAGAATAAAGAGCTCACCTTATAGACTGATGCTGTAGTGTGTCTGGATCTGTTGCATTAACTGTGAACAACTGTGAACCAATCTGAATATTTTCCTTCGTTGTCACAGTCATTGGATCTGGATGAAATACTGGACTTTCATTGACATCCAATACAGTTATTTGAACAGTTGCAGTAGAGCTAGATCCATAGCCAACATCGGGGATCAGAGGGTCTTCATTCTCAACCTTGATCAGCAGTGTATGAAATGCAGAAATCTCATAGTCCAATGGCTACAATACAATGAAGACATAATTAACCTTGGCATTAGCAGTGTTCTATTTTAGAGGACAACTAAAACTGGAAAACTGAACAGATGCTAAAATATGAAACTAATTCATATGTAGAATGTTCTATCACCCTAGATCTCTCTTATGGAATCTTTGTATTTAAGGGAAAATGATAGCAAAATATCTCTTACAGCAATTACAGAATATACTGTACTATTAGAAATGGCCTTTTACTCTATTCTGTGGGTGTCTCCTTGCATCATCCTACCTCACTCTGCCTAACTAAAGCACCCCTTCTTCTCTCTTCACATCTGTCCCCCTGCTCCCATAACCTACAACCCCCAACTATTTCACCACTATCCACACCTCTTATACAGGACCAGACTAGAAACAACGTGAGTAACAGCACAGTAAAGAACAGGCCATTAGACTAGTAAATGCTAAAATTAATTTCTTGGCCTGCGTCCTTCAGCTTTCATTTGGTATCTGTGTAAACTATAGTAGGGGGACATTACCCATGTGTGTGTAATGAGAGAGAGACTTAATTTTGGTTGGTCTTTTTGAATTTCGAAGTTTTCAATTCGAAATTTGACCCTTGATAAATATGCCGCTTACTATAGACCAGGGATATTGGGTAATACCCTGTGTATTTATCCCAAAACCTGTTATCCAGAAAGTTCCAAATTATGAGAAGGCCATCTACCATAGACTCCATTTTAATCAAATAATTAACATTTTAAAAATAAAACAATAGATTGTACTTCGTCCTAAAACATAATTAATCCTAATTTGAGGCAAACTATACTTAATAGTTAATTTAAAGTATGAAGATCCAAATTATGAAAAACTCCATATCTGGAAAACCCCACGTCTCCAGCATTCTAGATAACAAGTCCCATACCTGTACAGTAACTATATTAACTAACAAATATGTTTAAAGTGGAATAAGAAAAAACTACAGTATACTGCATATGACAGCAGTACGACAATACAAAACATTCACAGCCAGATTGTCTTTAAATACTTCTATTGTATTAATAAAGTCATATACTTAAATGTTTACCATCATGACTAGGGAATAAAATCATTTAGTATATGCCTAAAAATAAAAAATCTGCACGTGATCAGTTATTTTTAATCTAACACTCTAGTGACAAAGATAAAGAGGCAGATAGCGAGGAATGATGAATATTTAGATGAAATTGGATTCTTAATAATTTTTTGATAACCCTTAGATATAGTATTGAACCATTATTAATACACTGCTGTTTATCATAATCATTTTTATTACAGATGGAATAAATGGGTCCTACAATAGTATAATAGAGTTGGTTAGTGCTGTCAAACTTCCAAATGAACGGGAAAAATGATTAAATACACAATTTTGTTGTCTGGATTATGTTAAAATGATTTAATCTAAAACAAGTCTACATAGCCCCTGAGTAGGCTTTGTGCCCAAAAAATCCCTTAGAGGGTCATGCAAGCTACCAATATATTTAAAGCATAAAGTACAATGACTTACTTTGACTACAGAAAGCATGCCTTCATTTGTCTTTGGATTGGTATGAATTTCAAAACTCTGGCCTGGGTTCCCATTGATGATTGTATACACTGCCTTCCATGCTCCAGTGGCTGGGTCGTCTTTATCCTCCACAGTTAAGTTGACCATGACACCCGTTACTCCTTCCTTTACTGTTGCTTGAAACTAGAAAAATCCACACACAAAAAGGAGAATTTTAGATTGCTTTCTAGAGCTTTAAACAAGAAGTAATACGACTCATTTTAAAACCGTATCTGGCTATTAATTAGAAAAAAAAATGATTCATGTACATTACTTTATTTCCCACTTTTGATACTTTGGTATAAAACACCTTCAGACCTTTACTTCACTTCTATCCCTTCCATAAATCTCCATGGCCAGTCAAAATGAAGAACTTACCTCTTGCCGTTAAGTTAACTTTGAGTATGATGCAGACAGTGATTTACTTAGGCAGTTTGTAAATGGTCTACATTTTTTTATTTGGTGTGTATTTTTTTTAATTTATTTAGCTTTTTATTCAGCAGCTCTCAAGTGTCTCAAATTTCAGCAGCTGTCTGGTTGCAACAGATTAATTTACCCTAACAACTAGGCAATCAGATTGAATGAGAAACTGGGATATAAAAAGGAGAATAGAAAGATAAGTTATAAAAAAGTGCCAATAACAATACAATTGTAGCCTCACAGAGCAATAGTTTTTTGGCTAGTAGAGTCAGTGACCCCCATTTTTAAAGTTGAGTCAGCAAAGGAAGGCAAATAAGGCCAGACCATACCAATAAGTGTTGAACCCTTGCCTATCCTTATCAATAAGGTGGGATTTCTATCACAAACCAAAATACCAGGTCCATCTCTCAGCCCTATTCATATGTGCTAAAATGGTCTTTCCATAACTCTGAGCTTTCTGGATAATGGGTTTATGGATAACTGACCCTATACCTGTAACAATAATAATCCCCTCTATAAATTAACTTATTAACAAAGAGGTTTCCCATCAAAGTTTAAAACCGTGGAGATTGGCTATATACAGTATACAGTACAGTACATGTTTCAGCCTAGGGCCAACTATGTATCTATGTCCTGGATAATGTACATGCTTTTGCTGATGTACCCCTCCTTCTTACACCCCTTCCCTCTTTTCTTAACAAAATTAGAAGTTACATATTTTAGCATCATTTTTAATCTTATAAAGCCTTCCATAAATGTTTTAGGCTAGTGCGCCGTCTCCTCTGCTAATAAAGGGTTTTTTTTACAAAACATTGTCAAACCAACAAACCTGATCTCCAGTTTTATATTGATAACTGCACATTCAATGTGACCCTGTCTCCTCCAATGCCATACAGCACATCTATCTCCAAATCACCTTTCAAAAGCAGTCTAACTACCTTTATAATTGATTTTCTGGCTACCTTTGTCTATCCATACTGAATGCAAAAGATTTAACATCCAGGGGGTTGCTTATTAAAAAATCAATTTTTTTTAGAATATTTTTAAGTCAATTTTTAGAAAAAAAATCTAGAATTTTTCAAAATTTATTTTGCCCCATAGCTGCTGAAAGTCTGAATCTGAAAATATTCTAAAACCAATCAAATCCATGTAAAAGTCAATGGCAGCTATCCCTTTAACCATTTGAATATGTTTTTAACCTTCACAAATTTTGGGAGCTTTGGGGTGTTGACACTGATTTCCGCTCAAAAACGCTATTGATTCAAGTTTTTCGAGTGGCAATTGGATGTATGATTTGAATTGAAACTCAAACTTTGGAGTTGTGTTTCTAAACTCAAAAATGCGTTTTTTTAAAACTATTTTTTTTTTACCTGAAATATTAATAAATAATGCAAATTCTTGGATGGGGAGTTTGTTTTTGGTAAAATATTAAAAACAAAAAAATTTGTAAATAACCCCTTTAAAGGAAAACTATACCTCCCAAACAACGTAGGTCTCTATAAAACGATATTGCATAAAACAGCTCATATGTAAAACCCTGCTTCATGTAAATACTCCATTTTCACAACAATATACTTTTTTTTTAGTAGTAAGTGCCATTGGGTAATCATAAATAGAAAATTGCCATTTTAAATAAGGGCCACCCCCTGTGATCGTACGATTCACAGTGCACACAAAGAAACCAAACAAACCATACTTGTTAGGTCACATGAGCCAATTAACCGAGAGAATTCTGTCTTTTGCTTCCACACTTTTTCCTGTTACAGTTAGAGTTGTAGTATTTTTGGTCAGGTGATCTCTGAGGCAGCACACAGATCATCACAAAATGGTTGTTCAAGGCAAGAGATGTAAAAGGGGCAAAATTTACTTAAATATATATACCAGTTTGGTAAGATTCTTTAAAATGCCACTTAATACGATGTAAACTATCTGTTGCATAAGTATTCACTTTGGGGCTATAGTTTTTCTTTAATTTCTCCTGCTTTTCTTTGCCCTTTTTATTCGACATAGTCATTTAGGGGCAGATTTATCAAAGGTCAAGGTGAATTTTCATATTCAAAAAATTTTAATTTCGAGCTATTTTGTGTACTTCAACTAGGGAATAATCTAAATTTGATTTGAATTTGAAAAAAATTTGAATATCGAAATGTATCATGTACTGTCTCTTGAAAAATTCAACTTCGACCATTCTCCATCTAAAACCTGCGGAATTGCTGTTTTAGCTTATGGGGGTACCTCCTAGAACCTATTTGGAGTCAATTGGTGGTGAAAATTCAAAGTTTTTTTTTTGGGAAAAAACTTTGATTCGAATTTGATTGATTGTGCTATTACTTCGAGTTGTACAATTCGAATTAGGCAGAATACGGACCTATCTGATCGAAAACTGATCTAATCGGCCAAAAAAACCTTAATTGCGGTTGGTCTTTTTGAATTCGAATTTCAACGCTTTTCAAATTCAAAATTCGACCCTTGATAAATATGCCCCTTAGTATTAAGTTCCATTCTAATGTAAAAAAATAAACAATGACACATAGAGGCACATTTATTAAAGGTCGAATTTCGAATTTATGTGAGTTTTTAAAAACTCCCCTGAACTCCCATAAATTCGAAATTCATTGAAATCTACTTTAAAAAAAAAATCAAAATTTTTAAACTCAGATGAATGGAATCGACCCAAAAACTTGAAACAAATTTGAATCAAATTCAATTTGAATTTTAAAAACTCGTTTGGAGTTTTTCTTCCTGAAAAAAACTAGAATGTCAGGAAGGCTGCAACTAAAAATTTATCCCTGGACCTCTCCCATTAACTTAAACAGCAATTAGGCAGGTTTTTGGTGGTGAATAGGGAAATTTGAATAACTCCCTAGTCGAATTTGACACGTTTGACCATAAAAAACTTTTTTGAATTTTCAATTCGACCCTTTATAAATCTGCCCCTTAGTAACTTCAAAGATTCTTTTGGTGTTGCACCTTCGCTCTGGAATGAGAGTATTAATATTATCACAATCCCTAGTTCTCTATTGCATTTGTTTAAATATTTACCTTTTGATTAATTTATATCTCTACAGGGTTCATATTGTTCAAAATGTTGACTCTTGTACCCTTGTCCATTATGTATCTTGTCACTATGATGGCAAGTGATGTGGTGCTAAAACTATTGTAATGCTAAAAATAGAGCACTGTATATTGGGCAGTAAGGTAAACGTGATAGCTCATATGGCTTGAACTAAAGTACAACAGAGTTTATTATTATTATTTATTTATTCAAAATTTTCTGCTTCTAATTAGATCTTTCCGAACACATTTATTCTTTCAGCTTCAAAGGGCTTAATCAATGCGAGTAAAATTGAGCTTCTGAATTCCAAATGCAATCTTTTCAAAAACCAAACTAATGCAAGTAAGCTTAACATAGTCACTTTTCATCTAAATGTACATGTTCTAAGGTTTAAAAAGGGATTCAGACATACAGTTGATTAAACGAAGAGAATTTTTTTTAAAAAAGATACGTGCCCCATTAAGAAATTCCAAAAATAAATTTCAAAACCATTGTTAACTAAGTTGCCTTTACAACTTTCAATCACCTAACACTAACCTTATGTACGCATCTCCCATAGAGTTCATTATAAGCAAATAATTCTAATTGTTTAAACATGATTTCCTTTTTCTCTGTATTAATAAAACAGTACTTGTACTTGATCCAAGCTAAACTGTATGAATACATATTGGTGGCAAAAAAATCCTACTGGCTTTATGTAATGTTTGTATGATTTTTGATCGAATTAAGGTACGGTGTTCCAAATTACAGAAAGATCCCTTAAGATCTAGCAAACCCCAAGTCACAAGCATTCCAGATAGGGTTGTCAACTATCTGGTTTTGAAGGGCTGCCTGGGTTAAAACTGCCTGCCTGGTTTTTCAAATTAGGAAAACCAGGCAGGATTTCCTATGATTGGCACGGCGATCAGCAAATCGCCGATTACCATGTCATAGCCCCACCCCTGATGTCATGACCCACCCCTTGCAGTGTCACAGCCCTGCCCAGATTCAAACCAGGCCAATAGGTGTCAACCCTTCTTCCGGATAATAGAGCCTATACCTGTACTTAACATTTATTTCATGATTATGAAATCAGTCATGTGGTGCAAGACAGCAATGGTTTAAGCAAATATTTTTTTGTTATCTCCCTTTCATTTAGGGGTAGTGATAACGTCATAGTTTCATTGACTTATCCTTACTATTTTTACGCACACTCTAATCCTACTATTATGATTTAAGTGCTATTGCTGTTAAAAGGATTATAGGCAAAAATATTCCTTCCATTTTAAATAGAATGTGAGAAAAATGTTTTCTAGAAATATGATGATTGGCTTTAAGTCGATAGAATTCAGAGCTATATGATTGCCTGTCAAGGGAGACGATTTGTGATTTGCCTTGCACAAATTAGCATATCAATTCAGTTAAAATATATACTAGGATTCCCAGTTAATTTCTAATGCAGAGAAAGCAGTACAAAGTGAGTCCAGAGAGCTAGATAAGAAAAAGAATAACTTTTCTCCATATCCAGTACGAAGCCCACCTGTTGTGATAATGAATGTCTATTATTGCCTCAGCTCCATTAATCTGTCCATTGAGCCATGAAACGTATGTGGGGACAGATGAAACTTGTAAAAAAAAAAAAAATATTGAAAAGAAACATGGTTTTATATTTTTTCAATAAAAAATAATTAGCTTTCCAAGGACAACTCAGATTATTAAAATTTAAATAAAGGAATTCATACAATAGCTCTTAACCATTCCCATGCCCAATACTGAATTTGAACTCAATAATTGCAATCATTTTTTCATAACCAAAATAATCATGTACATGTATCTGTTTCAGTAGAGAAAAGGGAAATCATTTGTTAAAGGAACAGTAACACCAAACAATGAAAGTGTTTTGATCTATACTGGTAAAACTGGTGTATTTATTTGAGAAATTCTACAATAGTTTATATAAATATGCTGCTGTGTATTCATGGGAGAAGCCATTTAAAGCTGAAAAAGTAGAAATGCCACAGGTTACACATCAGATAATAGATAAGCTCTGTAGCATACAATGGGATTCTTCAGAACTTATCTGTTATCTACTGTGTATTCTGTGCTTGAATGGCTGCTCCCATGGCTACACAGCAGCTTGTTTATATAAACTAAAGCAAACACACCAGATTTACCAGTACAGAGAAACTCTATATTATCGTTCCTTTAAACACTTTAATTTTTTGGATTTACTGTTTAAGAATTTGAATTATTTGATTAAAATAGAGCCTATAGGAGATGGTTTCCTGTAATTCGGAATTTTCTGGATAACAGGTTTCCATTGTACATTGCAGCTCTGTAATTAGATTGTAGGGTGTAGTTAAAAAACACATTTAGAATTTGCTTATCCAATCTAAAGATCATTTCTTAAAATCTCAATACAAAGTGGTTTAGATGTCACAAATAAATGCACATTCCAAACACAGAACAGTTTCCTGTCCCAACCCAAGAAAGACTAAAAGTATAAAAACACATGAGTTACAAAGAGCTGCAATTCAAAGAATAAGGCATTTGCTTCATATCAACCAAATATAGTTTCTATGTAATTACCACTAAAAGGTTTTTGTGCTGTAAAGTTATATATAGTTTAGGCTTAAGTTTATTCAGGTTGGAGACCACAAAGGGCAGAAGAAAACACAAAGCTATGTAAACGGAAATAACAATGCAAAGATGCAAAGAGCTAATGGTGATGGTTTATAATTAGATTGAAAGCTGTAAGTCACAGCTGAGAAAAGTACCGTATATACTCGTGTATAAGCCGACCCATGTATAAGCCGAGGTACCTAATTTACCTAAGAAAACTGGAAAAATGTATTGACTCGTGTATAAGCCTAGGGGCCCCATGTCAGATTTCAAAATGTGAATGTGACCCAGCCGCAACAATTGGGGGACACTGGGCAGGTACCTGTTACTGTCTGTGACTGACTGTGCCGCCCAGATTTCATGTTTGCTTCCCTCTGCCACTTCCCCCCCCATCTGTCGCTCTCCCCACCCCGGCCCTCACGTCTGCTGCTCTTCCCTCTGTCCTTCCCTCTGCCACTTCCCCCCCCCATCTGTCGCTCTCCCCACCCCGGCCCTCACGTCTGCTGCTCTTCCCTCTGTCCTTCCCTCTGTCCTTCCCTCTGTCCCAGTAAAATGTGACCCGGCAGCAGGACTGCCTGTGACTGCCTGTGTCGCCGCCCGGAGCAGGTCCAGGAGCTCCGGGCGGCGCGTCCTTCCCTGCCGGCGTTCGCTTTCAAAATGGCGGCGCCCATGGCCGCCACGTGGGTAGCGGCGCCGGCCCGCGTATGACCCGCGTATAAGCCGAGTTTGAGTTTTTCAGCACATTTTGGGTGCTGAAAAACTCGGCTTATACGCGAGTATATACGGTAAATATGAATAACCAGAATTTATAATGGATGTTGATAACCTATGGAAAGACTTGTACCAGTGCAGTGACCAATAGCAACCAGAAATATTATTTTATTATTCTCCCTTTAGCATATTGATGAGCATTGAGTAGTGGAGTCAAAGTCAAAGCAGGAGATCAGGAATGAATCGAGAAAAAACAGCAATTTAAGAACACCCAGGTACTTTAGCAAGAAAGACCTGTATTCGGGCATAGAACCCGGGTCTCCAGCGTCCTTTTATTTTAACTTTTCGCACCAAAACTGTGATGCCAGGTGCATGATGCTATCACCAGCAGTTTATATATACCTAGGGGTTATTTACTAAAGTCTGAATGCAAAAATCACGAAAAATTTGTGATCTTTTTTTTATAAAGTCTGACTTTTAAAAAATCATGAATTTTTTGGAATTTATTAAACCCAGAGGATGGAAAAGTCAGAATCAGAAAACCCGGCATTTCAGACCTGTCAAGGTTGCATATAAGTCAATGGGAGAAGTCCCAATGATTTTTTGATGTGCACTGGGTTTCAGGCAATATCCCAAAGTCTTCGGAGTTTACGGGCAAAAATCTTGAGTTTTTGGGTGAAAAATCCCAAAAAATCGTGAAAATTTGATGAACAATCTGAAAAAATCGCAAAAATCTGATTTTTTCCCACAAAGCAAATTTTCGAGAAAATTTAATAATAAATAAGTACAAAAACCTGAGCAGATTTGATCGGAGTTTGTAGCAGAAAATATTGAGATAAATTCAGACTTTGATAAATAACCCCCTAATGTTTGAAATGTACAATAAACCTTTAAGGGGTTATCTATCAAAGTCCGAATTTTCTCAATATTTTCTGCTACAAACTCCGATCAAATCCGCTCTGGTTTTTTGCACTTATTTATTATTACATTTTCCCGAAAATTTGCTTTGCAGAAAATAATCTGATTTTCACGATTTTTTAAGATGTTTCATCTGATTTTCATGATTTTTTCAGATTTTTCACCCAAAAACTTTGGGGTATTGCACGAAACCCAGCGCGCATCAAAAAATTATTGGGACTTCTCCCATTGACTTATCTGCAACCTCGACAGGTCTGAGATGCCAGATTTTCTGATTCAGACTTTTCCATCCTCAGGTTCAATAAATCCCATGATTTTTGCATTCAGACTCTAGTAAATAACCCCCTTAGAGTGTAAGCTCTTATGAGTTTTTGTATACACTTGTTTGCTGACACTATGTAAATAAATAATGATGATGTTAAGTGTGCCACAGTCTATTAATAATATATTTATTGGTTTCCAATTGCTATGCCTCCAGTAAAAGATAAATTACAAACCCACACAATATGAAATGAATAAAAGTCACACATTTTTTGTTGTTGCCTTAATTAGGCACAATTATAATCAACCTTCTCTTTCCATCATTTTCTACTAGAATGTAACTGGGAAGAACTCTAATAAGATTCACCAACGACTGTCTCTGTATATTTGCTGGGTATCACAATTTTCACATGTACAGTACCTCATTGAATTACTTGTCTACATTTTTCTACACATGCTTCATATATAAATGAAAATAAAAAATGAAAAGTGGATCAAAATAAATTAAAGTAATGCCTATGAACCCAACAATGGCAACATTACTATTTATTGTTTTCAAAGTTAAAAGTACTTAGTACTGATTTGCAACTGGGGAAATATTGAATCTTTTACATTGTGTATTACATTAGGGTTGCCACCCTTTCCAGTGGAGAACAGGGGGTGGGATGGATGACATAGGGGCAGGACCAATGATGAAGGGGGCTGCATGACATCAGGGTTTATAATTTAGGGTGGGTCTGTTGTGCCAGAGGGTGAGGTTATGTTGTGGTGATTGGCTGATCACCATGCCATTAGCATCTATATCCTGTTCAGAATTCCTGATTAGAAAATCCAGACACCGGGCTGTCTGAGTGAAAACCAGACAGGTGGCATTGACCTTAAGGTCTAATTTCAAAACAGCAGACAGAGGTTATTATCCTGCCATGTTCTTTGCATTTACACCTATAAATTGAGCTGTATATGAGCATTCTCTGCATATAGAGTGGTCATGTTTTTGCTGGTGCAACCTTCCCCAGGCACAGAGCATAGCAGTCTCAAAATGAAAAGAGACATACTTAGGTGCATCATTCTCAATGTACCTTGAAATGCTTCTGATTGGCACAGTAGTATAGCACACTGGTACAGTTCTTGGCCACATGCTGTTCCCACCACATTGCACATTAGCACAACCAAGCCCAAACCTTTGTGCTCCTTAGATATATTTTCTCCTGACAGTGGAGTGGCATAAGTAAAGTAGAAGGGGATAATGTCCATTGTGGACAAGCCACGAGACTTTGCACTTTACTCTTCTTCAAAACAAGCCCTTAAATGCTTAAAATGAGAACTAACCCCTAAAAATCAATATGGCTAGAAGTGCAGTATTTTATACACCACAGGGCAGATTTATCAAGGGTCGAATTTCGAAGTGATAAATACTTTGAAATCCCACCATCGAATGGCTTTACTTCGACTTCGAATATCGAAGTCGAAGTTTTTTTCACCAAATCTGACCGTTTTGTGGTCGAAGTAAAATCGTTAGATCGAACGATGAAATCCTTTAAATCGAATGATTCAAAGTATTTCATCCATTGATTGAACGATTTTTCTTTGACTTCAAAAAACATATACAAATGCTATAGAAGATCCCCATAGGCTAACGTAGCACTTCGGCAGGTTTAATTTGGCGAAGTAGTGAAGTCAAAGTTTAATTTAAAGAGGCTGTACTTCGATTATCGAATGGTCGAATATTCAAACTATTTTAGTTTGAATCGAAGTCGTAGTATCCTATTCGATGGTCGAAGTATCCAGAAAATTACTTTGAATTTCGAATTTTTTTACTTTGAAAATTCCCTCGAATTCACTTTGACTCTTGATAAATCTGCCCCTAAATTTACTGCACCACCCTAAAGGTTCAGCGTCTCTAAACAATAATGATCCATTCCTTTAAATTAGTTCACATGAAGTACCCATTTTGGATTTTGAATAGTGTCAGTGACGCTGTACATGCTCAGTGAGCTTTGAATAGCTATTGAGAAACTAAACTTAGGGGTTGTCATAAATCATCAAGGAGAAAATAAGGTTTACTTGTCACAGAAGCTTTTGCTGCAGGACTGATTATTAAAATCCGCTGAAAATATCACCAGTTTCTGAGTTGTCATAGTCCCTAAACTTAGATAATTGGCAGCAGAAAAGAAGATGGGGGAACTGTGGGCATATTTTGAAGCACAGATCTTCATTGCTAAAGAGCTGTTGTTTGTCTGGTAAAGAACTACAAAACTTAGGGGCAGATTTACATAGGGTCGAATATCGAGGATTAATTAACCCTCGATATTCGACTGCTGAATATCGAAGTCGAAGGATTTACCGCAAATAGTTCGATCGAACGAAAAATCATTAGATCAAACGATTAAATCCTTCATATTGTTCGGTTCAAAGGATTTTAATCCATTGATCGAACGATTTTTCTTCGACCTAAAAATTGTTAGAAAGCCTATGGGGACCTTCCCCATAAGCTAACATGGCACCTCGGTAGGTTTTAGGTGGCGAAGTAGGGGGTCGAAGTTTTTTTTAAAGAGACAGTACTTCGACTATCGAATAGTCGAACGATTTTTAGTTCGAATAGTTTGAGTTGAAGTAGCCAATTCGATAGTCGAAGTAGCCAAAAAAAACATTCGAAATTCAAAGTTTTTTTTCTTCTATTCCTTCACTCGAGCTAAGAAAATGGGCCCCCTAATGTGCAGTTTTTGTATCCTACTTCTTTGTTAAGCTTTAGTTGTCCTCTAAATTCTCTAATATGAACATAGGTTTCATTTATATTTGGTCACAATGGAATTAATCCTATCATGGTCAGGTCAAAATTAAATTATGTGCAGTGTTTAGTATCCCACCATTATAAACTAGTTTCGAACAATAAATACATAACATAATATAACAAATACATAAGAAATATCAATCAACTGCAAGGCAGACAAAAAAGCAAGCACCTGAACCGAAGGTATACATTCAATATAAGCATTCTCAGAAGGTTCGGTAAAGATTTAATAGTATCCAGGTCCTAATGATGACCTTAATGTCAGATTTTTGTAACGTGTGTATAAATAAAAAAGCCATATGACAAAGGGAGCGCTGATCCGTGAATTGTTTATTCCAATATAGAACTATATATATATATATATATATATATATATATATATATATATATATATATATATATATATATATATATATATATATAGGTGTGGGTCCATTATCTGTAAATATGTTATACAGAAGGCTCTGAATTATGGGAAGGCTATCCCCCATTGACTCCATTGTAATCAAATAATCCACCTTGTACTTGATTCAAAATATGATATAATTAATCCTTATTGGAAGCACAACCAGCTTATCATTTATGTTCATTTAATGTTTACATGATTTTCGGGTAGACTTAAAGGGGTGGTTCACCTTTAAGGTAACTTTAATTATGTTATACAATGGATAATTCTGAGCAATTTCCAATTGGTTTTCATAATTTTTTTTTTTATAGTTATTTGCCTTTTTCTTCTGACTTTTTGCAGCTTGCAAATGGGCGTCGCTGACTCTCTTCTAAAAAACAAATGCTCTGTAAGGCTACAAATATATTGTTATTGTTACTTTTTATTACTGATCCTTCTATTCAGGCCTCTCCTATTCATATTCCAGTCTCTTATTCAAATCAATGCATGGTTTCTATAGTAATTTGGCAGATTGGCTAAAATGCAAATTGAAGAGCTGCTTAATAACTCAAAAACTTTCAATAATAAAACAATTAAAACCAATTGCAAATATCACTCTCTACATCATACTAAACGTTATCTCAAAGGTGAACAACCCCTTTAAGGTATCCAAATCATAGAAAGATCTGTTATCCTGAAAAGCCCTGGTACTGAGCAGGATAACAGGTCCCATACCTGTATATGTAGACTGAAAAACAAAGTGTAATGTACAGTAGTTTGTGGGAAAAAAATATTAACAATATTAATATGTAAGTAGTGATGGGCGAATTTGGGGCGTTTCGCCGAAAAATTAGTGAATTTCCCAGCGAAATTCGCAAAACGGCAAAAGATTCACGAAACGGGTCTCGTTTTTGACAATCCGTTTTTCCAGCGTCCATTTTTTTTGACACCAGCGAATCTTCTATGTAGAGTTTTCGCGGCGGTTTCGCAAATTTATTCACCGGCGCTGAATCGCTGCAATTTGCCGCAAATTCGCGCCTGGCGAATAAATTCACCCATTACTATATGTAAGTGTGCCACAATCAGCTGACAGGTTGTGACAGTCAGAGGGTATTCGAGAGCTATTAGAGTCGTTAGATGTTTGCTTTCAGGAGAGGCGCTGACTTCAAATCACTTTCTGGTGTCTTTTGATTGTTTAGCCACATTCATAATCTGCTGCAAGTGCATCTCACCTTTTCACTTAGTCGTCTCTGGGTTTGATTAAAAGAAATAATCAGTATGTGTGATTTGGCAGTTAGAGCGTCCTTGTATTAAAAACCCAGAGGTTGCATTTTACAAGCTGCCTTTTATCAGTGAAATCCCAGATGCATTCATATTTTATCCAGACCTGCACAATCCCTGGACAGAACATTACACTGTTTGAAGTATAGTACAATGTTACATTCAAATACAGGGTCAGGGATTTTGTTCTGGCATCCGCCAGATGTGTTTTTGACAACAAGCCTACTCTAGCAAAGGCATTTTCCAGACACCATATATATTGTGTAAAAACCACAAAAACCTCTAATGCAAAATATCACCATGTAAAAGTTGTCGAGGTACTATAGAATTCAATGTTGAGGTTCTATAGAAGTCAATGGCTGCACTGATCTGATTGGAACACTTTAAAACAATTTGGACCTTTACAGGGTTTTGGATTTTTTTCGCTAGTCATTATCCAAAAGACTTTTATTTTTTTTGCAATATCATTCAGCATATACTTTTTTCAATCAAACTTTTTATATTAGGATCTTTTAATAAATTCAATGACAATTGTGGTTTTGGAGTTTAGTCGTTTTTTCAAAAACCTCGAAAAACACTAAAATCTGACCATTATAAAATAAGCCTCCACATTCCTCTCAAGTGTTTAGAGTTTTAAAAAAAATTAAAAAAAAAACACAATTTAAAAAAAATATATATTATATATTTGTGAATATGAATGTGATATAAATGTTTATCACAATTTATTTTACAGGAAGTGGCTTTGTGTATTTTAATCAGATAAATGCTATTTAAAAGAACTGAATTGCTGGTGCATTTCTGTCATGCTGGGGTCCTCTTTTAATTATTAGGGAAAGGAAATCTAGTCTACAACGAGGTTAACTTTAAAACAATTTGGACCTTTAGAGGTTTTTGGATTTTTTTCGCTAGTCATTATCCAAAAGACTTTATTTTTTTTACAATATCATTCAGCATATACTTTTTTCAATCGTACTTTTTATATTAGGATCTTTTAATAAATTCAATGACAATTGTGGTTTTGGAGTTTAGTCGTTTTTTCAAAAACCTCGAAAAACACTAAAATCTGACCATTATAAAATAAGCCTCCACATTCCTCTCAAGTGTTTAGAGTTTTAAAATTTTTTTTAAAAAAAACCCACAATTTAAAAATATATATATATTTGTGAATATGAATGTGATATAAATGTTTATCACAATTTATTTTACAGGAAGTGGCTTTGTGTATTTTAATCAGATAAATGCTATTTAAAAGAACTGAATTGCTGGTGCATTTCTGTCATGCTGGGGTCCTCTTTTAATTATTAGGGAAAGGAAATCTAGTCTACAACGAGGTTACCTTTCACTATTTTCCTGTGCAATATCTATTTTTTAAAAAAAAAGTATTTTACAAAAAAAAAAGAGTACTTTGATTTGATCAACATAAAAAAACTGCCAAAAGTTTACTGTTTTTCAAACTCAGACATCTCAAGATTGAATTATTCATGCCACAAACATCAGATAAAAATACCTATTATTTCTATCTATTTGCTGGGAAGTAATGTAGTGCATTATGCAGCATGTAAAAATTCTAAAGCTAGTTATCCAGATGAAAGAAATTTGTCATTTCAGTCTTTCATTTTAAAAAATTACAATTTTTCTACTGAAGGAGAAGGTTTCTTTCGTGGCAGGAGAAATCCCTTAAATTAAGGAAAGGTGTTTGAGTTTACGGCAGTTTGCTAGTTCATTGGATTAAGGGAGTAGCTAATGTATCATGTGACAGGCGTGACCATGTAACCACAATCCTCACTATTAATAAGGCAAGATAGGGGGAGCAATTTGTTTTCATAGCTTGGCATAGGCAAACAATAAAAATTTGAAACGCAACCCAATTGTGCAGGAATTAACAGTGTGAGCTGATAGATTCCTAAAATAAGATCCTGTATAAGCAGTTGGTAAATAGGGTTATGTAACAAAAAAGCACTATTTTTAACCAATGGGGTGTAATGTCGAGGATACCCACCAGAAAAATGATTAAAAGTAATAGGATAAAGAATGAGGTGTTGGAAATAGGAAGGACATTGTATTGTGAATACAGTATATTATGAGGGTTATTTACTAAAACTCAAAGGCCCAAATTCACTAAGATGCGAAATTGCGCCAGGCGCAACTTCGCCGCACTTCACCACACTTTGCCAGGTGTATTTTCGCCAGTGCTCTGCAAAATTCACTAAAATCCGAAGTTGCGGACAGGGGTAGCGTAAGTTTTCGAAGTTGCGCTAGCGTTAATTCGCCAAGCGAATCGAAGTTTCGCTAGCGATGGTTCATTTGCATACGGCGCGAAATTCAAATTTCAATGGAGGAACTTAGAAAAAATTTTGACTTTTTTTGAAACAATCCCTATCTACTCTATTGCGCTTCGCCAGGTCTGAGGTGGCGAAGGAAGTCTAGCTTAAAAGGTAGCGTTCAGTACACTGCGCAAGTTAGTGAATTTGCGTAGTTACGTCGCTAGCGAAAATTCGCCTGGCGTAACACTAGCGAATTTACGCCAGCGTTCGTTAGTGAATTTGCGAAGTACCGAAAATGCCAAACGCTAGCGAATTGACGCTAGCATTCGGCGCTTCGGCGCTTAGTGAATTTGCGCCAAAATGTTCTCATTATTTTAGTAAAACAAATTCGACCAAACTCCCATACACAACTTTTCCTTATATATAAATATAATAAAATAACTAGAAAAATTAGGATTTGACACCTGAAAGCTCAGAGTTTTTCGGATTGCCTGAAAAATTCACGGTTTTCCGATTATCGTATTATAGGGTTTCTGGGAAATGTAGTGCAATATAAATAATTTAAAATGTTTAAATGCCAAATCAAATGGCCTCTACAGTGTCTGTGGGCTGCTGGTAGTATTTTAAAAATAGAAAGGCTGGTGTGACTTTTCTTATCAGTCTTTTAGGTATAGATAGGAATGGATCCATTTGGACACAGGGTGTATTAGTGCCTGACTTTTACTGAATAGCCTTGAAGAGATGGGATTTAAATTGTTCCTGGGATATTAGTCTAAACTGAATGAAGTAGAGAGCGTGTGGTTCTCATTTATATCCTGGAGTGATAAATGTGAAACTGTATTTTTTTCTGAAGCAAAGGAAATAGGAAACCAACACAGATTTCTGACACATGAGAAATAGCTTATGAATTTAGATGATGGTTTGACAGAAATAAATTGTACATGTGTTCATTCATTTTAATAAAGCCAGGAAATGACATTCTGCATTTGCTTCTGTGGACCATGCAATCCTAAAATTATTATCCCATAATAGTATCATTAACATTTGTCATGCTGGAGGCTTGGAGTGAATTTAACAGACAAATCCAGATTAGAAACTTACAAAACTTTAGTAATATTTGAAGAACATTCTTAAAAGTAACCCAACTCCAATGAGCTTAAAATTAGAGTTTAAAAGGCAAGTTTGTTTCCAGAGTAGGACCAGGGAATACCTGCAATCTTACATGGAATTAGCCAATGGCAAGTGCTTATTTAGCTGAAAAAAAAATCACAGTTCCTGAAGGACAACCCTTCTAAAAACCATCTGCTATTTGAGTGGGAAGGAAGGGTAATATCACTTAAAGGAAAACAGCTCATATGTAAAACCCTGCTTTATGTAAATAAGACATTTTCATAATAATATACATTTTTAGTAGTATGTGTCATCCAGTAATCATAAATAGAAAATGGCCATTTTAAACAAGGGCCATCCCCTGGGATCCTAGGATTAATGATGCACACAAACAAGCCATACATATTGGGTAACATGAGCCAATTAACGAATAGGGTTACATAGTAACATAGTAACATAGTAAGTAAGGTTGAAAAAAAGACACACGTCCATCAAGTTCAACCCTTTTTTTTGTTTTGTTTTTATGTGCCTAACTGCCAGTTGATCCAGAGGAAGGCAAAAAGAAACCATCGGAAGCCTCTCCAATTTGCCTCAGAGGGGGAAAAAAATCCTTCCTGACTCCAAAATGGCAATCGGACTAGTCCCTGGATCAACTTGTACTATGAGTGATCTTCCATAAACCTGAATTCCCTCACTTGCTAAAAAGCCATCCAACCCCTTCTTAAAGCTATCTAATGTATCAGCCTGTACAACTGATTCAGGGAGAGAATTCCACATCTTCACAGCTCTCACTGTAAAAAACCCCTTCCAAATATTTAGGCGGAACCTCTTTTCTTCTAATAGGAATGGGTGACCTTGTGTCAGCTGGAAAGAGCTACTGGTAAATAAAGCATTAGAGAGATTATTATATGATCCCCTTATATATTTATACATAGTCATCATATCACCCCTTAAGCGCCTCTTCTCCAGTGTGAACAACCCCAATTTGGCCAGTCTTTCCTCATAGCTAAGATTTCCCATACCTTTTACCAGCTTAGTTGCCCTTCTCTGTACCCTCTCTAATACAATAATGTTCTGTTTGAGTGATGGAGACCAAAACTGTACGGCATATTCTAGATGGGGCCTTACAAGTGCTCTATACAGTGGAAGAATGACCCCCTCCTCCCGTGACTCTGTCTGTCTTTTGCTTTCACACTTCTGGTAGCTACGTTTATAAACATTAAAAAATCTACTTATTAAAATATACTCGTGCATTTGTACTCCAGTTTTTTTCTAAAAAAATTTTGAAGCCACTGCAACTCTTTATTTCCTCACCCTGGAAAAAACAACTACTATAAATTTCCCACTATCTCTTGTCCCATAGCATCTCATGTCTAGGTTATGTTTTAGCCTATTGTGGATGGTTTTCCCTAATGTTTTCAATTTCTGGTTTAAAGGGTATATGGATCCTAAACCTTGGCAAACCTACAATTCTTGCACTCTATTATGCTCTCAGCTGACACTGATACCATCTACATTTTAATCAGCAACACTGTCTGTCGCTGGATAAAGGATTATACATATTAAACTACACAACTATAAAACGTACTGAATTATATTCACAGAATAATGTTAGATACATTAATTTAGGGCTTTCAGGCAGGAGCCCTGCAAGCCGAAGGTGGCTTTGCTAGAGATTTGTATGGCCCCATTCAACGTAAGTGTTCCACAAATTATTATTGTATGATATCATCATTTTATATATTCTAAGCCTACACATACAGAATGATAATTGTACCACTATGTATAAAAAGTTGCACAGAACTATATTAACTTATAGCCACGATATCTTAAGAAAAGGAAAATACATGTGCACACAAATCTGTGTGTAATTCACTGGTTATGGCAAAAAAAAAAACTGAATATTACCAAAAACTGTGCTACTAACTTTACATATATTTAAAACCAAGTAGAAATACTTTTCAATTGCACGTTATATAAATAATCTGAATACATAATACAATTTTATGAGGAGAAAAATAAAAGGTGCAAACTAAAAAAAAGAATTACAAATAAAGGGTGCAAACTAAAAAAGAATCTAAATTTATTTTAAATGTGTTAAGACAATTAACGAACTGAAATACAATTTTTGCTTAAAGGGTCTGCATTTTCTTTGAAATGTATTCTAAGATAGATCATTATGCAACCTTGTTACAAGATGCAACTGTCAATTTTCACTTATTGCTCTGAGATAAATAATAATGAACAATATCAATGTGTATAATGCAATAAAAATGCAGGCCATACTTGGACAAATAAAATTGAAATTCCCCAGTGCAGATGTGGAGCTAAATAAATGTCATGCCCTTTGCGCTTTAGATTAAAAATTTCCTTTGCTACCTCAGGTACTGGTACTTCACTGCTGGGCTTGTACTGACATTGTTGTTGCTTATTACCAGAGTAGCCATGAGGCTGGCCACTCCACAAACTAAAAAGGTTAATTAATGGCACAGTATAATTATTTTCATCTCTGAGGTCCTTATTGATGCCCATCTATTCTAGACATTCACTGCATTTATTGCAGATTATTTTTCAAAAGCTCTCAAGGAAGAATCAAAAACCACAATAATAATAAATAAGGGGAACCATCAGAATGTGTCTGACTGCTAGGGATTTAGCGAACTGCCATTTTGGTGTTCGCGAACGCCGTTCGCGAACACCGGCAAAAATGCGAACAGTTCGCGAACTTCGAACACCCGCAAAATCGTTCGATTCAAACGATCGAAGGATTTTAATCGTTCGATCGAAGGATTTTCATTAGATCGAAGGATTTTCATTCGAATCGAACGATCGAAACCATTCGATCGAATGTTTTTCATTAGATCGAATGCTTACAATCGTTCAAACAAATTTTTAGCGGTCGAAGGAATTCGAATGGTCGAATGGTCGAACGAATCGAACGCGAACCCAAATTGGCGAACGTCGCACAACGTTCGCGAACATTCGGCGGACGCGAACGGTCGAAGTTCGCGCGAACAAGTTCACCGGCGAACAGTTCGCTACATCCCTACTGACTGCTTTTTCTGACCTGTTGCAATCTGAGTCTTCTTCTACTCCCTAACTCAAGTCTAATGGATTTATTTATAAAAAAAATATATAATTTGTGAGGTTTTCTCTACTTCAAATAACCTCACAATTTTTTAAATATTGAATATTTGCTTATTTATGATAAAACCAAATGTAAAAAACTCGAATGAATACAAATGTTTATAGCACTCCAGTTTATAGCACTCCAATTGACTTCTAAATGAACTCAACAGCTTTTAGACACTATTTTTTTACATTCGAGTTTCCGAGTTCATGCAAAACAAAATATTCAAAATACTATTTTATCATGTTAGTCAAGCAACATGAACTTTACTTACACTGAATAAATTATTTAAATCTTGTTTCCATTAGGGATGGGCTTTTTGTTTCGCCAAAAATTTGCCGCTTACAAAATGTCGTCGACACCCATCAAAGTCTATTGGCGTCACAAAAATGTTGCCGCGCGACGACATTTTGACTCTCGCCTTTTTTTTTGATGCACAACGCCATGGGCGTAATTTTTGCGCCAAAACAAGGTGAAAAAATCCCTAGTTTCCATCAGTCTGGGAATTCATAATAATAGCAAGCAGGCAGGAGCCATTTTGTAGACACAGTTATTAAGACAAGCCTTGCATCATCTCAGAATCTTTTATGTGCACCAGAATGTGGGACCTGATGTCCATTCCCATGCACTGGTTACACGATTAAACGGTTAAGAGAAATGGGGGAATGTGGGGAGTTCAGTGACATCTAGGAAGTGCTGAATGGAAAGTGAAAGTAATTGCCTAAGTCATAGAGGAGGAGCAAACAATATCTGATTGACAGTTGAGAATTTTAAATGAGTTTACAACAGTTATGAACGCTTTAATACAAAATTGAAATTGGATTTCATGTTTAATTTGAAAAGGACTTTTATTATACAGATTTTTATGTCTGGGTGACCGTTCCACAAATTAAAATTTGAACCTTGACAAATCACCCCCTACATGTTGTACAAGTTAGAGAGCAGGAGGGGATTGCCTATGTGCCTCCATGCCATTATAAATACCACGCTGAACACAAGCAAGGTTGTACAAATTTCAGTGGCCAAATCTCTGTGCTCCAAAACAATTCAGGGACAGAGGAAGAAGTGTACATATTCACAAAAATGAAAAAAAGTAAATGACCCCTATTGTCTTTATGTCCTTGCACAGGTCAAAACAAAAATGTAAGCATTCAGTACTAGCTGCAAAAAATTGGTTAACATGGTCCACTATGGCCTGGTTGTGCAAGAAAAGCACAAATGCCCTGGCTTGGGTAACAGAATTCTATTGGTTTGCATGCCTCCCCTGCAGTATCTGGGTGGGATAGTCAAAATTTACTAACGCTGGTACTAAATTGTACAAGTGCAAAGGCAAATGTCAACCAATCCGCAAATCATTTTGATTAATCTATTGCAAGTACAGTATCTAAATGGTTGCTCTGGGTAAGATAGAACTTATGTTAGTATGTCAACACCTATGTGTTGTTAAAACATATATTGTTCACGGTGAGTAAGTTAAGTAGCTGAGTAAATAAGTTAAAGGGAACCGGTCACCGTAATTTTTTTTTACCCTGCCAGAGGTGTACTCTAATAGAATCTCTGGTTGGTGAATACAATACAGTCTTTTTTCCTAAAGAAAATTGCCCCCACCAGTGCTAGGTCACCAGTATAGAAAGGGAATTCCTGGTTTCTTGCATAGCTCTCATGTACATAATAAACATGTGTCAACGGTTGAGATCATCCACATAATGAGCAGGAAGCATCACTCACTCATTATGCACATGTCTGTACCTCAACGTGGCCACACACGCCTTCTAGTGTGAATGACCTAGTGCTGGATGGGCCAATTTTTTTGAAGATTATTGTATCCCCCAACTGGAATGTGGGCTATTAGCCTGCACCTCTAACGAGGTAAAAAAAATTAGGTTGATGTGTGCCCTTCCATAGTTAAAGAATTACAAGCTATATACCTATTGATTCATGTATCAGTCTAGTCATAAGAGAATGTAAGAAAGGGAAAGTAAAAAAAAGTGTAGAAATAAAATTTAAGGCATATGCTTCTTATGATTCCAAGGTGAATTATGCCCAAGTGTAAGCAATGGCATCAAGATTTCAGTCCACAGAGACAATGATCCCCACCCTCCCTGCCAAAAAAACAGACAATGTTAACCTTAATTATATTTTCTCTGAAAACCAAATTGTTCAGCAGATTCTACTGGACATCTTGTACATCAGTGTGCAATGATAAAGCATCTCTAGAATCTAATATTGTTAGGCAGAGGTTTAAAAATGAAGACACAGAGGGGGGAAAAAGTAAGCTATGACTGATCTGTTTACTTTTTCTTATCATTAATCATTGCTTATTAAAAATCACCAAGGTCAGTGCTATTTTCTGTATGGCTGTGTGATTTCTAATGCCGTCTTCTCTGCATTAAATCTACATTTTCTTGTGTATTGCAGCTAAATAATGAGTTGATTTCACTGCTTGATTACAGGAAATATAGGCTTATTGAAAATAGCTCTAAGTACAGGTTGACTCAATGTCTGGTCCTACTGGTATCTTGGAGTCAGAAAGGAATTATGTTCCCCTCTAAGGCAAGGATAGGACAGTTAGGCAGGTTTTATATAGACATAAAAAGTAGAACTTGATGGACATTTGTCTTTTTGTAACCCAATTTACGATGTTAAAATTTTACACATAGGGATGGGTGAATTTGACCTGTTTAGTTTCGCCAAAAATTCACTGCCAGCAAAATGTCGCTGACGCCATTCAAGTCTATGGGCGTCATTTCCGCAACGAAACAAGGCGAAAAAATTCGCCCATCCCTACACATACTTTAGCCAAAGAAATTGTTCAGTATAATAATAAAAACTGGGTAAATAGATGTTCAAAATAGGCTGTGCAAAATAAAAATTTTTTTCAATATAGTTAGTTGTAGTTAAAACGTAATGTATAAAGGCTGGAGTGACTGAATGTCTAACATAAGCCAGAACACTACTTCCTGCTTTGCGGCTATCTTGGTTTCCACTGATTGTTTACCAGGCAGTAACCAATCAAAGACTTGAGAGGGGGGCACATGTGTAGGAGGGATTCCCGTTTTTTAAAGAGATCCAGGGCCCACAACCCCTTGTGTGACTTCAGAGGGCCACACACCGGTACTCGCCACACGAAAACTGTGACAGGTTTCACCAGCAGACTTTATTCACTGAAACACACCAGAGTCTTTCCATTCAGGCACATGTTTAACACATTGTCATTTTTATTCAAGCACAGCAAACTTATACCACTTCCATAAAGCAGATTTACTTGGGTAGGCACATCTTCTTCCCTGTTCCTTAGGAATTTGACTCCCACCTAACTGACTAGTGGTCCGGTTTATGCTACACCCATATCCCTCCACTCTCCAATAGTGGTCCAATACATTCAGGATGATACCCCTCCACTTTTCAAGGTTAGGTCCTTTTTATCCAAATCCTGGCCTGAAGCCTTGGTGTCCTTCCTACCTAGCCTTACACTTCCACTGGTTCCCTAATTAACAGGTGTCTACTTCAAACAAATTCCTCTTCCTCCTCATTGAGGCCACAACTGCCCTTGCTACATACCCTCACTAACTCGCACAGCTAGTGCTCACTCAGTTAGGATCTTTTCTATTCTAACTTTTCCTAAACGAAGCCCTCGGGTCCTCACTTAACCTGCCAGGTGATGTTATTCCAGCCACGTCCTCCTATCAAGTGGCTTCACTTGGGTGGTGCACCTCCTTTTATACCCTTCTCTGTCCCACAGTGGCCTCTGGTGGCCGGGGTAAAAACTACACTTAAAATTAGATTAACAAAATCTGCTGCCCTCTAATGGTGATTCACACAAAGTGTACCCAACACACAAACATATAGATTTCACATACGTGCACATTTTGTGATACAAAAATATTACAACATTCATAAACTCAACACTCATCACTTTCCACCCCTTTACACATGGGTCATAACTGTTTGCTTTTGAATCTGACCTACATGCTAAGGATCAGTTGCAAACTCACTGAACAGTTATGTCCCATGTGGTCCCCCTTCAAGTCACTCTCTAACTCAGAGAGAGGGAGTTGGAAAGCAGGAAGTAGTGTTCTGTTTTGTTCTTTTAGACATCCAGTCAGTCCAGACACATTCCACTCCAGTCACATTTTTTATTTTTCACAGCCTATCTATTTATCCAGTTTATATTTTTACACTGAATTGTTCCTTTAATGGTTTACATTTGCATTTTCCCACATGATATATTTCAGTGTCTACTCCACAGTCTCTGCCACAGTTTTTGTCACAGGGGCTTTAAGAATGTATCTTTCCTTAAAACATACATTTTTTTTTAGTAATTTCCTTTTGCCACACAAAACCTAGAAACTGTCCATAATTTCTCATTGTTTTTATTATTAGGATCTATTTAATTTTCTGTTTTGGACTCTCGGTTTGAAAAAAATACTTTGCCTCAGTAATGTTCAATCTTTTCCTCCGCATCACTAAATTATGCAGGGGTTCTACAATAATAGAGAAGAAACAGAAATAGACACAACTGACAGTTTATCTGGCTTACAGTGAACTTTTTTAGCTGCTTTGTGGTGTGGTCTCTCTGCTGACAATGAAAAATTGCATTCATCCAGGTCATGGTATATCTAGTATAGGTAAATCTAAAAACAACTGGACTTGATGAGTAATCAATGAAGACATTTCACTACTCATCCGAGCAGCTTCTTCAGTTCAACTGACTGGTGTGGGAAGTTCTCGGCATATAAACTCTTCCACTAATCCAATCACAATGGCACATTGTAACTCTTCAAAGAGGTGACATTTTAAGAAATTCACAGAGGTGTTGATTCTGTGTAGTTACTGTGATAGGATTATTCAATGAGTCATGCAACTCCTAGAAAGAGGTGTTACTTGTGAGACTTGCATGAATGGATGCATGAAGTGTTCTGAAACCGCCGGGGTACAGATGTTAGAACAGTATTGGACGTAGCAGACAGGTGGTGTCGAAGGCCCCCGCCTCTGTTCGGGAATGGTTTCTCCCCCTTGACATGAATCGCCTCTTTCACACCTTGTTCAAACCAGTGGTTTAGCCAAGATTTGGACCTTGCCTTTCTGCTGTTGGCCACCTTTTGTTCAACCACCCTTTTTACATTGGCAAGCTGGTGGAGAAGGAACAACAGCAGCTGGAGACATTTGACATTATTGAATGGGTAGCTTGACATAGCATGAGCTGGAGCTGCACCCCAAATCCATGCAAACACAATATTTAGAACACACGTGGAACTTTGAAGAGCTAAAAGGAAAGATTTAGCAATTTCATTAGCTGCATGAATTTTCAAGAATGTTAATACGGAAACACAATCTGGGATATTTGCCATAAAATCTGTCAATCATCTATATATCATCATTAAAGCCAGTAGTGTTTTTGAACTTACTGTGGCCAGTATATAATTAATCTTACCAATGTGTCAAAAGCCCTGAGGTAGCTTACACAAATGTCCCATGGCATAGACCACTAACCATCAAAATGTCTTGTAGACACAAGAAGGGGAAGTGAGAAAGGAGCAGAGTATATACAACAGCCAGGAATATAAGATAATTTTCTACATTGCAATCTGGCATCCATGTGTGGATTCAGCTATTTCTGCTATACCATAGGGCACCACTCCCAAATTCAAACTTCTTGCTATGGCTGATATAGATCTTATCTTAACCACTGTACCAATATCTGCAGGATGATCACTGCAAGTTGATCTGAACAGGCTTGTGGTCCAGGATTACATCATGATGCAGCACCAAACCTAAATGCATATGTGACAGATGGGCAGCATATTTGGGTATTAGAAGGTTTAGAACAAAGACAACATTCAGCTCTTCCACCTAAGAACACACTTTCTTAGTCAATAAGCAATGTAATAATTTTGTTTGTGTTTTAGTTGTCCTTAAAGTATTGTTCACATATCACATTTTCTCATGATCTTTCTGTAAATGTTCAGCCATATTTGTAACAATACACTTGAGTGGTTTCTCACATCACACAATTGTTACAATTTCAGGGCATTCATAATCATATTTGTAACAATACAGTTGGGTAGTTACAATGTGGGTGGTTTCTTTTCTCACACAATTGTTACAAATTAGGCAGCATTATCCCAATTTGTGGAAAAGAAAAGGGACAATGGTGTAACTGTCCAGATCTCACTGTAGGAATGTTGCAGTAGGGAATATAAGGCTAAAAGGTTTGTGAAAATATGAATCTAAATATATGCATATGAATTGCAACAAATGTGGAGCTGCAATTGCAAATTATCTTGTTAGTAATTTTACTGCAATTAGCAGCCAAATTGCAGCTGTTTAACCATTGAGTCACATCAATTAGTTCATTCAAGTAAATTAGAAGATGATTCATCACTGAATGGGAATTTCTCTATTGCAAGTCGATGTACTGTAAATCTGGCACTGAGAATCACTGTAAATCAAGAACATTTTAGAAGTATCTTTATTTTTATAGAATCCTTTTTTTATAGAGCTGACACATTTAGATACGTGTGCATTTTTCATATCCTTCAGTATGTCAAAATGAGTTAAGGATTTAGAGGGGCTGAACATAAAGTTTATCTTTCATAGAATGTGGGTTTGTCTTTAATAGGCAAAGTGTGTTGTACTGTAGATGTGTTATACTGTAGATGGGGGCTGGGTTTATGTTTGAAATAATTACTGGAGGATGGGTAGCTAGTGCTGGGGGAATAAATTTGCCAGGTGTGAATTTACAGCGAATTTTGGCGTTTTGGTGGCGGTGAATACATTTGCGAAACTGCAACGAAAATTAGCCGCTTAAAAAAAATGTGATGCCCGCGATGTCGCGTGTCAAAGTTATTGGGACGCCCATTGACTTAGGCTCTTGCTAATTGTCGCGGGCAACAAAATTTGTGTTTTGCTAATTTTTCACCTTTTAGCGAATTTCACGGGAAGTTTGCACATTTTTCAGCAAAGTGAAACAGGACAAAGTCGCTCATCACTATGGGTAGCTTATATATTTAATATTATCCAAAAAAAACTAAAATATGGTAAAAAATAAACAGAGCAAGGCTAATGTTTTTACTAGAATTGTGGTTCCTACCTGTTTATATATAAAAATAACTTCATAATATCCACAGGGCCCCCTTTTGTTTTTTACATGGTCCCATTGTTACAGAATGGTACAGAAATACAGTACAACTGCTCAATTTGTCTTCCTCTTTTGCAGATGAAACTTGTCAAGTGCCAGTCTGTCAGATTCTTTCATAGTATAATACATTTTATTTTTTGAAGACTGCGCCTTTAGGGTATCAACATACTTTTTTTTTTTATATAATAAGCCCCCAACTTAAACTTTTTGTTATGGTTAAGAAACATATTTAGTACTGACAGATGTGAAAAGGCAAGTTACCCAGTTTTTTGCATAGTAGTCCTTAACAGGGGCTGGGGAAGTATGTTATTTCGGTTCCTTTCCAGTATATCTATATAGAGTCATTATTTATCTCATATACTCTCTGGAGGGATTAATATATATATATATATATATATATATATATATATATATTGGGGTTCAGAAACTTGTTGGTTATAATATATATATATATATATATATATTATAACCAACAAGTTTCTGAACCCCAATATAACCAACAAGTTCTGAACCATACTGCTGCTGTCTTACATAGGTTAACGTGGGCTTTATGCCTTATTTGGTCTCTTTACTCACTAAAATAGGGACATAGGATGCTGAAGTGATTAATAATTATAGGTCTCATTGGTTATCATTTATTATTACATCATTTGTATACAGTTCTGAAGCTGAAGTAAACATATACAGATTAGAAACCAAAGGAAACAGATATATTATGTTGTATAAAAAAACACACTAAGGTTAATTTAGATGCTAAATGGCACAACTGCAATAACCAACCTTTCTAAAGTTGTAATAAACTGATAAGTGATTCATCATTGTACTAGTATTAAGCTCTACTCTCATCCAATACAAAGCTTTATAACCCAGTAGAACGGTTAAAAGTACACCTTCTTATAGTTATATATACATATATGGATAACTCAGTCACCTACAGTATGTTACCTATGTGAACATCCCAAATTCTGATGCTAGCTGCCTCTTTATCAGTTAGAATTTCTATGGCGGGGGTGTCTAGTTGAAATAAGCTTTATATAATGTTGTTGAAATTTGTTTAACATAAGCAAAGAAATTAGAACAACATAATATGAAGCTGCTTATCAACTAGAATTGCTTTTTTATGTCGTGGTCGTGAAAGCAAATGTTTCGCTCATCATATGAAACATAATTCTTCTTTAAATATGGACTTTTGTAATACCATGATGCAGTATATTTTCAATAGAACACATTTTAAAAAAGAGAAGGCAAACCACCATTAATCTTCTGAAACCAAGACATGCTAGAGTTGTATAATCCAGTCTTAAAGAAAAGATAAAGATTTTACTTTACAGCAGCTGTTGCAATATAAATATTATATTGCACATACTGTAGTTAATCTATCATTTGTGGGGATTACCTGAAGTGTTCCATCTTGAATTACGTTATTTCAGAAATACCATGACATTTAGAGAAACACTTTAGGTGACTCAACTTTGGTAAGACCTGGAATGGGTAAAATAGTTGAAAAATTCTTTGTTCTGTATCCATGTATATTGAAAACCTAGTTTAAGTCAACATTTGTGCCAAACAAACATTGTTTTTATTTGAAACAAGACTTATATCATCTTGGAGAACATGAAACTTTCAAAAACCTAGTTTAATAGTTTAGTGAATTTTGTGCGTATGTAAAGAGTGCTTACTGAGGTATCTCCGACTATTTGTTAATAATACCCATTTAAACAGCCACCTTTTATATTCACAGTCCTTTAACACTCACATAGGTAAAATATTTAAATGAAACTACCTTCTTTCATTAGCATTCTGCTTAGGATAACATTTGTCCTCATAGAAAGCAGAAAACAATTGCTCACATTTTCATCAATCCTTTGAAAATCGCTTTGCTATTTATGCAAAGTGTTTATCTTAAATATATAATGCCTCAAGCAAAGCACGTTGTATCTAATTTATTTAGTGTAATTTGTATTTAATTTAGTTAGTTCAGTTTAGTTATTTCTAGTGATGGGCGAATTCGGGGCTTTTTGCTTTGCTGAATTTATTCGTCGGTGGCGAATCGCGGTAATTCGCGCCTGGCGAATAAATTCACCCATCACTAGTTATTTCTAAAAATGCATCATTTTTGAATTAACAGGATATATCAAGACAAAAATATGCAAAGCTAAAAGTTTTTTAATGTTTGAGAACATTTGAAAACCACATGATGACACATTACATTGTTTTATTTATCATCTGGCATCTACCCCAGAGAAGCAAAAATAAAGACTAGATGCAAAAAAGAACCTACTGGATCATTTGTTCTGCTCTCTGAATGCTTTCATATCATCTATCCATATATCAATCTATATTTTAAAACAAGCATGAATCTATACCAACCTTTCTTCAGTTATTACCACATCATTTGATGTCAAGAAATGTCAAACTTTCTTGAAATAGTTCAAAAGTCTTACCTCCTTTTTTGTGAATTCAGGGGGATGATCATTTTTGTCATCAATTACAATGGTTGCAGTGGCTGTTCCAATCAAACCAACATCCATACCAGCCATATCTTTAGCTTCAACAATCAGTTCATACTGAGGGGTGGAAAGAGTCTAAAGATAAAAAAAAAAAAAAAATTTACATCAAAATGGCTTCTTTGCACAATACATTTTCAAATATTTTGCAGTAATTAAAAGCACATACAGTACACTGATTTCTTCATATTTCTTTGGCATTCAATAAAGGCCAAAGTAATGATTTGCTCAGAGTTTTAAAATAGAGTAAATATTGTAATTTAACTACAGATGCAGCAAATCTAAATAAAACATTTGCTGCAAAATTTAAATATATGTTGTGGCTTTTGATCTGCATACATCTTATGTAACAAAGTCTGTATAACCAGAAAAATATTTGACAATGTAGTATCTGAACTTCCGCTAACTAAAGGTTAGACAAAACTTATAATATAGCTGAACACAGCTTATTTGACAAACAATCTGAAATATAAAGGAATTTTTCTTCAAAGAAAAGCATTTTTCTACAGTGGACAAGGTGGAAATAATACATGTCAAGGCAAAGGATGTTTCAATATTTGGTGACTCTGGTGTTTTACAAATATTACTCCTTTTCCCAAAAAGCTGTAATGTGTAACAGAAATGCTGATACAGCTGAAGTTATGTGTAACCCATCTAAATTTTGAAAGTTTACTTAACAAATACAACTTTTAAACACTGTATTGGAATATTTCAAGATTTCTTCAAATTGCTTCTTACAATTTTACTCTTAAAGACTGAACAATTAAAAAAATTACTTTTGTACTTCTTACTTCATACATCTTCCCATAATTGTCACTGTCTCAAAAAGAAATGCATCAAGAACTTGACTTTATAAATATTCATTCCTCACTTTTACACATATGCAACTTATTCACTATGATGACATCACTCTGAGCTCCAAACTATATACATATAAATATATTGTCAGGATTAATAGAGTTGCAAATTAGTTGAATTTAAAAAAGTAAATATAAGAAAGATATACAAAAATCAAACTAAAATGTAAAAGGTTGATACAGAGACGTTAGTAAACGTATCCAATATACTATTCATTGGTGGATCTACAGGGACAGCATGTATAAAGCGCTTTTGCACGTGTGTCCCCCGGGGTTGTAAAAGACACCTTATGGATTTTGGCCCATTCTGATAAGAGTTCTTTTTCCAGTTATACCATATAAAAAAACCATATTCACTACATTTGATTTACTTATCTGCAGAACAATAAACAAAACTGGAACGTAGCCGTGAAGGTGAAAATATATGTACGTTTAAGAAGCACAGGACAGTGGTTGTTGTGCTCCAAATCCTTGAATTTAATTTTAAAAAATTTGGATTCAGATTTATTTCATTTACAATTAAGGAGATTTAAGAAAGTTGTTTTTTTTTTACTTTTCTCTTTAACATAGGCTATTATAATTTATAGTTTGTGACACAGTCCAAATGCCATAGTTTCTAATAGCATATTTCTTATTTACAGTATAATAATTTGTTAGATTTAGTTTTAGATTGCAATAATATTACAGGTTACCGCTATCCAGAAAGCTCAGATTATTTGGATACAATTGTCTATATGAGATGGCCTTCCCATAATTCAATTTTTTTTAAATTATTTCCTTTTTCTCTGTAATGATAAAACAGGATGTTGTTCTTTATCTAAACTAAGAGATAATTAATACTCCATTTTATCCAAATAATCCACATTTTTTTTTAAATTATTTTCTTTTTCTCAGTAAAGTAGCTGTCTCAAACAGTAGCTTGTACTTGATCCCAACTAAGATATAATTAATCCTTATTGGAAGCAAAACCAGCCTATAGGGTTTATTTAGGGGCCGATTCACTAACTGCGAGTGAATGATTCGAAGTTAAAAAACTTCGAATTTCGAAGTTTTTTTTGGGCTACTACCACCTTCGACTACGACTTTGACTTCGAATCAAAGGATTCAAAATAAAAATCGTTCGACTATTCGACCATTTGATAGTCGAAGTACTGTCTCTTTAAAAAAAACTTCGACCCCCTAGTTCGCCATCTAAAAGCTACCGAAGTCAATGTTAGCCTATGGGGAAGGTCCCCATAGGCTTGGCTAACTTTTTTTGATCGAAGGATGTTCCTTCGATCGTTGGATTTAAATCCTTCGAATCGTTCGATCAAAGGAATTATTCTTCGATCGTTCGATTGAACTATCTGCGCTAAATCCTTCGACTTCGATATTCGAAGACGAAGGATTTTAATTCCTAGTCGAATATTGAGGGTTACTTAACCCTCGAAATTTGACCCTTAGTGAATCTGCCCCTTAATGTTTACATTATTTTCTAGTAGACTTATGGCATGAAGATTCCAAATTATGAAAAGACCTGTTATCTGGAAAACCCCAGGTCCCGAACATTCTGAATAACAGGTCCCATACCTGTATTATAATCTACCTTTGATGTCACATTGGTATCAACTTAAGTCAGTGCAGACATTTTCAGACTACCTAGTTGCCGAGGTTCTCTTGTAAAACTGGATCAGATAAAAATATACTTGTTGAAATCATCCCCTTTCAGCCTCAAATTTCTTCCACATATGTACCTATGCTACAGCTCGACTTTTATAACCATTTCAGAACTTTTGCTCACACTTTTGTAAATGTTACAAAATGAATTTTTGTATCGTAATTATTAAATTTTACGGTTAATTGATCTTTAAAGGGAAATCTAGACAGCAATTTTGTAATAGGTTTTAAGCAGAATTCAAAAGTATCTGTAGAAAAGGTATAATGCACAAAACACAAAGGTTTGAGAAAACAATTCATGCTCAGTAACCATGAAAAAAACTGCTATCTCAGCTATTCCACAACATTAGTTTTTAAATTACAATGGAAGCACTGAGGATACATTAGTCCTATTTCACAGCAGGGACTTTGCATGCCCGCCGATTAGGTTCTGTTTTTTTTTCTGAAAAAAAAATCTTTTGTCTTAGCCTATCCAAAAATAGAAGAAAATAGAGACATTGCTCTTGCTGTTTTCTTCATCTTAGTTTCTAATAGAGTTTCCCTTTCTTCAAAGTAGGGTACTTTTTGAGACAACAATTTGCATGCCAATTTGCCAGCTAATGTTCTTTCACAGAAATAGCTGCCATTATTTACTAAGAAAAAAAAATATTGGGAGTGATTCTGGCGCAGTTGCTTAAATCTTGTCTACACAACAAATGAGTAAAGAGAGAATAAACTAGCCTTCCTACCTGCATGATTGATAGTCATAGGGAATTTTTTACATGCTTTCTTGGAACATGGTCAAAGATTTTTGGATAGGTTGGATATACACAATATAAAATGGCATACGAATAAACAAATCAAATCAAACTTATACAAACCAAGTCAATGTTATTTTTCATTCAGCTATATAGTATGCATTTTCCTTTGATATTATATTTATTGTTACTATAATGTTTTATACAATTTCCTACCAAGATTTCTGTATTTCATTTAGCTACATGATCTCTCCCATTAAAGTAGACTTATTTTGTATGGCATGTTTAAGAGTTACAAACGAGTGAGAGCTTGTTGCTTAATGCACCCAAGTTAAAGGGGACCCATTTACAAAAAAAGACTAATGAAAGTCCTTGGGCCATTTAAACATGAAGCCGAAAATGTTTTTATTGAAACATCCGAACCTGTTATAACGGTATTTAAAAATATGCACTGTCAGTCATAATTTGCCTGCTCTACCTCTATGAGTCAGGGCAGTCCATTAATTTCCTTTCAATTTAGCACTTCCTAGATGTCAGTGCCCCACGCTCACCCACCCCTCCATCCTCACAGTCCATTATTGTGCAGTCTGTGATTGGCAAGGGCATAAGCCCCCCCCCCTTTCTGGCACATACACAAGATTTTGGGATTATGCCTTAGTTACAGTGTCCACAAAATGGCACCTACATGCTTGCTGTGATTGTGTACTTCAAGACTGAAGGAAATTAAATTTAAATAATTTATATAGTGTAACCAAAGTTTATTTTGCTTAACTAACATGATAGAAAACAATTTGGTATTATTTCTTAGAGTGACAGGTCCCCTTTAAAGTTGTACCAACACAGTTCTGAGTCAAAGCTAATGATCTTGCTGCAAATGTCAGTAGTAGGAATGGGCGAATTTGACCCGGCCTATGGATGGCAAAAAAATGGGTTGAATTGGAAACAATAATTTAAATCTTCAAATTTTGTTTTTTGTCTAAACTCTCAAATTTGAATTGGGAATTATCCAAACTCGATTCAAATTAGATTTTCAAGATTTATCAAACCTATACCCTGGGAATAATTCGAATTCAACTATTCACCACCTTAAACCTGCCAAGTTCATGTGTACGTCAATGGGAGAGCTCCAGTGAACAATTAAAGATGTTATTAGCCTTCCAGACATTCAAGTTTTTTCAGAGAAAAAACATGATTCAAATTAGTTGAGTTTTTGGGACAGTAATATTCGTTCAAGTTTTAGATATTCAGTTTTTTTCTTAAATACCCTCCCAATCGAATTTTGAGTATATTCAAATTTAATATTATAGTTAAAAAAAACTCGACCTTTGATAAATGGGTCACTAGGTGTAGAATATAGAGCTGGTGGGTACAAGGCAGCCCTTTCTTTACTTTCTGACAATAAATTGAGTATTTGTATGAAGCACCAATAGGGGGTTGGGAGTGGGGATGACTATGTAATGGTTACCAGATTTAAATAGTAAAATCCAGGGACACTTGCATAGATGTGATATGCAGTACTAAGCCGATAGAGTATTCTTATGCCACAGGCACTTTTTCATGACCCTCCTCAGGGGAACCAGTGGCACATGTAGCATGTCAGCAAAAATTCTAGGCATGGCTTATCAGACGGGTCCAAAGATATCACTCTGCTTGTACACACGCCGTTTTGACATAACTGAATGCTCACAGCACATGTGTACTTTTAACTCGTATGGGGAGATCCCAAAAAGCCGGGAATTGCCATAAGTTAGCCAAGATGGAGACAATGCGACAATTCAAAAATCTTCTAAACCCATATTTAAGCATAATCATATCTCCTTCAGAAGACAAATTATTTAATTCATGCTTACACACAATTTAAACATTCATATATAACACTGACATAAAGGGGATTATTTACTAAAACCTGAATTTTTCTGACCGGTTTTGAAGGGTAAAAAACTAAATTTTCAAGGAAAAAAAACCCAAGTTTTTTTTTTATTAGACCCCAAGGTTGCTAAAAGTCAGAATCCAAAAATACTCCTTTTCAAACCTGCCAAGGGCATGTTGAAATCAATGGCAGATGTCTGTTTTACAATTGGAAGATATCATGATCTGCTCTGGGTTTCATATTATGATCAAAATAATTTGTGGTTTTCGGGCGATAATCAAAAAAAACTCTGATGCGGTCCTCATCCAATCGGCGCCCATTTACTTCATTTTAATCCGATCATTTTACCCTGTCATTGTTGGGCATACTGGAGAAAAATCCGCGCATTTGGTAACTTAGTCATACGAGTGGATCTTATAGTATATGGCCACCTTTACATGTTGTCTCATTTCAGCCTCCTATCAAAAAGTAATGGATGTTTAACATTATGTACCACATTTGTATTCTGGCCTCAGGACATTAAACAGTATGGGCCAACTTTGTATTCTCAACATTTTAAAATTGCACAGGTAATTATTAACATATACAATGCTTAATGTAGCTAACCTTGCAGTAGTTTTTAATTGATGTAGAGCTGCTGCCTCACAAAGTTGAAACTTTGGTGTTGCTGACTATTTGCAATTTTATTGTACACCAGCTCATCTCATAATTATAAATAATGATAATGACCTGTTAAATACTAAATCTAATTAACAAGGTGGCATATCACCGAATAGAATGAACTCAGAAAAAAAGCATTTGACAAGAAAATGAACAGCCTCTGAGGGTCCTTTTACATTATCGATTTTAGCATCTTATGCCCAGGTAAAAACTTCTACAATTGTTAATGTTTAGAGATGCATTAAATGCAAGATTCAGTTTGGGATTGAACTAGGAATTGGTTTTAGGAGCAACTAAGCTTGTGGTCCTGTTTAATCCTTCCTTACCCCAATTTACAGTACATGCGGTAGATTCAGGAAATTATTCCGCCATTTAGGATTCAATACCAGAAAAGTCAATTTGCTGCATCCCTTTAAAGGACAAGGAAAGACAAAAAAATAAAATCCCATTTTTACTTTAATGAAAAAGAAACCTATCTCCATTATACTTTAATTACAAAATGTGTACCGTTTTTTTTATAAGAAACCTGACTGTATGCAGTGAAATCCTCCCTTCATTTACTGCTGTGGATAGGAATTGTCAGATGGTCCCTAACTGCTGAGCAGGGAAACAATCATACTTATGAACAGCAGGGGGAGCCCCTGCCTTACTTCCCAGCCATGCAGAATTCAAGCAGCTTTGTTTATGACGATCCCTAAGCAGCCCAGACCACACTGAGCATGTATGACAGCCCCCTGTGGCCAAATTTGAAAGCATAAATCATTTGTTTGATTAACCTTTGTGGTGCAGTAAGTTCATGCTTATGTTTAGTATACAAAATACAGCATTTCTAGCCTTATTCTATTTTAGACTTTCCTTGTCCTTTAATGATAAACTGTAGATTAGGTACCACAATAAAAATGTTGGGTAACACTGCAGAGTATTGTAAAAGTATCTTGCCTCCACCAATGTAAACCCTGTGGGTAGTTTACTAAGGTGAAACAGGTGTCTGAAAATTGCACAGTATTTATCATTGTATGTTATATATCATTTTCACTTAGAAAATAAGTCACACTGAAAGACAATTTTGGCTTGGCAAAAAAAAAACCCACTAAGCAGATTAATCAAAATTTTATATTTTTTTAATAAAAAAAATTAAATGAGTGCCTATTTATGAAAACACTTGAAACTCGAGATCGATAAAAAAATTTAAAAAAACAACTGGAATGCAGAAAAATTATTCTAACCCTCATTTACAATGAGTCAAGTTTTAAATTTTATAAATACAACTCCACAAGACTTCTGAATGAATTCACCAGTTTCCAATGACAATTTTTTAAAAACTTTTCTGCACATGATACATCTCAAAACATTTTTGAAACCCCAATTTAAATTGGCAATGTTGGCAGGGAAAAATTTGAATCACAGTAATTAGCCGAATGATAAATGTGCCCTAGAGTATATACTTATTCTCACAGACATCTAAAAAAGTTTGGAGATCCCAGGGTATCTGGCAGTCTCAGTTATTGTTAGAATAACTAGACCTGCACAGTTGTTTAAAATATAAATTTTCCCTTGTTTATTAAATAATGATAATAAATGTTCATTGTTATGTACAGTATGTTTTGTTTTACTAAACATACTGTAGCTTGCAAGGTTTTCAAATACCTTTAAACATTGTTCTGTCATAAATTTACTAGTGAGCAGCAATGATGAAGCTATAGAACTGACCTAGCATACAAAACTGGTCATCAAAAACAAGTTAGTAATAAACCTCTTCTAGTAAGTTTTCCAATTGCAACTAAATTATTGCATTATTTAGAAATATGCATTAAGGGTTTCTCTAAATATTCTCATATTATCTAAGAAATGATTTACTTACATATACATCAGTGTAACTGACTATTTAGACTTACTGAAATACAGTGCCTTTGCTGGAGATCTATTGTATATGTAATACTGTATATATGTGTATATAAAGTTAGCAAATAGAACTACATTTCCAAGTTTAATTTGCTCTTTCCCCCAAACACAGATATCTCTTGAAACACAGGATGTACAGTACTTTTAAGGCACTTGGCAGCAATGTGAACGAAAAGCTAAAATATAGTTACATACCATAATTAGGATGATATTGATTGTTTTGATGTTTAATGTTCTCATTTCCCCTACTACTGTGTGTGAGTCCAGAAGGTAGAAAAATGCAAATAGCAACAAAGACCAAAGGTCTCAACTGTAAAGTTTTCTCATTCCCTGTGTTATTCTTTACTTTTGAGAAATCAATAATCACTAATGCTACTGTGGAATGGAATGAACAGTGCAAGAGAAATTATCATTTTAGAAAAGTTTATATCAAAAACGATATAAGTCCCAAGGCTTCTTCAAATAAAAAATATTAATTTATTGTTATTCACATTAAAACAGTAACTAGTACATACTACCCCCCATACCCCACCTTACGCCTTTCGCACCCTCCGGCGCTTAGTTACACCTATGACTAAGCGCCGGAGGGTGCGAAACGCGTAAGGTGGGGTATGGGGGGTAGTATGTACTAGTTACTGTTTTAATGTGAATAACAATAAATTAATATTTTTTATTTGAAGAAGCCTTGGGACTTATATCGTTTTTGATATAAACTTTTCTGTAGTTGATTTTTGAACTGGGGCGAGTCCCTTGGGCTTGGCTGAATAACTACATGGACTCCCGATTTTGAATGGAAATAAATTATCATTTTACCCAGATAAAGCCAAACTATTTTGAAGAAATGTGTTTCTTGTATCCCCAGACATTCTATGCCTACTCTTAAATACAGTCTCAGAGCTACCATCTGGTCACATCACCCACTTCACTACTGTTTTCTTCCATAAAAGTATTACATTCCCCCCACTAGATTATTCTACTCAAGGAAAATATGTGGCCCCTATTTCTATATAGTCAGCTTATTGGCTCAAGGACAAATCAATGTAATGTGACCATCCACATATGTAGCACGTGTCACAGAATCAGACATTACAGTATTAGCCTTTGGTCAGATACCTCAATAGTTAGTCCACATGTCTACTTAATTGGTCCACTTCTATTTATCATTATAAGGGTAATTTACAAAGTAGATGCAATCTGCCATGAATTTGCACATTACACCCTGTCTTCCTGCCTAGATGAATTGCTGCAGGCATCTGCACTTCAGAGGAGATAGACTTGCACCTGCCTCCATGAAACTTAGCACTTATTTTAGTAAATGAGATCTGCCATTTTTTTTATTTGCATTGCATTACTATTTTCCAAAATTCAAGTTCAAATACTATACATGTAATGTGCTTGATTTATCAATGCATATGCAAATAAGGGCATGAACTGGTAAATCATGCAAAAGTTGTCTAAGGGGCAGATTTATCAAGAGTCGAATTTCAAAGTGGAAAATACTTTGAAATTCGACCATCAAATTGAATACTACGAAATTTGAAGTGAAATTCATAAGATTTCCTTCTCTCAGCTCAAACCTCTTGACGGGGGTGGGGGGAAGCATAGCTTCCTCCTTTCTCCCATCCCTTCTCCCTCCTGTAATCTGAGCAGAGATCAATCCACAAGGAAAAGACACATGGCAGGAGGAAAAGGAAATTATGTCACACCAATCAAGTATCGCAGCTGCTAAAGAAACAAAAAAAACTGCTATGGCTATTTACTCAGGTACAGTTAGGCTGGTGGCACAATTCGGGGGAGATTAGTCGCCCGGTGGCAAATCTCCTCTTCTTCTGGCGACTAATCTTCCCACATTGCCTTCCTGCCGGCAAGCATGTGAATGGCATACTTAGCACTTCATTTTCCAAAGTTGCCCGAAGTTGCCTCACGAGGAAGATTTGTTGTGGAGGAGATTTGTTGCTGGGCGACTAATCTCCCCCAAATCTTACCGTGTGCCACCAGCCGAAAGCTACAGAATAAATGTAGCATTCTATCTTGTAGTATTGTGGCTAATATATTGGCAAAAAAACTGAATCAGTAGCTTTCCTTCTCATTTACTGGAGTTCTTAATATGAGCCACAGTGCACCCTTTGCTCCAGTGATAGGTTAGGACTATTCTATACTAGTGATAAGTGAAAATTTTCATCAAGTTTCGCAGTGAATATGATACCCATTTGCATCTTTATAATGAGTAAAAGTTCCTGATGATCCAAATTACAACAGAAAAGAACATTTTTCTCTTTTTAGTCACAATGGTAACGATTGTTTTATATGATTTTGCTTCCCTGAAATATACAGAGATTAAGGGTCTGATTTACTAATCTGCAACTTTTTCAGGTCTGGTTTTTCGACCAGAAGTTTTCAAGTCAAAAGTTTCTGGGATTTATTATGCGTCAATATTGCGACAATTCCAAATTCAAAAATACTCCAGCTAAAATCTGTCGAAATCATGTAGAAATCAAGGCAGATCTTTCTTTTACAACTGGAAGATCTTTCTTTGATTCATGGTTTTAGAAGTTTTTGACACTGGCTTTTTGAGCGACAATATGAAAAAGTCATAGTTATTGTGCGAAAAGTTGCAGTTTTCCTGACTTTCCTGCAACTTTTCCATTTGTGTTTTTTTCAGTTTGGATCCTTTAAAAAAAAATTCATTTCATTCATGGTTTTATCCCAAGCTAATGTGGCAGCTGCTATATTAAGCAAAGAGAGACCATGTCTAGAGCTCTTTACTCAGGTATGGAAAAGCATTATAAAGAATAAAAATCGTGTTCTAGCTTGCACTGTTGTTGCTAATCTATTGGCAATAAACTGCCTTGGTAGCTTTCCTTCTTCTTTAAAGGGGACAGTTCATTTTTGAGCTAGGAGGGACAATAGGTTAATTTTAGAATGCCGGTAAATATATAAATGCTGGGGAACTAATCGGATTTAACTGTTTTCCCAAGACATGGTTTAAATTTAGCTCTTTGAAGACAATATGGTACAATTCTTGAGAGAGGTATAAAAAATATGTTTTGTGGTAGCAAAATAGTACAGGTTTAAGATAACAAATAACAGTCTTCATTAGTTCTGTGGGAAAGTGGTAGTGATGCAAGGAATGAGAAAGTCCTGCAGGAATATACTGAGACCCTAGTATAGAAATATGGGATCATTCAATTTCATTTTTGTAAAATAAACTTTTGCCCCATATTGACCAGAATTACAATAATTCACAAATTTGTAATAATGTACATGTTGTTAGAGACCTCTAAATCCAAAGAGTACCTTTTCTGCATAGTGGTTCCATGTTTTTGAGACATGAGCGGAATTTTTAGCAATTTAAAAGCTTCATCCTTAATCAAAACTATGCCACTGTGAAAAAAGTTAATTTATAAATTTTCTTTAACCTGTCTTTTAATGATTTGGTTTATTGCAATTCAAATGAATGCCTTAAATTCTGCCAAACTTACAGTATAAGTTATTATAGTTCAGATAGTAGCTAATGCTAACATGATCATTTAAGTTGGGGATTTAATGTATCTTTCGATTTTTCGCTACTAAGAAATTGATTAGTTTATTTGTACACTTTATCTGTCCTTTAGAAGTAAAACTTTTTTCAGATGAATCTAAAATTAAAAATTAAAAACATATACTTTAGATTTTTTTATGCGCCATTTTTACAGCAAATCTTTTCCTAATCATCACAAAACTAAAAATGCTTTTATATATCCTTGTAATAAACTATATAAGGGACATGGGGACTGAAACCATGATAACTAGGTTGATAAAGAGTGTAATGGCTCCAAGTGAGCCTAATTATATGGTACTGAATCTTCCATTACATTAGAGATGAGCATTAAGATAAGGAGGTAACATTTCCAATACAATTTAGTCCTATTATCTTTGTCAAGACTTATAAGTAGAAAGGAAGCAGAAGTTACTGCCAAGTCAGTGTGAGACCTTTGTGGCTATTTGTGACCCCGTGCTAAAACAGGATTTAATATTTCACCCCAAATTGAATCTGGGCTAAAGGTTTCAATTCTTGTCTTTTAGCCAATAAAAGCATTATTGGTCTATGGAGAAACTTGAAAGTGAATTAGGTACATATTTCTCGTTGAATGATTCTGGACCACAAATATTAATAAGACTTAAACATGTATAAATATATACTAAAGTCATTAAATACAGTGAAAATCGCCACTATACGTCCTCCCTAGTAACATAGCTTACATGTTACTAAAATATATCAGGCCACAACAGTGGTGTAATAAGATATTGCTGGGCCCCACAGTAAATTATTTTTCAGGCCCCAAAAATGTCTAGAAATCGACTTGTTTTAACAGTATTTATTGAAATGTATATGAATTAGGGCCTCATAGGGCCCCTATACCTCCTGGGCCCCCCTGCAGCCATAGGGTCTGCTTCCTCTGTAGTTACACCACTGGGCCACAAGCAGAGAAACACAAGATCCCCATGGCAATCCTAGGAAGCCCTTGAAATGATCCTGTCAAGTACAAGCTTGCAATGGTTAATAAGATTTGAGTTGTTACATAGAACATAGAAATTGGATGAGCAGAACAGTCCTGTTTCTCTCTGCAGAAAAATATGTGAAACCAGAATTCCCCTATTGAAACATTGCCATGTTATTTACCCCCTTTCTGTTAAAGCAAGAGCCTCTTTTTTTCTTGTTTGGAATTCAGTGAGTGAGCAAACACAACACCACACAACAGAAGCTTAATTTAAAAGAGGTACAAAGGAAATACACTGTAAAATTGCTGTAAAGAAAACCAAAAAGTACTGCCTGATCATCTAGCCTGGTCTACATATTACATTTTAATAGTATGTGCTTACTACAGCTAGTACAGGGAAACACTGTTGCTGCACATTGGCTCACTTTAATCCAATTCCTCTTCTTCCCTCAAAGGTAAATGTGACTATACAGTTAAAAAATTAATCAATTCCTCATGTTACTTTTAAATATCTTGATTCTTGAACTGACAACCATTTAAATTACATTTGTGACAGTGAAGAGGTTAATGTGGCACCATACAATATGTATCACGGTACATATCAAAGTCCTTTGAATTAGTGGTAGAAATACATTATACATCAGGAGAGAATATTTAACAGGGTAAAAGGTTCTCTGATTCATTCCATTAATCATGTTCACACATTTTAAAGCCCCAAGGAAAGAACTCTGGTGGTAATTTGCATTATTTTACTTTGATCCATCATTATGAAAGTTTTTTGGGAAGTAAATAGCCAGGACAGTTTCCACTTCAGTAGTTTATATATCAATTTCACATTAAAAAATGTTATTTCATATACCCTTTGTTTTTTATTATCAATAAAATTGTCATGGTCAGCACCCAAAATTCAGAACCAATGCTAAGCACCCTGTTCTTGACTCTTGCTTCCGCCTTTAACAGCCGCCTTTCACCTCGGGAGGAGCCCTTGGCTAATCGGATGCCACCAGGTCTTAATAAGAGAGGTGCCAAGCGAGGGGTTCTGGACGAGCAAAAGGGCAAGACTGTAAAGCAAAGTATTTTGGGCAGACAGTCACGGTACAAGGCGTAGACAGGAGGCATAGTCAGATCAGGCTGGGTCAGGGCAAACAGAGTAGAAACCGAGTAAGGCAGGCAGGGGTCAAACCGGAAGATCAAACATAAACAGCTGAGTCGATAATCAGGCAAGGGTCAGGTTTCAAAAGTCAGGATCGGCAGGCAGGGGTCACAACAGAGAATCAGATTACAAAAGATAAACTGCACAGAGGCACCAGGAAACTCAGGAACAAGATCCTATAACAGGCAAGGCAAAATATGTTTTGTGGATTTAAATACTTTGAATTTCGCGCCACTGAGCGCTGACATCATCACGCCAGCACGCATGTGCCAATAAACCAGGAAGTAGTGCACACTTTAACAAACATTACCAGAGGAGCGGCAGCGTGGTGGGCGTCCCTGCAGACCTCCTCCCACTAGACCACCAGGGCAAGTTTTTACAAAAATGCAATGTTTTCTACAGTTCTTATCACCTATAGCAACTAATTAGCAGTTGGTTAGTGATGGGTGAATTTGTGCCGTTTGTCCTGAAAAAAGTGCTAAATCAACGCTGGCGACAATTTCGACGACAGTGAATCGAACGATTAGAAGGATTTTAATCCATCAATAGAACGATTTGCCTTCGATCAAAAAAAGCTAGGAAAGCCTATGGGGACCTTCCCCATAGGCTAACATTGATGCTCAGTAGGCTTTAGGTGGCGAAGTAGGTGGTCGAAAGTTTTTTTTTTTAAAGAGAAAGTACTTAGACTATCGAATAGTCGAACGATTTTTAGTTCAAATCGTTTGAGTCTTAGTCGAAGTAGCCAATTCGATGGTCGAAGTAGCCAAAAAAAACCTTCGAATTTCGAAGTATTTTTTACTCTAATCCTTCTCTCAAACTGTGCCCCTTAAAGTCAACGGACGTTCTTTAAATTGCCGCCGGCGTCAGGTTTGCCGCCTGCGGATTGATGACAGTGCCAAAATTCGTATTTCGTGAATTTTTCGTAGTTTTGCAAACTTCGTGGAAATTTACGTGAATTTTCGCTGGAATTTTCGCTGCAGTTTTGCGAATTTATTCGTCGGTGGTGAAACTCCGAAATTTGCCACAAATTAGCGCCTGCCAAATGATTGGTTGCTAGGGTTTACTGCACATGGGAATCTTAGTGCCTTTTATTACATAAAAGGACGAGTTTCAACATATACAACATACAAGTCTCCCGGGAATCTTTTATTATGGGGTTGTATGAGTGTAGAGGAGGTTCGTAATGTTCCAGTTCAAAATCTTAAGGCTGAACGATGATACAACATACATGTTATTTTCACCATCTTGTCCTGTATGTCTAAGCCCTACTCTCCTCTTGTCAACAATTGCTACTTTGTACTGACCTGTTCTGTGCCAGGCCATACATACCTGACCATGTTTGTTGCCTCTACAGACAGATCTGCAATTTGATATTGTTTATGAACAAAATATACAAGAAATCACAGCAGAGACACAAGAGACACATCAAATTAATATTATATAGTCAACAATGTTAATTATTGATGGAGCTGCATACATATGTATGTATGTTTGCTATGAGTCCATAACTTCCAGTCAGATCCCTTCCCCAGGTATTGCATGGGAAACTACTGGCATTGCTGGTTGGGCCATGTGAAACTGACTGGAGGTCCAGAATATTGATGGATGTTACAGATCAGCTCAATCACCATACTAAAATTATGACAATTGCGAAAAACCAAGCTCCTTTATATATCTTCCTTTCTAAACCTCACAACTTTGGAAAAATAATTTCCGTCTCCTTCCACTTTAATCAAAGGAATTTGAGCCATCCCACTGTCTATATAAGGACATACACATAAATATATGGTTTATTCATTTTAATGTGGGATACTAAGCACATGGGTATTATCTGTTGGTCTATTATTAGCTGTTTCTGTGTCAGTAAGCTAGTTGTAATATATAATCTATAGATGGTACTGTAGGGCCCTATAGGGTCAATTGGCCTTATAGAGAGTTAATCTTTTCATTCTTTCTTTGGGTTATTGGGTAAGAGACCCTGTAGCAGAATAACCTTTAGCATTATTGGCTGAGAGGTGTTAGAACACTCCCCTGCTACACTGCTATATAGTGTGTGTAGGGAGTGGCCACTTCCTCTTTCATTTTGGCCTGTGGATGGTGATCCAGCTGGGTGTGCTCAGGGGAGCCTGGGTACAGCTAGGCCCAGAAAGGCCCATGTGCTTTGGAGAAGAAATCGGGGACCAGGTAACCCCGTGAATGAGGAATAGTTACATTAGGGCAGACTTGTCATAGTCTCTCTAGGAGAGAAAGGCAGAGACGTGAGAGAGAAAGAGCAGCTGAAGCTCCAACAAGGATTTGCAGTAAGGGAGTAGCTTCCAGAGGCTTTATGTGTTGCCTCCAGTCAGGGACCTCAGTGAAGAGGGACTGTAGGGTGGAAGCTACTTTCCTGACAACTTCCAGGAGGGAATTTGTTTGAATGCTGCAAATGCATAATGGACATCTTTCCTCTGTGAGAAATGCCTAATACCTGCAGCTCTGTGCGAGTACTAAACCTGTGGTCACTTGCCTCGTGCATAGTTAAATAAACAGTTTCTGTTTTATTGCAAGAACCTCCTGGCGCCCATCTTTTGTATGTTTTGTGTGCACAGTAGCCTGAGGGTGGTAGTTGCACTACACCATAGAGGGAACACTTCCACATGGCGAAGGCCCTGACCCTGTTGTATAAGTCACATGTAGCAATGCTCTACCCTGCTAGTGGGTATTTGATGAGATACCACCAAATAGGTGCTACAGTACTTTTTCCTTAAATGGCAAAATAGTGTAGTAGTAGATACCATTATGTCTCCCAGACATAATGTAAAAAAATCAGACGTGTTTTTAAGAAATTAGAAACTGCTCCAGAAAGACTGAAATAAAATATTTTCTACGTTAATTTCAATCACCTTTATGTTGCAATAAAAAGAATGTTTTTAGCTTTGTGAGACTGAATTATATACCAGTCCACATAGCCCTTTATAGCTTGCTTGTGAGTGGCCTTCTCTGGACATAACTAACCATGAAATTTATAAGCAAAATGTTTCTCAATTACATTCTTTTCATCCACTTGCTCCTGTCTTTTATCAATAAGAAATTTCTACTGCAGATAAGTCATTTTGCAATGGTGCTGAGGGTCAAATGTTCACTGAATGTGCTTTAGTCAGTAGAAATGACAAATAAGGACACTGAAAATATAATGTACTTAAACGTGGTTGGTATATCTGACTGCCTCATTAATAACCTACATATAGCATATTGAAAATGTATCATGTGCAGCAGCAGGCTCTGGTGGCGTATTTGAGTTAAATACAACTGAGCAGAATACATTAGGGGGTCTAAAGACCAAATTTGTCTGGTTGGAGTTTTAAAGGGCAAAACATATTTTTTTCGTAGGGAAAAATACTTGAATTTTTCAAGATTTATTATACCGTGAGGCTGCCAAAAGTCAGAATAAAAAAGCGCTCCGTTTCAAACCTGCAGAGGTCATGTAGAAGTTAATGGCAGATGTCCCATTTTCAATTGTGAGATGATATGATCTGCGCAAGCCCAAATCATTTATGGTTTTCAGGCGTAAAATCAAAAAAAATCATATAATTTTTTCCCCCCGATTTTACACACACCAAATTTTTTTTACAAGTTCATTTATTGATCAATAAGGTAAAATTGCGAATGGGAGTTTGGTCAAAGTAATTTTAATAAAATAATGAGAACAATTTTTGGATTTTAGTAAATAACCCCCTAGGCACACACAAAAACATTCAGTTGTAGCGATATATATCAAGCATAAGAGACAGAGGGCTATTTAAGCAGAATACATAACTTTACATTCATTACATTACATTTTTTATTTTTAGCACAAAGGTGGTCACAAAATAGTTAGATGGGCATGGCTGTTTTCCAAAGCATATGGCTAAGCAAATGTAGCTAAATAATATTGTAAATTGGTGGAGTAGCACCTGAAACAGGTTTTTTCCTCTAATAAAATGAGGGAAAGTTGCATACTTTCCATAGCGCTCATAGCATAGCACTGAATTGTTGTAAGGAACACAATCTCCTAAAATATTAAATACCGTATATACTCGAGTATAAGCCGAGTTTTTCAGCCCCCAAAATATGCTGAAAAACTCTACCTCGGCTTATACTCGGGTCAAGTGCAAAAACGGTCGCCAGGCGACACGCCCAAGAATAGTCGCCGGCGCCCAAGAATAGCTGCCGGCATCCAAGAATAGTCGCCGGCGTCCAAGAATAGTCTTCAAGAATATTCGCCGGCATCCAAGAATGGCCGCCGGCATTCAAAAACGAGACGCCGTCACCTCCAATGGGAGCAGAAACCCTTAATTTTTTTATTAAACTTACCAGAAGCTGCTGCATTTCTCACCCTCAGCTTATACTCGAGTCAATAAGCTTTCTCAGTTTTTGGAGGTAAAATTAGGTACCTCGGCTTATACTCGGGACGGCTTATACTTGAGTATATACGGTACTTTGAAACATCCCATAGGCAGAGATCCACCCATTTTTTTTAACACAACCAGGTGTTGTGGTTTATTTTATTTTATAGGTTTCTTTGTGCTGTACATGCTGTGTTGTTCACCTATGGGCAGATTTATAAAAAAATCAGCAGTTAAAATGTTATTAAAATACTTTGTGACTGCTTGGATAGTGTTTTTTGATAGGTAAAGGTAGTCAAATTCAGTTCTAGGCGAGGTATATAGTTTAACAACAGGACTGACCTATAACACCCTAGCAAATGAAAAATAAAAATTCACTATTAAAATAATTAATTTTAATGCAACCCAAGTCTGTGGATAGACTATCCCTGTTTGAAGCACTGTAGCTACTGATGGGCGAATTTATTCAGCAGGCGAAAATTTGCGTTGAATTCCCGCGATTCGCCACCGGCCAATAAATTTGCGAAATTCACCAGCGTCAAAAAAAAAAGGACTCCGGCATCTGTTTTTATTGGACGCCGGCGCATTTTTGCCAGCAAAGTTAAAAAAAGCGGACGCCGGAGTTAAAAATGAGGCGCCGTCACAAATTTTTTGCCGAAATGCCCCAAATTCACCCGTCACTAACTGTGGCATGTAAAAGAAGTTTGTAATGAAACTTGTATTCCTTTAACCATTGATACCATGAGGAAAGAGTTCATAAAGCTACCCCTTAGTTTAATTCTGCAGTATGCTGTATGCTATGCACTATCACATTTTTTGATGTGTTTTTCCAGCCACATGATGTGGTCACTTGTTTTGCAAAAGGTGAATTAAATATTGTGTTCTGATGCATTACTTCTTGCTCCTTTATCACAGTTCCTATGTGGCTGTGGAACCTCACTCCTTCAAAACTGATGAACTATGAAAGAGTACACAAAAGGGTCAATTTGTGACATTTCAGAGGGAAGACTGAAAAATGTAAATCTGCTGTGGAACCAATAGGGATGTAGCGAACTGTTCGCCGGCGAACTAGTTCGCGCGAACTTCGACTGTTCGCGTCCGCCACAAGTTCGCGAACGTCGCGCGACGTTCGCCAATAGGCGTTCGCGTCAAAATCGTTCGATCGTTCGACCATTCGGCCGCTAAAATCGAAGGATTTTCGTTCGAATCGAACGATCGAAGCATTCGATCGAATGAAATCATTCGATCGAATGGCTTCGATCGTTCGATTCGAACGAAAATCCTTCGATCGAACGATTTCAATCCTTCGATCGTTCGAATCGAACGATTTTCAGATGTTCGAAGTTCGCGAACAGTTCGCGAACTGTTCGAAAATTTTGCCGGTGTTCGCGAACGGCGTTCGCGAACACATCGGCGGCGGTTCGCTACATCCCTAGGAACCAAGCACTTGTTTGGTCAAGCCAAAGGCTGATGTGAAATGCTAGGAATTGTAGAGCATCAGCTAATGGAGAACCCCAGCTGGTGGAGAGAAATAATGCTAAATCACTTTAGCCAATGTTCATTAGTTTTAATGTTTATTATCTATAGTCAATACAAATTAGTATCTCTATTCACACTTGGGGCCCTTCAGCAGTTTTTGTGTTACAACACCCGTCCTTTAAGTCTCTTTGGGGGATGAAAGGGCAGACAGAAAGGTCTTTTGCTGGAGTAGGCACAATGTTAAGTTTTTCCTTTGCCCTTACTTCCGCCTAATGTAAAATATATAAGAGATAGAGATGGCCCATATCAAAGCAATCTCCTTCCCTTTAGTTGATAGATCACAAAAGAAGAGAAACTAGGATTTCTACTGTTACTGCCAAAGCAATACATTTAAGAGATTTGAACAGAAACTTTAAATAAAAAGAAACCTAAAAAGGTCTGTATATACCGTGTCAAGAAAAAAATATTTTTAACAACCTGTCAAAGTTGTAAGTTCCCAATGAAATGTACAATTATTTAAGCGTGTTAAATTGGAATAATATAAAAGAGCTACAAAATGTAACAATGGTTTGCCTTTAAACCCCCCCCCTTTTTTTTAAAAGAATGCATCAATGCTTCATGAATCATTCAGGCCTTACTGGCCTCAATATAGCAATTTATTAAAGTATATGGAGCTTACAGTAGAGCTGGATTTCTCTCTTTTATAATTTACCAACATCTCTTATACTAATCCTAAAATACTTTTTTAAGCAATAAAGCAATATATCATTTTATATGATTTTTTCTTTTTTTAGCTACATATGATTGTTTTATTTGCCTTATTTTAGCACATACCTAATTCTCTGTACAATTCCCAGTAAAATGCTGGCAGCAGATCCCCTTAAAACATCCAGAGCAGAGCTCAGCATGTTATTAGAACCAGTTTCTATAAAATGCCAAAGAAATGCATTCTATTATTTCAGCTGCAAATTGCCACCTTGTCTCAGCAAAGGTATAAACTACACAAATGGAATAACAGGTGGATTTGGCTCAGTAGAAAGAAAGAGAATTGAAAAAATACTCCTGACATTTTTAAGAAACCGTTACAGAAACAGATGAGGTTGTTAGTGCTGCTGAGATCTAGACAATTTCACTGAACTCATAGGCACAGAGGACATGTGTTTATCAAGCCAACCTTAAAACCACTTGAACTAGAGCAGTATTATTTAAACTATGAGCCTAGCCCCCTCAGTGTGTTCAGATTCTTTAAACAATGGGACCCAACCTGAAGACAAGTGAGATTTGTGGCTTATTTTCTTGTTTAGAGGCTCCAAAATCTATAGAAAGGTGGGTGTTAGAACAACATTTTCATCCATTGGCATCTTATTGTACACTAAAGGAGAATTGACAAGTTTGTTTTTATCACAAAGAGGGTCTTGAAATTTACAGAGAAAGGCAGATATAGAGGAACCCAACGGCATGAAGCAGTGGGCAAAAAGCCAAGTCAGCATTTTACAGAGTAAAAAGTCTTTTGAAAACTCATGTGACATTCAGGTAGTCAAGACCATAGGCCACGACAGTGTACGCACAGAAATGGAGTCTGACACCACCTTTCACAGTTTAAGTGCAGGCTGCCTTTTAATAGGAACAAAATCGACTTCTTAGCATTCTAGCTTCACATAGGATTAACAGTCCCAGTTCAACACCTACATTGGTGTACACATTAACACACATACAGCACTTACAGCTTTCACTGCACACAAGTTTCAGAGTTGTTTCTTGTACTCAGGGGTAGATTCACTAACTGGTGAATTTTCACCAGCATCAGCTTCGCACAACTTGCACCACTTTGCCAGGCACAAATACGACTACCCCAATTCAATAATATGCTGAGTTTCGTCCTGGGCGCCGATTGCTGGCGACTTTTTGCTAGCATTACTTCAGCAGTAGAGATGGCGCGAACTGTTCGCCGGCGAACTTGTTCGCGCGAACATCGGGTGTTCGCGCTCGCCGGAAGTTCGCGAACGTCGCGCGATGTTCGCCATTTTGGGTTCGCCATTGTTGGCGCTTTTTTTTGCCCTCTCACCCCAGACCAGCAGGTACATGGCAGCCAATCAGGAAGCTCTCCCCTGGACCACTCCCCTTCCCTATAAAAACCGAAGCCCTGCAGCGTTTTTTCACTCTGCCTGTGTGTGCTGAAGAGATAGTGTAGGGAGAGAGCTGCTGCCTGTTAGTGATTTCAGGGACAGTTGAAAGTTTGCTGGCTAGTAATCGTTTTGATACTGCTCTGTTATTGGAGGGACAGAAGTCTGCAGGGGTTTGAGGGACATTTAAGCTTAGGTAGCTTTGCTGGCTAGTAATCTACCTTCTACTGCAGTGCTCTGTATGTAGCTGCAGTGGGCAGCTGTCCTGCTTCTGATCTCATCTGCTGACTGCTGCAATAACAGTAGTCCTTGTAAGGACTGCTTTTATTTATTTTTTTGTTCCAATACAGAGCAGTATCAAGCAGATTACTAGCCAGCAAACTTACTATCATCTGTCCCTGAAATCACTAACAGCTCTCCCCCTACACTATCTCTTCCAAGCACACACAGGCAGATTTTTCAGATACATTTTTGCCCTTGATCCCCCTCTGGCATGCCACTGTCCAGGTCGTTGCACCCTTTAAACAACTTTAAAATCATTTTTCTGGCCAGAAATGTCTTTTTTAGATGTTAAAGTTCGCCTTCCCATTGAAGTCTATGGGGTTCGCGAACCGCTCGCATTTTTGCGCAAGTTCGCGAATATGTTCGCGAACTTTTTTTCCGACGTTCGCTACATCCCTATTCAGCAGTGTGAAAATTTCTTAGTGACGATGTGCTAGCAATCGTTTGTGCCTAGCGAAAATTCACTTGCGCTTATGTCAATTTGCATAGGGTGGGTAATTTAAAGTTGTATGGAGGTCTTTTATTATAAATGTTGGTGCAAATGCTTGAAGTTACTACTTTTTATTACAAATATCCAGGGAACCTTAATAAAGACAAGAGAGTTCATATAATGTCCTACAAATGAGCCCACTGTGAATTATATGTTCCATATGTTATGAAATGTCTGCAGAAAACCGGTTACCCAAAAAAGGTTTCTTAGGACTTTTGCAGGCAATCCCACATTAAAAAAAGGAAAAGTCGCCACTGTTTTTGGAACTTTAGTGCATTTTTGGCACACAGGATATGATGTAAGTGACTGAAGATTGAGGAAGATCTAGCTTATTTTTAGCACTTCGCCTGGTCTGAGGTGGCGAAGTCAACTCTGGCAAAAGAGGTAACGTTCAGTAAAATCCACACAACCTTTCACCAGATTGAAAAGTCACCTGTCTATAGAGTGCGAACAAATGCTAGCAACGGTGTCTTTCGATAGCGAATTGGTGCCTGTCTGGTAGTCCCTGGAAACACTGTTCAATTGTCGCTAGCGTTAGCCACTTCGTCCTTTGGTGAATCTTTTAACACAGTGGGAAATCAATCTCCTTCCCATCTACACACACAATCACACCTCCTTCCTATACTTGGCAGTGTCCATGGCCCCTCACCCTCCTCTAGCTCCTGGAGGTCTTCAAGGGGAATCCTTGAAGTGTAGTCTCACTTTCCTTTAAACCGCATTTTACCTGCAGCCTTATTACCTAGCTACCTCTAGCTGAGCAGCTGAAAACCTTTAATGGAGCATGGAATGGAAGCCCCCCCTTCCATCCTGCATTCACTCCAGGTATCCATTATCCAGCTTTTCCTGAGCTGGCAAAATACAAAGTGTTACATGCTGCGGACACATAGGGGCACATTTACTAAGTTCGAATGAAAAAAACGTAGAATTTCGAAAAATTTTTTGGGTACTTCGACTATCGAATAGGCTACTATAACCTTCGACTCGAACGAAAAATCGTTCGACTATTCAACCATTCGATAGTCTAAATAATTAGACTACAGACTTCGGGAGTTTAAACCGAGGTTCAATGTTAGCCTATGGGGACCTTCCCCAGCACTTTTCTAAGTTTTTTATGATCGAATAAAAATTGTTCGATCGGTCAATTGAAATCCTTAGACCCGGAGGATTTTATGGTTTGATCGAACGTTGTTTATTCGATCGTTCGATCAAAGTATTTGCGCTAAAATCCTTCGAATTCGATATTTGAATTCGAAGGATTTTACTTCAAGGGTCGAATTCGAGGGTTTATTAACCCTCGATATTCGACCCTTCATAAATCTGCCCCATAGACTTTCCTTGGAGTTTACTATTCAGCAGCTTAATATATGGTGAAATACACACAAAATCATGGTCTTTTCATAGACAGCTCTTACATAACTTAAATTCTCCATGGCCTATTTTCTTAAAATTGCTTGTTTCCTGATACAAGGGCATCCAAACTATTGAAATTATAATTTATTATACATTGTATAATATATATGTACAGTTTCAGACATTTCACATGGCTATAAATCAGATGTGTACAAAACAATCTAACCCATACGTGGATAGTATTATTGATATTGGTATCTATTTAGCAATACTGCTTTTTAGACATTTAATAATTTATTTAGTATTACAGGTGCAAGTAGAACGATATGTGCTATTGGGTAAAAGATTGTGCTCACATGCTGCCCTTAAATAATTTTTTTGAAAATGTGTGCCTTTGGTAGCACCAGTGCATTTTGGGGAAGTAATATTGTACTTTGTCCAGCCCAGGAACAACCCACTACAAACAATATAGAGTATATCAAATAGGATTAAAATAAAAACCCATAATTTCCCTAATAAATAATGCATTAGTTTATTTGTAAAAAAAAATGTAGCAATTGAACAAATCAATCCTCCATTCATGATAGTTGGTTATAGTGGAGTCATTTATGTTAATTACACTAGTAACAGTAGTTACAGCAGACCAATTGTGACAGTCTATTTTGTTAAAATGTTTTTGACGACCATAGCTACAGGGACTTTTGAAAATGTAAAACAGCTTTCCTGATTTCCTTATTAAGCAATAGAGATGGCGCGAACTGTTCGCCGGCGAACTTGTTCGCGCGAACATCGGGTGTTCGCGCTCGCCGGAAGTTCGCGAACGTCGCGCGACGTTCGCCATTTTGGGTTCGCCATTGTTGGCGCTTTTTTTTGCCCTCTCACCCCAGACCAGCAGGTACATGGCAGCCAATCAGGAAGCTCTCCCCTGGACCACTCCCCTTCCCTATAAAAACCGAAGCCCTGCAGCGTTTTTTCACTCTGCCTGTGTGTGCTGAAGAGATAGTGTAGGGAGAGAGCTGCTGCCTGTTAGTGATTTCAGGGACAGTTGAAAGTTTGCTGGCTAGTAATCGTTTTGATACTGCTCTGTTATTGGAGGGACAGAAGTCTGCAGGGGTTTGAGGGACATTTAAGCTTAGGTAGCTTTGCTGGCTAGTAATCTACCTTCTACTGCAGTGCTCTGTATGTAGCTGCAGTGGGCAGCTGTCCTGCTTCTGATCTCATCTGCTGACTGCTGCAATAACAGTAGTCCTTGTAAGGACTGCTTTTATTTATTTTTTTGTTCCAATACAGAGCAGTATCAAGCAGATTACTAGCCAGCAAACTTACTATCATCTGTCCCTGAAATCACTAACAGCTCTCCCCCTACACTATCTCTTCCAAGCACACACAGGCAGATTTTTCAGATACATTTTTGCCCTTGATCCCCCTCTGGCATGCCACTGTCCAGGTCGTTGCACCCTTTAAACAACTTTAAAATCATTTTTCTAGCCAGAAATGTCTTTTTTAGATGTTAAAGTTCGCCTTCCCATTGAAGTCTATGGGGTTCGCGAACCGTTCGCGAACCGCTCGCATTTTTGCGCAAGTTCGCGAATATGTTCGCGAACTTTTTTTCCGACGTTCGCTACATCCCTATTAAGCAACTGTCTTTAAATTAGATTAAAAGACTTGGATGGCAAATCTCTAGAGGAGCCTTCATCTTTTGGACTGACAGAAGAACAGAGTGGATTTGATAAGACCATACAAAGATTTGACTTGACTTGATGTGCTATTTTTATGCCAGGTTTTTACTGTAGTAAAAACTCCAGTGATCATTGCTCATAAAATGGACACATTGTTCAGTTATACAGCTGTGTTGCATACAGATATTTATAACCAGGGGCAAACTGCTTTGTAGGTCTCCTCATGGGATAAAAATGAAGGCTGCAAGCTTTTCAACAAAATGTACTGAATACACAATACTGTATGTCTAATAAGTACCTGCATGCTCAACTGTTGTTTTTTCCTTCTTTTTATTATTTGGCACATTTATGCTTCAATCTAAATGGATCTAACATTAATTTTTTCACAAAATACAGTCACCATGAATTTGATTCTAAATGTTCATGCTCTCAGTAGAAAGCCATTTTTCCACTGATGAGCTCTAATGGAGGTCTATGGCTAATGTAATGTTGCTGCAGCCCCCTTGGACTAGTAGCATTTTTTTAAATAAAGTATTCATGAAAATGCAAGACTAAACATGACACTTTTTGAAAAGCAGCAAAGACCAGGAGGAAGGTTTCCAGGCAATAGGGATCCCAAGGTGTCACTAGAAAACATGCATACAGCTGAGCTTGATCCTGAAAATTCACACTGCAACACTCCAAAGTGTTGAAAAGTATTCATTTGTGTAAAAACCAGGCAGTGTTTCGGGCTCCTGCCTTTTATCAAACATGAACACTTGTCTAATAAAATCACTTAAATAGCTGTGTTAGCTGAGATTGATTGTCAGCTGACAAATGGCATTTAATATAGACAAAAATTTAGATCTGTTAGCTCCCAAACTCTTGCAGCTACTCATCTCTATCTTCTGCAGAAAAACTATCTCACATCAGCCTTTCTCTACCTGCCAACTGCAAACAAAATTATCCCATACCTCTCAACTGTCCCATTTTCTGCAGGACAGTCCCAATTTTGACAGCTCAGACCAATGTCCCAAGTTTCTCTTTGATCTCCTGCTAGAAAAAGACAAAAGGTTTGTGAAACAATTAAAATAAGTGTTTTTTTTGGCAGAGAACCCAGAACACTAAGCAGATGCACTTCAATACAGCTGTAACAATTTAAGATAAGCACGGAAACAACTGTAACTATTTAAGATAAGCAGGTCTCTTGGGGAAACTGTGACTCACAGCTTAAAGGGCAATTTCAGCTTCATTAGCAAAACCGCTATAACACATAAAACATGGAGCTAAAACTGTCAGAAGTGTGTTCAAACTTTATAACTTGCTAAATTTTGTAAAATGGACATGGTAATTAGGAGGTGTGGCCATAAAATGGGCCTTATGTTTTTGTCCCTCTTTACATTTTTTAAATGTTGGGAGGTATGTTATCATTTCCACCCCTAAAAATCTATTACACCCCTCATACACACACCTGCCTCTCTAAAAGTCCCTCTTTAGCAGCTGGATTAAGACCCACAATTCTCGCCATGCACATTGATTTATTCATCATGATGTTAGTTCCTAACTACAAAATGTTACTTTGCACACTACATCATTAATACAGACACTTAGGGGCAGATTTATCCAGGGTCGAAGTGAATTTGAGGGAATTTTCGAAGTAAATTCAAAGTAATTTTTTGGATACTTCGACCATCGAATAGGATACTACAACTTCGAATTTACTTCGAATTCGATTCAAAGGATTTAATCGATCGAAGTATTTCAATTCGATTGAACGATTGCCAAATTTGCTGAAAAAACTTTGAATTCGAATTCGAAGTATTTAAATTCAATGGTCGAATTTCGAAGTATTTTCAACTTCGAAATTCGACCCTTGATAAATCTGCCCCTTAAGGTATGCAGTGGTTCAATAAAGCATATCATTACAACAGTGTAAAATTACAAAAACATATAATTTAGTACATACTAAACACAGTGTCTCAAAAAAAAAAAAAAAACAGCAGCACTCAGGCTTGCAATAAAAGATACGATGGTGTGTAGGAGAATACCCTATGCCATATGGTGTTAGTTCCTAGGCAGTGCTGGTCTCTCAACAATGGAAAATAAAGATGTGTATTGGGATCTCCCATAATTAAAAAAAAAAAAAAACAAAGTATATTTAAAAGTACAAAATCATATTATGACAAAAAAAATTCATTTTTTCTGACAAAAGTAACTAAAATAGAATGTATCGTTTCCCTGTACTAGCAAAACTGGTGTGTTTTCTTCTGAAACACTACTATAGCTTAAATAAATAAATAAGGTGCAGTGTAGCCATTCAGGGCTCAGTTTACATAGCAGATAACAGATGCACCCTGCAGAATCCCATTGTATTCTATTACAGAGCTTATCTTTTATCTCTTACGTAACCTTTTCTCCTCCTCCTTTTCAACTGCAATGGCTGCCCCCATGGCTACATAGCAGCCTAATCATATAAACAATAGCAGTCTTTCTAAAGCAAATGCATAACTTTTACTAATGTGTGGCAACAGTGCATTACATTTTAATTACTTTAAAACACTTTTCTTTTTTAGTTTTTGTTTTTTTTCCCTTTCGCCGTTTTTCACCTCTATTCTTCAATCCCTCTTCTTTAAGCTCTTGGGCTAACCCTACTGTCCCTGTGCTGCCCAGGGATGATCCAAGAAAAGGGGATTCATTATACTCACCGCTAAATCCTTTTTTCGGAGTCCTGTCACCGCAGCACAGAATGCCACACCCTCTCTGTACTTCTTTTCCGTTATAATATCTCAGTTAATGCAGGGAAGGGGAGGATCCAGAGGGGAGTACTCCTATACTCTATTAAGTTTTAACCCATCCTGCCTCCTAAATGCAACAGAGCATTAACCCCACTGTCTCTATGCTGCAGTGATAAGACTCAGAGAAAAGGCTTCAGCGGTGGGTATAACAAATCTCCTTATTTTTAATCTGTAAGCCTATTATTGAGCTTCTTATATTCATCAAGGTATTGCTGGCCAAACAAATTCCCGTGAAATTTGTTCTTTGTCGAAGTGAAAAACTTAATGCACATTTCTAGAGTGGATATTGTTTTAATGCTGTGAAAAATAAAACACCATGGCTATCCATCTATCACGGATTGCCTTTTACTCTGGTAATTGAAGACATGGCTGTTACATTGCGGCTGTGGCTTTGGGGAATTTAAGATGAAATTGCACGCAATGCGTGAACTGAGTCACGTAAGAAGTCACAGAGCACAGAAGGTTATGTTAAAGTTCTCTGCAAATAAATATGTACAGTATTTCAAAAAGTTGCGGCGAGAAAACACTTCTAGAAGGGCAAGACCCCACTGATCATATTTAGAGGTCAAGCTATTCCTTGACCCTTGTTCCTTGGGCCGGTTTTGTTTACTTACCGCAATCAAATAAGAGATAGGGAAAATTGACTCAGATAATGTGTGTTCTTATAGATACTTTCTCTAGAGTTATTTTTGTTACAGTATATTAAAGTCAGTCCAGATACAGTATGCAGGATTACTTGTTAGGTTTGGGGATTTAAATAAAATATTTGATATCAAATAATGTGCTAATGATTTCCTATAACAAGCCTAGGTGCTTAGCTTAAACGTCTATTAAGAGTAGCAGATGCAAATGAGCAGCTTTGTGCATGATTGTTTCAGAGACTTTATACATAAAAAGAGACGTTTGTTAATATAGAAAACTGGGTTTTTTTCCTTACGTTTTGTGAAATATCTAAATCGCTTGTTAACTGGAATCTAAAATTGAGCATTATTTATTTATTTGTATTTCCAAATTCACTGTACATTTGCATATTTGAGGCTGTTGTTCCAGTGATACACAAGAGTGATACACTATCTGAAACTAATATCTGAAATGCAATTTTACGTTCCATATTTCTAGGCTCTTGGGTAAACACAGCTTATATACTGTAGCTATAGAAACGAAAGCAAATAAATCCCCTGATGAGACTGGTATCCATATTTGGATAGGAGGGACATGTAAGAACATCCTCTCTATGTAAGAAAAGTCATTATGACAAAGAATGAATGATTTAATTAACACAAAGCAGTAGAATGGAGTGCATGCTTTTTATACCAGTGAGGAGAATTTGTCAGTAATAGCAGTCATTTTGTCTTTAATCTCCTTCTTTGTCATTCAGTTTAAAGGGATCCTGTCATAGGAAAACATGTTTTTTTCAAAATGCACCAGTTAATAGTGCTACTCCAGCAGAATTCTGCACTGAAATCCATTTCTCAAAAGAGCAAACCGATTTTTTTATATTCAATTTTGAAATCTGACATGGGGCTAGACATATTGTCAATTTCCCAGCTGCCCCAAGTCATGTGACTTGTGACTGCACTTTAGGAGAGAAATGCTGTCTGGCAGGCTGATGTTTTTCCTTCTCAATGTAACTGAAGGAGTCTCAGTGGGACATGGGTTTTTACTATTGAGTGCTGTTCTTACATCTACCAGGCAGCTGTTATCTTGTGTTAGGGAGCTGTTATCTGGTTACCTTCCCATTGTGGGAAGGGGGTTGATATCACTCCAACTTGCAGTACAGCAGTAAAGAGTGATTGAAGTTTAACAGAGCACAAGTCACATGATTTGGGGCAGCTGGGAAATTGACAATATGTCTAGCCCCATGTCAGATTTCAAAATTGAATATAAAAAAATCAGTTTGCTCTTTTGAGAAATGGATTTCAGTGCAGAATTCTGCTGGAGCAGCACTATTAACTGATTCCTTTTGAATTTATTTTTTAACCCATGACAGTATCCCTTTAATGTGAACTTTTACACTCTTTGTCAAGAAAGTTCAGGTTTTTATTTTTTTTTACCATTCTTTAGAAAATAAATTATCAGCTCTGCCAATGTTTTTTTTGGGTGGCTGTAAAACTAAAAATATAAATGGCAAAAAAAAATCACTAAAGCATTACAATTAAATTAATTTAGGTTAGTAATAAACTCAAGAATACATACATCCCAACATTTGAAAAGCGTAAAGAAAAACGAAAACATAAGGTGCGCTACGCTTGGTGATATTTTTTGACCATGCCCATTGTATAGCCACACCCCCTAATTACCATGTCCATTTTACAAAATTTGTCAGGTTATGAAAGTTATAACACTTTTCTGAGGATTTTAGTGCAATGTTTTATGTGTTATAACAGTTTTGCTTATGAAACTGAAATTGCATTTTAAGTTGTGAGTCTCAGTTTCCCCCAAGAGACCTGCTTATCTTAAATTGTTACAAATGTATCAAAGTACGGGAACTGACTGTCCCAGGCTTTCTGCTAAAACACCTCTTATTTTAATTGTTTCAGAAACTTTGTATCTTTTTCTGGCTTCAGTGTAGGAGATCAGAGAAACTCGGGACTTTTCAGTAAGAAACACAGGGCTGAGCTGTCAAAAGCAGGACTGTTCCGCTGAAAATGGGAAAGTTTGGAGGCATGTTTTAAACTTGTATTGAGGGGATTTCCTCTTGAATAGCTATAGCCCTTGCTAAATAAAAAGCAGTCCGTCTTCTCTCTATATTATATTATTTGAGTCTGGCTTGCCTGACATTGGGCCTTCTTTCTAATTTTGAACAATGATTACTTATACAGATGGAAGAAGAAGGAAGAGGAGCACTTAATTGTTGTAGTTATTTTAAACATTATTTTCTGCAGTGGTGTAAGGCAGAAAGATGGTGTAATAAAAATCGTACCTGGTGGTCTAGTGGTGCAGCGGGGGCCCGCCACGCCATCGTCGTGGATGCCCGCCGCGCCACTCCTCTTCGGCCGCCATTGCGGCTACTTAGAACGCGCGTGCCCGCGTCTCCTGGGCTTTATAGACGCGGGCCATGAAGAAATAGCTGAGCTCCCTTAAATACCTATTTGAATTCGAATGCGCATATCTGCGCGCTGGCGTAATCACACCAGCCCGCCCGCATCTATAAAGCCCACGAGACACGGGCACGCGCATCCTAAGTATCCACAATGGTGGCAGAAGAGGAGCGGCACGCGGCGCCGCCGATGGCGCTGTGGGCGTCTCCCGCGGCACCACTAGACCACCAGGTACGATTTTTATTACAGGTGGTATTCTGGGGAAAAATATGTAAATACTATCAAAGGTATATGCTCTGTTATCTGGAAACCCATTATCTAGAACTATAAATTAGCAAGTTGGGTCTTATTTAAACACATACTTCTTGAATTTCCTTTTCCTCCATAATAATGACACAGTAGTCCAACTTAGCTAGCATTAATACATACCAATAGCAAAACAACACTGCTGAGTTTTGGTACTGTTTTTTAGCAGCATTAAGACATCAAGCTCCGCATTATGGAAAGATCCCTTATACAGAAAACCCCAGGTCCAACTTGTGTACATGCTTGTACACAGCAAATTATAGGGGCCCATTTACTAATACTAATAATAATCAAATTGAGATTTTTTTTGCATAATGTATTTATAAAAATAAACTTATCTTTAACTAATACACTACGAAATTTGCTTAGAAAGATCATTTTTTTTTCCATTATGCAAAGGCAGTTTTTGAGTATAGGACCCATTTCAAATGTGAGGTTATCTGTCATTACCAGTTCTATGTAGTGATGAGTGTATGCATGGATTTGTAGTGAATTGCAGCATTTTGCCATCAGTGAATATACTCACAGAACCACAGCAACATTTTGCCTCAAAAATGATTGCTGCAAAAGTGATGTCAATGAAAAAAAACACCCATTGACCTTAGATGTATTGTGTGAAAAAAAAAGCTGCAGCAAAAGAATGCCTTTTGACTGCAAATTTTCGTTGTTTCTCAAATTTTCAGCGAAATGAAACAGGACAGATTTGCTCATCACTAGTTCTGTAAATTTGCTCCTATAGACTCCTAGATATGTATTTGACTATCCACCAGCTAATAGAACTTCACCCCAGATATTAAGCAAAAACATTGTGCATGATGTTTCTATAATTCTTATCATATGGGCAGTCAAGCAAACAAACATAAATCTATACTTCTACAGATCCCAGACATCTATTTCATTTTTGTATATTGAAAAGTGGATTGATAGATATTTTTATTCCTATCAATCGCTAAAAAAGTCATGTTAATATTTGTTATATTGAAATGTAAATATATTTTTTTTTCAGGCCATAACCTTGGTGTGCCTGATGTGTAATACATAAAAAACCTCAGCTGTAGGAACACTGTTTTTTTTTTTACTGAACAAACAAATATATTGATTCAAAATGTAAAGGTCACGAGAGAAAGAAGACAAAATGTAATACAAGGTCAGCCATGAGTGGTGTACCCTGCAGTGTAAAATGTTGTTAAATTACACTATTTGATTATGAGACATGGTTAAAAGCCTGAGTAAAAAAAACAAGTCAAAGGTATGTTTTTGCCTTCCATGCATATAATGCATGACTTGAAACACCCATCCCTTATTTAACAACATTTAACTAAAGCTAGACAATAATCTGTCTTCTCCAGTTTTTTAAGCTTTCACATATTTGCATCAGGGCCTGCACACAAAGAGGTGGTCTAAATGCACACATGTGACATGAATATTGGTCCTATTCTTTTACAATGCCAAAATCAGACTAATATATTAAATTCCAGAGGGAAGGATTTACTGTATAGACATGTTTGGTATTTGCTATACAATAATCCACCAATCAACAAGTGCTAAGATATACAGTATCAGAGCAGTTGATTTTTGCCCCCCCACCTCCTTTTCAAGTCAAGTCATCAGAGTTTTCCATTCACTGTGCCATGGCAAATACTTTGCAGATACTTTAATAACAAATACACTGCAACGTTAGAATGTTTACAGTAGAGTTATTGCACACAGGACATTTAGTTTTACCAGTGGTCAGCAGTATATCAATGCTTATTAAAATACTATGTCAGATAGTTTCAATTTACTTATATATACAGTTATAAATAATGGTACAATGATTTTCAACAACATCACAACATCCTAAATACAAGATACACTACACTGAGATACAGAGGGAACATCTCTTAAATATATTAATGAAAATGGACTTAAGCCCCAAAATACAGTAAGAGGTCATTTGTCCAGACCCTTCAAAAAAGAAGATTATCTGTAGGCTGGAGCAGGTATTGGCATCCTACCAGTCAAAATTAGATATATATGAATATGCATACATGTACTACTTGGTGGCCAATCCATAGCATTCCTCAGGAGAATAGAAGAAAAAGCAGTGAATAGCCATGGCAGTAGGTGCCTGAAAGAAGTTGCAAAGTATTGTTTTGGCTAGTCTTTTATACGCAGGATCATGGGTAATGCACTGGCATGCCTGTCCCCACACCATTATAAAAACCTGAAAACAACATTAATTGGTCTGAATAAAATAATATAAAATTAAATAAAGGTTTAGATGGCAAAATGAATCATTTGCAGGGGGCACTTTATAATAATATTAAAAATTACACCATTAAAATGAAGACATTATCCCTTTAATTGAATTGAGACTTTTGTTATATGTACATTTTGTCTCCCAACTTTCTGAAGTTCTGATCATATCTTTTTTTTTTTTATCTGATACCATAACATCCTGCCTTTTTAGACATAAAAGTGATACAGCTACAAAGGGAATTGCTTTCACCAATATCATCTGAAGAGGTAAGAAAATACCTGATGATCTGATGATTCTTTAAAACAATGCACCAGATGGAGAAGTTGCTGTACCTTCAAGTGACAGACAAACAAAATAACAAACTAGTGCTCTCTCTTAAAAAACAAACATATACTGTGTGTATATATATATATATATATATATATATATATATATATATATATATATATATATATACACACAACATTGTATATATACTTTATATGTGTATATGTGTATATTTGATTATGCTAAACTCAAGTTTTCTTTATCTCACACTGAATCAAGTTCAAATCTTATGAAAAAAAATTAATTTAGATGTAAGCCCTGTGAAAAGAAGAGAATAAGCAATACTGCTTTTTATTCCCTTGCATGCTTGATGTGACACTTTCATTCTGCGGTGAGCAGGCTCTGGCCTAGGGCAGCAGAATTTGAGGGCAGCATGCTGCCCAACCACATCTACACGTATTTGGGAGCACTGGTGATGCACAGGAGATATGATGGTTTTTTTTTTAAAAAAATGTCCTGTGTGTCAATCCCCAGTGCTCTGGATCCAATGATGAAAATTTGAGAATTTGCATGATTGAAGGGATGGGGACAGGGTTGATGAACGGCATTGCGCCTAGGGGCACCGGCTATGTATCATCCAGCCCTAGCGGTGAGAAGGTCTTGCATTGAGAAAGGGGTCACGCCCCGAAACGTTGCATCCGCAATAAACGAGCAAGGTTTAACCTGCTGAACTTACCCATGCTGTGCCGGTGTGTCCTGTTTTTACGCTGTTTTTGAGGTTGCCTATTCCCTCTGACATCGAGCACCTGGGAGTCGCTGAAGTCTGGACGGCCAGGGTGTGCGAGTGTAAGTCTTTCTTTTCACAAGGTCTTGCATTCACATAATATAATTAATGTAATGTAATAAAATTTTAAAATATAGGTAATGTAAGGCAGATATTTATCCAATCATAGAATTTAGTAATTATGAGGATTCTGTTATATAAAGAACTGAAATTATGACATATATATCTTGCTAAACAACTGTATGGCAGCTACCTTGGATACCCAAAACACTGGATTAATTATAGAGCAAGTAGACCCTTCCTTTATAATTAACAAAATTCTCCCTCTCCAGCTGCTTTCCTATCAGGACCTGAGCAGGCAGTTGGGGAAGGTTTGCAGTGCATCACCGGGCTCCTCCAAATATTTTTGGTGGGGGAACAATGACTTATAGTTCCACCACTAACTAAAAGGATTAAGTGTATTGTAATATGATTTTGGGAGGGCAGCACACTCATAGGAACAAAAGAGTAAACTATATATCACTGTGCTGCCTCTTGTAGTATGGAAAAGCTTGAAGTGGGAAAGACCTTAATTCAACACAGAAAAGTATTATTTAGACGGAAGAAAAATGGGCTAAACTGATATTGGCAAATTATTTTATAATAACCATAAAATATCAGAATATTTTTATATACACAATATATATTCTAAGTTATAATGTACAGTCACATAATTTATAAAAGTCACTGTGAGCACTAGGTAAATATATTTATCAGCATGTTAATGTACAGTATGTAATATAAGTAATGTAAGTTAATTGATGTAACAAAAAAATCAAAGTTCCGTAACAAATAGGCAGACATATAGGCAGTGAACCTTATAGGCTGAATTGATTGTGGTGTGCAAAGAGCTGAATGCATCTAGTACTGGAGCAGGTTTGCAGAAAATCCATTTTATGAATGTTTACTGTAGGTAGTATTTGGATATACATAAGGATTAAACATACCAGCAGATAAAACAGATGAAGCAGAGAGGAATAACTTCAATCCCATCTTTGTCAGAATGTGATTCAGAATGTGAAGCTGCACAGATGGAAAACATAAGGGGAAACCTCTGAGGTACCACAGAGAGAGGTAGAATGCAGAAGAATGCACCGTATTTGAATTAAATATATTTGTAGGTTCAAGATTGAGTTTGAAGAGTTTGAAATGACAATGGCCATTCAACTATGAAATATGGAAAATGCATTTTAGATACGGAGTTACTTTGCTAAGAGCAGGTCTTGTGTAACTGTTAGGCGAACGTTCAGCAGTCAAAAAGTAATATTATGCCCCAAAAAGTAATATTAGTATACCTAGTTTTAGGTATAATGCAGAGGCAAAAAGAAGATTAAATAACAAAGAAAAAGATTAGAAAAACAGGTGACAGAATGATAGAAGGTTATTTTAGGCTAAATACAACAGAAATGCATAGGAAAGAATTTCTTGACAACAATTCAGTAACAAAAGATTTAGGGTAAACTCTAAAACCCCTTAATCCCTGGCTTACCCACAATCTTTTACTTTGGTTAATCTTCTGTAAAAGAGAGCACGTAGAATAATTTTACTCTGTTCTGTGTAATTTAATAATGTCAGAATGTTACCTGAATATAGTTTTAATGAGAATTTTCTTTTTTTAAAAAAAAAAAAAAAGATTGTATAGACGTATGAATCATATTATATAGTCTTGAGTTCTGTGGAAAGTCGCCCCTTAATGAGTATACTGTATCTAGTAATTACGAAGCAGTATTACTGTATAAAAAGAATAACAATATCATTATACCGAGTTTATTAGCAACTTTGTAACAAGAACTGACATCAATATTATCACAGAACGCTGAACAATTTCAGTTGAAGAAAACATTTTTAAGACAATACTTGTTCTAAAATACAGCATAGTCTTTGTGGTGACAGGTGTTTCACGATAAGAGCATTTAATTGCATCGAAAGTAAACCCTTATTATTGTTTTCTATTTGTTTGTTTTTGTTTATAGGGGCACTGAACACTGAGAAGAAACAAAAATGCCTGCCAATTCTTTTCTATCCTAGCAGTCGCTGCTACCCATACTGTACATGGAGAATGAAGAAACCTAGAAACATTCTGACTGCACGTATAAAAATGTGCAGTGTGCAGCACTCTGGAAGGGCAGATGAAACATTGTAAAGTTAAGTCTTACCAGCAGGTTTCCAACCACACGGATTGCCTCCCAAGGGGTTGAGTAATACCCCGAGTTCCATTTGGCTTTGGTCCCTACAACTGGTGGGTGTTGACTGAGGATTTCTAACTAGATACTGCCCATCCTTGGTGCATCACGGAAGTGCTATTTCTAGCCAGTCCTAACAGATAGTATTACTATATTCCCCAACTTCCACTAAGGTATTAGGCTTAGTTTAGGTGTCCTAGAATGTAGTTTACTGAGACATAATCCTGCATCAGGTCTTCAAGCATGCTGACCCCATCAACCAATTAAAGGCATCCAAACAAATAGAGCTATGTATAGACTAGGGAATATAGACACTTCTGGGACAGTAAAAACATATCACCTGAGTAAAAATTACAATTAATACAGTTGCTAAAGGATAACTCTTTAACAACACCATATGTGTATATTTATAAATAGTGGCAAATAATTATAGCAGCATATATCATCATAATGAGATGGATTTACAAACATTTGGGGATTGTTACTGAACAATAAAAAAGATCAGCCTTAGAAAAGTATTTACCAATTTGTTTTCCACACAGGAAAAATTCTGTAGAGTGTTAAATTCTACTTGAAGTTTTAATGGGAGAATAATGTTTGCAAGAGTTAGAGCTCAGCACTATCACTCAGCACTAACACCCCACTCAGCAGAATGTTTTAGACTGTTCAAAGTATACATTTGCTATAATAAATGGCTCAAATCATTAAGCACCTAATAACATAGCTGTCAGTAAAATTTCCACATGGAAACAGTCAGTATTATTGGAACAGGCACATATTTATTGCTAAGATTATCACAAATAGGCCAATGGCATTTCTAATAAAGCTCAAGAAACTTTTTTTTTTAATGGCAAGCATATTTGCAAGAGTTCAACTACTGTATATGAACTTGCACATATTTTCGTATTCAACATGTTTCTGTTTGATAAGTGTGTCTTTAGATCTTAGCAGGTTAAAGCAGGATAAGGTCAAAAAGCAAATTGGGTTAAAATTACAGAATTTTACATGTACAGTATCTGGTTTTTATATGCTATTGCCACTTCTAATGTACATTATTAATTACATATAGCCAAGGTGGAATTTGAGAAAGAAAAGCCTTGTTTTATTGTTTTTTTTGTTAATTATTCCTGCGGCAGGTGAATTTTATAAATTCCTTATTTTATCTTATCCGGAGTGCTGCCTGTTTGTTTCTCTATATTACGATGGAATTTTATGACCAAATTATTTATAGCATGTTTTCTTATTGACCAAGTCCAGCAAGAAATCATACACTTCTGTATAGAAGCAGAATAGTTTATACAGTACATGTTATATTAATTGCAAATTAAGATATGTGCTGTTATGTTAAATCTCTAGCTATAAAAGCTTTACTTTATATTCATTAATTGTTTTCCTTGCAAACAGATAAAGCAGATAAAGCAGATAAACATTAATAACTTTATTGTTGATTGACAGAATACATTTTAAAATTATCTTGCTGCTAGAAGGCAGTGTCTAGCCATATACTGATGTTAGCAATCAAAAGCACAAAAGTATGGTAAAACCTTTAATTTCCCTATGATGAAAATATTGCCCTATCAATTCCTGGGCTGTGGTAGAAATCATCAGCCTATTATTTCAATTGTACTCAATGTTCTTACAGTGACTCTAACTTTAGGGATTATACCCACATGCAACTGACAGGCTCATTATAAAATCCAAATAAGAAAACTACACTGTTAGAAACAGATTCTACAGAGATTAATTAAATGTACAAAATAGGTGGGGATTATCGGCACTCACCACTCATATAGTCACTTGCTGGGTGCTATCCAAAAATATTCAGAGCCGTCCATGAAAGCACTCACAGCGATCACCATCCAGTGTGTATTAAAAAGTTATTTATTGGTGCATGGTGTATCAACGTTTCGGCTCACCTTGAGCTGTCGTCAGGATAACAACAGGAAGTGCAACACATCATTAAATAGCCCCTTCCACCAATCAGGATGGATGCCTCATTAAGGGGCCCATTCACTAAGTTCGAGTGAAGGAATAGAAGAAAAAATACTTCGAATTTCGAAGTGTTTTTTTGGCTACTTCGACCATCGAATGGGCTACTTCGAGCTTCGACTACGACTTCGAATCGAATGATTCGAACTAAAAATCGTCCGACTATTCGACCATTCGATAGTCGAAGTACTGTCTCTTTAAGAAAAAACTTCGACCCCCTAGTTCGCCACCTAAAAGCTACCGAAGTCAATGTTAGCCTATGGGGAAGGTCCCCATAGGCTTGGCTATCTTTGGTTGAAGGATAATCCTTCAATCGATGGATTAAAATCCTTCGTTTCGAAGGATTTAATCGTTGGATCGAACGATTATTCCTTCGATCGTTCGTTCGAACTATTTGCGCAAAATCCTTCGACTTCGATATTCGAAGTCGAAGGATTTTGATTCCCCAGTCGAATATCGAGGGTTAATTAACCCTCGATATTCAACCCTTAATACATCTGCCCCCAAGACATCACAGCTGAGTGTATCATTCTAAAAATCTAAAACAGTGATTAAGATTTTTAGTGCCTAAAATATTAAAATCTAGAATGAACTAGTGTCAGAGTTAAAACCCACTGTATATATAAAATCACATTCATATTTAAATAGTGCTATCCGTTAAAAAAAATTGCACATAAATGCAACAACAAAAAGACAATCTAAATTATCTAGAACATATTATTGTCACTTGCATACACTATTAGTTACTGCAATGATATGCCTAAATGCATTAAGGAAAGAAATCTGCCAGCCCGAACATTAACCTAATATGGTAAATCTATATAATCATTTCCAATATAATGTCCATCAACATCAAGTTTAACTAAGGGATATGTCTTATATATAGCGAGCCAAAGAGTACATTTCATTCAGCCCTCTAGAAACCACTGTATCAAGGGTCCGCATCCACTTAGCTTCACGCTGCAATAATAATTTAGATCCAGGCCCGGATTTAGGGAGAGGCCCCCTAGGCCCGGGCCTAGGGCGGCAAGATGTTTAGGGCGGCAAGCAGGCGCCCCTAACATCTTCTATATATTAGCTTATAGTAAAATGTTCCCACTCCCAAAACAGAGTAGAGCACCCGCCCCCCACATTGACCTGCCACAGCTGAGCTCAGCATGAGTGTAATAGCAAGGCTGCCGTGTAGCCACCCCAACCGGGCTCCTCTCCTGCTGTGTGCTTGTGTTGTGCTGAGTTCCTACAGATACGAGTAAAAAAGCAGTGCAGACCTCTTCTTCCGGCTGCACGCTGTGTGCAGCGGCGCGTGACGTCATGACGTCACTGCGAATGCGTGCCTCATCGTTACGTCACTCGGCGCGGGTGCGCCAGCCTAATCAGAAGGGAGCAGCCTGGCCAGTGCTAGTTCTCATAAGGAGTGAGCATGCTGCCCGCCGTGACCGTGAGCTGCCTGTGCACAGTGGAAGTGCAATAGCACACACAGAGCCGCTCCAGAAAGTGCATGTCTGTCAGTGACTAATGGCCTACAACTGAAATCATTCAATCAGGAATAGGATTCAGCTACAAGTGGCTGCAGTCACTGTACTTTTTCATTAGCAATTTTCAATTCTTACAGTGGAACTTGTTAGGTTATTAAACAGTTAATTAATGAATTAATAAATATATAAATAATTAATAATTATAATGCCGTGCTGACTGTCTGCTGAAAAATATGAACTAATTTGATTGTACGCTGCTGGTAAAATTTAAAAAGGGACTTTTTTGTTTTATAATTAATATTTAACTGACGCTGCCACTTGTACTATCAGCTATCTTCCATAACCCTATATTCCATTGCCTGATTGGATAAAGATTCACATCCAGAAAATGCGGGGAGGGGGGGGGGGGCGGCACAGTAGCTGGGCCTAGGGGGGCAGGTAGGATAAATCCAGCCCTGTTTAGATCTATCTCCACCTCTCCGTGGGGGAGGAATATGATCAATCAAAACAGCATGTAAAGAAGGCAGGGGATGTTTACAGGCCAAGAAATGTCTAGCCAAAGGGGTATCAGCCTTGCCCGTGGCCAAGGCTGCACGTATAACGGAGCGTTATTTGATATATGCTAATGAATAAGGGGCATATCATAGACATGAGAAAATCTTAATCACTGTTTTAGATTTATAGAATGATACACTCAGCTGTGATGTCTTAATGAGGCATCCATCCTGATTGGTGGAAGGGGCTATTTAATGATGTGTTGCACTTCCTGTTGTTATCCTGACGACGGCTCCAGGTGAGCCGAAACACGTTGATACACCATGCACCAATAAATAACTTTTTGATACACACTGGATGGTGATCGCTGTGAGTGCTTTAATGGACTCACTCTGAACTGAACACTGAACTGTTCATTTAAAGGGGCGCTTCACCCTTAAATTAAGGCCTTGTTAGAAAGATGAGTAATAGAGAGCACCAATAAAAAATAGCCTTGTAGAGCAATTGTTTTTAAGATGAGGTCAGAGACCCCTATTTAAAAGCTGGAAAGAGTCAGAAGAAGAAAGCAAATAATTCAAAACCTATAAAAAAAACAAATAATGAAGACTAGTTCAAAAGTTGTTTAGAATTGGCCATTCTATAACATATTTGGGGATATATTTATCAAAGATTGAAGTTAAAGATCGCCACAGTCAACTAGAGTGAAATACCGCCTCTGTCTATTCATTTTTATGGCATTTTTAAAGGTGTATTTATCAAATGGTGCATTTTCCCTTTTACCCATTGATAAATACTCTTTTAAAAATCCCATAGAAATGAATGGACATAGGCGGTATTTCACTCTAGTGGACTGTGGCGATCTCTAATTTCACTCTTGGATAAATATATCCTTAAAAGTCAACTTATAGGTGAACCACCCCTTTAATGCAAACAATATAATTATACTTGTTGCCCCTAAACATGCCCTTATTTCTTAAAACAGCAATTTTCTAAATAGGATTACCCAAAGGCACATGCTACTAAAAAGTATGTTGTTATGAAAATAGTTATTTACATGTAGCTGGGTTTTACATATGAGTTGTTTTATGCAATGTATTTTTTATAGAAATCTACATAGTTTGGGGGTCTAGTTTTCCTTTAATCAATCGATCAAGAACAATAATTCCACTGACAAATCTGAAGAATAAAAAACATACATAAGAAAGAAACAAAAAGACTGAAAAACTAAATGAAATAGTCTCTGTAATCGCCAAAAATAGGAATATTTTTTTAACATTCATCTGAAATGTGAAGAGCATCCACTGTAAAGATTTATATCTTTTCATTAAAAAGAAACCGCACTGTGGGTTCAATATTTGCATATAGATGGAGTGAATAATAAAAGTATCGACTGCCTAAAGATGCTTATTACATAAAATGAAACTGAGAACTGAGATCAGTTTTGTCTTCCTTTCAGTAAAGACAATAAAAACAATTCAACAATTTTAAATTCTAGGGAAGACAACTGGGACGGAAAGATATATCTGTAAAGGCAGATGCAAAGGGAAGGCAGTAACTAGATATCCTTTTAGGAATATCAGTCTGCCTCAAAGTTGTGAGTGCTGGCCACATTGCACTTTACATGCAGTTAGTAGCTATAAAATATTTTCTGCACATGGACAGCTTCATAGAATTCAGTCCAAGTCCACAAGATAAATTCCTCTGTGCCACGTGACGCACCACATGAAATGCGTAGAGGAATTAATATTGTGGATTTGGAGTGAATATTTGTTCAATGATGGTTTAATTTTGAATCTTGCGATTATACCAGGTTGGGAGCTCTTTAATTATGACATTATGACATTCCTATCCAAGGTTGTGAAGATTGAACTAACTGTTTGGCCTATATACCTCTTAAATCTGGTGAGTAGGCATTCTCTCCAGAGAGGTTTTTTTATTACCTTTATTAGTGTGTTTTTGCACTTTTTTATTGAGCACTTATGTATCTGGATATTCTGCACCAGGAGTTTTCTTGTTTGTGCTTCCCCACAGAATATATTTTCAAACATTGGATATAAAACATTTTTGGCAAACAGTGTGTGTATTTGAGTGTAAAAATGTGTGTGTGTCTGAGCCACACAAGCCAGCAGGCTGGTGTTTTAATGTACATATATGCCTTTGAATGTGATTAAAAAAATCATCAGAAATTAAAAAAAAAATGTATTCATGAGAATATAATTTGTTGTTATTTTTTTGTATTATGGCATTATATTTCACATACATTTCACATTAATACAGTTTCATTATTAGTATCAGGCAAAATGGTTATAGCACATTTCTATTTTTTTCCCTTTTTGGAACAATGTATGTTGCTGAACAAAGCAGCAGATAACTAGATATTAACTTACCTCACGGTCTAACAGTGCTGGGGACACAACAGTGACAATGTCGCCCTTCTCTGGATCAATGTAGAACATGTTTGGTGATGGCTTATCTGGAGTCTGTCTGAGAATATTATAGCGCAGCACAGCATTATCTGTTGTTGGATCATCAGCATCAAAAGCCATCATATGCATCACTGTGGTTCCTGACAACAGAAGCAGACAATTACAGGTTATTATGAAGCTGGGAAGGTTTCCGCAACTCTACATGAACGCTTTCAATAAATAAATGTTCTGTGCATTAACCAAGATTTAATAGATTTTCTCTGGCTTATATGAAAGAGAACAGATTTCTGCGGTGTTAGCAAGTGCTGGTCAGTCATTTGACTCTAAAAGCCTTTTACAACAAGCCAGGGAATATTTGATTCACTTAACAGTGGAAAGACATTTTATTGCCATTATTTAAATCTTTATTTTAAATGTCATATTTTGGCATTGCTCCATTGTGGTTCTGTCTGAAGTGTATAATTAAGCACTGCACCCAAAATGATGGGTTAATTTTTGATAATGATCTTGACAAACTGGCAATCTGGGCAGCTAAGTGGCAAATGAGATTCAATGTTGATAAATGTAAAGTCATGCACCTGGGATGTAAAAATATCCAAGCCACTTATACCCTTAATGGGACTGCACTAGGCAAATCCATTATGGAAAAGGACCTTGGAGTCCTTGTAGATAATAAACTTGGCTGTAGCAAGCAATGCCAGTCAGCAGCATCAAGGGCAAATAAGGTCTTGAGCTGTATTAAAAGGGGCATAGAGTCAAGGGAGGAGGGGGTCCTTCTTCCACTGTATAGAGCACTTGTAAGGCCCCATCTAGAATATGCCGTACAATTTTGGTCTCCATCACTCAAACAGGACATTATTATATTAGAGAGGGTACAGAGAAGGGCAACTAAGCTGGTAAAAGGTATGGAAAATCGTAGCTATGAGGAAAGACTGGCCAAATTGTGGATGTTCACGCTGGAGAGGTGCTTAAGGGGTGATATGATAACTATGTATAAAAATATAAGGGGATCATATAATAATCTCTCTAATGCTTTATTTACCAGTAGGTCTTTCCAGCTGACACAAGGTCACCCATTCCGATTAGAAGAAAAGAGGTTCCGCCTAAATATTTGGAAGAGGTTTTTTACAGTGAGAGCTGTGAAGATGTGGCATTCTCTCCCTGAATCAGTTGTACAGACTGATACATTAGATAGCTTTAAGAAGGGGTTGGATGGCTTTTTAGCAAGTAAGGGAATACAGGGTTATGGGAAATAGCTCATAGTACAAGTTGATCCAGGGACTAGTCCGATTGCCATTTTGGAGTCAGGAAGGAATTTTTCCCCCTCTAAGGCAAATTGGAGAGGCTTCAGATGTTTTTTTTTGCCTTCCTCTGGATCAACTGGCAAAAAAATAAAAAAAATAAAAAAAAGGTTGAACTCGATGGACATGTGTCTTTTTTCAACCGTACTTACTACAGTATGTAATGCCCAGACATAATGTTAAACTTAAGTCTGTGGGGGATAATAACCTTTCTGTTGCTACTTTTATTTTCTCTGATATGAATATGCATTCGCTAATGTTCTCTCTTGCTCGTGCTATCTTTATATCCCTGTTGCTTTTCTTTTTCTTTACTACAACCTAAATACGGCATTGACATTTAAATGATGCATCAAAATAACTCTTGTTATAAATATGATTGCTGTACTCGTATTTGTGCATCTTTATTTGCTACATTTTAATATTTTGACAATGGACTACTCAATTGACCCCTCGAGTGGGATGACTCGAGTGTAGCCATCCCACTGATCACCATTGTTACGTACCTTAATGAAACAACAGGAACCAGAAATGGGGTAAAATGGACACAGCATTTATTCACATTTTATCAAATAAATAGGACCTTGCCAGCCTCACCCCAAGGCAATATTGTAAAGCCAGAATTCCATTAGAGATCACTACTTTGCTCTGCTGTTCCTCAGTGAAGACTTTCGATCAGCACACATCCACAACTGTCTGGTTTTGTCTACCTACAGAGATGATGGACCCCAAACTAGTTGCACATCCCACCATGAGAGAAGTTCAGAAGCCCTGATGGCTGCCCTGAATCTGTAGTGTCTCAATGATAGGAAATCTAATCAGGCTGTCACCTTGCACAAGCAGTAGCAATGTCTGTATCAATCAACCCACCGGGCAGTCACAGGAGCAAACCTCTTCTAAATTTACCTTTGCAGTACTCTGGCAAGGTCCTTAAAATACACCCTCAGGTCTAGTGATGGGCGAATTTGAGCCGTTTTGCTTCGCCCAAAATTCGCGAAACTGTGAAAAATTCATGAAACGGCGCCGGCGTCTCGTTTTTGACGCCGGCGCCCATTTTTTATGCCGGCACCTGTTTTTTTATGCCAGTGCCCGTTTTTGACGCCGGCGTCCGTTTTTTCACTGGCGAATAAATTCGCCCATCACTACTCAAGTCCTTAAAATCCACCCTCAGTCCAGCTTTCCCCTGCCTTAACTTATTCCTTCTCACCCAATAACAACTACATCTGATTCTGCCAGTCTTTAAACAAAAACCAGTGGAATCTGGCTGCTGGTCATTCGGATCCCTTGTCATGCTACCCCTGTGTTTATAGCATCAGGGCTTTCCTATACAAGTAAAGGATCTGTTATCCTGAATGCTTGGGACCTGGGGTTGTCTGAATAAGGAAAATGTCTGCAATATGGATCATTGAACCTTTTAAAAATCATTTAAACATTATTTAAACCAAGTCTGAAAGTTTGCCACCAATATGGATCCATGCATATTACAGAGGAAAAGGGAAATCATTTTTAAAAATTAAAATTATTTGTTTGAAAAGGGCCAGAGCTGATCACTATTCTCTTAGCAGGTCTTATAAACAATCCTATTGTGTTTATGTCAGGACCAGCCCAGACTCGAACTCTTGTGTGTGCAGTTCTGGACACTTGCACTTACCTTGTGAGCCACTGGAGGCTTTTGGGGCAAGTCCTGACCTCTTCATTGATGTTCACGACTCTGCCTTTTCCCAGTATGTCTCCTCCCTGGTCTCCTCCCATCTCATTACCCTCATGTGTTTCCCATTTTAATTTATGTCCCCTTCATAAGCCCAGCCCTAACCTTTGCCTGGGCTTGGTTATTGCATATTTCCCTGCAAGACTTGCTTTTCCCATATTAATCTGATCCTAGTTCTGTGTTCCTGTGACCCATCCTGTTCCAAGTTCCTTGTTCCTGATCCCTACATTAGTGGATTTCCCGGTATTGACCTTTGCCTGTGTATTAACTATTCTATTGCCTCTTGATTTTGTACTGCTGCGGATTCCCCGGTTATGACCTTGGCTTGTTTCTGACTACGATTCCTGTTTCTGATTTCCTCATCCCTGCATGTGCACTGTTCTGTGAGTTAAACCTTTATTAAACTGTGTTTATCATGGCTTTGAGACTCTGTCCTGCAATCTACGGGTATACCCCAGGCTTCCCACCTTACCTATTACTTTCAGAGTACCTCTCTGCAGTGTCAGAGCTTTAGTTTATTTAATGTTTAAATATATTTTTTAGCAGATTTAAGGTATAGGAATCCAGATTATGGAAAGATTTCTCATGCGGAAAACCCTTCTAGATAACAGGTCTAGGGATGCAGCGAACTGTTCGCCGGCGAACTAGTTCGCGCGAACTTCGACTGTTCGCGTCCACCGAATGTTCGCGAACGTCGCGCGACGTTCGCCAATTTGAGTTCGCGTTCGAATAAAAATCGATTTCCATTCGTTCGAACGATTGTAAGCACTCGATCGAATGAAAAGCATTCAATCGAATGGCTTCGATCGTTCGATTCGAACGAAAATCCTTCGATCGAACAATTAAAATCCTTCGATCGTTCGAATCGAACGATTTTGCGGGTGTTCGAAGTTCGTGAACTGTTCGCATTTTTGCCGGTGTTCGCGAACGTTCGCGAACACCAAAACGGCAGTTCGCTACATCCCTAAACAGGTCCCATAATGTATATTTATATAATTTCAGTCAGTGGAAAAAGGAGTGTAACAGTGAGTGCCAGATGATTTCATTAAAAACTGTTTTAAATTTATGGGTGAGAAATTATTTACAGAAAGAAATTGCAACTATAGTACAAGCATTTAAGTGGAACAACAGATTAGCTGGTTAGATGTGTTATTAAGATGGAAACCCTGAAAATTACAGCTAATGGACTTTACAAAGAATAAATGTCCTGCTGGATAATGATGTTTTATTAAGGCTATTTGACCGTGAAGACAATCTTATATTCAGATTTTATTTACAGAAACTCTGCAGTTAGCCAGCTAAGAGTGTCCAATATATACAGAGAGAGCACATTTATTTAACAAGGCTGATTAATATGCCAACATACAGTTGCACAAAGTATCACATTAGCCACTGAATAAAACTCCTGTTTGTCAGTTGAAATACTTTTTTCTTGGTTAGATCTGCTGTTCTGGTGACCCCCTGATCCAAAGGAAATCACTTCTGCACTTAAATGTCACAAACAGAAAGCACAAAGGGAGAATATGGAGTCAGATGCACAACAAATCTTACACAATTTTCTTACTTTGTTACTTTCATAATTAACACATGTACTTTAAATTAAACAGTGAAATATTTCCACTTTCTGATGTCAAATAATATATGTATAATCAGTAAAATGTAATTGATGAAGGTTAGTTCAGATATATTTATCAGATAATATAGCATTCCTTAAAAGAACTGTTCAGTGGAAAAAATGAAACTGGATAAATTGATGTTCCAAAATAGATGTGCAAAATAAAAAATGTTTTCAATCTAGTTAGTAGTGATGGGTGAATTTGGGGCATTTGGCTTAGCCGAAAAATTAGCATAATTCGCGAAACGGTGAAAAATTAGCGAAACAGCGCTGGCGTCTTGTTTTTGATGCCAGCGTCTGTTTTTGAGACTGGCGTCTGGGGGGTTTTTTACACCGGGCGCCATTTTTTTGACGCTAGTGCAAATTTGCTGGTGAAAATGCGCCGGTGTCCAAAAAATTGGAAGCCGGCGTCCAGTCCCAAACAGGTCCAGTCCTTGACTCGATTAAACCTTCTGGGGAATAATTAAAGCAAAGGTGAGCAAAACATCTGGAGACCTATTTATTAAAGGTCAAATTTGAGTGGTTTTAGAGGTTTTTGAAACCACTACTAAACTCATCCTCTAAAATCACGAATGTCATGGAATTTATTAAAAGATCCGAATATAAATAAGTACAAATTAAAAAAAGCTCTGAACAATGTACTATTAGATACAAATACCTCTAAAAGGTTTTTCAGATAAAAGTGAAAAAAGTGAAAAAAGTCTCTAAAGTCCAAATTGATTAAAAGCAGTCTGATAAGATCAGAGCAGCTCCTATTGACTTCTATAGCACCTTGATAACATTCATTTGGTGAAGTTTTGCATTAGAGGTTTTCGTGGAAACTCAATTTTTTTTGAGTATTCAAGATTCATGGAGAAAATCAGAATTCAATTATTAGTAAATTGTCCCCTTACACTTCTACATAGAGACAGGACTCCCCAAAGTGCTCAAAAGATTGGGGACTCCTTTAAAAGCTCAACACAGTGGCACATTTCGGCAATTCAGAATACTGATATAGTAAATAAGTTCTAAGAGTTATTGTTATGTCAAAGCCTACGTACTAGGGGGTAGGCAGAAAAGATAGGTGCCTAGGGTGAGGTGCCAAAGATGAAGGGGCACCAAGTACCTCTCCCAGGCTGCCCCTTGTTCCTAGCTCCTGAAAGAGATGTTTTTTGTGCTTCTGCCACAGATAACGGGGAGCGAGTGAGCATGTGTGTACGTGGGGGGGGCGAGGTGATAAGGGCGTGCTGGTAAAATTGGCCAACCATGGTTATGTCAATATATGCATGCAAACTACTATCTCACATATTTTATAATGCTATCCCAAATAAATTCAAGGGGGGGGGACATAAGCGTTCAGTGAGTTTGCAACTGATCCTTTGCATGCAGCTCAGATTCAAAAGCTATTATGACCAATGTGGCCCTTCTTCAAACCAATTGTGGAAACCAAGAGAGCTGAAAAGCAGGAAGTAGTGCACTGGCTATTATGTTATATATCAGTCACTCCAGCTATTTAACCAACATTTATTTGTATACTGAACAATTCCTTTAACCAGAAACCGCAACAAAAGAAGTAGTTTCTTTACATTATTGATATAATTGGAAATTCTCTTGAGCTTAGCCTATTTCCTGTTGTGTAAGCATATGAATGCAAACATCTTAGCTTCAGTTTTCCCTTCATTGTGTATGAGTTAATGTGATTTGGATCTAGGCTGGAGATCAAAACTCTGGGGTCCGTTTACTAAAGTGCGTTAAAAATATTCGCACAATATATAGACAGAATGTTCGCCAAATATGTTATCGCCAGTTTACTAACCTGCGGTCAATATAAATTTGCGAATTTTCTTGCGCAAGAATAATTGTTCGCCAGTTATCGCATTTGCTGAAAATAATGCTACGTACACATTAACGCATGGTTTACTAAACAGCAAAATGTACTAAAGACAAAATTAACGCCAGAATATTCGCAAACTTTCACCGCCATCTATGTAGTGTTTTTTCGCCAGAAAATTCTCAAGGGGCAGGAAATATCCCATAATACTGTTTTTTTTTTACCCATCATTCTATGCTGACAGGAGATCGATCTGTAGCTATTGCTGACAGGATGTTTTGGCTTCTGCTTCTATCTGTTGCAACAGCAGCAGTTTCAGCTCAGAGTCGTATTATCGGCAGCGGGCATCACAGTCCAAGGATTCGTTAGTCTCTATGCTTTTTTGGTTTCATTGTGATTGGCTACATTAAACTGTGCATTTCTATGAAGCAAAGAGATTAACTGGTATCATTTCTTGTTCCTATGATTCTATTGGCAGAAGGGTTTATATAATGCAGACATGTTTGATTGGTGTTACTCTGGTGATGTTCTGTTGGATGGTATAATCATCAGTCAATAAAGGGGTCCGTTTACTAAAGTGCGTTAAAAATATTCGCACAATATATAGACAGAATTTTCGCCAAATATGTTATCGCCAGTTTACTAACCTGCGGTAAATATAAATTTGCAAATTTTCTTGAGCAAGAATAATTGTTCGCCAGTTATCGCATTCGCTGAAAATAACGCTACGTACACATTAACGCATGGTTTACTAAACAGCAAAATGTGCTAAAGACAAAATTAACGCCAGAATATTCGCAAACTTTTACCGCCACCTATGTAGTGGCGTAAAAGTATTTTTTTCGCCAGAAAATTCTCAAGGGGCAGGAAATATCCCATAATACTGTTTTTTTTTTACCCATCATTCTTTGCTGACAGGAGAGAGATCTGTAGCTATTGCTGACAGGATGTTTTGGCTTCTGCTTCTCTCTGGTGCAACAGCAGCAGTTTCAGCTCAGAGTCGTATTATTGGCAGCAGCCATCACAGTCCAAGGATTCGTCAGTCTCTACACTTTTTTGGTTTCATTGTGATTGGCTACATTAAACTGTGCATTTCTATGAAGCAAAGAGATTGACTGGTATCATTTCTTGTTCCTATGATTCTATTGGTTTATATGATGCATAAATGTTTGATTGGTGTTACTCTGGTGATGTTGTTGGATGGTATAATCATCAGTCAATAAAGTTTATGAGTTTTGAAGATGCATTTCTGGCCATAAATGTCACAGTAAAAATTGCCATAATAACCGCCATAAAACAATACTATTTTATAGCATAAATATTCGCAAAAACTTAATTTTTCGCCAGAAAATTCGCAACTCGCTAAAATTACCGCTAACGTAAGCTGGTTCCTTAACGTAGTTACCGCAAGTGATCGCAATGACTTCTGAGCGCATCGCTGTTTAGTAAACTTAGTCGCTGCGAATATTCTGGCGTAAAAATATTCTCAGCGATAACATGCGGAAACTTAAAAGTCAGATTTACCGCACTTTAGTAAACGGACCCCAAAGTTTGAGTTTTGAAGATGCATTTCTGGCCATAAATGTCACAGTAAAAATTGCCATAATAACCGCCATAAAACAAGACTATTTTATAGCATAAATATTCGCAAAAATGTAATTTTTCGCCAGAAAATTCGCAACTCGCTAAAATTACCGCTAATGTAAGCTGGTTCCTTAACGTAGTTACCGCAAGTGATTGCAATGACTTCTGAGCGCATCGCTGTTTAGTAAACTTAGTCGCTGCGAATATTCTGGCGTAAAAATATTCTCAGCGATAACATGCGGAAACTTAAAGTCAGATTTACCGCACTTTAGTAAACGGACCCCAGATGTCTGGATTTTAATTATTTGCCAAAATTCTGTTTATTTCTAATCTAATCTAAAATACATTATACCTACAGTATATGTGGTCTTAAATGGTTTAGCATACAATGCTACTGTGCAGGCCCAGATCAAGATAATGTCAAGGGGTTTTAAAAAGGTTGTTATCACAAATGCAATGGGGGGATGCAATAAACACTGTAATAACTGCAAAAACGTATTGTTCCTATTTTTTACTCGTATAAAGGGGAAAATGCTCGCCAAATCATTTTTACTTTTCACTTTTCTTTGTATTATAATTTTTATAAGTGTCTAGAGTTTAGGTATAATTTGGGGTTCCTTATCTGATATAACAGAAGAAATAAATTCACTACAGAGCTAATTTATGAATGGTGCTGGAGCATTCGAGTACTAATACCATGCAAAAGATCCTAAACTCTTACATGTTTTCATGATTCCAATACCCTTTCTTACTGCAGGCTTTAGGTTCCAAATTTTTTATTTTTGGAAAAACCTGGTTGAGGAAAAAAAACTTTTTGTACGGTGCTTTTGTTATATCGGACAAGGACCCTGAATAAGGTCTAATGGGAGAATGTAATATTAGTGCAAAAACTGTTCGCATAGACCATTGCGATTACATACCTCAAATACTTCATTACAAAGTTTGCGCCCAAATGGCTTTTGCGAACATTATCAGTGTATGTAATAAAATTTCGCAATCGCAAAGCATATTTTGCAATTAAATATTTAACTGCAGAGCAGGTGTTGACACTAAGGGGTACATTTACTAAGCTCAAGTGAACTTCCAATTTTGAAATTTTTTTTTTGTGGGTACATCGACCATCGAATAGGCTACTATGACCTTCGACTTCGATTCGAACTAAAAATCTCTCGACCATTCGATAGTTGAAGTACTGTCTCTTTAAAAAAAACTTCGACTACATACTTCGGTAGTTTAAACCTACCGAGCTACAATGTTAGCCTATGGGAACCTTCCCCATTACTTTCCTAAGGGTTTTTTGATCGGAGGATTAAAATCCATCGATTTGTTCGATTTGAAGGATTTAATCATTCGATCAAACGATTTTTTCCTTCAATCGATTGTAGTATTTGCGGTAAATCCTTCGGCTTCGATATTCAAAGTCGAAGGATTTTACTTCGAGGGTGGAATTTGAAGGTTAATTAACACTTGATATTTGACCCTTAGTAAATGTGCCCCTAACCTTCGCTTAGCGATTAAATATTCACCAGTGAATGATTTTACATTGTCGGCAACAATAAACATTTGTAAAAATGTCACTTTGAACATCTCTGCTGATTTTTAATTCCGTTCCACTTTAAGTTGGCTATGGGACTAATTAAGTACTATGCTGGTTTTACTTAGCATATTATGCTGATTTGAATAAGAATCCAGGGTATATAACCACACATTTGGTACAGGTCATTCTGAATTGAGAAAGTCGGATCACAACGAAAAGAGAAAAAAAAAAAAAAAAAAAAAAAAAAATATATATATATATATATATATATATATATATATATATACTGTAATATAAATATATATAATACACAAAAGCCATGAATATCCTGTAATTTATATCCTTCTAAACGGTGAGTCCTCAGTTATAAACGATGAATTCTGATGTCATCAGTTATAAATGGTGAGTTCTGATGTCATTTCTGAAACATGACTCACTGAAACATGTGTATTATAATAAATAAAGTACCCCCAGTTGTAAAATATGAGGATATTAGAAGTTATCTCGGAGTTCCATGACTTGTATAAAAACCACTTGCCCTTCAGCCTCGTGTTTTTATATGGTCATGAAACTCTTCGGTAACTTATAATATCCTTATATTTTAAAAGAGGGGGTACGTTATTCACTATATATATATATATATATATATATATATATATATATATATATATATATATATATATATATATATATATACACATATATATATATATACACACATATATATATATATATATATATATATATATACACATATATATATATATATATATATATATATATATACACATATATATATATATGCGATTCATGAAAAAAATAGAAATCTGATTTTTAGTAAATCGGCCACATTAGGGAAGTTTTATATCCCAATTAAATAAAATGTAGTAGAGAAAAATGAAAAGCTGGAAGCCTACCGAAGGAGTAAATTTTATCTTGCTAAGTCACACTACTGTATGTAACACAATTTAAATTATCATGTGGATTGGTTGATATGTGTAAATAGTACTAGTACATATGTATCAAATTTACAAGTTGACATTACATATATTACATGTACATTACAGTTTTATTACAGAATATTCATTTTTCATACTCTCAGCATCAGGAAATTGAGTTTTATTTACCTTGAAATAATACATTTTTATAATTCATCTGTGGTTTACTTGTGTACATGCAAGTATTTAAAGTTTCAAGTATGCAGCTTCTGTTTCAAATGATACATACCTGACCTAAACAGAATAGTTCAAATATATTTTATTTTTCATAAGTATATATGTTTCATAAGTATACATTTAAATGTGTTTTAGTTAAGATGTACTGTAATACTGTGCTTAACTTCTCTTTTTCATCTTTGCTATATATATAGCAAACTAAATGGTTATATGTTCACAGTAGGATATGCTGTGCATATTTTAATTCATTCTCTAGAGTGCTTTAGGCACTACTGGCATTAAATAAAAATGAGAGCACTGAGAAAGCTGCAGTGAAACATCTTTAGGTCGATTTAGGGTAATAAAAGCACAGCATCAGAAAAATGAATATAACATTTGTGTAGAATTACTGATTATTGATTATAATAATGTGAGAAATGCAAGGCAGCACCATAGTAAAGATCACAATACTGTTAGTACGGCTTCAGCTGATTATTTTACTGTGTTATACGTGTGATACGAAACATAAGTGTCAGGTCTAGCACCTGTTTTTTTTAAAATGCTTGGGATTTGGGGAATTGTAGTAAAGACCATTCCATATTTTGGGTCGCCATACTTTAAATCTGCTGAAAATTGTACTGTTATTGTAATACATTCAAAAGAATAGTTTTGCCACCAATATAGAGGGGGGGACTTGGCATGAACAGTCACCCCTATCCTGGGCCTCTCACACTGCACATCACAGCTTTCAACACCCAGCTATTTTAAAGGTAGCTGGGTAGGGGGAGCTATGATGCAGCAGACCTGCAGTCCAGGCCCCCCTTCACCCTTTCCCCCCTGTGACGGTGGGGTCTGCTGTATAGGAAGTTATACCACTACAACATTTCCATTGCTGTTGACTTGCTATAGATGTGCACCATGATAGTACTTAAGGTGGCCATAGACGCAAAGATCCTATCGTACGAATCAAGGATTCGTACAATTTTCAGACCATGTGTGGAGAGTGCCGACATTTTTTGTCCGGCGGAGATCGGTCGTTTGGTCGATCGGACAGGTTTGATTGTGTCCCCATAGGGCCGAACGTTCAGATTACCCCCGAAATAGCCATGCCTGTTAGTGGCATATCTGGGAAAGATCTGCTGGTTTGGCGATGTCACCAAACCAACAGATCTTTGCGTCTATGGCCACCTTTAGTTAAATAGCACTTACAGCACTGACATGTGAACAGTTAGGGGCCGATTCACAAATGGTCGAATATCGAGGGTCAATTAACCCTCGATATTCGACTGGGGAATTAAAATCCTTCGACTTCGAATATCGAGGTTGAAGAATTTTAGCGCAAATAGTGCGATCGAACGATGGAAGGATTATTCCTTCGATCGAACGATAAAATCCTTTGAATCGAACGATTCGAAGGATTTTATTCCAACGATCGAAGGAATATACTTCAATCAAAAAAAGTTAGCCAAGCCTTCCCCATAGGCTAACATTGAGTTCGGTAGCTTTTAGATGGCGAACTAGGAGGTCGAAGTTTTTTCTTAAAGAGACAGTACTTCGACTATCGAATAGTTGAACGATTTTTAGTTCGAATAGTTTGATTTGAAGTCAGTCGAAGGTCGTAGTAGCCCATTCGATGGTCGAAGTAGCCCAAAAAACACTTCGAAATTCGAAGTTTTTTTACTTTGAATCCTTCACTCGAAGTTAGTGAATCGGCCCCTAATCGTTTACTCGCCAAAGCATAAGACAAGTTTAATGACAATAGCACTGAAGGCTCTTGTGACAGGAAATTGCACTTTTGCACTTGTTCAGACAAAATGAGATTTGAAGGTTGATAGGATTTCTTCAGCTGAATGTTCTACACTTGATGGATAAAAATGCACAGAAGTGGATTTTACTTATCTGCTCCAAAAAGAAGCATGCGATTTGGCAAATGCTGAGTTGAATATCCTGAAGCATATACACGTAACTTGCCTGCAGATTTTGTACTCTTTCTGAATTTTCATTTGCCCAATTTGATCACATCCGAGTAGACACAGAAAGAATATGGACCAAATATGACCATTTTTTCAACAGCATTTTTATATTTTATGTGTGTAAATTTTTTTTCAAACACATTTCTCACATTTTATCCTACAATTCTGCCAACAGTCAATATTAACAAATTTGCAAGAGCTTTTTTCCTAATTCAAAGCTTCTAGTAAGGGTAGGACTACATGGACGTTTTTGGCACGATCCGACGTGCCGCAACAAAATGACGGTGTCAAATCACAATGTCGGATGAAGTAGCAGTGTTGATCCGACGCGACACGACTGTCTGCAGACGCAGCATGCAGCTTCTGCATTGGCTTACCTTATTTACGTTGCATGCATTTTGACGCCGGCATTTTGCCGAAAACGTCCATGTAGTCCTACCCTTAGGATAATATTTCCTGTCACCATACAAAAGGCATTGACATACAAGCCTTTCTCTATTATGGTGGTGTTATCAGATTCTAAGATTGTATTCCATGTTTGCTCACTATTTGAGCCTCACTAGATGTTTTAAGAGCTAGTGAAAAATTACATGTAGGATAATTTCTCCCAGTAATGCATTAGATTCTTAGGCCCCTTTGCATTACATTAATACTAGGCAGAGCAACGTGTATCCCAGAAGGTACAATGAGTAACTGTTTTGCATATATGGACCTAGATTTAAATGACAGTTATAAGTTATCAAATGGTTTAAGTAAAATATTTAGCTGCAGTTTTGTTCAAAAAATCTCTTGTTACAAGTCAGTTCATTTCCAACCAATTATAAGCAACTTCAAATAAAATCTGTAGATTTGTTTCTGTTTGTTTACCTAGCAATAGATTATCTCTGCTAAAAGACACAGCATACATCTGTTTTGCAAACTGGATCTCATTATACATTTTAATTTCATGTTAAAGACAATTCCCACAGTATACATTTCCCTAAGAGCCGCCTTCAGTTGTGCGAGTAAAAGTAGATTTGTAAGGGGTCTGGTTGGCTACAGATTCCAATCTGCATTCTAGTAAGAAGGCTAAGAGATCGGTACAATAGTGATGTTATCTGACTCCTTAAAGGGCATGTAAAGGCAAAACAACAAAATCCCATTTTTACTTTCTTTAATGTAAAAAGAAACCTATCTCCAATATACTTTAATTTAAAAAATGTGTACCGTTTTATAAGAAACCTGACTGTATGCAGTGAAATTCTCCCTTCATTTACTGCTGTGGATAGGAATTGTCAGATGGTCCCTAACTGCTGAGCAGGGAAACAATCATCCTTATGAACAGCAGGGGGAGCCCCCGCCTTACTTCCCAGCCATGCAGAACTCAAGCAGCTTTGTTTATGACGATCCCTAAGCAGCCCAGACCACACTGAGCATGTGCACAGTCTTAGTCTTGCAAAGATGTTTAACAAAGTTACAAGATGGTGACCCCCTGTAGCCAACTTTGAAAGCATAAATTATTTGTTTGATTAGGCTTATGGTGCAGTAAGTTCATGTTTATATTTAGTATACACAATACAGCATTTCTAGCTTTATTCCATTTTAGACTTTACATGCCCTTTAAATAAAAAATTAAAAGCACTCAAAGACTTCTACGGCAAAAAAAGTCTTTGTATTGGAACTGCTAATTCATTGCCTTTGATCTCCTTTGTTTGTTTGTTCAAGTTTATGAAAAGACAATTAGATTTTCTCTAAATGCATTTTCAGATAAAATGGCACTTTATCTTTTTTGTTCTCCTCAAAATGCAAATGAATAAAATGCAATACTAAATAAACAATGATTTTACTAAATCTGCATGCACAAAAAGCTTGCTGTAATAATATGAAATGCTGGCATGGAATACTACAATTTCTCAAAGGGAAGAAGGTATTGAAATTCTCTGTAAACTAAAATAACTGCTTTTTTGCTGGCATGTAATAGCTAAACAATTAATTATTGTTATGGGTAGTTCTAATTAAAAGGTATATTTCACAGCTGTAAATAGATATATTTCTAATAACCTAAGCCTGTCTTTATGAGAAATATATCGATATCAGCTGTGCTTCATCCCTCCCTCCCTAGGTTGTACTAGCTTGGTTGGAATATAGGATGGATCAAGGATCACTCCATGGCAACATGCTGAATTAATAAGCATGCCAACAGCAATATTTGTAAAAAGGGAGCCAAATTTGGGTGGAAAGGCAATAGGGTCCGTTTGGGTTTGTTTCAAATGTAGATTGCATTGATTTATCAAGGAGCTTTTCACTGAAAGTGGCCATAGATGTAACAATATTACGATCTTTCCAGGAAAAGTTCTCTCCAAGATAGATCGTTAGCTGAATCTTCAGATATACAGGTAGAAACAATAGAATTCTACCTGTATCTGAAGATTCAGCACTGAACTGTGGCTGATGTTCAGGAGCCTTTAAAGGCAACCTGCCTGGGTCAATCGACAAGCCGACTGATATCCAAGCCTTCTGCCGATATTGGTCGGCTCATCTCCCACCATACACTCACCAAATATTGTATGAAATTTGTTTTGTACAATATCAGTGTATGTATGGCCACCTTAAGAGGCAGCTAGAGATCTGATGAATTTCTAGGGTTAGTGAAGGGGTGGCTGTACTTTATGCAGATGAACGAGTGCCAAGGCACCCCCACATGTTCTTCAGAAAATTATTTGTTGGCATAATCAGCTTAAACAAATAATAATCTTTTAGTAAAACATAACCAGACTGCTTATACCAAGGGAATGGAGAATTAGCATTAGAAGGATCAGCAGTATAAAATGCAGTGAGTAAATTAATAAAATGCCTGTTTTGTTTCAATAATGAATTATTCAACTTCCTGTAGACTCATCAATCCTACTAAATTATGTTGATTGATGGGTTTTGTGTGTATAATCTGACCAATTATTTATTTAATATCTACTCTTTTTTTTGAATATCTACAATCTGCACATTTTTAAGGCCCTATATTGACATGAAATAACTTGAAGAGTAGGATGGTTATAAGTTGGACAGGGCAGAGGCAGAACATTGTGTACATTATTGCTGTTATTCAAAAGCTTGTGATTGGATGCCATTATTAAGCAAAGTATTGAAAGACCGTGCATTCACAAAGCCCCACACAGTTTTCAGAGTCCAAAAAAAGATGCAATTGTGCAAACAGCCACAGGCCTCTGCACTCACTGCATCATGCCTTGTACTTATTGGCTACCCATAAGCAGGTGGTAAGAACAGGGCTGAGCTGTGTCTCCAGATGCTGCTCTCTGCACAGAGCCCCAGATTTTCAATACAGACTCCATGCAGAGCGCTACAAACCCAATGGTGCAAGTGCTGTTAAATGAACACTCTTGCACCCCTTAATACCCTTGAACTTGCACCACCTTATGTTAATATTTCATTGACAAGGGGACTCCTCACTTGACCCTTTGCTTTCAGCCATCCCACTGAATCCCATTGTTACATACATTAATGAAACACCAGGAGCCAGAGATGGGGTAAAATGGCTACAGCATTTATTAACATTTTATGAAATAAATAGGACCTTGCCAGCATCACACCAAGGCAATATTCTAAAGCCAGAATTCCATAAGAATTCTAAAGCCAGAATTCCACTACTATGCTCTGCCTTTCCTCCATATCCCTGCCCACCGTCACCCGCCCCCTGCAAAAGTGATAAAGTTTCTTCCTAACCCCAATCTGGCAATCTGAAACATTACCTGGATCAAGCATTTGACATTAATTTAACATGAATAATACCATGCAGACTCTCATATTTATATTGTATAACAGTACAGAAACCACAATATAACAGTGCATGCAGGAAAACATCCACATTCAGTTACTAATAGATAATATCGCCATTTTGTGAATTTTGTGAATTTCTACATCGCCATTTTGTGAATTTTCCGCGAAATTTTTCAGCGAAGCGCCCCAAATTCGCCCATCACTACTCATCTAAAGTGTGCTGGTCCTACCTGCAAAACTGTACATATTTTTGACTGTGTACCTTGAACAGAAAGCAGTGACTGAATAGAGACGCATTTTCCAAATATATATATATATCCTAGCACCAGACAGTAGCAAAGGAGACAATGCACTAGCTTCTGGAAACTACAACATAAGCACACATTCAGCAAGTCCGTTTTGAAAATACACACTGCTAAAACAGTAAGGTGAATTTCGAATAACCTTCACTGTGCAAGCCACATTAATCCAACATGAGGCACAAAGAGAGGAGCCAACTAACAAATGCCAGGTAATGTATTTAAAATAGAACAATTTAATACTCATTGGATTAGCTTATTGTTCCATCTAATGAAAGGAAGTAATTCTATAAAGTGAATATTTTTCCTAAGTTAGAATAAAAGAGAAAATGCTCCCTAATGTGCAAAGGCTGGCAGCCTCAATTTATTTTCATCTGCACGACATCTTAAATGGAAAATAGAAAAATTGGGAGATTTTTAAAAAATAGAAAAAATAAAAAATGCTTTCTTTAAAGGAGCACTGCCATAAGTCCTAAAACCACTTGTTGCAACATTTACCTGAACAGCTTGCGTCAGTAGAAATATTTGGAAGTTTCAATTTTTTGGGACATTAATTTCTAGATGCATTTTTTAAACTATTACTACTAGCAAAGCAAATCCCTCTTAATGATAATTTGTCATGTATTTATGCTACCAAAGGAATAGACGATTCACTGTCTGCACTGCAAAAAGTGTACAGTAAAATATTGCCTTCATATCGATGAACTGCAGGAAATTAACATTTTCAAGAGTCTTTCGGGCCCATTTACATCTGCAGAAGCAACTATTTCCCTCAGTAATTTGCATATACAACCACTGGTGTCCAAATGCACTTGTCACATTTCCATTTAGTTGTGGTCAGTGTTGCTCAGTCCTCCTTCCATTCTGAATCTGGCACTGCTACGCTTGTTGACACAGGTCACTCCCTCCGCACATGGGTCAATAATTGCAACATTTGCACATAAAGAACCAGGCACAGACATCATATGCGTTCTGAACACAGGAAATTACACTAAGGGGCAGATTTATCAAAGGTCGAATTTCTAAGTATAATATACTATACTTAGGCTTCGAATATCGAAGTCAAAGTTTTTTTTACTGAATTTGACCAATTAAATCATTTGAATCCAACGATTCTAAATATTTTTACTTCGAACAATTTTACTTCGCCTACAAAAAACTTAGAGAAATGCATTAGAAGGTCCCCATAGGCTAACATAGCACTTTGGCAGGTTTAATTTGGGAACTATTGAAGTCGAAGTTTTTTTTAAAGAGACAGTACTTCGATTATCAAATATTCAAACTATTTTACTTCTAATCGAATTCGAAGTAAATTCGAAGTTGTAGTATCCTATTCGATGGTCGAATTAGCAAAAAATTACTTTTTTTTTTACTTCGAAAATTCCCTCGAATTCACTTCGACCCTTGATAAATCTGCCCCTAAATATTCAGCACAACTGTGGCTCATTTCTAACTAAGCTCATTTGTCGCTGCATTTATTTTGTCGAATCAGACTTAGTTTCTGTAGATGCAGCACTATGTGCCAAACAAATTGCCCCATGCACCCACAATGTAGCAATAACTCTGGGAAACAAATTCTGCATTGTGGGGAAAAAACAAGACAAATGCACTTTTAATTGCACTTTGCACACTGCTTCAGAATAATGGATGTGACTTGGCAGTCAGTACTGGCCAGTGAAAAGGCCTCTTAACCCTTTGCCTGCCAAGCACGTACGGCGTACGTGCTGGCAGGCCAATGCTCAGGCTGCCAAGAACGTACATTGTACGTTCTTTGGCAGCTGAGCTCTCTCTCTGCTTCGGCGGCTTTTGCCGCCTCCGCAGAGAGTGGGGAGAGAAGACAGCCCCCTAGGCAACGAGGCTGGGGGGCTGTCAAGTCGGATCTGCGACTCGATTGTCGCAGATCCGACTTCAAAGTAGCAGACGCATCGCATGGAGCGTCTGCTACTACACTCACCCTTCTTCCTGCCTGCAGAGCCGCCCACGCACTTCCTGCTGCGCAGCAACTCTGCAGACACGCTGCCAGGACTCCTCCAAAGAAGACAGCGATTCTCCTGCTCCAAAAACGGTAAGTGCACGTTTTTTTTACACACTTACCTGCACCTACACATACTTACAGTACATTTATGCATTTTAGTAAAGATTGGAATTTTTTAAAAATTTTTTTTTTTAATTTTAGCACACTTGGTCCCTTTTGTACAGTTATTTACACTTATTTACACTTATTTACATGTATTTGCACACTCAGATAACTTTTATTAGTGCACAAATATGTATACACAAACAGGTGTTTTTTTTTTTTTTTACGAATTCATTATACTGTTATCTTTTGTTTTTTTTTGCCTAAAAACGTGTTATTTTGGCAGCGTGACTATTGGATAATCGATTTCGGCCACTAATTACGCTGTCAGAACAATTATTTTGTTATTTCATTGATTTACGCTATTTTTGTGGTTTTATTGCAATTTTATCCCTGCATTATTGTTCCTTATGTATCTTTAGTATCGTTTTGCTGTTTGGTGCTTTGGTATAGAAAGATAGATTTTACTTAGTTTGATCCGCCAAAATATGTGCTTTCCAAAAATATATGGGTTTCTGGGGTTATTTTTACAGTTTGGGGGTCTTACGGCACATAACGTACAGTTAGGGTTCTCTTTTCTGCAGCTTAGTTGGCTAGCGTGAAAATTCATAGGCACGTTTTTCATTTGGGGTCCATACACAACACATACTTTGGTAAATCTATACATATTGGGCATCAAACTATTTATTAGACCTCTGACGTCCATATTTAGAGAGATTTTTCTTTGTACGTAAAACATTGTGTGTGATAAATGCGGCAAGGAAAGGCTTGCGACTTGGTACTTTGGAGTACAACGACATCCATACCCAATTTGGATTCGCAGGAATGTGTACTTTCCAAGAATATATGGTTTTATGGGGTGAACGCACTTTTTTCTACCTTTGCCCCCCCCAAAACAATGTAAATGTGTTGATTTTGCAGTACCTGAAATGACAGACCATTTGAGGGTCTTTGTTTTGGGGCCCTATATGCCACGTGCTTGGGTTAACCTATACATATTGGGCATCAAACTGTTCAGAGGACCCTAGGCTTTCATATTTGGGGTGATTTCTCTTGATACCTAAAAGTATGTGGGAACTACGATGCTAGAGGGTGAAAATTTTGAGGTGATTTTTGGAAATGTCCCCAAAATCACCAAATTTAGAAATGGTTTGCGGCTTGGTACTTTGGAGTACAAAGACATCCATACCCGATTTGGATTCGCAGGAATGTGTACTTTCCGAAAATATATGGTTTTATGGGGTGAACTTACTTTTTTCTACCTTTGCCCCCCCCAAAAACAATGTAAATGTGTTGATTTTGCAGTACCTGAAATGACAGATCATATGGGGGTCTTTCTTTTGGGGCCCCTGTATGCCACGTGCTTGGGTACACCTATACATATTGGGCATCAAACTGTTCAGGGGACCCTAGGCTTTCATATTTGGGGTGATTTCTCTTGATACCTAAAAGTATGTGGGTAATACGATGCTGCAGGGTCTGAATTTTGAAGTCATTTTTGGAAATGTCCCCAAAATCACCAAATTTAGGAATGGTTTGCGGCTTGGTACTTTGGAGTACAAAGACATGCATACCCAATTTAGATCAGTGGGAATGTGTACTTTCCGAAAATATATGGTTTTCTGGGGTGAACTTACTTTTTTCTACATTTGCCCCCCTCAAAACAATGTAAATGTGTTGATTTTGCAGTACCTGAAATGACAGACCATATGGGGGTCTTCGTTTTGGGGCCCCTATACGCCACGTGGTTGGGTACACCTATACATATTGGCCATCAAACTGTTCAGAGGACCCCAGGCTTTCATATTTGGGGTGATTTGTCTTGATACCTAAAAGTATGTGGGTAATACGATGCTGCAGGGTCGAAATTTTGAAGTCATTTTTGGAAATGTCCCCAAAATCACCAAATTTAGGAATGGTTTGCGGCTTGGTACTTTGGAGTACAAAGACATGCATACCCAATTTAGATCTGTGGGAATGTGTACTTTCCGAAAATATATGGTTTTCTGGGGTGAACTTACTTTTTTTCTACATTTGCCCCACTCAAAACAATGTAAATGTGTTGATTTTGCAGTACCTGAAATGACAGACCATATGGGGGTCTTCGTTTTGGGGCCCCTATACGCCATGTGCTTGGGTACACCTATACATATTGGGCATCAAACTGTTCAGAGGACCCCAGGCTTTCATATTTGGGGTGATTTGTCTTTATACCTAAAAGTATGTGGGTAATACGATGCTGCAGGGTCGAAATTTTGAAGTCATTTTTGGAAATGTCCCCAAAATCACCAAATTTAGGAATGGTTTGCGGCTAGGTACTTTGTAGTAGAAAGACATGCATACCCAATTTAGATTCGTGGGAATGTGTACTTTCCGAAAATATATGGTTTTCTGGGGTGAACTTACTTTTTTCTACCTTTGCCCCCCCCCAAAACGATGTAAATGTGTTGATTTTGCAGTACCTGAAATGACAGAACATACAAGGGGGGGTCTTCATTTTAGGGCCCCTATATGCCACATGCTTGGGTACACCTATACATATTGGGCATCAAACTGTTCAGAGGACCCTAGGCTTTCATATTTGGGGTGATTTCTCTTGATACCTAAAAGTATGTGGGTAATACGATGCTGCAGAGTAGATATTTTGAGGTGATTTTTGGAAATGTCACCAAAATCACCAAATTTAGGAATGATTTGCGGCTTGGTACTTTGTAGTAGAAAGACATGCATACCCAATTTGGATTCGTTGGAATGTGTACTTTCCGAAAATATATGGTTTTCTGGGGTGAACTTACTGTTTTCTACTTTTGCCCCCCCCCAAAACGATGTAAATGTGTTGATTTTGCAGTACCTGAAATGACAGACTATATGGGGGTCTTCCTTTTGGGGCCCCTGTATGCCACGTGCTTGGGTACACCTATACATATCAGGCATCAAACTGTTCAGAGGACCCTAGGCTTTCATATTTGGGGTGATTTGTCTTGATACCTAAAAGTATGTGTGTAATACGATGCTGCAGGGTAGATATTTTGAGGTGATTTTTGGAAATGTCACCTAAATCACCAAATTTAGGAATGATTTGCGGCTTGGTACTTTGGCGTAGAAAGACATGCATACCCAATTTGGATTCGTTGGAATGTGTACTTTCCGAAAATATATGGTTTTCTGGTGTGAACTTACTGTTTTCTACTTTTGCCCCCCCCAAAACAATGTAAATGTGTTGATTTTGCAGTACCTGAAATGACAGACTATATGGGGTTCTTCCTTTTGGGGCCCCTGTATGCCACGTGCTTGGTTACACCTATACATATTGGGCATCAAACTGTTCAGAGGACCCTAGGCTTTCATATCTGGGGTGATTTCTCTTGATACCTAAAAGTATGTGGGTAATACGATGCTGCAGGGTAGATATTTTGAGGTGATTTTTGGAAATGTCACCTAAATCACCAAATTTAGGAATGATTTGCGGCTTGGTACTTTGGCGTAGAAAGACATGCATACCCAATTTGAATTCGTGGGAATGTGTACTTTCCGAAAATATATGGTTTTCTGGGGTGAACTTACTGTTTTCTACTTTTGCCCCCCCAAAACAATGTAAATGTGTTGATTTTGCAGTACCTGAAATGTCAGACTATATGGGGGTCTTCCTTTTAGGGCCTCTATATGCCACATGCTTGGGTACACCTATACATATTGGGCATCAAACTGTTCAGAGGACCCTAGGCTTTCATATTTGGGGTGATTTCTCTTGATACCTAAAAGTATGTGGGTAATACGATGCTGCAGGGTAGATATTTTGAGGTGATTTTTGGAAATGTCACCAAAATCACCAAATTTAGGAATGATTTGCGGCTTGGTACTTTGGCGTAGAAAGACATGCATACCCAATTTGGATTCAGGGGAATGTATACTTTCCGAAAATATATGGTTTTCTGGGGTGAACTTATTGTTTTCTACTTTTGCCCCCCCCCCAAAACGATGTAAATGTGTTGATTTTGCAGTACCTCAAATGACAGACCATATGGGAGTCTTCCTTTTGGGGCCCCTATATGCCACGTGCTTGGGTACACCTATATATATTGGGCATCAAACTGTTCAGAGGACCCTAGGCTTTCATATTTGGGGTGATTTCTCTTGATACCTAAAAGTATGTGGGAAATATGATGCTGCAGGTTAGACATTTTTAAGTGATTTTTGGAAATGTCACCAAAATCACCAAATTTAGGAATGATTTGCGGCTTGCTACTTTGGAGTACAAAGACATGCATACCCAATTTAGATTCGTGGCAATGTGTACTTTCCGAAAATATATGGTTTTCTGGGGTGAACTTACTGTTTTCTACTTTTGCCCCCCCCCCAAAACGATGTAAATGTGTTGATTTTGCAGTACCTGAAATGACAGACTATATGGGGGTCTTCCTTTTGGGGCCCCTGTATGCCACGTGCTTGGGTACACCTATACATATCAGGCATCAAACTGTTCAGAGGACCCTAGGCTTTCCTATTTGGGGTGATTTTTCTTGATACCTAAAAGTATGTGGGTAATACGATGCTGCAGGTTAGAAATTTTTAGGTGATTTTTGGAAATGTCGCCAAAATCACCAAATTTAGGAATGGTTTGCCGCTTGGTACTTTGGTGTAGAAAGACATGCATACCCAAATTGGATTCAGGGGAATGTGTACTTTCCGAAAATATATGGTTTTCTGGGGTGAACGTACTTTTTTCTACCTTTGCCGCCCCCCAAAACGATGTAAATGTGTTGATTTTGCAGTATCTGAAATGACAGAACAAACGGGGGGTCTTCCTTTTGGGGCCTCCTATGCCACGTGCTTGGGTACATCTATTCATATTGGGCATCAAACTGTTCAGTGGACCCAGGATATTATATTTGGGGTGTTTTACATTGATACCTAATGATGTGTGGGAGTTGTGTTGCTGTAGAGTGGAAGCTTTGAGGTCATTTTTCAAAAAATTCACCAATTTCTATAAAACATTATAACTTTAGGAAACAATTGCAACTTAGTGGTTTGGAGTACAAAGATATTTCTACCCATTTTTGATTCACCAGAATCTGTTCTTTCTAGTAATGGGTAGTTTTCTAGGGTAAACCTACTGTTAGCGGAATGTTTGGCCTTGAAATCAAAAGTATGCCGTTTGGGGAGTGTTGCTTTGGAAATTTGGTTGTGTACTGCTTGTAAATTTTGAGCTATACAAGTGAGAAATCTCCATAAAACTATATATATTTGGTATTGTCGCGTTCAGGAGACATAGACCTTTCTAAATCGGCTGTGTTCTTGTACATAAAATGAATGATGTTTCTGATATATGTGATTGTTCTTCGTGCAACATGATTTTTTTCATTTTATTTGACACTTAGAATCCAATATTTTTTTAGAGAAGTAGAATTACACCAAAATTCTTGCATATTGTGAAAGTTCAGGTTGTCCTGAAAAAAACAATATATTGTTTTCCTGGGTTAACTAAAAGACCACCCCAGGAAAGGCCCTTAAAGTGAAAGAGTGCAAAATATCTAAAAACTGCTTGGCAGTAGATGTTCGCATCTAGGACAAAACGGCTGGCAGGGAAAGGGTTAAAGGGTCCTTTGTGATGTTTATGAGCATGTGTCAACGATAACATTAACTTATATACTGTATTCTATTTGTGCTCAGTTTGTAATCATTTGGTTAATTTCCAGTTTAAATGAAAACCCCACCACCATGATATTAATCTCAATGTTTTTGCCAATGGTGGAGTTATAATTTTAGAAAAAAAGAGAGAACATTTTTAATAGTTTTTCTGAGGGTCCTTAAGAACACTTCACATGAACACAGTCCCATATTTTGTTGGGATGAGGCCCAGTAATTTTTTTGTATGCACTCATGATCTATTCAAATATTGCTGGACTACAACTATCATCACTCTCCATATTTATAGTATGTAAGAATATCCTCCATTAAAAAGTCTGTCTTCTCTGTTTACACTTGACTCTCTCTTTTTGGCTTCATACAATATTTTCAGAAAGCATTATACATTTTTCTTGAAAAAACACTATCCCCCTATGCAAATGAATTACAATGTAATAGTATCATTCCACTGCCATCCAAGCACTTAAAGTGCCCCACAAGTTTGCCTTACTTCACTTTTTTTTTATGTGTTATTGCAATTTTGTCAGTAAATAAAGCACTTTGTGGTACATACAAACATCAAAGTAATGCATATGTCACAGGTTAGTGCAAAACAACATAAAGAAAAAGAAAATAAAAAGGGGCTCCAATAGGAGCAAAAGACATTGTAGTGCAACAGGCATTTGCATTGGTTATATGGAAGGCAGGCATAATCTTAGGCTATGGTGAACTACATACATATGGGGGAACAAAATGAGCAATGAGGAGGTGGGCGCAGGCGTGGAGATAGAGGCAGTTATATAACCTAAGGGACATGGGTATCATGGCGTGCTGTGGGAAGGGCTGCACAAGGGTCACAATGATTGTTACGAGGCCAAACCTCTAAGTTCCCACAACGACCAGACCTTGAGGTAGTAATCCATCCTGTTTTGCATATAGGCAATGTTTGACTCAAATATTCTGTTGCTGTTAACTCTCCGGATGATTTCGGGCTTACTTGGCGGAGTTGGATCCTTCCATCTGGAGGCAATTGCTAGGCGAGTAGCTGTTAAGATCTGATTCACTAGAGCCTGACCACTTCTAAGTAATTTGGGGATGGGTTTACCCATTTTAGGACGGGCTATTACCTGGCTAATGAGATCCGCTACCTCTTTCCAGAGCTGGTGTACGAAGGGACAGTCCCAAAAAATGTGTGGGAGCGTGCCTTGGGCCCCACAATTCCTCCAGCAAGTGGGAGGGTGATTTGGACACAGTTTGTGCAAGCGGTCCGGGGTGTAGTACCAGAAGGTTAGAATTTTAAAGATGCTCTCCTTTTGATGGACATAGGAGACCATTCGCCTAGCATTATCCCAAATAAGGGACCAATCTTCAGCTGTCAATGGATGTGGCAATGCCTGATCCCACTTGTCCATGTACTTGTATCTCAGTTGTGTAGGACCTGAGGGAATGGCAAGTAATTGATAGGTTCTAGTGATAAGGCCTTTCTGTGGCAAGCCGACCGTTGCTAGCAGTTAAAAAGCCGTAAGGCGGTTTGCTTTGGCATAGGCGATATAGGGTCCCAAAAAATGTCGAATTTGGAAGTATTTCAAAAGTCTGATGGGTGTCTGTGGAACCTTTTCCTGGATCATTTGGAGAGGCAGGATCTCATGCGTGAGGGGATTGAGCAGGTCCTGGATCATAAAGAAGTGAGAATTGGACCATTTTGTGTAAAAGGAAGATTCCATCCCTGGGGGAAATGCAGGGTTTCGTAGACATGTGGTCAGGGTCGACTTGGAAGAACTTAGGTTGTGTTTGAGCCTAGTTTTACGCCAGATTGAGCAGGTGAGTCGGGTTGCAGAAAGTGCAGAGGTGGGAATCTGAGCAAAGTCCGAGTGGTCCCAAATACTAGCATTTAAATGAAAATCATTTATCAAGACATTTTCAATATGACCCCAACAGGTGTGCGAGGACCAGCTAGACCAGGCCAGTAGCTGTCTTAGGTGTGCAACCTCATAATACTTTTGTAGGTCCGGGATGCCCAAACCTCCCTGTCTAAGTGGTGTCAGCAAGACAGATTTAGCAACCCTGTGGCCTCGGTGAGCCCAGATAAAGTTATGGAATTGAGATTGGATAGCCTTAAATGTAGCTGGGGAGATAGCCACTGGGAGAGTCTCAAATAAGTACAAATATTTAGGCAAAATAGACATCTTTAAAGCTGCAACTCTACCCAGCCAGAAAATGGTGTATTTGGACCAGTTTTCCAGCATGCTCTTTGTATGTTGTATAAGGGGTTTGAAATTCAGGTTATATGTCTGACTCAAGTCAGCTGGGATCTGGGTGCCTAAGTAGGTGATAGAGCAATCTTTCCATTTAAAATTGAAAGCGGCCTTAAAAGCAGATAGGGCTCGTTGTGGGATATGTAAGGGAAGGGCCTCAGTCTTATCAACATTTAGTTTATATCCTGATAGGGTACTATATGTGGTTATCAACTGATGTAAATTTGGCAAGGACACAAGAGGGTTGGTGATGGTGAGCAGGACGTCATCGGCAAAGAGAGCTATTTTATAGTGAGTTTTCCCTACTAGGACTCCCTTTATATTAGGGTGGAGGCGTATAGTGGCTGCCAAAGGTTCTATGCTCAAAGCATAGAGCAGGGGGGATAAGGGACAGCCGTGATTGTCCAGGGAGCTTGAGGTAGGCTGAGGACGTACTGTATAAGTTATGGATGGCAGAAAGGTATGAGCCAGAGAGATTGAGATGCTCCAGCAGAGAGAACAAGTAGGTCCAGTCCAATCTATCGAATGCCTTCTCGGCGTCTAGGCTGAGGATTAAGGACTGGTCGCCTCTTCGCTGGAGAATCTCAATCAGGTCAAAGGTGCGTCTGGTGTTGTCCCTCGCTTGTCTGCCTAATATGAAGCCGACTTGGTCCCTGTTGATCAGGCCTGGCAAAATGGGGGCTGGTCTGTTTGCTAAGAGTTTAGAGAACAGCTTTAGATCAGTATTTAGTAAGGCTATGGGCCTATAGTTGGGGCACATGGTGAGTTCTTTCCCTTCCTTCAGTATCAATGATAGATAGGAAGTTAAAGTTGTGGAAGGGATAGGATCACCTTGTAGATATAGGTTAAAGAGTTGGACCAGGTAGGGTAAAAGTATGTGCTGGTAGAGTTTGTAATATTTGTAGGGTAGGCCATCAGGCCCCGGTGATTTCTCATTGGGCATTTGCTTAAGTAAATTTGTGAGCTCCTCTGCAGTAATATTAGCATTCAGAGAGGAAAGGTCATCCTCAGAGAATTTGGGAAGTTTGAGAGATTCCAGAAATTTTGTGATCTGTTCCTTGTGGGTCACTGTATTCGCGTACGTGGGGGTCAGATTATACAGTTTAGAGTAATATTCGAAAAATTGGGAACCGATCTGCTCTGGGTCGAAGGTCAGTTGGCCCAAAGGGAGTTTGAGCGAAGTTATTTTCGATTGAGCCTGTTGGTGTTTTAATCTTCGGGCTAGTAGAGTGTGTTGTTTATCTGACTTTTCATAGAAAAGTTGCCGAGTCCAAAGGATGGCCTTTTCTGCCTGCTTGTGCTTTAAAACTGCCAATTCCCTACGCTTTTTATTGAGCTGCCCCAGTAAGGTTTCAGATCCTGACATGTTGTATTGTGTTTCTAAGTCTCGCAGTTGTCTGTGTAGCAGAAAGTAGTTGGCCATGCGTGATTTCTTTTTATGGGCCAATAGGGCAATAAGGTGGCCCCTGATCGTAGCTTTATGGGCTTCCCATAACATGGCTAAGGAACCAACAGAGCCTTCATTGAGTGTAAAATAATCTTTGAGCTTGGCTTCAATGTCTTCAAAGGCTTCTGAATCGTGTAGGAGGGTTGCGTTAAGACACCAGTGTGTTTCCCTTAGAGGGGGCTTAGACAGTTCGAAAGTGAGGGTGATAGGAGCATGATCGGACCAAGTAATTGGAAGGATATCAGAAGAATGTCGTAAATGGAGGCAGGGATGCGATATAAAGAAGTAGTCAATACGAGAGTGAGTTTTGTGCACCGGGGAATAGAAAGTGTATCGCCCATCTGTTGGGTGAGTGATACGCCAAGCATCAAATAAGTTGGCTTGCCACATGGATTGTCTAAAAAGCCTGGAAAGATTATGGGCAGCCTGGTCAGGTAACGGATGTGATCTGTCTGAGACTTGAGAATAGGTTAGGTTAAAGTCCCCTCCCATGATAATGTGAATAGGGGTGTGGCTTTGGGCTTTACAAATGATTTTACGTATAAAATGGATCTGTTTCCTATTTGGGGAGTATATATTTAGGAGCATTACTGGTAATTGAGCGTACCTCCCTGTTAACAGTAAATAATGACCATTTGGGTCAGGGATAGCCTGGTCAACTGAGAATGGGCAGTCCTTGTGGATAAGGATGGCAACACCTGCCTTTTTATGTGGGCCTGAGGAATAAAAGCTTTTGGGATAAAATATGGAGGTAATTTTGCCCGAGCCACTTGCAGGAAAATGGGTCTCTTGGATGAAAGCAATGTCTGCTCGGGTATTGTTTAGTTCCTTTAATATAAGGTATCGCTTATGGATACTATTTAAGCCTTTGGCATTTATGGAGATTAGTTTAGCCATAATCCTTAGGGGTAAATGGTTGCTTGTTCAGGTATAGCCTATGTACAAAATCGGGAGTGAAATAAAGGTGTCCAGGCTCTCCCCTCCCCTTACATGCATAATACAATATTATAGAAGCAAATTCTAAATGTCTTGCAAGACAGTCCTCCCACACCGTCTCATTCCCATCTAAACAGTAGTGCACAGAAATACAATGCCTGCATGTGAGAAATAACAATATCAATAACATCAAAACTGAAAACATATTCAAAAAAGTAGAACAATTAAAGAATAAAAAGGAAAAATGGAGAGAAAAAAAGAGAGAGAGAGAGAGAGAAAAGGGAAATCAACTTGAGTTGGCTTCAGCTGCGCCAACAGTAGGGCCGTTAGAACAAAAATGGCCTGTAGTAAGTAGAACGTGCGAGGCGCAGACTTGAGGTCTGCGACTCCGGAGGGGCAAGACAGGCTCCTCCAGGTGGAGGTATGATCACTGTGCTCTGGCGGATACTAGTCCGGACTAGGTGGTGCTTGAAGCAGAAAGGTCTGCGTCCGATCCAGAAGATCCAATGTGTTGGGACAACAGTCCATAGTTGAAATGAAGACCCAAGGGGGTCAGAGTAGTATATTTTCAAGTGTCCCGAGGGGGAGAGGGGCTCAGTTGGAGTCTTGGCGGTGTTGTTGCTGACAGTAGCCCATTGAGGCTTGATGGGAGAAGCCAGGTGAGCCTGAGTCGCCTTACCGTTCGGTCCCGGTGGTTCTTTGGTGGGAAGGCCAAGCACCTTTAAGAATCTGTCTGCATTCTGGGGATTGTGCAGAATGTATGAGTGGCCTGCATGGTTGACAAAAAGTTTAAATGGGAACCCCCATCTGTAGGGAATCCCATGCTCCCTAAGCTTTTGTGTGAGGGGTCGCAGTTCACGCCTCTTACCCAAAGTGTTAGGGGAGAGGTCCGCAAAAATCTGGATCTTATGATTGCGGAAGCTCAGAGTGTTGGTGGATCTCATGGTAGCCAATATGGCCTCCCTGCCCTGGTAGTAGTGGAAGCAGGTTATGATGTCCCGTGGGGGCTTAGGAGAGGATGGCTTGGGGCCTAGGGAGTGATGGGCCCTAGCAAATCTCCACATGGTAACTGGGACGTCTGGACAAATCTGGGAACAGAGGTCCTTGAGGTAGTTAGGAATCTCTGAAGGTGTCACCTCCTCTGGGACCCCTCTAAATCTCAGGTTTTGTCTGCGGGACCTGTTTTCCAGGTCCTCACACATGTCCCGCAATTGGCATATTTCCTCCCGAAGTGCGGCATTGTCGTCCTCAACATTCATGAGGCGTTGTGCCAAATCATCAGTAAAGTTTTCTAACTTGTCTGTGCGGTCCCCAATATCAGTGAACTCCCTCTGGATCTCTTTAATCGCAACGTTAACTGCTGCCGAGACAGTTTGTGTAATGGTGGAGATGAGGGCCGTCTGTAAATAAGAGAGCTGTTCAGCCAGTATCTGTGCAGTCACAGGCTGCTCTAATGGGCGCTCGGTGCGCAGTGCATCTGCGGGAGAATGTTGAGGGGATTGGTGTTTAGGGGTCAAGGCAGGCGAAGTACTCATGGAACCGGTGGTAGAAGTAGCTGTATGAAGCGGTTCTGAAGGTTCGTCATCTGATCCGGCGCCATCTTGAGAGCTCCGTAAGATGTCCCGGCCGGGGGTTTTGTGCAGGTATGGCGACATGGTGGTGCATTGTGCATGGGTCCCCCTTCTCCCCATGCTGCTGTGTCTTGGGTGAATGACCCGAGCTGTGTGTCGGCGTGGATAATTGCTTGTGTTCGGGCTGCAATGGATCAGACGGACGGAGCTCCTAGCACAGACGTCTGTTCTCCACCATGGCTAAGGACCGCCCCTGCCTTACTTCACTTTATTCTCTGCTTCATTTGAACTTATTTCCTTTAGTATGACTTCACAAAACTTCCACAGATTCCCAGTGGCGCTGGTTAAGGAGCACGCACAAAAGTTTGTAGCCAGAAGTTGGGAGTGCTCCATTGGTGCCTTCCTTCCCGTCCCCAGTATTAATTCCAGTAGGCCAAGGCAACACCAAGAAACATACCCAACATGGCAGCTGTGATGAGGTTCAAACTCTCTGAATTTCACGGTCAACAGAATATTTTGCAGTTGAGCTCACCAAGCTAAGAAATAATAAGGAAAAAGGTTGCTTGGGCGAGTTATAAGCCACAAATAATTGCAACAGTCCAATAATTCTAAGGTTGTAATGGAGGAATGTAATAAAAGTCAGTAGCGGAAAAAATATTTGTAATGCGAAAAGTTATGACTTTGCGCAAACAAATTTTCCTTTGTGCGAATGTGATATACTGTAGCTTTTGCGAACCCTGGAAACTGCTTAGCAATTTCTTCCGACAGGGAAAGAAGGTTTGCAAATTTTATAGTATGTGCCAGTGCACAGTGAATGTAATAAAACCTCTCACTGAAAAAGTTATTATGTTTGCTCCACAAGATTAACCTTCAAGCTCTTTGTAAAAGTAGCGGATGTGCAATTAGAATTTGCAATGCAATACCAGTTTAAAGTAACAGTAACATCAAAAAATTAATGTTGGACTTTTGAAATGTATTCGTCGGTGGCGAAACGCGGAAATTGCAGCAAATTCATGCCAGGCGAATTTACTCGCCCATCACTATTCAGCAGTCCAAAAGAAGATCAGAAGTACAGGGTTCCCATAAGAAATCCACAAGTAGAGCAGCAGAGTCCTCTTGATTAATCCACAGGTATGAAAGTCTGGAATCCCCTTAGGTAAAACACAGGTTTACACTTCCTTTAAACTGCTTATTACATTTCAGTGGGGCTCATTTAAAAACTTTGCGCATAGCAGAATGATTCGCATAATGAACACATGTGCCCTGCATTTAATGAAAATAATTGTATTTTGCAATGCAAACAGAATTGCAAATTTTTATTCATGCTGCGAATGCTTTGTAAATACAGCATAATTGCAAATATTTAGGTGCACGTTGGAGGTCATTTATAAAGTTTGCTCATCACATATTAATTCGCAAATGGTTGTATTGCCCATGATTTTTCCTGAATGCAAAAATATTGAACTGCTGTGTCAGTCTTTCCAGTTTTTTGGAATACATATTGCACACAAATATACACAAATGAGAAGCGAGTGCGGGCACTGTGCGTGGCTGTTGTGCACAAAAATAGCATTAACAGTAATTTGAACTATTTTGCCAATATTGTTTCTGCCTCCCAAGTTCAAAGCAATGTTGTTCCACATAGATTTTGCAGAAATTAATTTTCTATCATTCTTCCACATAATGGGAGTTGTGGTCTAATCATATATAATATATATATATATATAACGTTATAATAAAAGCAACAACTTTCTGGGAATAACTGTTTACTTGTTATTGGGTGAGGTTAATATTGAAAAATATGGCATATGTTTGCAATTCATCTGGAGCTCTGTTTATTTGACCAAAGAAAATTAGAAAATGACCATTAGAAAATTACATTTTACGCCAGCTGATGCATTGTTCTGCAAAATATGTTTGCACGGTATGCAAGTATATTATATGGTTGCTGGGGGCGTAAATTAATTTAAACTTCATCAGTTAATATTACTGCTCCCACATTTTTCATATCTTCATAACAGTTGTCCATATGTTTAACTTTTATAAAAACATTTGGGGTTGTTTTTTTTTTTAACTTCATTTTTTTTAGTTGTTTTTGGGAAAAACTTAGATTTTTTAGAGAAAAAAAGAACTAAAATTTTTCGAGATTTATTTTGCCCCGAAGCTGAATCCAAAAATACTCTTAAACCTGTGAAATTCATGTAAAAGTCAGTGGCAGCTGTCCCTTTAATCGTTTGAAGATGTTTTTAACCTTCATGAATTTTGGGAGTTTTGGGGTATTTAACATAGGTTTTCATACAAAAATTCAATAAAATTGTATGTTTTGAATTGAAACTAACTTTTTTTTTTAGTTTTTGGTTTGTAAATTCAAAAAATTCGTTTTTTTTAAATCCGATTTTCTACCTGAAATATTAGTGAATAAGCCAAATTTGTGGATAGGTGTTAGGTTTGTTTCTAGTAAAATATGAGTTTTACTAAATAACGTTCTAAATGAGATTCCAAGTAGATGATCCCTATTAATTAACCCGTTTATGGCCTGTATGTCATATAAAATTGCTTCTAATAAAAAAAGGATTTTTGAAATGTGACTTTATTCTTTGTAAAATTCAGCTAAACTGGTGACTGTGCAGTGTTGTAATGTAATAATCTACACAAAGATAACTCGCCTTATCATTACTTTAGAGAACAGTGAATTAATGCCAAACAGCTATTTGATTTAATATAGTCATCATTTTGAAAATCTCTGACAAGTTAAAAGATTTAAAGGACATTAGTTCATTATAACAAGGAAAATTTGAATCGCTATAATCCGCCATAATACTGAAAATAAACTGTGTGGGACAAACCCTTTCCTTTCTAAGACTTTGGAATAGAAATTCTTTTTAAATAAAAGCACATAATTAAATGTTTTTTTGGAACCATCATAGAAGACAGCCTGTAATAAAGAAGAATGTCGCCTTTCTGGAATTTACAAGGGTATTAGAAGTCACCACTGAATTTCATGACCATATAAGTACAGAACTCTTAAGGTGACGTCCGATATTCTAATATATTTTAGTATAAGGGGTATAATTACAAGATATTAACATTGTAAAACATTGCTGATTTTCATGCACAACTCCTGCAACCAGAACCACTTCCTGCCCATTCTGCTTTACCTGCCATCAATGTAAGTCCAGGTCCCCTGTATAATTCTGTCTCCAGGTCCCCTCACCTTTTCAGCTTCTGCACAATTCCCAGCACCAAGTCCCTCAACTATTCTGAACCGATAGCCAAGACATTTGACCAGCACCCTGTTAGATCCTTTACAGTCTTGCACATCATCCTCTACGAGGCCCTCCCATGTCCATAACCTATTTTTTGCTATTTTTCACTACCTGTGCCTCCACATGCACATGCAAACAGCTCTTTCTCCAACTTCTTCACATATTAAGATACCAGACCTGCACTACATGTCACTGCCCCTATTTTCCCATAATTCTCCCTAAAACAGCCATGACAAAAACAAATTTGTGCGTCAACATTGTTGCATGCAACAAAAATTGACACGAGTCAAAAATATTTGGATGTCCATTGACTTTAATGCATTTAGACTAAATAGTCGTGCATATAAAAATTGTCGCTCACAGCAAAATTGACGTGTCAAAATTATTTTGACACCCTTTGATTTCAATGCATTTGCAAATTTTTCGGCGAAGCAAAATATAACAGATTTACCCATCACTAAACATAGCTTTCAAGGGTCAGCTTACCTGTATCCCAGCTTCCTAGGCAAACCAAGAATTAAGTTAGTTGGCAAAAATCCTCCATTTTTGAAAACAAATTCATCCTAGTGATGAGCAAAACTGTTCCATTTCATTTCACCTGAACTTTTGAAACATGGAGGAAAAATTTGCTGAAATGAATTGAATTCAATGGGAAGGTAAATATTAAATTAGCATTCTTAGCACTGCAATGGCATATACCTAGCCCTAGATAGGGGAAGATCTGGAGAGTGCTCAGATATGGTTGGATGATGTTGAAGGCAAGAGGTGCATAATAACAATGTAATTGTTTGATATACATTCAATGGGACTTCTTGAAAAGTTGCCAATGACAAAACTGTGAAACTGTACCAAGTGAAAAAGTTTGCTCATCCCTAGTCATCCCCAGAATATCAGTTCTTGAGCAACATAAGCATGACTTTTTATTGTGCATGCGTATATATATATGGCTCCTTGAACTCGTTTAACACCTAACCACTTAACAGAAATAAACAAAATTATATTAATACCTGCTGTTTGAGTAACTTATGGTGGCACTTTGGTTAGAACTTCTTTCTCACTTTGTTTCCATAATTGGGTTAATTTCTGACCCAGTGCAAGCCATATTTGCATTTCATGGGGTTCTCAAGAAGCTACTCTTACCATGAACACAAACTTCCATTTAAAATATAATAAATACAAAAAAACTGCATCTTGCATGAAAATAAATATATGACTTCTAGTTTAACACTGCATCAGAGTAGAAGAATGTTTTTTTTTTAAAAAAAAAAACAGTCTTTAACTACAATGTAAAAAGAAAAATACAGTTGTCTGCAGCTGAGGCAGTGAAAATGTTAAAATAAACCCAGTGTCCTCCTAAAGGAAAGGATCGTGCTCTACACCTTGTCAGCCAGCTCTAACCATCACAAGTGAAACCGCATTCTCAGCAAACGTTTCCTTGGGGACCTGTCGGCTATGAGATGTACCTCCATTTTGTTGTCAATGTGACAGTAAGAAAATGCTCAGCACCAGATGTGCTCTCTGAAACCTACTTAAAATTCAGCAGGTCACAAAGCCAAAGGCATGACTTGATTTGTTCTTACAGGTAGGATACAGAAGAAAAAAAAATTTAGGCGCTTGAAAAATCTAATTATTTTTTAATGAAACTCTTTTTATGTATTTCACTGCTTTGGTTTCTAAGGCTGCAGCTAATTTAGCAAAGATTGGCTGGAATAATATTACTGACATTTTTCTGAAAGTAAGTAGCCTGTGGTGTAACACGCCACTCGTAAAGAAAAAAATCACTTACAAGTAAAGGCAGTCTTTCATTCTGAACACACATTTAGGAGTTTAAGGAACATGTCCTTGTATAACTGTTAATTAACACTTACTATGCCATTAAACATCGTAAAGCACACGTTCTGTGCAAACATACAGCATGTAACTACACACTACAGCAGAGTACCGGCTACATGTAACTCTTTAACTAAGATGGGTGCTCACTATGGGGCAGATTTGCTAACAGACAAAAAGTCGCCAGCGTCCGCTTCGCACCCATTGCAATACTTCGCCAGGCTAAAATTCGCTCAGAAAATGCTAATTTTCTAATACGCCGAGTTTCATCCTGGGCGATTTGAGCAATTCAAAGTGAAGATGCGCTAGGGTTCATTTCTGCCTAGTTCAAATTTACTAGAGGTTTTGTGCTCAGGTTAATTTGCATACAGCGGGAAATTTAAACTCTATGTTATATGTTGAAGCAAATACATTACATTTCCACTGTTAATAACACAAGTCCAGGGAACCTTAATAAAGACAATAGAGTTGTTATAATGCCCTACACATATAGTTATAATGCCCACTGTATAGTTATTGTTCAATATGTTAAAAAATGTATATGGGAAAATGGTTACCCCCAAAAAAACTTTTAGAATATATGCACGCTATAACTCTGAAAAAAGGAAAAGACGCCAGAGTTTTTTTTTTAACTTTGATGCTTTTTTCACTCACAGAATATGATGTAAGTAACTGAAGATTGAGGAATATCTATGTACTCCATTGCACTTCGCCTGGTCTGAGCTGGCGAAGACAAGTCTGACGAAAGAGGTAACTTTCAGTAAAATCCACATTTTGGTGAATTTGCAGAGTAACGTCTATTAGCCAGAGCAAAAAAGACAACTGGCAATAGAGTGTGAATGACTGCTAGCATCTATCTTTTTCGCTAGCAAATTGGCGCCTGCCCTGTCCCTGCGGGTGGCAACGCTGGCAAAAAGTCGCTAGCGTTAGCCACTTTGCCCTTAAGTAAATCTGCCCCAATATATTTGAGTAAAGGCTTACAATGGGGTAAATTGAAGTTATGAGTGTCTAGAGATAGTGAAATTCTGCCAATCTCCATTTCTATGATATTTTGAAGGCATACAGTTAATTTCTGGATGTTTTAATTCCATAAAAAAACTGAAGAAATACTCATTTTGGGGTTCCAGCTACAGTTTAACATCCCCCTAAGGAATTATCCATGCAAAAATATCAGATCTTTCACCCATCTTTAGGCTAACTTTAGGCTAGCATAATTTCTGTGCCTCCAGGTACATGAACCTAGGAAAGGAAACTAGTGACAAAACAAGAATGGTTAACTAAGCGTATGCAGTTATCAGAGCCAAGGGATGTTAACGAATATGGGAGGAACATGGGGTAGTAAGCCATGTTGAAACATCATTTATAGCATATGGCTGACATTCTTTATATAACATACAGCAAAGTGTTAGTATATACAGTAAGTACAGAATTGTGTAGAAGAAATACAACTCAATAAAGGAATTCTATATGAACACCACCTTAGCTTTTGGCTTCTGTACTAGTCCAAGGCCACCTCAGCCCTTTAGTAGGGAAGATCTGTGAACATGTCCCCAGTAGGTCTGTGAAGGTTCTCATTCATCCAGGCCATGGCATATCAATATTAGTAAGTCAAATCAACTGGACTTGCTGTATTTTTTTGTCATGTCATCCCTAACAGATGGCCTAACAGGAGCATTACTAATCTAATTTTGAATTTTACGAACTACTAAACCTTTGAGCTGGTACAAGACGTTTCTTAAAATACAGCATTTCCAGCAATATTTTTTTTAGGCTTTAGTTAGTCTTCCAAAAGTTTATGCTGGTTATGTTTAAATCTCTTTCTTTTCTTGACTATTACTACAAAAGCATATTTACGATTTTGACACAAAGGAAAATTAGATTCTTTAAAGAAGTCTTGTATGACATATAAATAGACATCTCAAGCAGAGAGAAATATTACGTGTATATATATATATATTGAGAAAGGTCCCCATGTGGGACCGAAACGTCGGATAAGATGTGATTTTTGATTAATGAATCAACACAATTTCACCAAAACTACAGTGAGTGCTGATCATCTTTCCATATATGAATCACATTTGGATTGTGCACCTCTGGCTTCACCCTTTGGTTTGAGTGCAGGCACTGCACATTATATATATATATATATATATATATATATATATATATATATATATATATATATATATATATATATATATATATATATATATATATATATGTATATATATATATATATAATGTACTAGATCTTATAGAAAGACATAAATAAATCACGAATGCTGAATACTTTCATTTGGCTGAATAGTAGAATTACAAATAAAGACTTAACAGTCAGCTTGATACTAACTTCCTGAAGGAAATATAGCAGGAATGAGCATTAAGCAACAATATGTCTTGGATTTTGTAATGGAAACCCTGGAGCTAATCAGATGTGTCCTCACCTATTGGTTACAGCTGGAAAATGAAGAAGATTAGAGTCTTGAGGATAATTAGGAAGAAACAAAATCAGCCCCAAAAGAACTAAACAAAATGAAAATGTATATTTATATAGGAAAGGAATGATGCATATAATTCAAAGTGACACTCACAGAAGACAATCATTAAAAAGCTAAAATGAAATGCAATATGTTTTTTTCCCTGTTGAAGCAGAAAACATATTTAGCAATGTAGTTTTATGAATAAGTGCTAATGAGGGCATGTCTTGATGGTCTCTGTTCACCCTCTATATGCAAACCTGTATCCATGTTGGCATATCTTAAAATGTTAAAATGATCATAGTGAAACCATCTACTGTATATAGGAAATCAAAGATTTTTTTTTAATCCAAACACTTTATAAGTGTTATCAGTATGTTATCAGTAGGTTTTTGGGAAATTCTTGTTGTATAACATTTGTTTGTGTCATATCTTTACCAACAAATAATGTCCTCAAACTAGGTAAAAATGTAATCAACAACAGCCCTGCCTTGCTTTTTCAAAAATCCAAAGCTGTTTTCTCACATCTATGGTCCTACATTTTTTTTGTTGACTATAAGAGCATCTCAACTTTAATAATGTAACTTTTGTTAATATCATAAGAAAGGTCAACAATTTATGTGCTGATAAAAATGTAATAAAAAAAGAGACCAAGTATATTAATTTAACTTATGAGGGTTCTATATAGAGTTATGAAGACAGAAAAACATCACATGGACAAAGCAATAATATTTATATGAATATCAAGTGTAGATATTAATTTGTGAAAAGCAATATGTTTTGTCATATGTTTAACTTATGCATGGCACTAACTAGAGGGACGGCAACGCTTAGAACATTGTTTATATATTTTAATGGCGATTGCAGTATATCTATATATAAATTTATTTATAAAGATTGGGTACAGGGGGTTGTAGTCCGCGCTAGCTGGAAAGGGGAGGGGGGAACAGCTGCACCGAGAATATGGACCCACTAGTCCACTTGAAAATCCATTCATCCCCTTAATGTGCCTGAATGCGTTAATACCTAAAAAGAATAAGCAGAGACAGACCCCTTACTCTAAAGTGTGAGAAATGGGCTGAGAGCCGACTTCCGGAAGTGACAAGCTGTGGATCCGTTGCCTACTGCTGAACTTCATCTCCCAGCAGAATCCGGTAAGAACAGTGAACCCGACCGGCTAATCCATCCATGAAGACTACTACATCGGACCGCTATCCCCAGAGGACTGAATACTCTTCGTCCGGTAAGCGCAAAACCTTTCTATCTTGTACTGTACGCCAGCCGCTCTACACTATTGTAAGATTTTCCCCGCTAGGCACACAGCAGAGAGGACGGATTACAACCAGACTCTGAAGCGATCACGGATTCTAATCGTTTAACACTCGTTAACTCCATGTGAGTAGGTCTGATCGCACAATATCCGTGTTTATAAATGTTAATACACTATTGAGGCCTTTTTTTATTTTTAGGTGGTTGCCATTCTGAGACATAGCGCACCAAATCCAGGTTTACATAAATTTATTTATGCAGCGCTACTAGGAAACACAATTCTCTACTATTTTGCAATATAGAAGAGTGCACACAGGGAAGACAAGCATTGTAGTTAATAAGAAACAATATACAGAAGGTAAGTGGAATGCAGTAAATGGCACAGTAGGAAGAAGGTCCCTGCCCTATAGGCTTACAATCTAGGTAGATAAATAGGAGAGCAAATGCACACAAATGTTTTGGCATTGTACCTTAAATTTCAAGACTGAACCAGATAATGTTCTAGGGCTCCAAAAAATAGGATGGATTTTTTTGTTTGAGAAGATGTTCCCTATGGAGACATTCAAGGATGAAACTAAGGTGTAGCAATATAGAAAAGTTTAAAAAGAGAATTGGCAGTGGTGTAGTATACTAGCTCAATTAAGTGTTTTAGCAGTGGCTTGAGAAAAAGGCAATATTACAAAGGAAAAAGTAGCTAGTTTTTGAAGTGACATTAATGTCCATATAAGTAATTTAAATGAGTAGTTCTCCCAAAGAGAATGAGAATAGAGCAGAATTGTTTTCAATGCTGCATAAAACAGATTGTGGGTATGGAGAAAGTTAGTAATATTTTAAAACAGAAAGCATTCTAGATGTTTTGAGGCTAGTACAGAGCCAGGCCAACAAATGCAGTAGTTAGTAGACAAGACTGGCCCTGTGTTAGTACATTGTAGACTTGAGCTATAATTTGATTGTATCACATGGTACTGTCGTTTCCTTTTGCATCTTGTCACTTTTCTGTGTCCTTTAATATCATTAGCAGCTGTGAATAAGGTATATGGGCCACTGATTATGTGTATGAGGGCAGTGGCACTGACAAACACCAAGTCCCATGGGCTTTTGTTCTGACAAATAAATGTTGTTATTCAAATGCAATGCAAGTACATTTGTGATTTCCTTGCCAACATTTTTTTCCTCTCCCTTATATTTGGTTAAAACACTTTGCAGATCAGCAATACAGATTGAGCATCATTACAGTTTGGTTTGTGTGGTCATAAAAATAAATAAAAAATAAATAAAAAGCTGACCTGAGGGACATGGAAAGGGGGCGTGGGCAAGTTCATTATATCTTTGATGGATAGCAAACCTAAATAACACTATTCATTAGAAAAATAGTTAAAATACAGGAAAAACTAGAACACACATATAAAAATCTGAAAGGGTAACATCCTGTAAATTTCTCCTTTTTCATTTCATTGGATGATATACAGGTACGATAGAGGAGGAGTTCAAATCAGTTATAATTTAGCTCTCTAGAAAAGAGGAGAACTGCAGCAACTCTGGATACAGTTTATAGCCAAGGCAAAGATAATTTTATTTCCACAGTACAACATGGTCCATGATTATAATTTTGTCAAAGTGCTAGATAAAAGGAAGACATCAGCAAAATTGCATCCAGTTAACCTGCCAACTTTAAGCAGGACTTTAAAAAATATGCTATGCATAATTAAAATATGCAATGTAATAACTGTTTAATGAAAATTTTGCAATATGCAAATTTTTGCTCTTGTTTATGTCCTGTTATTGTCTTATATTAAAGGTCCCCCTGAATCTACTTGTTTTTGCATGTGTTTGAGAATGAGACACAAAATCATAAATGGAATAAAAATATGCAATATGCGCATAACTTATTTTTAAGTCCTTAAATCTGGAAGATTTATTGTAAAAGAAGTATTGCAAAAAATAATACTAATGAATAGGTTTTGCAATAAATTGTTTTCAAAAGAATGTTGTATTAACAATTTGTCAATGTATAAACAATTTAATTATGGCCAAAATATCGGTTATCAACTTTATTAATTTTATAATACACACTGAATATTCTGTAAATGATAGTTAAAATAGTCCTTGGTGATGTCATAATTTATTTTCGGTCCTTAGTGATGTCATGTGTCATAGACTCACTGAAACTTGTATAGTATCATAAACAATCTTTACACTGTTGTAAAATATGAGGCTATATGTTACATTGCTAGGAAAAATAAACAGGTGTCATTATCTGCCCCTTGGCTTCCACATCAACCTATAAGATGGGAGCCAACTCCAGCCTGCCTCTTGGCGATCTAGGGAGCTGTCTAGCCATGGTCTTGGAAGAAATAGGCAACATGGAGGCATTTTCCTAGAAAGAATAGTTGTGCATCTTACAATTTCTTGTAAATGTGTGGCTAAATATACCTTATCAATCTGAAGAACATATATAAATTAGTCCTGTAAGTAATGTGTCTAATAATATCTGTTGGAACAAACATAATGATAGCGATTGACTGCATTAATATACAGATTTTGAAAGAAAGATGTTCTCAAAGAAATAAGGTTCCAATGAAATAAGACAAATTAGATTTTAAAATATCAGTGTTTCCAATATTACTAATGCATACTGTATTTTCTTTCAATTAACCAACAGCCAGTAATTCAAACTGAGGAGTCCTAATGGATTCCCAATGGTTTCCATTTAATCACATTTATTAACATTTTCTTGAAGATCAGCAGAAAAAGTCTTTTGATTTTGACATTTCTTCAACTTCGAGTAGACATATTCACTTATATTGTCTGTTACCAACTTAATTCCATAACCATAAAGGTTTAGGGTATTGCAAATCTAATTAGCTGGCTTGTACTCTGTATGGTAAACAAAAATATAGTAAAATGCAGTGCATTTATGAATAAAACAAATAAATAATACATTAGAATTTTGAGGATCGAGAACTATTTGGCGGGGGGTGATATAATTGCTTCTGCGTTCTATTAATCAAGCTCAACATACTGTATTTACTGCAGAGAGCTAAATAAAAGACTATTGATAATTAAATGTTTATTCTTGGAGAGAAACTGAATTCAAAAGGAATGTCATTCATTCCTCACTGAAATAAAGCAAGGGACAATTACAAGCATTGAGTAGTTATCAATGCATGCTGTGTAGGTGGCTTACTTTATGGTTTTAATGCAACGTTTTGATTTCCTTGCCTATGGAACAGCTCTCTGGGATGTTGTTCAATTTTGTAGCATATTTTTATTTCTAATTATTTACATTTCTGGATTCCCCTGAATAGTATTCTTTCTAGGAAATCTAAGAAGTTGAAACTGCCTTCTGAATCTCATGGGGACGAAATAGTTCTATACTTCTATACACAGGGAGCAGAAAAATGCTCTAGTTAATGATTTTGAAGGTTTTAAACCTTAAAGTTCACTTGCACACTGTTAATAGAATCAATAACTCTAGCAGTGCAGTTTGTCTCACTTGGGTAGAAATGTTATAGAAAACCAGGCTTAAAGCTTTGTTTGTCAGTATTGTCACTTACTCTGTATATTTTGTGGTCAGAGATTAAAGGGGTAGTTAAAACATAGTGGCAGATTTAGCATAGGTTGCAAAAGATTCCTTTTTTCTCACTCTACTGCCAGTGAAAAATATTGACATTTTCTTATATTTAGCATTTAAGGATTTTCTTTTATCTTTGCTATTCTTTCCCCTCTTCTGTTTTAGAAAAAAATAAGGGTTACAGAGAAAATAATTTTCACCAAGCATGAGAAATATATCAAGTTGGTTTTCATGGCCTAAATCAATTAAATTATATTATGTGAAGAATAAATGAACATACCTGTATCACAATTATACAGTCCTGGCACCTAAATGGCACCTAAAATACACCCACCCCACTTAACACAGGAATTGGGTTGCATAGCTTTTCTTTCAAATAAAAAAAGGGAGTGAAAATATGGCAGTTATCAAGGGGCTGATTAATCAAGGTTCAAATTTAAATTTTTACCATGATTCAAATTCTTTTGCACAAAAACTCACATTTTTTAAATTCAAGTTTAAAAGTCTGATGTTTCTGATTGGACTTTTAAAGGGGAAAACTAACTAACTATTTTTTGTAGAAAAAAACCCCATGATTTATTGAACCCCGATGGTGTTAAAAGTCTGAATAAAAAAAACTCAGGCCTGCCAAATTCATGTAGAAGTCAATGGCAGATGTCCAGAAGAAATCTTGATTTGAGCTGGGTTTCCGAAAAAGTTGCTTTATTCTCATGCCTCACCTGCTGCCCTGTCCTATGGGGGCCTACACCTTACTCATACTCCCAGACCTGGTAACAGACCTGGAGGTGGGGTGGGTTTACTTCTCTCTCCCCGCTGTACTTTTAAAGTTCTTCCACCTGTTCCCTCTTTATCATTCTCCTCATTTGAGGCTCACTGCATTAGGCTCTTTTCTCCTGTTTCACTCTGCATTGCTGTCATATATCGACCACCAGGACCAACTGCACAATTTCTGGACAACTTTGCTGCTTGGCTTCCTTACTGTCTTTCATCTAACATCCCATCCATCATATTAGGTGACTTTAATATACCTATTAACAACATTAACAACTCTTCTGTCTCTAAACCTCTTTCACTAACCTCCTCCCTAGGCTTATCTTTGTGCTCAGACTCCCCCTCTCACTCCAATGGTAATGCTCTGGATCTCATATTTACCAGACTCTGTTCAACCTCCAATTTTACTAACTCCCCATTTCCCCTCTCTGATCATAATATGCTCACATTTCAACTCTCACTAACTCCCTCCTCACCCCCTGCTATTCCCCAAACACGTACTTACCGTGACTTGCAAGCTGTAGACGTGTCACATCTCTCTTCTTCCTTTGACTCTCTTCACTCTAATATCTCAGCCATCTCATGTCCTAATGTGGCTACCTCTGTCTACTATAGTACTCTCACCACTGCCCTAAATGAGCTTGCTCCTATAAAAACTAAACGTTCTAGACCCAAACCACTTCAACCTTGGCATACTGCTCATACAAAAGCGCTCCAAAGACACTCACGTGCGCTTGAGCGTCGCTGGCGCAGAATCAGACTTTTGGAGCTACAAATCTGCCCTGCGCTCCTTTAACACCAGCCTCTTCCAAGCCAAACAAACATAGTTTACTTCACTCATTAACTCCCTTTCTAAAAAACCAGCACAACTTTTCTCCACCTTTAACACTCTCCTTTCCCTTTCTCCACCCCCTCCATGCACATCTGTCTCTGCTCAAGATATTGCTGAGCACTTCAAAAAAAAAAATTGACACTATCAGAAGGGACATTACACTACTCAACCCCCCTAGACTTCCACCACCCTCCCTCCACACTCCCAGTCTCTCCTGTGCTCCTTCACCCCTGTCACTGATGAGGAAGTCTCAAAGCTTCTGGCCTTTTCTCACCTTACCACCTGCCCGCTTGATCCAATTCCCTCAAAACTTCTCCGCAATACCAATCCTTGTCTAATCAAAGCCTTAACTCCCCTATTTAATCTTTCGCTCTCAACTGGACTGTTTGCTTCTCAACTAAAACATGCTCTTGTCACCCCCATTCTGAAAAAACCCTCTCTTGATCCCTCCAATCTTGACAACCTCCGACCTATCTCTCTGCTACCTTTCATCTCTAAACTACTTGAGTGCCTAGTCTACAACCGACTTACCTCTCTGACAATAACCTGCTGGACCCCCTACAATCTGGTTTTAAGCCACAACACTCCACGGAAACTGCCCTGACTCGACTAATGACCTTTTATCCGCTAAAGCCAACAATCATTTCTCACTACTAATACTGCTTGATCTCTCAGCCGCATTTGACACTGTAGATCACCCTCTCCTCCTCCAGTCCCTCCAGTCGCTTGGCCTTCGTGACACAGCCCTGTCCTGGTTCTCTTCTTACATCACCAATCGTTCCTTCAGTGTCTCCTACAATGGAGTATCATCTGCTCCCCTACCTCTTTCTGTTGGAGTTCCTCAAGGCTCTGTCCTGGGACAATTACTATTCTCCCTCTATACTTCCTCCCTTGGCAAATTAATAAATTCGTATGGTTTCCACTACCACCTCTATGCTGACGATACTCAGATCTATCTCTCATCTCCTGATCTCAACCCAGAACTCCTAACTCGCGTCTCCTCCTGCCTGTCCGCTATCTCTACCTGGATGTCGCAACGCTACCTTAAATTAAACCTCTCTAAAACTGAAAGGGTTCTCTTTCCTCCAACTAACACCAGTAGCATCCCCGAAGTATCCATCATAGTTAACAATTCCACTATCACAATTCCCCTCTCCCCAGGCCCGGTGCCTTGGGGTTATCCTAGATTCTGCCCTGTCATTCACTCCTCATATCCAGTCACTTATTAAATCATATCACTTCCACCTAAGGAACATATCCAAAATACGATCATTTATCACCCAAGACACTGCCAAAATTCTTATTCACGCTCTCATCATATCGCGTCTAGACTACTGTAACTCTCTTTTAATTGGCCTCCCCCTCCAGAGACTGTCACCTCTCCAGTCCATAATGAACACTGCTGCAAGGCTCATACACCTCAGCAACCGCTCCTCCTCTGCCTCACCATTCTGTCAATCCCTGCACTGGCTTCCGTTACCTTTCAGAATCAAATTCAAATTAATGACACTGACTTTCAAAGCACTTCACAACTCTGCTCCACCCTACATCTCTGAACTCATCTCTATATACTCACCCACTCGCTTACTACGCTCCTCTACTGACCTGCTATTCAACTTTTCTCTCATTACCTCCTCACATGCTCGCATTCAAGACTTTGCAAGGGCTGCACCCCTCCTCTGGAACGCTCTCCCAAGGTCTGTCCGACTTTCTCCCAACCTTTCTGCTTTCAAAAAATCTCTGAAAACGCACTTCTTCCGAGAAGCCTACCCTCACTCTGCTTAACTACCAAACGCAACACCACATACAGATGAAGCCACTTGGATTTGTGCGTTAAATGCGTCATGACTCAGGGGTAATTGAAGAAACTGTGTTATCTTAAGTCATCTTAACTCATTTAATGCATATAACCTTTTCATTAGCATACCAAAGCTCCATTGTTCACAATGGTGAATGCTTTAATTAGATGGGATGTTGTGACGCAGTTTTCTGTGTTAAATGAGATAAATGGTATATCTGTGTTTAGTTATTCTGTGTCAAACAGACAAACCAAAGTGGCTGCATCTGTACAGTACCACATTTCTCACCCACTTACTTCGATCTTGCCAACTCCCACACCTTGTGTATTACTCCCTTCCCTTTAGACTGTATGCCTATGCATAGGGCCTTCCTCACCTTTTTGTACCTGTATTGATTGTGATGTTTGTTACTCCATATATTCTATATATGTAATTCGCGTGATGTAGTTGTATAATCACATTTACTTTACAGTGCTACGCAATATGTTGGTGCTATATAAATACATGTTAATAATAATAATAATAATAATAATATTCTGGCATCAAATCCAAAAAAGGTGCAGGTTTCAGGCATCAAATCTGAAAAAAGTAATGGATTTGGATTTTTTTACAATTTCATAGAGAATTTTTATCAATAATAAGAGGAAAATTCTGTGAGGATTTGGTCAGAGTGGCTTTCCAAAAATTGTGAGAAATTCGGATTTTGATAAATAACTGCCTTAATTTGAATTTCTAAATAAACTCAAATTTGAGATTTTTAAGTCTTTAAACCAAGTCTATAAATTTTAAATTCAGATTTTTTCATAAATAAGCAAACATTCAAGGTTTTTTTTTTTTTTAAATTGTGAGTTTATTCGAAGTTCAGCTTTAATCTCTTCCTGCCTTAAGCCAATGGTTAAATACTTTGCACTTATATCATTCTATGAACAACTAAATTTGGCATAACCAGTACTCCTATTCATGTCAGTGCACTATAGTAATTATCAAAAATAGTGGTCACTAGTTTGTAGCAAAAAGCACAAATGCAATGAAAATGAATAGGTAATAGAATGTAGATGAACATGACTGCTGAAATATGTGGCTTTTGAATGAATTTTAACAATCTATTAGAATAGTAAATGAGGACAGTTTTCCATAGTGACACATACATTTGCAAAAATGCCTATGAAAAATAATATATATATATATATATATATATATATATATATATATTATTATAAAATATATATGTTGATAATATATATTAAAAGTAAATGAAAATAATTCTGCACTAATCAAATACACAAAACACCCAGCAAGAGATGTTTTGACATCAAGAAGGGGTTTGCACATTTTAGCCGGCAAGTTAGCCTTGCATTAGTTCCATGGAATATTAGATACGGCTGCAAATTTTAGCCGACAAGTTATCCTTGCATAAGTTCCATGGAATTTCAGTTACAGCTGCAATTTTTGGCATCTAAATGTGAAATAGACACAAGTGAGAGTACATTTTTTATTTAGATGATTTTTTAAATTAATGTTTCTAATTATTAATTGGCAACTCATGGCTAGTCATGGCTAGTTCAGACATTTCAGTATTGGGTAGCCATTAGTGCTCATTTATTAAGGTGTTTCCACCACAGCATACAGGTGTATGCAAATGAGCTTCATTTGGATGTCATGTAATACACTTCTTACTTGAAAATCATTTATGCTGTGCAAAGGAAAGAGTATCGGGGGCCATAGCATGCAGCTGAGTTCTGCTCAGAATAAGCAAGTATTATTATGTTTAAGCTTGGCAACCATACTCCCCTCCAGAACCCCAAGATTTTGGTTTCCCTGTAGCTGTTCGCGGGTCATCTTGTGTGGCTGAACTTCTATGAAGTTAGACCGTGACCTCTGGGGCTGGTGAAACTAATTAGCATGAAGGAGTCTTGTTTGTTGTCGGAATTAACTAGACAAATCACTCCACCATCTAAGAATGGCCATGCACCACCATGTAAATGCATTGCAGTATATTTCGTATTCAAAACTTTTCATCCTCTCTTTCAGGTGAAGGTTAGCAACTTGTTTTATTCAAATAAATCTCACTTATACTGGCCTGATCTTGTTATTTTAAGTTACCACACTCCTTCATTTTCTGGGAGGATATTCATTATTTTTTGTTGAAAAGATAATTGCCCCCCCCCTAAAATGGCCTTCCAAGCTATAAGCAATAATATAAAATACATAACAGAATTATTTATGTTACAAATGTTTTACTAATAATTTGCTTTACCATATAAATTAAACATTGGGAATTCAGTTGCATAAACAACATTTAGATTTTTTATCTATTTTCATATATTTTTTTTAAGTTTCTCACCTGTTGGTGATCCCTCCAGCACATGACCAACATATGGTCCCTCTCTAAAGATTGGTCTGTTATCATTTTGATCAATTACAAGGATTTCAAGGTCAACAGGGCCCTCAATATTCTTCCCATTCTCATCAGTGGTTTCAACTTGAAGCTGTTGTAGAGAGGAGATTACAACTGTATTAAATAAATCTGTTCTGAAATACCTTAAAATGAACAAAACATATTTTTGCAGACTAGAAATAGAAAACAGTTACATTTATGTCTTTAGTGACATTTCTTAGATTAAATAATATTTTGATCCTGAACTACATGATATTTATACAAGATAATTCTTCTGTTAATGTAGAGGATAAAAAAGATCATAATTTAATAGAACCATGCAATAAAATGTTTCTTACATCAAAATCTTTGAACCAAATAATACATTTATCACTGATAAAATAATTATAATGAAATCCAGCTTTTGCCTATTATGATTTTATTTATTATGATCCATTAAACATATTGGGGCTCATTTATAAACATTGGGCAAATTTTCACCTAGGCAGTAACCCATGGCAACAAATCAAATGTTTGCTTTTATTGTTCAACCTGCAGCTGGCTGAAAAATGCCAGTCACTGATTGGTTGCTATGGGTTACTGCCCATGTGCAAATTTGCCCAGTGTTTTTAAATGAGCTCCACTGATTCCAGTAGCATTACAGAATTCCCCTTGCAGGTATCATTTTTTTTTAAGTATCATTCTTTTTAAGTACTTGAATGTTTTAGTGCTAACAAACCAGCCTTAATTGACAGTGGGAGTTAGTAAAACATTTTTACCAAGCAATTATCAACAATGCGGAATGCAATAAATTCACAAAGATGGTAAAAAATATCCAATGATAGCATGACAAACAAATTAGATAACGCATGAAATCCCCCCAAAATACGGGGTGTTTTAATAGAAATAACATGTTCTCTGGAATTTATTCTAGGTTAATTTAAAGTTAAACTTTAAAAGTTAGGAATTTTAATGGAAACACTGAGAACAAAGCTCAATTGTGATGTGATCATTAGGGAATAAAGAAAGGAATGCTGGCCTCTGGATCTCACATACTTTAACATACTTTATCAGTAATCTATATAAGAGGCTAATGGTTACAGTGTCAATCCTGATGCGGAAATTAATGAAAACTCCAAAAGACATTTCACCAAATAAGTGCCCAGCATGCATTTGCAATTAGATCAGTAGTACAACAAACCAAAACATGATTTTATCTTAGAAGTACCTGTTTTTAATTATTCTAGTTCTTTTTTATGTTGGTTTTATTTTAGCAATGTGCAGTCAAGTGGTTGCTTCAGTTTCTCCAAAATGCACAAGGTTATAAAGGCACAAAAAGTTTATTTATATTTGCTAATCTAAACCTGCCAGTATGTACATGTCTAGACTGTCATCAAGTAGAGATATTTAGGGGCCTATTTATGATACTGTGTAAAAAAGAAAAAAAACTAAAAATATTGTAAAAAGCTTTGTAAAATAAAGAGCAAATTTGTAAATGTGTGGGTTTTTTACACCCCATGATTCAAAGTAGCTTAAGTAAGTTCCATTTAAAAAAATACTGAAAAAAAACATGATGGATATTTTCATCAATGAAATAAATACACAGCTTACACAGTGATGCCTGGTGAGGTGTATTTTGTTGTCCATTGTTTTCACTTGGCATGCTAAATAGGCCCTTATTAGTCTACTCCTATGGTCTTCTTTCTCTAGTGTTCACCCAGATTCACCTATTAAGTTTTATATCCACAACAATTTTGTTAGCAGACAATATGTAACAAATTGTGCAGGCAAGACCAGAAGCTCCATATGTTATAGCACTGCAAATTTTAAAATCTATTGACAGACGCTTTTAATGGCCCAACAGCTATTAATGCTCTGACATCCTTCATCTACTATTGAATCAAGGAAGATGAAGTTCAACAAAATATGAAAACCTTCATGTTAAAATGCAGTGAAATCAAATGTAATACCTTAAAGAACACAAACACCCCACAAAAAATAAAGAATCTCTTTGATATCTTTGAAATCCTGCCACTCTGGTTGTAGTAAATAGTCTGCAGCATCAACGTAATGCCTTAGGATTCCTTCTCCTCCTCTAATTCACTCAGCCCCCTCCTGGGCAGTTCCTTTGACTGTTGGGTATTGAGCATGCTCCAGTTTCAACTAAAGTTAAATTAGCCAGCCTTTTTACCTCAGATTACAAAACATGCCCACTTCAGTCTAGCCACCAATGAAGAGATGGCATTGCTGGTTGTTGTTTGCAGAGGTAAATTCAATGATAATGTATCAGAGGGAAAATGGCCATTGGGTGAAAGCTGCTTTTTTTTTTTTTATAGGAAGATGTGATAGTGCTAGCAAACAGAGGGGATATATGCAGTAAAAATGCCATGTGGGTAAAGGAGATGTATACAACGTATACATGGAACAATAATATAGGGTTTACAGGTCCTTTACAGGTCCTTTATACACATAATATTTATATTTATATAACCATCTCTATGGCCTCACAAAGAGGTCCCAGCCTGTACACAGTCTGCTCTGCTTGCATTACAATACAGAACTTTCAGGGGCAGATTTATTAAGGGTCAAATTGAAAATCTGAATTTGAATGTTCGATTTATTTTTATGGTCAAAACTCTCAAATTCGACTAGGGAATTATCCAAACTCGATTTGAGTTTTTTAAAAAAAAAATAAGAACTCGAATTCTACTATTTGCCACCTAAAACCTGCCACATTACTGTTTAAATCAATGGGAGAGGTCCAGGCATTAATTTGGAGATGTTTGCAACCTTCCTGACATTCAAGTTTATATCGGAGAAAACTTGAATCGAGTTTGCTCAAATTAGATTTGAATTCTATTTGAGTTTTGGGTCATCTAAATTCTAAAAAATTTTATTTTATGAATAAATTTCCCCAAGTAGAATTTAAGCGAGTTTTAAAAAAACTCACATGAATTTGAAATTCGACCTTTGATAAATGTGCCTCTCAATATTTACAAAACTCTTTAGCTAAAATGTGTCCGCTTTGTATATTTAAAAAATGCTGTATGGTAAAAGTATCTATAGAATAGGGTTACTCTGGAGAGTGCAACAAGCCATTTATGTTAGTTATTACAGAAATACCAGTATGGGGTAAACATTTCCACAAAGCCACTTTGATAAACATGCCTAATTTTATACAGATCTGTGTTTTTTGCCATTAAATAATAATGGTACTGTGTATATACTACTGAATTTCTTTGACTGTCATAACATTGCATTTTTCCTTAACTTGCCAGAAAGGAAGTCATAATAATAATTACATTATTATGCTATCACTCTTTAATAGTAATTAACCAACTACTATAAAAAGATAGTGTGTGAATTTTAGTATCCAAGTGAAGACTACAGCTCTGACTTGGGGATATCACTTGATGTTGCCCAAATACGTTTGATACAAATACAGATGCTGTAGAAGTTTATTATTCATAGTTGGGTGTGATGGGCGAATTTGCGCCGCTTTGCTGGAAAATTCGCAAATTTCCCGTGAAATTCGCGAAATGGCAAAAAAATTGCGAAACTGTGTTTTTTGGTCGCCGGTGCCAGTTTTTGGCGGGCAAAAATTTTTTTTGACACTGACAATTTTTTTCGCGCCTGGACAATAAATTCGCCCATTGCTATTCATAGTTCAAACATTTATCAACATACAAAAGGAGCCTTCCTTTCTTTTATAACAGCACTGCGCAATATGTTGGTGCTCTAAAAATACTAAATAGTGTATTTCATAATTTAGAAAAATGCCATATCACAGGAAACGGGAAAATATATAGACAAAGTGCTGATGACACTGGCAAAGTTCTAAACTTCTAAGTCGTTCCAAAAAACAGCTGGATACTCCCATGTCTGTCATATTAAACAAATCACAAAAGGGCTATAGCTATATCCAAGACTTCACAGAACAAACCCCTTTGTTTATTATATCATTGGGAGTCAGCCATGAACGCAAGCAGAATCCTATACAGGCTTGTATTTGGAGAACTCCCTTAAGACATCATAAAGAAACAAAAAGCTGCATTTATTTCTGATACAAAGGATTTTTTTCATATCTATTTACAGTAAATGTATTTCTAGTTCAGTCATAGTGCTGTTTAATAGTTTCTGCAATATTCTCGCCATAAAAAAAAGAGAAGAATGTGATTCATGTCTTGTCAACAGCAAAGTGTAGCATTAGAAGAATATTTAGAATGCATAGATGGATATATATGTTAGAGATTATTCTTTAATTTTAGGGTGATTGATTACTTCATGGGTTGGGGGTGCTTTATAATATGCATGACCTCTGTCTATTGTATTCCATTTTTGAGGTAAAGAGCAGATTTATCATTTCTAGGATAAAAATGCCTGAAATGCTGAAATGAATTCCACTTTCTCACTTGAAGAATGGCTTGAACTTTGTGGTTAATTGTGATTAAATGAGATAATAGTCTGTGACCAAAACAACATAATTCCATTATTTATCAGAACTTTGTTATGCCAGTGCCTTTATCTGTTAGAAAGCTTTTTATTTGCTTTAAATATTCAAACATTTCTAATCTGTAGTTTGGGCACAGTTCATAAAAACTTTAGAAATCAAAAATCCGAATAATTGTTGTTGGGTGTGTTTTGATGGGTGCTTATTTAGTATAATAGGTTTTTTTGCATTTGTCTCTGTATTTTTACCTTTGTGATTCCTGCTGAAGTTTAATTGACTACAATTAAACATTTCTATTATGTACACATAATTATTGATTAATCCTTGTCTGCATTTTCTATTCACTTATTGAACAAAAAGTATAATTTTAGATACAACTTCATGCTTTATTACCACATTGCATTGGTTTATTCCCCAGAATTCAGTCATAAAAGCAGGATGTGATCCACCCAAACAGTGCCTTTTTATTATTCACCCAAACAGTGTGACTTTTTCATGATTCACTCAAACATTGCGTCTTTTTCGTGTTTCACCCAGTATGTATTTTTCATGATTCACCACAACACAAAATATGGCTCACTTGGGGGGCCTTATTTATCAAAATCCGTATTTAAAATAAAAAAGTATGACCAAACTAGAATCCATGATTGGACATTATTTTAATAATTACAATTTAATGAGATTGGGGACAAAGTTCAATAATAATCCTGAAAAATGTGAGGTTGATTTTCCACTAAATTAAGATTTTATAGTAAAACTTTTTCAAGTTTGTGCCATTCAGACTTAATAAATAACCTCCTAAATGTTTTTGCCAAACATTTGTCAGACTACAGATGGCATTACTTACAGTGGTCCAGTACACACAGTATTAAAGGAGCAGAAATAACAAAAAATAGTGTTTTAAAGTAATGAAAATATAATGTCCTGTTGCTCTGCACTGGTAAAACTGGCGTGTTTGCTTCAGCAACACCACTATAGCCATTCAAAGCTGAAAAAGGAGAAAAGGCACAGGATGCTCAGTAGATAACAGATTAGCTCTATAGTATACAATGGGATTCATCATAACTTACATCTATCTGCTGTGTTTACTGTGCTTGAATGGCTGCCCCATGGCTACACACGTATAAACTATACGTGTGTTTCTAAAGCAAACACACTAGTTTTACAATTACATGGCAACAGTACATTATGTTGTCATTCCTTTAAAACACTTTAATTTTTAGCTGTTACTGTTCCTTTAATAACATACTGTAAGTATTAGTATCCAATTGACTTGGAGCAAGCCATTCCTGTAGTGGAACCATGGGACTACTAGCACTTGTAGGATATTGGTAATTCCAAGGTTTCCTTTGCATCACTGACCACACTTTTTTGTCTATCTGAGCAATTTTTCCTTGTGCAGTCGTTCATCATCGATGCATATTACTCAATAGTAAGTTAAACAAGCCCTGTTTATGGTTCTTAATGATATGGGGAGATTTTTTTTCTTCACAACGCCTCCAATTCTCAGGATAATAGATATTATACCTACATTGCATTTTATTGGATAATTATGATATAATATAGGTGCTACAATATCTACTGTACTTATGGTGTTTTGTTTAACACTACTTCTCTCCACGCCATAAAGGATTCTATAATTTTCTGTAGCTGTCTATTGTTATGAACCATATCTATTGCCTCAAGTTTTGTTACTAGTTGTTTAGACCATTTCTTTGCCGTTTGACATAAAGCATTTTCTCTATCTTCTGTTGGTTTTTTAATCCCCTGTGCCCTTTCTTATATTGTTTTTTTACCTTTTCTCTGCCTGTGGAAATTAATGTATAGCTCTACCGAGGTTCTCTCTGTCAGGTATTTATACTTTCTTATGGGTTCTTTTAAAAGATGCCAAATTATCCAAAAAAAAAAATGAATGGGTCTGTTAGACTATGTTTCAAATATATTTTGTTCACTACATTGGTGTATTTTTTCAGTAAACCCATCATTTTATTCATTTTCGCAGAGACCCCCACAATATACTAATAGAGCCAGTACTTCTTCCTCCTGTCTGGCTGTGGTCTGCACCATGCAGAGATGCAGACACAGATGAGCCCTACCCTTACTGCTTGCCATAGAGTAGGTGGTAAAAGCAGGGCCCAGTAATGACTTGTAACATCTACCATTCCCTGCTACTTGTGCATTAGGGGATGTAAAGGTGTGGGCGTACCTACACACCTCTGCTAATGAATACAATGCTGCCAAAGTTTTGTGTTCAAGTTTTATTAAGCAAAAATGATTTGTACTACCGGGTAAAAATAAAAATATACATCAGTTCACATCGGTCTGGTTCGGAAAGGTTTAGTCTGAATCTTTCGAGGCCAATTTACCAAAATTAGAATTTGTCAATTTTTAGAGGCTTTTTCAACTTCAACTAAACTCAAAAATGTCTACTTATGTATGCGAATATCTGAATATTTTTTGTGTTTTTTACACTTAATAAATATAGATTTTTTTGTTGTTGTTGTTGCATAAGAAATTAAAATGTTTGATTTGTGAAATTATATCAAAGCCCCTAAATCAAGAATTACAATTTTCATTGGGAATTCATAATTTGTAGGGGTTTAGAACCCTGAGCTCTAATAGAATAGAACCATGCTCCATAGAATGCAATTGTTTTTGACTGTTCAATGCAGCTGAACACAATTCAATGATCTGATCCATGTACAGTATCTGCACTTTCAATTTATGGAAAACAGTCCTAACCATTCGAAGTTAGAGTTTAGGGATTTCCCAGTTAAAATTTTAGTAACTCTATTTCTAAGTTTCAGTAAATATTTGCAAGAATCACTCCAACTTTACATGTAGGTCATGACCCATGGTAATTCTATTTATACTCATAAAAAGAATAAAATATAATTGCTCCTAAACCATAACCTTCCTTGCTAGTAAGGAGAAGAATAAATAGGCACTACAACATGCACACCCCACACATATCTGAATCACTGTTGGTAAAACAGTTTACTCACAATTGTGCAAAATAATGGACCAGGAGCCATTTATGTTTCATTACGTTTACCATTTTTTTCTAATTTTACCCTAACAAGTATAAGCGAGGAGAGGAGATACAGAGAATCTTTTGAAAGGGAAAGCGCTTGCTATGAACAAGGCACATTTGAAAACAGAATAAGAAGTACCTTTATAAAAGTAATTATAAGCTCATGAAAAGTCATTACACAGCAATCCGCATGTTGTCCTAAAAAGGGGTTTTTGAGTACTTTGTTGCATGGTGAAACATGGTGTCATTGCAAGATCATCCTTTGTTTGGCAATAAAGGTTTACTATATTTATTCACAATTGCTGCCCAGCCTGACCCTACTTGTATTTTGTGACTTGGCAATTTTACATTTTATTATGTAGTTTTTGATTTTCAACTTGGTTACTGTGACTGTGGGAGGAATAGTAATTATCTTTGCAATTAGAGGTGGAATGACAATTAACACAAATCAGCCACTTTAAAGGCTACATATAGTTATGTGCATTGTTTATATCATCAAACCCTTTATCTCTTCCCTGCAAATTTTTGGTTTGGCTCAAAGGAGCCCATGACTAAGCACCCTAAAAGGTGCAAAACGCATAGGGTGGATAGAGATGCAGCAATATTTTTAATTTTTCTACTAATAAAAATATTTTTTAACTGAATATCTCTGGTCCTGTGGATCCGTTTGAGTGCCGGTCAGCTCTGCTTCCTTATCTTCCACTCACCCTTTTAACCCTTTAACCGCCAAGCACGTACGGCGTACGTGCTGGCGGTTCAGGGCTCAGGCTGCCAAGAACGTACCTCGTACGTTCTTTTGCAGCTGAGCCCTTCTCTCTGCATCGGCGGCTTTTGCCGCCTCTGCAGAGAGTCAGGAGGGTAGACAGCCCCCTGGGCAACGTGGCTGGGGGGCTGTCAAGTCGGATCTGCGACGCGATTGTCGCAGATCCGACTTCAAAGTAGCAGAAGCGCAATGTAAGTGCTGCTGCTGGCTTACCTCCTCCTCGTCGCACCACGCGCCCAGTCACTTCCTGCTGCGCAGTAACTCTGCAGACACGCTGCCAGGAGTCGTCCTTCGGTTTCAGCGATCCTCCTGCTACAAAAACGGTAAGTGCACTTTTTTTTACACACTTACCTGCACTTACACATACCTACAGTACATTTATACACTTACATGAACATTTTAGTAAAAATTTGTATTTTTTTATTTTTTATTTTTTTATTTTAGCACACTTAGTCGATTTTGTACACTTATTTACACTTAATTACATGTATTTGCACACTCAGACAACTTTTATTAGTGCACAAATATGTATACACAAAAACTCACAAACAGGGTTTTTTTTTTGTTTTTTTACTTATTCATTGTACTGTTTGTTTTGCCTAAAAGCATGTTATTTTGACAGCGTGACTATTGGATAATCGATTTCGGCCACTAATTACACTGCCGGATCAATTATTTTGTTATTTCATTGATTTACGCTATTTTTGTGGTTTTATTGCAATTTTATCCATGCATTATTGTTCCTTATGTATCTTTAGTATAGTTTTGCTGTTTGGTGCTTTGGTATAGAAAGATTTATTTTACTTAGTTTGATTCGCCAGAATATATGCTTTCCAAAAATATATGGGTTTCTGGGGGTCTTTTTACAGTTTTGGGGTCTTATGGCACATAACGCACAGTTGGGGCTCTCTTTTCTGCAGCTTAGTTGGCTAGCGTGAAAATTCATAGGCATGTTTTTCATTTGGGGTCCGTACACGCCACATACTTTGGTAAATCTATGCATATTGGGCATCAAACTATTTAGTAGACCTCTGACGTCCATATTTAGGGTGATTTTTCTTTATACGTAAAACATTGTGTGTGATAAATGCGGCAAACTGCAACAATTTTAGGTGATTTTCAGAAATGTAAAAACCTCTGCGTTTAGAAAAGCTTTGCAGTTTGGTGTAGAAAGACGTCTTTATCTTTTTTGGATTCGTCAGAATGTGTACTTTCCAAAAATATATGGTTTTGGGGGGGTCTTTCCTGTTAGGAGGGTCTTGAGGCATATAATATGAAGTCAAGGGTCTATGTTCACAGAAGGCGAATCGGCAGCGGAGAAAAATCATATGCACTATTTTCATTTTGGGTCCGCACATGCCAGCTGCCTTGGTATATCAATGCATATTGGGCATCAAACGGTTCAATTGACCCTTGGCATCAGTATTTATGGTGTTTTAGAATTGTATGTAAGAAATTGGGTGAGATAAATGCGGCCAATTGCAATATTTTTAGGCAATTTTCAAAAATGTAAAAACTGTTGCTTTTATCGCCAAATTTAGGAAAGGCTTGCGGCTTGGTACTTTGGAGTACAAGGACATGCATACCCAATTTGGATTCGTGGGAATGTGTACTTTCCGAAAATATATGGTTTTCTGGGGTGAATGCACTTTTTTTTTACCTTTGCTCCCCCCAAAACTATGTATATGTGTTGATTTTGCAGTACCTGAAATGACAGACCATATGGGGGTCTTCCTTTTGGGGCCCCTATATGCCACGTGCTTGGGTACATCTATACATATTGGGCATCAAACTGTTCAGAGGACCCTAGGCTTTCATATTTGGGGTGATTTGTCTTGATACCTAAAAGTATGTGGGTAATACGATGCTGCAGGGTAGATATTTTGAGGTGATTTTTGGAAATGTCACCTAAATCACCAAATTTAGGAAAGATTTGTGGCTTGGTACTTTGGCGTAGAAAGACATGCATACCCAATTTGAATTCGTTGGAATGTGTACTTTCCGAAAATATATGGTTTTCTGGGGTGAACTTACTGTTTTCTACTTTTGCCCCCCCCCCCAAAACGATGTAAATGTGTTGATTTTGCAGTACCTGAAATGACAGACCATATGGGGGTCTTCCTTTTGGGGCACCTATATGCCACGTGCTTGGGTACATCTATACATATTGGGCATCAAACTGTTCAGAGGACCCTAGGCTTTCATATTTGGGGTGATTTGTCTTGATACCTAAAAGTATGTGGGTAATACGATGCTGCAGGGTAGATATTTTGAGGTGATTTTTGGAAATGTCACCTAAATCACCAAATTTAGGAATGATTTGTGGCTTGGTACTTTGGCGTAGAAAGACATGCATACCCAATTTGGATTCGTTGGAATGTGTACTTTCCGAAAATATATGGTTTTCTGGGGTGAACTTACTGTTTTCTACTTTTGCCCCCCCAAAACGATGTAAATGTGTTGATTTTGCAGTATCTGAAATGACAGACTATATGGGGGTCTTCCTTTTGGGGCCCCTGTATGCCACGTGCTTGGGTACACCTATACATATCGGGCATCAAACTGTTCAGAGGACCCTAGGCTTTCATATTTGGGGTGATTTGTCTTGATACCTAAAAGTATGTGGGTAATACGATGCTGCAGGGTAGATATTTTGAGGTGATTTTTGGAAATGTCACCTAAATCACCAAATTTAGGAATGATTTGCGGCTTGGTACTTTGGCGTAGAAAGACATGCATACCCAATTTGGATTAGTTGGAATGTGTACTTTCCGAAAATATATGGTTTTCTGGGGTGAACTTACTGTTTTCTACTTTTGCCCCCCCCCCAAAACTATGTAAATGTGTTGATTTTGCAGTACCTGAAATGACAGACTATATGGGGGTCTTCTTTTTGGGGCCCCTGTATGCCACGTGCTTGGGTACACCTATACATATCAGGCATCAAACTGTTCAGAGGACCCTAGGCTTTCATATTTGGGGTGATTTGTCTTGATACCTAAAAGTATGTGGGTAATACGATGCTGCAGGGTAGATATTTTGAGGTGATTTTTGGAAATGTCACCAAAATCACCAAATTTAGGAATGATTTGCGGCTTGGTACTTTGGCGTAGAAAGACATGCATACCCAATTTGAATTCGTGGGAATGTGTACTTTCCGAAAATATATGGTTTTCTGGGGTGAACTTACTGTTTTCTACTTTTGCCCCCCCAAAACAATGTAAATGTGTTGATTTTGCAGTACCTGAAATGACAACTATATGGGGGTCTTCCTTTTGGGGCCCCTGTATGCCACGTGCTTGGGTACACCTATACATATCGGGCATCAAACTGTTCAGAGCACCCTAGGCTTTCATATTTGGGGTGATTTCTCTTGATACCTAAAAGTATGTGGGTAATACGATGCTTCAGGGTAGATATTTTGAGGTGATTTTTGGAAATGTCACCTAAATCACCAAATTTAGGAATGATTTGCGGCTTGGTACTTTGGCGTAGAAAGACATGCATACCCAATTTGAATTCGTGGGAATGTGTACTTTCCAAAAATATATAGTTTTCTGGGGTGAACTTACTTTTTTCTACATTTGCCCCCCTCAAAACAATGTAAATGTGTTGATTTTGCAGTACCTGAAATGACAGACCATATGGGGGTCTTCGTTTTGCGGCCCCTATACGCCACGTGCTTGGGTACACCTATACATATTGGGCATCAAACTGTTCAGAGGACCCCAGGCTTTCATATTTGAGGTGATTTGTCTTGATACCTAAAAGTATGTGGGTAATACGATGCTGCAGGGTCAAAATTTTGAAGTCATTTTTGGAAATGTCCCCAAAATCACCAAATTTAGGAATGGTTTGCGGCTTGGTACTTTGTAGTAGAAAGACATGCATACCCAATTTAGATTCGTGGGAATGTGTACTTTCCGAAAATATATGGTTTTCTGGGGTGAACTTACTTTTTTCTACCTTTGCCCCCCCCAAAACGATGTAAATGTGTTGATTTTGCAGTACCTGAAATGACAGAACATACAAGGAGGGGTCTTCATTTTAGGGCCCCTATATGCCACGTGCTTGGGTACACCTATACATATCGGGCATCAAACTGTTCAGAGGACCCTAGGCTTTCATATTTGGGGTGATTTGTTTTGATACCTAAAAGTATGTGGGTAATACGATGCTGCAGGGTAGATATTTTGAGGTGATTTTTGGAAATGTCACCTAAATCACCAAATTTAGGAATGGTTTGCGGCTTGGTACTTTGGCGTAGAAAGACATGCATACCCAATTTGGATTCGTTGGAATGTGTACTTTCCGAAAATATATGGTTTTCTGGTGTGAACTTACTGTTTTCTACTTTTGCCCCCCCCAAAACGATGTAAATGTGTTGATTTTGCAGTACCTGAAATGACAGACCATATGGGGGTCTTCCTTTTGGGGCACCTATATGCCACGTGCTTGGGTACATCTATACATATTGGGCATCAAACTGTTCAGAGGACCCTAGGCTTTCATATTTGGGGTGATTTGTCTTGATACCTAAAAGTATGTGGGTAATACGATGCTGCAGGGTAGATATTTTGAGGTGATTTTTGGAAATGTCACCTAAATCACCAAATTTAGGAATGATTTGTGGCTTGGTACTTTGGCGTAGAAAGACATGCATACCCAATTTGAATTCGTTGGAATGTGTACTTTCCGAAAATATATGGTTTTCTGGGGTGAACTTACTGTTTTCTACTTTTGCCCCCCCCAAAACGATGTAAATGTGTTGATTTTGCAGTACCTGAAATGACAGACTATATGGGGGTCTTCCTTTTGGGGCCCCTGTATGCCACGTGCTTGGGTACACCTATACATATCGGGCATCAAACTGTTCAGAGCACCCTAGGCTTTCATATTTGGGGTGATTTCTCTTGATACCTAAAAGTATGTGGGTAATACGATGCTTCAGGGTAGATATTTTGAGGTGATCTTTGGAAATGTCACCTAAATCACCAAATTTAGGAATGATTTGCGGCTTGGTACTTTGGCGTAGAAAGACATGCATACCCAATTTGAATTCGTGGGAATGTGTACTTTCCAAAAATATATAGTTTTCTGGGGTGAACTTACTTTTTTCTACATTTGCCCCCCTCAAAACAATGTAAATGTGTTGATTTTGCAGTACCTGAAATGACAGACCATATGGGGGTCTTCGTTTTGCGGCCCCTATACGCCACGTGCTTGGGTACACCTATACATATTGGGCATCAAACTGTTCAGAGGACCCCAGGCTTTCATATTTGAGGTGATTTGTCTTGATACCTAAAAGTATGTGGGTAATACGATGCTGCAGGGTCGAAATTTTGAAGTCATTTTTGGAAATGTCCCCAAAATCACCAAATTTAGGAATGGTTTGCGGCTTGGTACTTTGTAGTAGAAAGACATGCATACCCAATTTAGATTCGTGGGAATGTGTACTTTCCGAAAATATATGGTTTTCTGGGCTGAACTTACTTTTTTCTACCTTTGCCCCCCCCCAAAACGATGTAAATGTGTTGATTTTGCAGTACCTGAAATGACAGAACATACAAGGAGGGGTCTTCATTTTAGGGCCCCTATATGCCACGTGCTTGGGTACACCTATACATATCGGGCATCAAACTGTTCAGAGGACCCTAGGCTTTCATATTTGGGGTGATTTGTTTTGATACCTAAAAGTATGTGGGTAATACGATGCTGCAGGGTAGATATTTTGAGGTGATTTTTGGAAATGTCACCTAAATCACCAAATTTAGGAATGGTTTGCGGCTTGGTACTTTGGCGTAGAAAGACATGCATACCCAATTTGAATTCGTGGGAATGTGAACTTTCCGAAAATATATGGTTTTCTGGGGTGAACTGACTGTTTTGTACTTTTGCCCCCCCAAAACAATGTAAATGTGTTGATTTTGCAGTACCTGAAATGTCAGACTATATGGGGGTCTTCCTTTTAGGGCCCCTATATGCCACATGCTTCGGTACACCTATACATATTGGGCATCAAACTGTTCAGAGGACCCTAGGCTTTCATATTTGGGGTGATTTGTCTTGATACCTAAAAGTATGTGGGTAATACGATGCTGCAGGGTAGATATTTTGAGGTGATTTTTGGAAATGTCACCTAAATCACCAAATTTAGGAATGATTTGTGGCTTGGTACTTTGGCGTAGAAAGACATGCATACCCAATTTGGATTCGTTGGAATGTGTACTTTCCGAAAATATATGGTTTTCTGGGGTGAACTTACTGTTTTCTACTTTTGCCCCCCCCCCCAAAACGATGTAAATGTGTTGATTTTGCAGTACCTCAAATGACAGACCATATGGGAGTCTTCCTTTTGGGGCCCCTATATGCCACGTGCTTGGGTACCCCTATATATAGTGGGCATCAAACTGTTCAGAGGACCCTAGGCTTTCATATTTGGGGTGATTTCTCTTGATACCTAAAAGTATGTGGGAAATACGATGCTGCAGGGTAGACATTTTTAAGTGATTTTTGGAAATGTCACCAAAATCACCAAATTTAGGAATGATTTGCGGCTTGGTACTTTGGAGTACAAAGACATGCATACCCAATTTAGATTCGTGGCAATGTGTACTTTCCGAAAATATATGGTTTTCTGGGGTGAACTTACTTTTTTCTACATTTGCCCCCCTCAAAACGATGTAAATGTGTTGATTTTGAAGTATCTGAAATAACAGACCATATGGGGGTCTTCCTTTTCAGGCCTCTATATGCCACTTGCTTGGGTACACCTATACATATTGGGCATCAAACTGTTCAGAGGACCCTAGGCTTTCATATTTGGGGTGATTTGTCTTGATACCTAAAAGTATGTGGGTAATACGATGCTGCAGGGTAGAAATTTTTAAGTGATTTTTGGAAATGTCGCCAAAATCACCAACTTTAGGAATGGTTTGCCGCTTGGTACTTTGGTGTAGAAAGACATGCATACCCAATTTGGATTCAGGGGAATGTGTACTTTCCGAAAATATATGGTTTTCTGGGGTGAACATACTTTTTTCTACCTTTGCCGCCCCCCAAAACGATGTAAATGTGTTGATTTTGCAGTATCTGAAATGACAGAACAAACGGGGGGTCTTCCTTTTGGGGCCTCCTATGCCACGTGCTTGGGTACATCTATTCATATTGGGCATCAAACTGTTCAGTGGACCCAGGATTTTATATTTGGGGTGTTTTACATTGATACCTAATGATGTGTGGGAGATATGTTGCTGTAGAGTGGAAGCTTTGAGGTCATTTTTCAAAAAATTCACCAATTTCTATAAAACATTATAACTTTAGGAAACAATTGCAACTTGGTGGTTTGGAGTACAAAGATATTTCTACCCATTTTTGATTCACCAGAATCTGTTCTTTCTAGTAATGGGTAGTTTTCTAGGGTAAACCTACTGTTAGCGGAATGTTTGGCCTTGAAATCAAAAGTATGCCGTTTGGGAAGTGTTGCTTTGGAAATTTGGTTGTGTACTGCTTGTAGATTTTGAGCTATACAAGTGAGAAATCTCCATAAAACTATATATATTTGGTATTGTCGCGTTCAGGAGACATAGACCTTTCTAAATCGGCTGTGTTCTCGTACATAAAATGAATGATGTTTCTGATATATGTGATTGTTCTTCGTGCAACATGATTTTTTTCATTTTATTTGACACTTAGAATCCAATATTTTATTAGGGAAGTAGAATTACACCAAAATTCTTGCATATTGTGAAAGTTCAGGTTGTCCTGAAAAAAACAATATATTGTTTTCCTGGGTTAACTAAAAGACCACCCCAGGAAAGGCCCTTAAAGTGAAAGAGTGCAAAATATCTAAAAACTGCTTGGCAGTAGATGTTCGCATCTAGGACAAAACGGCTGGCAGGGAAAGGGTTAAACCACACCCACTGTAAACCACACCCATATTAACACAAGAACTTTTAAGTTCATACTGTATCCACATTAACGGTGGCAGCACACCAAATAACCAAATGGTTGGTGCTTACTGCAGGGAAATCCCTCATCACTCATATGTGAAAAATTGAAGTCATGTTAAAAACATACCCTTAAATCCATATGCCTCATCCTCCCATGTGGATAATACAACAACCCCCCAACACATGATTAAACACCTTAGGGGCCCTTAACAACAATTTCCAAATGCTAATAAGCCCAAGAACAAACCCCTAACAGGCTTACATTCCACAGGTAGCACAGGGCAAGCATAGAATGGCACACACAACCAGCACTTGTTAAGCAGAGAATGGCACACACAAGCAGCACTGGGCAAGCAGAGAATGGCACACACAAGCAGCACTGGGCAAGCAGAGAATGGCACACACAAGCAGCACTGGGCAAGCAGAGAATGGCACACTCAGGGAGGCAGGGTCGGGCCAAGGTATTTTTGCACCCTAGGCAAGGGCTTCAATCAGTGCCCCCACCCAGTCCTGCATTACCATTTCCCACCTTACCAGTCATAAAGCCCCCTGTACCTTTGCCAGCACCTATCATATTGCCTCCATTTGTACCTATGCCAATGGCAGTCAATCCCTCAGATTGCCCTCAGGCCCTAATATGTACCTGTGCCAGCATAAGACATAACAGCCATCATATTTTACCGCCAACCTGTACCTATGCCAGCGGCAGCCGAAAGAATCCATCATTGCCCAAATTTGTATCTGTTCCAGCAGTAGCCAAAAATTCATCATATTGCCCTCAAACATTTTGTGTATCTGTGCCAGCAGCCACCATATTGCCCCATATACCTGAGCCAGCAGCAGCCAATCCCTTATATTGCCCCCAATCTGTACCTGTGCCAGCATCAGACAAAAAATACACACTATTGCCTCCATATATGTACTTGTCCAGCAGCAGCCAAATATGCATCATATCATCTGTTTACATGTGCAAGTAGCAGCCAAGATATTGCCCGCAAATATGTACCTGGGGAGTGATTCTGTCTGGAACAGGGGGTTTATAACGTTTAAAAACGATTAAAGGCCAAGCAAATCAGGGTTTAAAAAAGAAAGAAAGGAAATTCCCCTTAATCATTTGACAAAATATCCACTTTGGCAACTACTTTGACATTTCTCTGACTTTACCAGAATGTCATAAACTTCTGTGTTATTAATAGGTGATAGAAAAATTGATAGAAACCAATAAAATGTATTAAAGAAATACACAGTTTGGCACTTCATAAATAGGGATCTAGGTTATTCAATGGGGATATATTGTAATGCAATGTGGGTAAACAAATGGGTTCTCAGAAGGATCTGGAAGTTTTCCTTCTTTTCTTATACTATGTAGGTGAAATGAAGCAGAACCAAGTGTTGTGTAAAAGTAATTTAATTCATATGAAACAATTGACTATTCTATCTTACTTGGAAGAAATGTAATTTTTATTTTAATAGCAAACTCAAGAATTTTGATGAAAAAAAATCAGTACAGTTAAATGCACTAGATTTTGTCAAGACATTCTAGCCAGGAGACATTTTATTTTATTTTATTTTTAAGCAAGCTTTGTTAAATTTATTGATGAAACTATTTTAGCTGGCTAATAGCAGATTGATTATGAAAGATCCAATCTATCAAATTCTGGAGTACAGGAGGTCAAACTGTTCTGAGCAGACACCATAGCTGCATTGCAGCGGATCTGTTCTACATAAAACAATCACAGAAACTAATTTGCTATGTTGCAAAATAATTAGTAGGTGTCTTTGCATGCCATTTATTTGACAGCTTTTTCATTTTACAATGCTTTCATAATTTGACAAAGGCCATTACAGTCTTCTAACTGTTGTGTAGATATGACTTTTTTCCAAGGTTAGTTCGTTTTAATTAAATGACCTCTAGTAATGGTAATTTAAGATGTATATTAATTCTGCTGTCAAACCTTGGTAGATGCCAGAAAAGAAATGGAAGTGTCCGCATATTATTTTATTAATTAATTATTAATTAACATATTTGTTTCACATGGGGACAGAAGGGATAATTATATATAGTACTTGAGTGTAAAAAAATATTCATTCTTTCACTTTTTGACAACACATTGGGGTGTTGATACCTGGTTGAAAACTGGTTTTACCACTTTGTGAAAGCAGACAAAATCCAACTTTTAGTTATAGATGAAAAACACAGGTTTTTATTAGTACATTTGGTTCTTATTAATAGATTATTAACATTTTTTATCCCTCTATGCTTTGACAAATGATTATATTAAAGGTTAAATAGCATAACCTTAGTTTGGGTTATATGGTAAATAATTGTCGTATTTATACATGACAAATGATTTTGCAATTAAAAGGATTTTTTTAATACATTTTTTAAGCAAGTCCTGCGAGCGCGGAGTCATTTTTGTAGATATGCTTGCTGAACTACTATCTGGCACCCAGGCAGACATTGGACTTATTTGCATGTGCTCTCTACCTTCTCAAGATAGATGTAGATCCTTCATGTTACTGTAAAAAAAAAACTGTACATGATGTAGAGCAGAGCTTTGACTGAACTAATGCAGGGCAACCATCAGGGGGGGACAGGGGGGAGAGTTGTAGGGGGCCCGAGGGTGCCACGTCACACATTCTTGATTAGCCGGGTACCCTGCTTTCTGAGAGCTGCTGACTTCGGGAAGGCAGGGCGCTAGCACAAGGGGAGGTATCTTCTGTCCATTACTTCCCCTTATTGGTCACTGAGCTTAAGTTTCAGTTGAGCTGCTCAGGGATTGGATAGCTGAGGTTTGAATTCTCCTCCAGCTCATCCAATCACCATACAGCTTTACCAGGACTTTAAATTCTGTGACCAATAAGGGAAGAAAATGCTATCACTGGAAGAAGATGCAGCCACCTGTGCTCCCCTCCTCCCTTCTGTAGTTGGCAGCTCACTGACAGCAGGTGGGCCACACTAATGAAGTAATTGTAACATGGCAGGGCCCCCCTAAAGGTAACCCTTTGTGGTCCCTGTTGTGTAGTGGGGCCCTGGGCACCAATTTTTTTTTAAACTTCTTTGGGTGCAAGTTTTTTTACATGGACGTTTAAGTGGGCCCTGGGCACCAATTTTCTTATAATGTGGGGGGGGCTGGCCACCAATTTTTTTTCCCCATGTGGGGTCCTAGCCACCAATATTTTTTAATGGGAGGGCCCTAACTACAAATGTTTTTTTTTTCAATGGGGGGGCCCTGACCACCAATATTTTTTTATTAACATATGGGAACCATAGCCACCAATGTTTTTTTTTTTTTAGTGTGTGGTGGGGGGTGGACCTGTGGGGTGGGGAGGGCGGACCTGTAGGTGGGGCTTGTGATGGGCGCAGTCCAGGGGGCCCAAAAATGTTTTCATATGGGGCCTTGTGATTTCTGATGGTGGCCCTGAACTAATGTATGGTGCTCAAAGTTGTGCAGATCTATGCCTCTTCATACTCCAGCACTTGCACCATACCAACAGTAAGGGGTTGATTTGTCAAAATGTAAATTTTTCAGATTTTTTAAATTACAAAGAGTCCGACTAAACTAGAATCCATGATTCACCCTTATTTATCAATAAAAAATAAGGGAAAACATGGATAAAAAAAACTTTTTCAGACTGTTGCACGAAAACCAAAACTTTTTCAGGTTGTGACCTGAAAAATCCAAATGTTTCGGATTTGACACCCGGAAAGTCTGAATTTTTGTGAAATCAAGAGGAAAAACCCGAAATGTTTGTATTATCGTACAAAACCCAACACAGACAATAATATCTTCAAATTGCAAATAGGACCTCTGCCATTGACTTCTACAGAACTTCGACAGGTTGAAGATGGAGTATTTTTCAAGTTTTTAGCATTTGGACTTTAATAAAAAAAAAAAAAAAACCTAAATGAATGCTGATGTATGTGGCACGCTAAATATGGTTGCCACTTAACCACTATTTTGCCAACTTGTAAAGGTCACCCCTGATGCCAATGTTGTGAATAGAAGAAACCAAATAAATGATAGAAAGGCCCAAATTTTCTTTTTATTAAGGTGAAAAGCATCGGTACAAGAGAACAGGTCATCAGATCAGAAACGCTATGCATCAGAGAAGAACATGTATTGGGGAATGAAGGATGGTATGGCATAACTCCCAACTGTCTCGTTTTTAGAGGGACAGTCCCTCTTTTGACAGCTCAACCCACAATCCCTCATTTGTACTGAAAGTTTCTACTTAATTGCCTGAAACTGACGATCTACCATCAGTTGTGCACTCAGGCAGGCACAGTGCAGGCCAGCCACTAGCAGTATCAAAGAGTAGGATCAATTAATGCCATAAAGTGAGCTCTAATACATCTGCTAGGAAAGGAAGCCCCCCCCTATAATATATTGGATCGTTTATCTGACACCCAACTGCTGCATGAAGAGAGAATGAAGAGAAGCCGATGCTGTGAGGAATAATGAAGATAACTGGATAATGTCAGAAACAATGAAGAATATTTAATTGATTGTATTTAAAAAGTTTCTTATTTCAGTATGAGGAAGCTTATATTAAATTAAAATTTTTGTGATAGTTTCCCTTTAATTATTCTTACTTTGCACTGGCAAATTTAATTGTTGCATTTAATAAGTAAATGTATATGTTTCAACTTAAATACAAACTCAACCAAGGACAAACCTACAGACCCAGTAGTTTATTTATAATCTGCTGTATAGCCATAGGGGAGCCATTCAAGCACAGGACACACCGTAGATAACAGATAAATTCTGAAGAATCCCATTGTATACTACAGAGCTTATGTTATCTGCTGTGTACCTTTTCTTCTTTTTTTGAATGGCTGTCCCCATGACTACACAGCAGAAACACAATAGTTGTGTTTCTGAACAAACACACCAGTTTTACCATTGCAGCACAGCAGTACATTATATTTTCATTGCTTTAAAACACTTTAATTTTTTGATACTTGGATCTAAAGGTATTCTTTACACTTCCCTATAGTGACCTTTGTCTTTTCTGTTTGAAATTAGGTGCTGTTGTGCCTACTGACGCATGGTGCTCAGAAAACCATGTAGCTACCACCTGCTCACGGGTTCCGAGTGCCCTGTGTTATTCTCAGCAGCAGCAGCACACTTGCACCTAAAGAATTGGGCAATCAAACATTACACACAGCAAACCCAAAAATGACACCAGATTTGAAAATATTGAGTTTCTACTGTTTTGAACACAATTGCAGTAGACAGTATGATGGGCGAATTTGCGCCGTTTCACTTTGCTGAAAAATTTGCGAAATTCGTGAAACGTTGAAAAATTTGCAAAACGGCGTCGGCGTCTCGATTTTGACGCCGGCGCCCGTTTTTGATGCCGGTGTCCGTTTTTCCGACGCCATAATTTTTTTTTGACACCGGTGAATTTTCGCGGGCGTTTCACGAATTTATTCGCTGGCGGCGAATCGCGCAAATTCACCGCAAATTTGCGCCAGGCGAATAAATTTGCCCATCACTAGTAGACAATCCAGTTGTTCCAAGCACAACCCCCCCTCCCGAGAAAAATTGTTAAAATCGCAAAAATCGGATAAAAAATTCAAAAAAATCGCGAGAATCAGATTTTTCCCGTAAGGCAGATTTTCGGGAAAATGTAATAATAAGCGTAAAAAACCCAAGTGGATTCGATCGGATTTTGTAGCAGAAAATATTGAGATAAATTCGGACATTAATAAATAACCCCCTAAATATAAGCGTAAAAATTATTTTTAATTAGACTTTAAACTTAGAGATACACTCGTATCTGAGCAAATATTGTGCTACAAATTGTATATGATGTGCGTGGTATAAATTGCAGCACACATTTGCTTAGATGCTTTGAATTGCCCACAAAACAACATAAGGATATTTTTGCTCAGATTTTCAGATTCTACACAATCATAATCTGCATAAATTAAGATTTTATACAAACCCATTCTGTTAATTGCAACTCTTCTGTCACCTGGAGGTTCCTAAGTGCTACCATACTGGGTGAATTATTATTTTTTGTGGAGTTTCACTGAAGGGATTAAACAAGAACTTTTCCTGTCCCAAAGCAGTGCTTAAGCCAACTGAACTAGTATTTCCCTTAGGCTTTTTAACATTCAAGTACTTATCTGATTTCCATCAACTTGTCTTCTCTGCTAAAAATGAAATTAGACATTATTGATCTCAATGCAAGTTATGCAGTGGATCTCCATTACGCTTATAACAAAGTATCCCACAGGGCCGGTCTTACCAACTGCGGGGCCCAATTGGAACTATTTTGGTGGGGCCCCCTAAATGGAGTTTTGCCATCTGGCACAGGGTTCCAGGGCTGGATGACGAATAGTAACTTTTTCTCTCTGTCCCATGATAATTACTCACTACATTTTACTTATTTATTTTTATTGAGTTCAACTGCATACATAGCACAGAAACTCATTTTTACAGTATATGCAACCAAAGAGTGCATTTTTAAAGAACTACCCTCCTATTGTATGGTAAATGTATGTATGTATGTATGTATGGTAAATAGTACACGGAATACCTATGCTGCCATAGTTTTCTGGGATCTCTCTGTAAAGACTATGAGCAAATTTAGGCACTGTTCCTGCTGAATTGTGCTTAGTACAGGGGAATACCTATGCTGTCATAGTTTTATGGGATCTCTCTGTACAGGCTATGAGCAAACTTAGGGGCTGTTCCTGCTGAATTGTGCTTAGTACAGGGAATACCTATGCTGCCATAGTTTTATGGGATCTCTCTGTACAGACTATGAGCAAACTTAGGGGACTGTTCCTGTTGAATTGTGCTTAGTACAGAGGAATACCTATGCTGCCATAATTTTATGGGATCTCTCTGTACAGACTATGAGCAAACTTAGGGGGCTGTTCCTGCTGAATTGTGCTTAGTACAGGGAATACCTATGCTGCCATAGTTTTATGGGATCTCTCTGTACAGACTATGAGCAAACTTAGGGGGCTGTTCCTGCTGAATTGTGCTTAGTACAGGGAATACCTATGCTGCCATAGTTGTATGGGATCTCTCTGTACAGACTATGAGCAAACTTAGGGGACTGTTCCTGCTGAATTGTGCTTAGTACAGAGGAATACCTATGCTGCCATAATTTTATGGGATCTCTCTGTACAGACTATGAGCAAACTTAGGGAGCTGTTCCTGCTGAATTGTGCTTAGTACAGGGAATACCTATGCTGCCATAGTTTTATGGGATCTCTCTGTACAGACTATGAGCAAACTTAGGGGGCTGTTCCTGCTGAATTGTGCTTAGTACAGGGAAATACCTACGCTGCCATAGTTTTATCGGACCTCTCTGTACAGACTATGAGCAAACTTAGGGATTGTTCCTGCTGAATTGTGCTTAGTACAGGGAATACATATGCTGCCATAGTTTTATGGGACCTCTCTGTACAGACTATGAGCAAACTTAGAGGCTGTTCCTGCTGAATTGTGCTTAGTACAGGGGAATACCTATGCTTTTATAGTTTTATGATATATTACTACTACTTAGTACAGGGAATACCTATGGAAGAAATATTGAATATATAGATAGTTCAACATTTCATTTAGCTGTTACTAAAGCACAAATCCCATCATTCTAAGAAAAAAGACACTGATGCAATTTGATTTATAAAACCCAAAAAACATTTAGCAGAATAAACACATTTGCAATTCCATGTATAATACCGCAGAATTAAGAGCAGAATGAACACAGTGAGAATTGCATGTATAAATACCCCTCGAAATCACTTTAGGTGGCACAGTGGCAATTTCTTGAATAAATATCGAAAAATGCATAACAGAAGAATGGCACAAATGCAATTTTTGCTAGCAAGGGTTAAAATTCACAAGGCAGTGTAATAAACGTGATTTGTAGCCTTACTGGGCCAGCATTCTTTCTGAGGGGGGGAGAGGATGAATCTGCAGCACCATCGTCTACTGTCCATCATGCCTGTTAACCGAGTTCAAACAAAGTATAATGGCGCCTTTCGCCGCTGCCTGCAATTGGCTGCTGTCATCTGTCCCGTAGGGCACACAGGGCACGTAACAAACGCTCCCTCTCCCAGTCCCACCTGTCGCCGCACACTCTCTCAAACCCCCACCCCCTTAGTTTGCTACTATTTACACAGCCAGCGAAGAGAGAAAAAAAAGAAAACAGATATTGCCCTGGGGGCGGGCTTCAGAGCAGTTCGTCGGGTCAGTGTTACTGCGCGCATCTGGAAACATTGGTGAGGGAGAAAGGCAGCAAATCCTTGCTCTTGCTTTGATGCGGCTGTGCGGGGCCCCCATGGGCGCGGGGCCCGATTGGGCGCAATAGGTCCAATCGGCCTAAGACCGGCACTGGTATCCCAAAACCCAGAACTAACACCTAGGTGCTGGTCATGGCTCACGCTTCCATGTATAGTATAACAGCACTTGGAGTAGCCCTACACTACTTGGATGCCACCAGATCTTAAAGTGAGAGGACTAATGAGAGAGTTCTGGGAAGACTAGGGAACCAAATGTATACAGGAAGGACGGGGAACCAGAAGTGTAGTCTATGGGCAGGCCAAGGTCAATGAACAGAAAGTGCGGTACAAAATCAGGAACCAGAAGCGTAATCGAGGTCACAGACTGAGGTCAATACTAGTAGCGCGGTACAAAGTCAGGATCAGAAGTATGGTCAATAATAGACAGTTCAGGGACAGGCAAGGGTCAAAAACAGAGATCTGAACTATAAACACACCCAGGAACTATATAAAATATATCTACATTGGGCAAGGTGAATATGGATGTGGTACCTTTAAATATTTGAAATTTGCAGCAATCAGAATGACAGATGAATTGCATGCGTCAAAACCTGGAAGCGGTGTGAGCATGCGTCATTACCGAACAGCAAACACCAGACCAGGTGTGGAGAGGAGGCAGAGCCAGGCATCCTTGCCATCCCACTGGACCACCAGGTACACACAGGGCCGCCATCAGGGGGGGGACAAGTGGCCCAGGCATGAAGGGTGGCCCAGCAGTGCTGCACTTTTGAAAAGAGTCGGCCATCCACAACAGCCGAAATGCGGAAGTGCCGAGAACAGCGGAAGGACCCGAAGCCACGAAAACAGCCGAAGCCGAACTCCCGAAGCGGCGAAAAGACCCGAAAGTCGTGAAAATAGCCAAAGTCCTGAAACGGCGAAAAGACCTGAAGTCACGAAAACAGCCGAAATTGAAGTCCTGAAGCTGCGAAAAGACCCAAAGTCACGAAAGGAGGCGAAGTTGAAGTCCTGAAGCCACGAGTTCAATTCTACTGAACACCAATGTGGGTTTTTTTTTTAATCCCCTGGCCACCAATGTATTATTTTAATATTCTATAGGCCCCTGCCACCAATGTTTTTGTGGTTTTTTTTTTTTTTTTTTTTTTAAATATTGGGGCACCATTTTTTTTTAACTTGTAAGGGGGCCCTGGCACCAATGTTTTTTTAAAAAATATTTTTTTGGGCCCCAATTTTTTTTTTAACTTGTAAGGGAGGCCCTGGCACCAATGTTTTTTTTTTAACTTATAAGTGTACCCTGACCATCAATAGCTTTTTATAACTTGTGTGTGGGGGGTTACTTTTTTAGCGCTGATGTCTGTGTGGTCTTTGGGTGGGATGGAGTGGGGCATGGGTGGAGTGGGCGGGATCTGGGGTGGGGCTTGCGCACTAGTTGTTGTACAGGGCCCCGTGATTTCTAAAGTTTTTAAAATACAGTTAAAATACTATGGGGAATCCTCCTCATGAAGAAATAGAGAAACCCTCCAAGACAGAAAAAACTCAAATTTTTCAAGATTTATTATACTCAGAGGATGGAAAAAGCCAGAATATGAGAATCTGGCATATCAGACCTACCCAGGTTGTATATAAGTAAATGGGAGAGGTTCCTATCCTATTTTGAAGTTTCTGTCTTCTGTGCTAGAATTAGCCCTAAAATTCCACCATTTTGGACTCTTTGGGCAAAAATCTAAAAAATTCTGGATTTTCATGAAAAAGCCTTAAAAAATCAAGCGTTTCGTAAAAAAACACCGTAAAAATCTTTCGATTTGGGTTTTCACTAGATTTTAAGTTTTTCCCTGATCTGATTAAATCTTGCTTTTTTTAATAATAAATAAGGTCAAATCAATGATTCTCATTTGGTCTGACTTTTTTATTTTAAAAAATCAGATGAATTTGGATTTTTTTTCGCTAGGAATGGTCCAAAAAGGTATTCACAATTTTTTTTTTTTTTAGAGGATCATTCTGCGCTTTTTTTCCGTCATGCTTTTAATATTTGCTTTTAATAAATGTAATGACATTTGTGGATTTAGAGAATGTAAGTTTATTTGTGGTTTCAAAAATCTCTATCAACTACAGTAGAACCCCCATTTTATGTTTTTCAGGGGACCAGGAAAAAATATAATATCCGGGAAAATGTAAAATCAGGGTAATATGTTAAAATAATTTTGTCTTCAAGTACTAAAAGGAAATAAGCACAGGAGTCCATTTTACTTTGAGATACAATATTTACTGTGTATTGTTACACTATGTGGAGCATATGCAAGGCCTCTCTGTTAGTCACATATACAACATATAGCAATAAGTGATAGGTGCAGAACTGTATAAGGGGCAGACTAATTGGAATTGACCATTTACAGGCAGAACCAAATATACATCTGGTTAGTATTTTAAACCTCTTTATTTCACAAATAATAACATTCATAGAAGAAAAAAGCAGTTTTTGGGTACATCAGGACAAAATGTTGATGTAAAATCCATGAAAACATTACTTAAAATCAGGGAAATCCCATTGAAATGAATTATAAATTGGTGTGACCACAAATAAAAAAATGTAAAACGAAAGAACTTAAAATCAGGGTACTTAAAATTGAGGTTTCACTATAATATGAGACTGTTGATAAATAAGCCTCCAGACATTGCCCTATGGAGGGCATTGGTTCTTTTCTAACTTTTTGTTGGGTCTTAAGCTGGCTATTTGGTATCCCTGTGACTAGATGACCATAAACCAAACATTATAACCTGTATAACCATTATATCGGTGTGGCACAGTGTTTAGTATTATGAACTAATAATAAGAGCACCTTATCTCCTGTGGCAAAATAATTCTTGTCTTCACTTTCTTAAAATGCAACTTGTAAAATATGATAAAAGAAAAATCAAATGGTATTATGCTTCAGAGCAGTAATGTTTGTTGAAGTCACAACTAATGGCTGGAAATAAAATTAAAATCCAGGACATCTCAACTCCAGTCAGAGTATTATGAAGATGTTTAAAAATATCATTAGAAAAGTAATTTCAACAAGGGAGATAATATGTTTGCAGTACAGTAGCAAAAGAAATCTTGCAGTCAAGACCTAAATGACAAGTACCTGCCATAATTGTGCTGCTTACAAAAAAGAATATTGTTAACTATGTGGAAATTAGTTGGTTGCATTTCAAGTAGCTATGGTATATTATTCTTAAATATATTAAGCACTTTTTACAAAATCTATTTTAATGTCAATAGTGTAGTGTTTCAAATGGAATTGAAGTGCTCCAGTAATAACAGGGTAGTGTCTATTTTGCTGGTAAAAATGAAACAAACCAATGCAAATAGCAATGAATGTAAAAGAGGGGCAGTCTTTGGCCACATAAAGAATTTTCAAATCAAGCAAGAAGAGTATGATTATATAGCTTTAACCAGCCTTACAATTTATATGCTTTGCGCCTAATACAGAAATAAAACATGGGTAGTGGGGCATCTTTTCACAGTTCACCAGAGTATTATTCTGCCACTCAATATATATATTATATATATTAGCAATAGACCAGCACTCCCTTTTCTTAAAACATAAAATTGTAACACACGATTTATTTGACTTCTAATTGTAACACATGATTTACATTGAAATGTTGATTGAAGGAAGGCACTGATTGGTTTGCAATTGAGCACTTTTTTATTCAATGTGTTTTTAGAAAGTTTTTTGTATCATCCTTGAAAGGTGGACCTTAGGACCTTTGATACCAAGACAACAATAAAGAATATTATGTTTTAAGAAAAGGGAGTGCTGGTCTATTGCTAATTGATATATACATATAATCACCGTGCACCCTGCCATCAACAGCAGCCTTGGAGTGCGGATACTCATTGGAGAAAGTGTGTATATATATATATATATATATATATATATATATATATGTATCTAAACAAGAAAAGTTTTACTCCAATTTGAGCAAGATAGAGAGGGATGCTATACAGACCCTTAAAAAGGATCCCGAACTCATTATTTGGCCGGCCGATAAAGGCGGCTCTATAGTCTTATTGGATCGCTCATTTTATAGAAATGAACTACTTGGACAACTCTCTGAGGAACACACTTATATGCAATTACAAGGAGATCCAACTGGGAAGTTTAAAAAAGAAATTGATTCTTTTTGAATGCAGCTGTAGTGATAAATGTTGTCAATATCTTTCTGTGGAATTTCCCAGATGTCCAACCATATACACGTTACCGAAAATTCACAAGTCTGTTACTTCACCTCCAGGCCGACCCATTATTTCTGCACGTGGGTCCCTACTATTCAACATTGCATGTTATTTAGACACGTTTTTACAGCCACTCTGTTTAAAGATGCCCTCCTACATAGCTGACACCCCGGCTATTCTTCAAATTCTTACCACACTTGGTCCACTTCCGGATGACACTATCTTTGCTACACTGGACGTGTCCAGTCTTTATACTATTATACCACTTGAACAGGGGGTGTCAGCATGTAGGGCGGCTTTGATAAATGGACACATTGGTGCCCCACCGGTTGAATTTATTTGTTCTTTGTTGGAATTGGTACTTACCCAGAATTACTTTCGCTTTGAAAATAAGTTTTATTTACAGCTGACGGGCACGGCAATGGGGTCCAACGTGGCCCCCTCCTATGCCAATCTATTCATGGATTGTTTTGAAAAGGAGCATATCCTTTCTAGATATGCCGATCAACTATTTCTATACAAGAGGTACATCGATGATGTACTTCTGATTTGGCGGGGGAGCCATGTTGGACTCCAAAGGTTTGTTGCCGAGCTGAATGCCCTAACTACTCCGGTCAAGTTTACATTAACTTTTGATCGTGACACAGTTGATTTTTTGGATATACGAATTTTTCGTATACCCAATGGGGTGGGCACCACACTATATCGTAAAGACACCGATAGGAATACCGTGTTGCATGTGCACAGTTTTTATCCACCCTCTATTTTGAGATCAATACCATATACACAGTTCCTAAGAGTCTTTCGAAACAATTCGGACAGTGGATTGGCAAAGCAACAGGCGTATGAGATGCGTGAAAGATTTCTACAGCGTGGATACCAAAGAGAGTTTCTAGACAGAGAATTGGAGAAAGCATTAGAAAATGACAATAGAGGTACATTGGAATTGACCTCAGGAGTGTTGGATAAGGATGAGATCTTAACCTTTGTTTCCAATTTCTCGCCTATAAGCAAAGATGTAGGTGCCGCCATTAGAAAGAATTGGCCCATACTACAAATGGATAACAATTTACCATTCACTAAGGTGAAACCACCGCGATGTGCTTATCGCAAAGGTCGGGCCTTGCGTGACATATTGATGGTTACAGACTTACAGAGTGATCGAGACACTAGTTCATCACATGCGGGTTTTTGTTAACGGGTTCTCATTTTTCCCATCCACACAGTGGCAGGAGATACGAAATCAGGCACAGGCTCAATTGCTTGTCGGAATTTGTGGTGTATTGTATTATTTGCCCGTGTGGTTTACATTATGTTGGGAAATGTACCACAACATTTCGGATCCGCATGAACAACCATAGATCCACTATACGTACTGCCCTGACCTCTGGGAGAGCGGACACTCCACTTGCCAGACACTGTGTAAGCCTGGGACATTCACTCCCCTCTATTAAATGTGTGTTAATTGACCATGTCCCTCCACTTAAACGGGGAGGTGACAGGGGGAGAATATTACTGCAAAAAGAGGCCAAGTGGATCCGGACTCTAGACACAGTAGCCCCTAGGGGCCTCAATGAGATGTATTCATTGGCTTGCTTCATCTAGATGACATGTTTGTCCATCCTTTATACAGATCTTACCAGTGCTGTACAATCTTGTCAGCACAATTTTTTGTTTATATTTTTTTCACTTTTGTTTCTTCCTTTGACTCTTTGATTCTACAAGGGTCAGGGATAGTAGAGGGTTCTATAAGATTTGGGTGTAATGATAATGGTGACACTTTGTCACAATTTTTTGAAAATTGTCTTAATACTGATGTATGATCACATTTGCAATGTTGAATTATAAACTGGGTTTCGGGGATGACCTCAGGAATTGGCCTATTAGAATATGTCTGTTAAAATAACTATTACAAGTTTGGACCAAGATGGTCCTTTAAGAATATTGAGTTGTGGCATCTTGCATGCAGCATGAATACAGATGTAAAACAATTTGACTGACATCTTGTGATACGTAGATCCAATTGATGGAAGAGATTATCCCAGACTCTTGATACTTGGTATAGTGGAATAATAGCCTGATATTCAGGTGTATTTTGAAGGATCTACACTTTAAGGTGAATGGATATTTGTATGTTGGTTGGGCTTTGTATACAGCATTGTTTTGGAACAAAGCCTTTTCCAACACTATTGTTACCCCAATTGGTAACTTTTTGATTAATTTTTATCCCAGATAGTGGCTATACCTCTATGGCATCCATGATAACCCAGCTTATGAAAAATTATTAAAAATTTCAGTTATATAAAAAATTGTTAGCACAAATGCTCGTATGTTGAATGGTTCACCATTATGCACTTTATTATTAAAATTTTAAGAACACATTTTTACATTTTATATACAATTTTATCACTTATTTATGTGTTTTTAATGAACATTGTAATTATGGCCAACATTTAAATGATGAGCTTGTTCACTGATATGAATATTTGACACTTTACACTGATTGGTGGAAGGCTGTATTTATACATCATGTGACGACACTGGGTGCATCCTGACGACGGTTCTGAGAGAACCGAAACGCGTTGATGTGGGGTAGTTTGTAACACTCTTCTGAGGAGCACCTGGGATTCGATGTACTGAGGTATAGAGGTCCATTTACTATCAAGCAAATAGCATTTTTTTCCACAAATCTCAAAAAATTGTGGGTTTCCTATATTTCGTAAAAGCTCTACAAATTCAAAATGTATTAAGTGACAAAGCCATGAAAACCTTTAATACCAAACTTTGCTAAGTAAAAGTTGTTGAGTCAATGGGAACTGTGCTGATCTTATTGGACACTTTTAATCAAATCTGACTATTTATTTTCACTAGGAATTGTCAAAAAACGCAATTTTATTTTTAGTGCATCTTTCAGTGTTTTTTTTTCATTTGCACGTTTTTATTCGGATCCTTTAAAAAATTCAATAACAATTGTGGTTTTGGTGTTTGTGAGTTTAGTCGTGGTATCCAAAACCAATACATTTCTACCTTCAATAAATAACCCTTGTACTTGTACTTGTAGCTAGATAATTCCACTGTCATTTTTAATGATCTCAAAAAGATTATTTATAATAAGCAATTTTCAGTAAAATCACAGCACAAAAAGAGATTGTAAATTTGCTGCACTTTTAAAAAAATCACTTTAAATTATATTAAAATCTTACCACCTAATCGTGATTTTTCCTCTTGCTAATGCTTGCAGATTCCTCTTGTTTGAAAAAATGAATGGTTAACTGCTATTTGCAATTTTGATTTAACTTAATGTGATTGTTATTAACGAATCCAAAATTTTCTAAATTTGTGCTCAAAAATGGCATAAAAATGTTTAAAAAATTATAAATATGCAACTAATTGTAATAACTGTAATTATAATTTGTTACAGTTTTCATATAAGCTTTGAGTGGTGACAAATGAGAAAGCAACTGCAAGTTAAGAATTCTCCATGCATTATTGTATGGTTACCAGACTTCCATTACTATATAATTATATATAATTATGCAAATTGCCCAACATAGGGATGACTGAATATCAGCCACTGCATAATCAAAGTACATTTTATTAACTTCCCAACCTGTATTGCTCGGTTCCCATGGTCTGGGTGTAACAGGACAGCCCAAATTATTTAATTTGGTTAAAGAATCAAGTCATAAGTGAATTCATTAATGAACATCTGATGCCTAGATACAGTTTTACCCCTTTACCCCCATTTGTTAATGTGGTAACATGAGAATTGGTAGTGATGGAGGGTGAAGATAGTGCTGTATGTGTGACTTTGGGGTACGTTTTCTAAAGTGTGGTAAATTTGACTTTAATTTTGACTTTCCGCATGTTATCGCTGAGAAGATTTTTCCGCCAGAATATTTGTACCGACTAAGTTTAATAACCAGCGATGCGCTCAGAAGTCATTGCGATCACTTGCAGTAACTATGTTAATGAACCAGCTTACATTAGTGGTAATTTTAGCGATTTGGGAATTTTCTGGCGACAAATTAGGTTTTTGAGAATATTTATGCTATAAAATAGTCTTGTTTTATGGCGGTTATTATGGCAATTTTTACTGTGACATTTATGGCCAGAAATGCATCTTCAAAACTCATAAACTTTATTGACTGGTGATTATACCATCCAACAACATTACCAAAGTAACACCAATCAAACATTTATTCATCATATAAACCCTTCTGCCAATAGAATCTTATGAACAAGAAATCATACCAGTCAATCTCTTTGCTTCATAGAAATGCACAGTTTAATGTAGCCAATCACAATGAAACCAAAAAGAGCATAGAGGCTGACGAATCCTTGGACTGTGATGCCCGCTGCCGATAATACGCCTCTGAGCTGAATGCTGTATGCTGGCAAATGCATTGAGTTTGTCAGGTAAAATGGGAGACCTGGAATTAATTGCATGGACTAAAAATTATGATATAATTAGTATGGAGACCTGGTGGGATGAAACATGTGACTGGACTGTGAATTTCAATGATTACACCCTTTTTAGGAGGGACAGAGGGATTAATAAGGGTGGAGGAGTGTGTTTGTATGTAAAGCCTGAATTAAAGCCATGCACTAAATAAATAACCAAAGCTGGCACTGGTGAGGGAGTAGAATTCCTCTGGCTATAGATTTTGACTGGGCAAAGGTTACAAAGAGAATTATCATTGGTGTATGCTATAAACCACCTGGTATAAGTGACGAGTATGAAGCCCAGCTACTCTTACAAATAGAAGCGGCTTCACAACTAGGTCAAGTAATTACTATGGGTGACTTCAGTTATCCAGACATTGACTGGGTTAATGGGGTTGCCAAGACAGAAAAATCTAGTAGGTTTGTGTAGGATATGCTGAATGACAACTTTTTATTCCAGCTTGTTCAAGAACCTACTAGGAATAACGCTCTCTTGGATCTTGCAATAACTAATGATACTGAACTCATCTCTGGCATTTGTGTGGGTGAGCATTTAGGGAAGAGTGATCATAACATAACATAACAATTTTGGATTATTTGGATAAAATGGAGTCTATTGGAGACAGCCATTCTGTAATTCTGAGCTTTCTGAATATCTGGTTTCCGGATAAGCGATCCTATACTGTACTATGAGTTTGTGCCAGCATGGTTTTATGAGTAATAGATCTTGCCAGGCTAACTTAATTCCATCTTATGAGAAGGTAAGCAGGGACCTTGATTCTGGGATGGCAGTGGATGTGACCTACTTAGACTTTGCTAAAGCATTTTGATACAGTGCCACACAAAAGGTTACTGGTTAAGGAATGTTGGCCTGGAACATAGCATTTGTACCTGGATAGAGAACTGGCTAAAATATAGACTACAAAGAGTGGTGGTAAATGGAACATTTTCTAATTGGACCAGTATTATTAGTGGAGTACCACAGGGCTCTGTACTAGGTCCCTTGCTTTTCAACTTGTTTATTAATGACCTGGAGGTGGGCACTGAAAGTACTGTTTCTATTTTTGCAGATGATACTAAATTGTGCAGAACTATAGGTTCCATGCAGGATGCTGCCACTTTGCAGAGTGATCTAAGTTGGAAAACTGGGCAGCAAACTGGAAAATGAGGTTCAATGTTGAAAAATGCAAGGTTATGCACTTTGGCAAAAATAATATAAATGCAAGTTATACACTAAATGGCAGTGTGTTGGGAGTTTCCTTAAATGAGAAGGATCTAGGGGTTTTTTGTAGATAACAAGTTGTCTAATTCTGGGCAGTGTCATTCTGTGGCTACTAAAGCAAATAAAGTTCTGTCTTGCATAAAAAAGGGCATTAACTCAAGGGATGAAAACATAATTATGCCTCTTTATAGGTCCCTGGTAAGGCCTCATCTGGAGTATGCAGTGCAGTTTTGGACTCCAGTCCTTAAGAGGGATATAAATGAGCTGGGGAGAGTGCAGAGATGTGCAACTAAATTGGTTAGAGGGACGGAAGACAAATTATGAGGGTAGACTGTCAAGGTTGGGGTTGTTTTCTCTGGAAAAAAGGCACTTGCGAGGGGACATGATTACACTTTACAAGTACATTAGAGGACATTATAGACAAATAGCAGGGGACCTATTTACCCATAAAGTGGATCACCGTACCAGAGGTTGTGGCATGCACTGCCGGGTGATGTTGTGATGGCTGATTCAGTTAATGCCTTTAAGAATGGCTTGGATGATTTCTTGGACAGACATAATATCAAAGACTATTGTGATACTAAACTCTATAGTTAGTATAGATATGGGTACATATAATTTATGTGAAAGTATGGAGGGGTGTGTGTATGGATGCTGGGTTTTCATTAGGAGGGGTTGAACTTGATGGACTTTGTCTTTTTGCAACCCTATTTAACTATGTAACTATGTTAATAGCAGGAAAGTATATATAGAATTATCTGATGTCTAATAAGTTATACACAAATCAAATGTAAATTTCTGTCTAATCCTGGATATATGGCATATAGCAGAAGAATCAGCAGTGTGGCAAAATTGACAAATTCATTATTTTACCAGATTTTTGCCTATTTTGAACCACCCCAAATAACCTGTGAGTATATATATTTCAGATTATACTAATGATGGATGGCTTTTCAGTGAAATCTTGGAGGTCAGTGAGTTTTATTCAGCGGGATTTTACAGCTTTGGTAATAACAAATTTGTATTTATTTGTTTAAATTCATACTCCCTAGGGATAGATAATCAATGCTTGATGGTAAAACCCTCTCTTGGACACTAACAGAAGATTTTGCACAATAAAAAGGATTTTTTTTTTTCATTTTTAAAGCAAGTCCTGTGAGTGCTGAGTTATTGCTGTGGATGTGCTTTCTGAACTCGGCACCCAGGCAATTGGTGGATTTTTTTTGTGTGTTTTCTCCACTACTATGGTATCTACATTGTCTGTCTGTCTGTCTGTCTGTCTGTCTATCTATCTATCTATCTATCTATCTATCTATCTATCTACAGTAAATTGAAAGGTAGTTCCTATTTTATGTGGAATTTATTATATATAGAATTATATTTTTTATATATTTTTTATTTCATAAGATTACTTTTTTAATTTTTCCATTGTACATAGCTTTGGAATGTGTCAGTATCATCTACTAAATACTGCACTGCTATTTTTTGTCATTACAACATCATCTTGTTTTCCTCTGTCACAACTCATACTTTTTTCTGTTTAATAGTCCTAACTTTCAGCCTTACATAGTAACATAGTAAGTTAGGTTGAAAAAAGGCATGTGCCCATCAAGTTCAACCTTTTAAACCTATATAACCTGCCTAACTGCTAGTTGATCCAGAGGAAGGCAAAAAAAAAACATTTGAAGCCTCTCCAATTTGCCTCAGGGAGGAAAAATTCCTTCCTGACTCCAAGGGGCAAATTCACGAAGCGCCGAACGCTAGCGTTAATTCGCTAGCGTTTGGCATTTTCGTTACTGCGCAAATTCACTAACAAACGCTGGCGTAGTTTCGCTAGCATCCTTACGCCAGGAAAATTTTCGCTAGCGACGTAACTACGCAAATTCACTAACTTGCGCAGTGTACTGAACGCTACCTTTTACCCTAGACTTCCTTCGCCACCTCAGACCTGGCGAAGCGCAATAGAGTAGATAGGGATTGTTTCAAAAAAAGTCAAATTTTTTTCTAAGTCCCAAAAAATGCTGGCGTGTTTTCTACATGATGGGTGATAGGCTGAAAAAGATCGAAAAAATTTTTTGGGGCTCCCCTTCCTCCCCCCTACATTTCCTGACTCATGGCAACTTACCTAGACAGTGGGCACATGTGTAGGGCAAAATAAAATTTTTATTTGCTGATTTGAAGGTTTTCTAGGCATTTGTAGTGCTGATACGTGTTCCTCCATTGAAATTTGAATTTGGCGCCATATGCAAATTAGCCTTCGCTAGCATAACTTCGCTTTACATAGCGAATCAACGCTAGCGCAACTTCGCAACCTTACGCTACCCCTGTGCGCAACTTCGGATTTTAGTGAATTTGCGGAGCGCTGGTGAAACTACGCCTGGCGAAGTGCGGCAAAGTGAATTTGCCCCCTAGATGACAATCTGACTCGTCCCTGGATCAACTTGTACTACAAGAATTTGCCCCCAAGATGACAATCTGACTCGTCCCTGGATCAACTTGTACAACTTGTACTACAAGCTATATTTCATAACAATGTATTCTCTCCAAAGCCATCCAACCACTTCTTCAAGCTATCTAATGTATCAGCCAGTAAAATTCAGGGAGAAAATTCCACATCTTAACATCTCTCACTGTAAAAAAACTCCTTTTAATTATTTAGACAGAACCTCCTTTCTTCTAATCAGAATAGGTGACCTTGTGTCAGCTGAAAAGACCTACTAGTAAATAAAGCATTAGAGAGTTTGTTATATGCTCCCCATATATATATATATATATATATATATATATATATATATATATATATACAGTACACACACACACACACATACTTTGGTTATCATATCACCCCTTAAGTTTTTCCTCATAGCTACGATTTTCCATTCCTTTTATCATCTTAGTTGCCCTTCTCTGCACCCTCCCTAATTCTATAATGTCCTGTTTGAGCAAAAAACAAAACTGTACGGCATATTCTAGATAGGGCCTTACCAGTGCTCTATACAGTAGCAATGTCCTTTTTAATACAGCTCAAGACCTTATTTGCCCTTGATACTGCTGACTGGCATTGCTTGCTACATCCAAGTTTATTATCTACAATGACTCCAGTCTCCAAGGTCCTTCACCATTGTGGATTTGCATAGTACAGTCCCATTAAGGGTATAAGGGTCTTAGATATTTTGCATCCCAGGTACATGACTTTACATTTATAAACATTGAATCTCATCTTAGCTGCCAGTTTGTCAAGATCCTGTTGCACAGATGCCACATCCTGGATGTGTATACATACCGAGCCCTGAGGGATCCCACTAACAACCTTACTCCAAGTAGAGAATGTACCATTAACAATCACCCTCTGTACCGATCCTGTAGCCAGTTACCAATCCATGTGCAAACGACTTTTTAAAGCATCCTTAGAACTGTATTCTAAAAACTAGCTGCAGTTCATGATTTGTTTATATTGAACAGCTAAGCTACACCCTCAGACCAGGCAACAAACAAGGTGGCGTTCTAACTCATTCACCTCATAACTTCCTGTACCTTTTCTTAATTTAAAGTCCATGAAATGTGTACACAGTTCCCTTTTACACTACGGTTGCACTCCAGGACCCACTTCCCAAATTCTGGATGATTTCTCAGCCTGGTTTCTATCATTCCTTTCCATAGATATCACTGCAATAAATAATAATACGCCCCACTGATACTGATGGGCCACCTGCCTCCAAGCCTCTGTCTTAATTCTTCCTATGGTCTTACTCAAATAACCTCAGCTCCTACCCACCAGTAGGCAATCACTGGACCTTGTCTCTGCTCACCAAAGTCTGTCCAATTTTCTATCACACACACTCTGAGACCCCCACCCCCGGTGAGTCCATTACCAGTACAGCCTCTTCTTTACTTGTTAAATCTTGTGTTTGTATTCCATTTACACTATAAATCACAAATGGAGACAAAGTTGATATATACAGTACATGATATTAATATAATAAAGATAGATAATGTAAATAGAAGGCATTTATAGAAAGAATAATTTTGGAACAAGAAACATTATCATAAAGAAACACATTACTTGCAGGCAGCTACAACAATGGATTGAGCCAGAAAGTGCCAGAAAACTGAGAGTAAAGATAATGATCTTTGGTATGTCTGCTCAGCAACAGGCAAGGTAATTGCAAAGTTAATGGAAAGCAATTAAGCAAATCCAAAATGGAAAATAGTTTAGTAATACCAGCAAATACCAATCATGGTTAAAAACGGCGGCATGTACAACAAAAGGCAATTATGCTTAATAAATTATCATTAAGACAATATGATGTACTGAACATGTGCACATGGAAACTGCAACAGTTTCATAGCAGGTGGGCAGTTTAATTGAGGCATGTGTGACATATCCTATACGTCTTGACAAAGAACTTAACACACAACTAAGCTATTCTGTTATGGCAAAATTCCACAGTTAGCAAATTCTCAATAGTGACTTGCTTTTTAAATGCTTTTTAAACTTAAATCCAAATTATGTTCAGTACAGAAACATGCAGAAACCACAGAAATATGACCTTGCTATAAATCACAAAATGTGTTCATTTTTAAATGATTTGTCCTTTCTCTGTAATAAGACAGTAGCTTACACCTGATGATAACTAAGTTAGCATGCATTTATGCTAATAATGTTTAATGAAGAGACCTTCATATCAAGAAAACTCCTGTCCCAAGCACTCTACATGAATACATTCCATAATTATATATATTTTCCTAATGAACTGGTCATCCATTGGATGGTATAGGTGCCAAGAAAGTGCTGATGCTAAAACAGATCTTATACCATGTATGTTAACTAGCAAAAAGCTGACACATTAATGTTCATGTTCACTAAATGATAGTCTCAACTGAGCTGTTTGGGCAAAAGCAACCTCTAACTACATTAGCTTCGTTAAAACATAAATGATTACTCAGCTGCTGCTAGATGTAATGTAATAAGCACAGCGGTCATTCAAAGAAGAGTCTGAATATAAGCAATAAAATCATTTGTGTTTACTAACAGTCACTGCTAAAATCTGCACCCATTGTGTATCAGTAACTATATTATTTCTTGCCAATACATCAAGGACTGAAAAACAGGCATGTGCTATTTGCATGTGAGGTCCTCAAGGTAGCAGCAATAATATTTTGTCTTGATCAATAAAATGCCATTAATGTTTTTTGCTCCATTCTTAACATCTTGTGACTGCTGTTCTAGCACAAACGTGCACAGTTCATGTGTAACCATAGGGATTTAACAATCATAAAAGGCTTTCAAATAGTTAATTTCTACATAAGAACATGAAAAATATGAATCTGGTTGTTCACAAGCTTCAATAAATAGGAATACATTTCCTAGCACACTTTTAGATGCAATGTGATGTTTAAAGTAGCCATGATTAGTTGTGTGCTTGTTTCTCCCTTTGGCAGTGCGTTGTAAGTAACATTCTTTAAAACAAGATCTGCTGGATTTTTATGACATGCTATAAGTATTTATTTAACCAAATTTCAGTGGATATTTTTAGGATGTCTACGAGAAAAAACTATTTAATGTTATAAGAAATGGCATGTATATAATAGTTTTAATTAACTATACATTTTAGGACTCATATACTATCAGATGGAGACAAGTGGTAGTAGTGTACAGCACTTCTAGTACATTACATTAATATATGGTCATTACTGAGGGGGGTTGTATTCACAAGTTTCCTCTGTTGATGCTGAATTTCAACCACAACCCGGTACTGCACATAGATTTTTCTACCATACCATCTACCATACCATACAACCAACAGAAGAAGCCTCTACAACTAGGAAAATAGAACTTTAAAGAACGTTAAAGATACCCATAAAGATACCCATGGGTTCATTTGTTATTAGCAAGGAATTTTCTGAACAAGGAATTTGATTAGTGATGGGCGAATTTATTCAGCAGGAGCAAATTTGCGCGATTCACCATGGGCGCATAAATTCCAGAAACGCCTGTGAAAATTCGCTGGTGAAAATTCTACGGCGTTTTGACGCCGTTGAATTTTCACCAGTGATTTTTCACGTCGAAAAAAAAACGGACGATGGCGTCAAAAAAGGACTGCGCCGAAAAAATGGATCATAGCCCGCACTGTGCAGAAAACAAGAATAACATTGCTCTTTTATAGGAGTCCCTCAAGATAATTTAATATTCAGCAAAAAATACACAAAGCTATGAAACATTTGTTTTGGCTCTTGGGTGCGGTAAAAATATGTGCACAAAATATAGACAAATGTATTGCCGAATAAGTTTTCCCCAGTTTACTAACCTGCGGTAAATATACCTTTGCCGCAGGTTCTTGCACAAGAATATGTGTGCCAGTTATCGCCTTTGCTGAAAATAACGCTATGTACACATTAATGCCCGGTTTACTAAAAAGCAAAATGTGCGAAAGACAAAATTAATGCCAGAATATTCGCAAAATTTACATGGCGGTAAATCTTTTTTTCCGTCCGAAAATTGCAAGGGAACCGGAAATATCCAATAATACTTTTTTACCCATCATTCTTTGCTGTAGCCATTGCTGACAGGTGAGAGATCTGTAGCTATTGCTGACAGGATGCTTTGGCTTTTAGCAGAAGGGTTTGTGACTGGATGGATAAAGTATCGGTTTATATGATGCATACATGTTTGATGTTACTCTGGTAATGTTGTTGGATAGTATAATCATCAGTCAATAAAGTTTGAGTTTTGAAGATACTTTTCTGGCCATAAATGTCACAGTAAAAATTGCCATAATTGCCATAAAACAAGACTATTGTATAGCATAAATATTCACAAACTTAATTTGTCACCAGAAAATTTGCAACTAGCTAAAATTACTGCTAACGTAAGCTGGTTCGTTAATGTTGTTAAAGGGATCCTGTCATCAGAAAACATGTTTTTTTAAAATAAATCCGTTAATGGTGCTGCTCCAGCAGAATTCTGCACTGAAATCCATTTCTCAAAAAAAAGAGCAAACAGATTTTTTTATATTCAATTTTGAAATCTGACATGGGGCTAGACATTTTGTCAATTTGGTTTTCAGCGCAGAATTCTGCTGGAGCAGCACTATTAACAGATTCATTTTGAATAAATGTTTTTTCCCATGACAGTATCCCTTTAATGCAAGTGATCGCATTTACTTCTGAGCACATCGCTGTTTAGTAAACTTAGTCAGTGCAAATATTTTGGTGGAAAAATCTTCGAATCGATAACATGCGGAAACATTTAGTCAAATTTACCACACTGTAGTAAATGGACCCCTTGGTACTCACATATAAATACAACTGTTATTGCCTCCCTGGCACTCTCCTGATGAACACACTGTCAACAGCATAGCATTCATTAATGCCCTCCTCCTCTTGAGAATAAGAGTGCTATTGCTAAGCTTAATGAGTGGTATTGTTCAACTGACATGCCTATGTTTCTGTTATAAACCCACGTTTACACCTTTAATGGCTTTACAAAGTCACTTCATGCAACAAAGCAGCAAGAGATTTTAGTATCACTCTGTGTTCATAATATAAATCATACATATACAGTACATTTAGGGGGTTATTTACTATATTTCAAAATGTTCTCATTATTTTAGTAAAAAAACTTTGACCAAATGCTCCTCCACAATTTTACCTTATTTATCAATAAAATAATTTGAAAAATTTTACGCAGGAAAAGACCATATAAACTCTTAATAAAGTGGGGGAAAAAACTGAATCCTATGATTTTTTTTTCTGATGCCCAAAAACTCCAAACATTTTTTGAATTATCAAACTAAAACCAGTGCAAATCTTCCAATTGTAAAAGGGAAATCTGCCATTGACTTCTACGTGACCTCGGCAGATTTAAGATGGAGTATTTTTTTTATTTAGACTTTTAGCAGCCTAAATCTATCTATCTATCCATCCATCCATCCATCCATCCATCCATCCATCCATCCATCCATCCATCCATCCATCCATCCATCCATCCATCTATCCAAGCCAGCTGCCTGTAAACAAAGTTTTTAAAGGAACTTAGCAATGGTAGGCAGGCTGGCAGAGGATCAGGCCTTTAACATCAGGCCTTAAAACTTTTTTTATTGATTCACGCTTGTTATATTTGCATTTTGAATAAATAAGGAAACTGTCGAAGGTCTGATCAAATTGTACAAATATCTGTGACACTTGCATTATTTGCCCCTCACCCCCCCACACTCATTCCTATTTTCAAGTCCTGGTTGTTCCTCCCAGGCCTTTGTGCCTAACACCCAAGCGAAACGGGACAAATTCGCCCATTATTAGTTATCTTTTTTTAATTCTGTTTTTGCATCTGTGTAATCAACACCTAGCTTAAAGTCTTATAAGTATATAAGGAAACTTCTATATCCTGAAGCAAATTCATATCTGCTGTATTCTGCCAAGTTTCATTTCATATTACATTTTCTGGGAACGGATTTCTTGTTTAAAAAGAAACATGTTAAAATGGATATTGTTTATTGCAGTTTACTCTATTGAGGTTATTCAGCTAATAAGAAGTATAGGCCTTTCTGCTCCAGGATGATAGTTCATTTTCACAAACGATTAATTTTTTTTATTTTAGATTTCAATTTTATTCAGTATATAATGCTTGCTGGTAAGGGGCTAATTCATTAGGAAAACATTTTGAAAGAAAGTATAAATAATTACATCTTGAGTAATTTACAGTGAAATAAAATGAACGATAAGGTTGTGCATATTCTATATTTTCTCTGTTTTTCTGAGAGTTTAGTCAGTTGAGTGCATTCTGTACAGTGACACTGAAATATGTAGTGAGACAATGACATTGAAAATATGTAATGATACAATGCAATTATATAATGCAAAGTATTAACTTGCTTACTTTCTCATTTTTAGTTTGATTTAAGCCCGCACCTAAATGTAAGCAACTTGTACAAATTATGAAATCTTTCAACCCATCATTTAAATAACAGTGACAACTACTACCCTCCTACTCCTACCTACCAATAAGTCAAAAAACACGTAGGGTGCCGCAGTAATACTTTCCATGCAATTTCCTCATACTGTACCTTAACACAGAGGGTGGGAGGACTGCTCTACTGTCCTCACATTGCTTCCTCATGTGGAAGACTAAAATAGCACCCTGGCAACTCAATTCCTGCAAATTCATCCCTATCACTTACTGATTCAGAACTAACAATGCCCCAATCCAATATTATGGAGATGGTACTTTGGTTTTCACCAAAAGCCATATTATTTCTAGAGCTAAAGCAGCCTTTAAATACAGCCCTGGCTATTCACTCAGCACTGCAAATTAGTTTCTCCCATAAAAAATAATGACTTCCAGTGATCACTGAAAAGTTGGGTTTGTATTTTTGGGCTACTGTAGCTTAAAAATCACAGAGATTTTGCTGGAAGTGCCATCTTCATGTTAAACTGTATTGTTAGAATAGCTTTAACTGAAAATGCTGTGTGGTTTTCAGGGATGTTTACCTGGAAACCAAAATACAAACTGAATGCAAGGCAAGTTTTATGATATTTATTTTTTGTATTTCTTATTTTTCTATTTGGACTCATTTTCCATTTTGACATCCAACCTGATGTCTGGTCTAGGGTAATTAAACAGAATAGTTGCAGAATAAAAGAACAAAACACAAAAAAAATGACTGCAAATGGGTTATTAATCAAAGTTCATATTTTGTTCTGCAATTCAATTTCTTTGCATTAAAAATCATGAATCTAAATAATGGTTAAAAAAGCAAAAGTTTATGATATGTATTAAGCTCCCAGACCCCCTTACCCTTAAAAACAGTTTTCCTACAGGCTGGAAAAGATTTGAGAATTGTAGAGATCCAAATTAAGTAAAAAAACCATAATCGGCACCTAGACCTTATGTATTATTACCATTTCAGAATACCAAAAAATGTTTGCATTGTTTTTAAATAACTGTCAAAGAGCTTTGTTGAATACAAGTAAAACAGCACATACAATTAATTAAAGAAAGAACAGAATAATGTTAATCTATCCATGGGATTAAAAAGTCTTGCTAGTATTTACATTTTTTTTCTCAATGTTGCAAATTAGATTTATTTTTAAAGTACTATGCGTGACCTCTATTTCCCAGGAAACATAATCAAAAAAGACTTTTGCCTTTACTTGTTAATAACTATAATGACTACTTTAGTATCATAGGGCAATGTCTAAAGGTCCTTAAAAATTTGCACACAAGGAAAATAAAGAAAGAAAGAGAAAAAAGAAAAACATAAAGTTCACATTTCATCGACCTGGTGCAGTAATTAGTTATCTCCCGGTATCATCTGAATAATTAAATTCAGCAAGTAAGCCAGCTAACATGAAGAGAAAAGATTAATGAAAATGGTCTGGTACATATTTTTTATATCTTTGTGTGCTCCCTACGTCTACACATTTTGTTCCGTCTAGACTAGTGATGGGCGAATAACTTCGCCAGGCGTGGATTCAAAGAAAATTTCCACATCTTCTCACCTGTGAATGATTTTGCGAAACAGTGTAGTTAGTTGGGTTAGATACGGATGACCTATTGCCTTAACCCTGCCCTGGTCAATGTATTGTAAGCAAATTTTGCAATCACAAATAGCCCATCAATACTTAAAAATTACCTCAGTTTATCTGATTAAATCTTCATCTTTAGAAAATACATCTTATAAAATTCAGTTGAATATACTTTTGCACAGTGATGTATGCAACCCATGTAAATTGAAATATAAATGATAACAAATAACAGAATCTATTTATATTCCATTTCATCTACTTTACCTTTCACTACAATAGTTTGATTGTACTTCAATTCAATTTTCCACAAGGAAATGTACAGCTAATTAATGGAACTTATAAATTCATTTCAGAACTTCAGTACGGTAGGAAATAGCTGTACACAATGCAGACTAAATTACTTAACATTTCTACCGTATTATGAGAATTTAATTCCCTATTCAAATGATTTATTTGTTATCTTCTCATTGTGATTGCAAAGCACACTAATACATAAGCTGGTCTGCATGAATTATATTTTAGTAATATTTTCTTGCAATGTTATAGGCTAGATGTATTCACACATGAGTTCCAACAATTTTTATTGTGAATGACACAACATATTATGCCTTCAACATGGCCTTGGGGACCAACATATTTTGTGTAACTTCTAATAGATAATCTGCCTGTAGTTATGCTAGCCTTTATTCTGCATGGATTTCAAGCTATACTGGCATTACTTTTTCTTTTACCACTGCCACAGAATATTAGCCTTTCATAGTCCTAGATTGGTGTGCTGCCTCCCTTTACGGAATTTGAACATGTTGGTTGGCAAGGAAGCAGCTTGGGAGTTAAATGCACCCAAATAAAACAAGTAAGTGTTGTGTCGAAGATCAAACATATTAGCCTGAGAGTGCTACCATCTAGGACTATGAAAGGCTAATATTCTGTGGCAGTGGTAAAAGAAAAAGTATAGCTGTGCACACAATGTTTACAAATCACATGAGGTCCTCTTTTCCCCCACTATGGTCCCTAAAAAATGTAATTCAGTAGCTGCCACACTGATTGGTCCAACATTGGTCACATATCAGAATAGTTCTGAAAGGAGGCACCTGAGAAAAGGTTGGTTATTTTGACCCTCTGAAGACAGCTTTAGATGTAAAACATGGCATTTCTATTTCTAAAGCAGGGGTAATTAACCTTTGTTTCCCAATGCTGTTTAAGGTGTGTCTGTAGCTCACATTCCAGAAAATCCTTCCTGGAATAATTCAGAAAAAGAAAGTATTAGGAGCTACAGACAAATAGCAGGGGATTTTTTTACCCATGAAGAGGATCACTGTCCCAGAGACACCCCCTTCAGAAGAAAAGAACTTTAATTTGAAGCAACTTGGGTGGTTCTTCACAGTGAGGACAGTGATGTTGTGGAATGCACTGCCGGGAGATGTTATGATGGCTGATTTTAAGAATGGCTTGGATGATTTTTTGGACAGACATAATATCAAAGGCTATTGTTAGTATAGATATGGGTATATAGAATTTATGTGAAAGTAGAGAGGTGTGTGTGTATGGATGCTGTGTTTTCATTTGGAACTTGATGGACTTTGTCTTTTTTCAACCCAATTTAACTATGTAACTGAGACACTGAAATTGCGAAAAATATTCTCTCCTTCAAATTCATAATTTATTTATTCCAATTAGTGTTTATAACCATGAAAATGTATGTGATGACTCATCTATATCTAATAATTCAAAATGCAAACAATTACTGCTCCGTTTATTTGCCTCTCAACCTTTTGAAAAGCTGAGAGATCCTTAAATCAACTATATGAAACTGTAATATAAATATTGTGCTACAAATCATTTTGTGTTTTCAGCACATGCCCAACAAATTCTTATCACAAAGTGAAGGCAAATTTAAAAAGCTAATGTACAATACATGACTAGCATGCCTACCAGGTAAGATGGAATTGCCTCTCTGTCAAGGGCTTTCATCACTGAGACCTCTCCTGTATTTTCATTTATTCTGAAAATTCCCTTGGGCTCTTGATCCACTCCTTTGCCATAAAGTCGTATTTTGGAGCCTGGTATCCGATCACTTACAACCACCTAGGACATAATAATCACATGTCACAACTTATAGACAGAATGATAAAATTCACATTTTTATTTTATTTTATATAAATAAGGAAAGGAATTGATGCAGGTTCCATGTATGTAAGTAAAAAGAAGATATTCAAACATCAATTGTCAAATTGAATAGTTTTAAAACGTCATTCCCCTGAATTAATTTTTGCACTTTAAAAACTGCAACTAAACGTATGTACAGAAAAGCGAATATTACTGTAATTTAAATATTTCTAATATGTTTGAGTTGATTAGCAGGTTAACAAGGAATTATAACTATTTACTTTGCAAGGAAAATCCCAAGCGCTGTGCAGGCCTGGTATTTCAGGATTAGCAATGAAGGACATAATAATGAAAAAACAGGGAAAGTGACATCATACTTAAACAACCATAATTCTGGCAGAATACAGAGGCATGTATTTTAGAGGTTTGTTCAAGCAGTCTACTCTGTCGCAACAGTTACATGAAAGCCACTTTCAAAAATCAGTTTACTGGAATTTTCTGGAAAAGTTGCTGTCACATACCAGTTGTGATTTACAGTAGTGAAGTGACAAAAATTGAGGTAACTAAATTGAAAAATATTCAATATAACGGCTTATTTTAGTGACACTTTGCACTGCATGACAGCTATATTGTAGCCTTTTACCTATGCATCATATATTTAACGTGGAAGTATAATTTTTTTATTTTACTTGAATTTATGCAGCAAAAGCTTGATGATCTAAAATCTATTATACCACAAAATCTCAGTATATAGCTGGGATTTAAGTATACTTTTCAACTGTAAGCAGAAAACTTTAGTCTTATTTGAGCAATTTTCCACCACAATCTTGTATCATAGAAACAATCTGTGACTGGAACATTGACCTTAAACATGGGACAGCTTATTTAACAGTTCCCTAGAACAAACTGCTACACAAATATACTATACATATTTTACAAATTTGTCTGGCAGTGCTTTTCCATCACACCAACATGTACAAAATCGCAACATTACCAGATTTACATGAATTGCTGCAATAAAAAACCCTGCCTCTGTGTGTTTGGTATTTCATGGTGCTAATATTGCCAGATTTATCAGAAAGTAACAACAAGAAATAGCATTCTGATGTATAAATCATATAGAACAAAACCATGAAATCAGACCTTATGTGGTTATTATTATATTATGTTTTATGCTCAAACTATTATTTTGACTGAATGAGAGCAATAGCTTCCTTTAAATTACTTGGTAGTAGTGATGGGCGAATTTATTCGGCAGGCGCGAATTTGCGCGATTCGCCGCCAGAGAATAAATTCGTGAAACGCCTGCGAAAATTCGCCGGCGTCGAAAAAAACGTCCGCTGGCGTCAAAAACGAGACACCGGCGCCGTTTCGCAAATTCGCCCATCACTACTTGGTAGTATTATTTTCTCAGTCTCTGAAAAGCTGTTTTAAACAGAGCTGGATAAGATGAAGCTTTGCAAGATCTTTGCCATATATATTTGCATACCAAGCCTACATCAACATGCACCAAGCACAAATGTGGATTTGTCTTATTAATAAACAGTCATGAGTCTGACTTAAAAAGCATGTCTTTAATGAGCAGTAATAAGGAAAGTCATCTTGCACTTTGCACCAAATGTTAGGCACCCCCAAGTAATTGCATTTACTTACCTGGTGCTCCTATAAGCCGAAAACTGCACCGGCCCTGGGCAATCCTCTTCCGGCTTCTTCTTTCTTCAAATTTCCTGGGGCAAACGCATGCACAGTTGAACGAAATAGCCGACTTTTCAGTTAAAGTTCATATTTTCATTCTACTGCGCAATGCGCAGCCGCACCGGGAAGGAGGAAGACGGGAGAGGAACGCTTAGTGGTGCTCACTGGTACAACCCGGGCCAGTGCAGTTTTCTGCTGAAAGGAGCACCAGCCCGGGGTTTCTGGTAAGTCAATAGGATCATTTGGGGAGTGCCTAGTGCATGAAGACTTTCTCCTTTAAAGGAGAACTAAAGCTTAACTATAGAAGTAGGGCTGAAATAATGTACAATATATTATACAATATATATTTTGCACTTCTGTACCAGATTGAATAAACAAGAAAAGAGGGAAAAGATGTCTAAAAAAGGTGTCTGCTTCCAATTTAAAAGTAGGCACACGAGTACAAAAATAATGCAATAAGGTTCTGTCTCACTACAAGAAAGGCCCAGTCCTAGGGTATTATCAACGCACTGCGTATCTTGACAGCGCTATATAAATAAATTATGATAACAATGGAAAACGTTTGGTAAAGCAGTGAGACTTGCTAACAAAATAGTCAGGCCATTAAAAAAACCTGATAAGGGTATGTGTAATGTAAATCTTTTTGATTGTTCATCAACCTAATAAAAAGTCTTTACAGGGATGGGACCATTAGCCTATAAGTAAGTGCCCATTTGGCAGGAAAAGTGATGCATGTCTTAATAAATATTTTCTTTATTTTATATATATATTGATACTGCCTTTATTTTGTTAGCAAGTCTCACTGCTTTACCAAACTTCTGTACCAGCCCAAATTAATTTACAGCCCTTAAGCAGGGTAGGTCTGTGTCTCTGAAGATGCCCCAGTAGGTCTCCATATTCTTTTCTTCTGATTCATTGCACATCTTCTGTACTGCAAGCACTTACTGAGCTTAGGGAACAACTCAATACTGGATGGTGTGAATGCATTTTTAGATATAATACAGACTGTATTGCATCCATATGCACCACAAGTTCTGCATAAATATATTCTGTTCTCCACCTTTAGTCTTGAGCAAAAGAACATATTTACTAAGTATAGAAATTATTTAATACAGCTTTGTTAAGAAAGATGAATCAGTGTCAACTGCTTCAAAGTAGCTACAATCACAAAGGTAAGAGCTTTGTATAGCAAGTTCCATTCTGTATATACAAATGCAGAATCCCTTAGTACTGCAAATCTTGTATTAGCCAGCAACCCTCTTACAGTATTATACTGCTGGTTAGTTTTGTTATGTATACGTGGCACAAAAAAATATTTAAATGGTAACTGAATTTAACATTACCTAAATTATACAAAGGGTTCATTTTTCTGTATTTGAGGCCTAGTCTTTATGGTCTATACTACCAGTCCTTCTGTATAATAAAGAGCGATAACTTATCCCATGTGATTAAAATGTGTGAGTTTTAAAACTGTTTTCAATTAGTGTTCCCATGAGATATACTATCCATGCATCATATGGGGTTATGTGCAACTTGTAATAAAGACTCTAGGATTAATTTACCAACCAATAAACAGTGTGTAAAGTCCAAAAAAGGCACCAATCCCCCATTTTACTGTTGCACATTGCATTCTGCCTTTCCTGTATGGCCACAGGTCTGCAGCCATAGAAAGCAGAGGAAGTTGGTAGTGAGGGAGCTCAAGATCAGAGGTAGTCTCAAAGCTGCAAGAAATCGCACAATTGCAAAAATAACAAAATTCAAAATTTAAACACTCATTTGGAGGACCTGGAATAAAAACAACAACAATAGTAAAATTGGATCTAGCACAGAGGTTTAAAATCAAAGAATTTAAATAAATACTCCAAGAGACATCATTTGGAGGATATCCTTTAAACCAAAAATTACTCCAATGATCCTTTCAATCCTGTGGCTGGCACATATGCTTTTGCAATGAAATTAGGCCAATGTGGACATTTTCAGAAACATGTCAGGTAAATATTACCAAATAGAGACTCAAAATTTTGTGAACAAAATATACATATTAAATACTGTTGATTACAGCATTTTTTTTCATTGTGTTTATCAATGTGCCAAAAGTCTACTTGAGCCTGTAAACTATCCTTCTGAATATATATTGTATTCTGGGCTGTTGGTGAGCAATTTAACAGAAAAAACAATACAATGTGCTATCTTACACAACATACACACTGGGGCCCATTTACTTAGCTCGAGTGAAGGAAATAAAAAAAACGTTGAATTTCAAATGATTTTTTTGGCTACTTCCACCATCTAATTGGCTGCTTCGACCTTCGACTACGACTTCGACTTCAAATCGAACGATTCAAACTAAAAATCGTTCGAATATTCGACCATTCGATAGTCAAAGTACTGTCTCTTTAAAAAAAATTCGACCCCCTAGTTCGCCACCTAAAACCTACTGAAGTCAATGTTAGCCTATGGGGAAGGTCCCCATAGGCTTTGCAATATTTTTTTGGTCGAAAAAAAATCGTTTGATCGATGCATTAAAATCCTTCTAATCGAACAATTTGAAGGATTTAATCGTTCGATAGAACGGTTAACGGGTTAATTGACCCTCGATATTCGACCCTAGGTAAATCTGCCCCACCATGTAACTCATTACTGAGTACACTCTGAATCAGATCACAGTATAATATTGATGCTAATAGCCACATATGCTGCATACGGTATACTGTATGCTGTATACATACAGTACGGTGTGTATGCACTGCAGTGATGTATACAATGAGTAATGCTAGTAGAAAATATATCAATTAGCACATACTAAGCCTATGTATTAACATAGATGTTTTTGAGATACTCATAATTTTTTTTTGGGGGGGGGGTTGTTCAGCACTTTTTTTTCATTCCATGGCATTCATGGTTTTAGAGAAAGTTTCTTTGTGGTTTCAAAAGCCACTAAAAGTAAAATGTTGCTAAATCTGCCCCTAATCATCTTTCATTAATTGAGTGAGATGTACATTTCTATTTGATCTCCAGAGATCTAACTAAGCTCTTGGTATACCAGTTATTTGGGGTGTATATGAATAATGGAAAATGAGTTATACCAAACTCTCTTTGTTCTTACTATTTTTTACCTTTTCAATGTTTTAGATATCTAAAGGCAAAATGGAACACTTTAAAAAAAAAAAAAGGGAATCCTTGCATGTTGTATTTTTATGGTAGAATATTAATCTAGAAAAAGTCATTATCCAGGGGAAAGATTGGTCTATTCAGACTTAATTGAATCTAACTTTTTTTATTGAAAAATTGCATCCATTCACTTGATGTCACACAAGTTGTGCCTTACAATGTACAGGCTGCTATTTATCTACTGTGTAATGGCCAGAAAATGATCATTACTTTTGAACATCAAGTTGCATTTTCTTCTTTCCAGCTTTTTTCATTGAACTTCAAAATTTTAAGCTTAAAAAATAGTATTCATCTTTCAAGAGCAATGAGGCAGTAAACTCTTGCTGACCATGAAAGAGATTCTTCTCCCAATGCATGCAATCATTAAACTAGGGATTTAATCCATCAATATGCCATAGAACAAAGCAAATGAAACACATTTAGGGTTCTGTTAATCAATAAACCACCAAGAAGTAATCAGATAAAATATGTGCACCTTCACCCTTTAAATGAAAAATATGAGATTTGATTGAAAATGTGGAAAGAAAGAATACCTCTACTATAAACAAGCAAATAAAGGTACGATTGGATTAGCTTTAAACAGATCATATTCATAAATGTTACTTTCCTTTATTTCCCTCCTTTAGGTTGTATAGTTCAAGAGCATACTGAAACCTACTGTGATACTCAGGGTGTTATTTATTAAGCTCTGAATTGTTGTTGACTCACTTTTAAAGGGGAAAATACAATACAAAAAGTCCGATGGTGTTAAAAGTCAGATGAAAAAAGTACTCCAACTCAGACCTGCCGAGGGCATGTAAAAGTTAATGGCAGGTGGCCCGTTAACAATTCAGTTGTGCTAGGTTTCTGAAAAATTTTCAGGTTTTTGGCTTTTTTTACGACAAAATTGTAGGTTTTAAGTGCAAAATCCAGAAAAATCATACAATCTGGATATTTGTATGATTTTATTGTGACTTTTTCCACACAGGAAACATTTGTGAAAATGTATTGATAAATAGGGGGGGAAAGTCTGTCCAGATTTGGGTTGAGCAGTTTTCAGAAAATAGTGAGAACATGTTTAGGATTTTGATAAATAACCTATTTGATAGGATGTGCAAAAAGAAAAAAACTTTCTAATATAGTTAGTTAACCAAAAATGTAATGTATAAAGGCTGGAGTGACTGGATGTCTAACATAATAACCAGAACACTACTTCCTGCTTTTCAGCTCTAGAACTCTGAGCTAGTCAGCGACTTGAAGGGGAGCCACATGGTACATATCTTTTCAGTGAGTTTGTAATTGATCCTCAGCATTCAGCTCAGATTCAAAAGCAACATATATGAACCATGTGCCCCCCCCCCCTCAAGTCTCTGGTTACTGCCTGGTAACCAGGGTAACTAGTCAATCAAGAGAGCTGAAAAGCAGGAAGTTGGGTTCTGGCTAATATGTTACATATCCAGTCACTCCATCCTTTATACCTGTACATTACATGTTTGCCTAACTAACTATATTAGAAACATTTTTTATTTTGCACAGCCTATCTATATACCCAGTTTTTATTTTTACACTGAACAATTCCTTTAAAATGTACTGAATAGTGTACCACTATAAATATAAAATGTACTGAATAGTGTACCACTATAAATAGCATAATATGCTTTGTAAAGGAAGACTTGTGTTTTTGTTCAAAACACCAATAGTTTTTTCAAACATGGACTAGATGTCTTAAGCTGGATCTGTTTGGAGTTCCTACCTAATTTAGAAGGACCTTGACCCTTTTTGGTCAGAGCAGTTGGACTACATCTAAGGTCAGCCTTCCCCATTAATAACTGACCAAGCCTCAATTCAAGCTGCTGCATAATAATATAAAAAAAACCCATTAATATGCATTTTCTCTATTTAACTGAATTGAGCCCCAAGGCTTTTATTCTTTTTCCCCAGGAGGGATGAATCTCTTTCTATTACAGCTACATAACATGCATCGTTCTGTGAATTTCATCAAAAACTTTATTCGTAGGATTCCAACCAAGACTGAAAATATATGCTGCAAATTTTTATTACTGGTAGACAATCTGCTCAATTGCCATGCAGTTTAAACAGCATGGGCTGAAATCTAAATATAATGGGTTATTTTATTGAACATGGCATATGAGAAAACTGGATTGCAAGATACCCAGTACACATGAAATCTCAAGCTTCGATTTTTGCTTATTGCCATCCAGGATCTAAACATGATCATACCTGAATTTGTTTGCACACAAAAGAACAAATACAAGTTGTATCAGTTTATATGCTGCATTGCTGAAAATTACAATACCCTTTCCCTTTATACTAGCATAAGAAATATAATACTTCATATTAAAATGACCAAGTATTATTTTGTAAGAACTGTCAATAGAAGGGCATCAGTTTGCTTTAATTTATTCCATTCCATGAAACAAAAGACACTAAAAATGAAGCACTCTTCAAATTGCTAGGAACTCTGTGGTTTTGAACCAGGGACCCGTTGCATTAACAGCACCACTCCTCCTGCTTGAGCCACAGGAGGCAGTGTGGAAGCAGCCTGAAATATAATATCTTCTATGACACTGCATCTTCCAGGAATCCATGCCCTCTATCCAGCTGCGGGCAATTGCTTGTTTAAGGACCATTTAAGCCTGCATCCCAGACTCCTCAGTTCTGGATTATTGACCTTACTGCTAAGGGTCAATGTGTTGTGACAACCTGCATCCGGTTGCTGTTCTTGTTCCTGCTCCTGTTTCTGCTCCTGTTCCTGAATCTGGTCATCGTGTCTTGTTCTGCCCCCTTCCTGTCCTGTTCCTATCTGGTCCGTGTACCCTCTGATTTTTGAACTCCCGTTATTGACCTCGGCTTGTTTATTGACTCTGCATGCGCGTCCCAAACTTTTGACCTGTCCCTGATCTGTCTGTCTGCCACCTGCCCTTGACCTTTGGCCTGAACTGGACTTGTTTTTGCTGCCTTGTTATATCCCTCTACAGAGGTGTGTGCACATTTTTTCCATATTAAAACTTAGTTATACAGTACATTGGCTTCAGTCCATCAATCCTTAAAGCCATGGAAATATTCTCAGTGGAAGCACAATAATGAGAACCATTGAATAAACTTAGTACAGAAAATCAGAAATTCTATGCTGTTCAAAATAAAGCTATGCTTGGGTGGGGAAGAGAGTGCCAAATTCTCTTAGTATGAAAGCATAAGACTGTTTCCTATAACTACTAAGGAGCAAGGGCTATACAGAATCTCCTGTGAAAATTCGCTGGTGTCAATTTCATGTTTTCACGAATTTTTAGTGAAAACTTTGAATTTCACGATTTTTTTTATGAAAACATTTGAATTTCATGATTTTTTGTGAAAACGTTGAATTTCATGTTTTTGAAACCGATTTTTTCGTGAACTTTTCGGTTTCACTAATTTTTCACTAATTTTTCTCTTTCGCGAATTTTGCAGGAAATTTGCGAATTTTTCGGCGAAGCAAAACAGGAGAAATTTGCCCATCAATAATGAATATTTATTGTACATAAATTAGACCTTCCAATGCTACTACAAGGACTATAAACTACATATGTACCCATTTGCCTTCCTAATTTGATCAATATTTAAAATTAATCGAATAAAAAAAATTTCAGTACTGATTAAATCAGTACACTGCTATTTGCTAAAGGTGATGATAAATTGAAAATGTATTAGCAATATGTATGAGATCTGACCAGAGCATTAAGTACAAAGTGCTTTGTAGGAGACCTTATCAGTTGTTACACAATGACGCCTAAGCAGCTGATTAATAAAGTAATTTAGCATAGTGATTATACCCAAAAACAAAAATTATCTGTATGATAGAATCATGAAAAAAGTATTTCTTTCTGCTTTGTGTTTACAGTAAACTAAAGGGTAATTTATGAAGGGAACATATTGGTGCAATTCATTAAGAATTAAATGCATCCAAACGTAGTGCTGCACTTTCATATAGTTGCCAATGTGTCCATCCCGCCTTTTCTAATGAATAGGTACACCTATGGGGCAAATTCACTTAGCAACGAAGTGGCCATCACTAGTGATGGGTGAATTGCTCCCGTTTTGCATAAAAATTTGTGAAAACTGCAAAAAATTTGCGGGACAATTGTCCGGAATTGTCTTCAACGTCAAAAATATTTGAATACATTCGCAGATCACTAGTCGTCGCTAGTGAAAATTTGCCAGAAATCTCATCCACAGGGACATCGGCAATTCACTGGACAATTCAACAGGCGTAGAGAACAATTCACTAGTGAATGAGACCATCGTTAGCGTTCGTTCACACCCTATGGCCAGGCGACATTTCGCTCTGGCGAGCAGTCGTGACTCCTTATGTCAGTAACATCATATCCAGTATGCCGGAAATGCATTAAAGTTGTAAAAAATGTAATTTTTCTTTTATTAATGTGGGAATTGCCTTCAAAAGTCCGAACTATTAAAGATTTATGTGTGAACAAATTTTAAACTAATTTGAGGGGCATGCCACATTTGTTTAAGGGTGGGCTCATGTCTAGGTCAACAATCATTTCTCACTACTAATACTGCTTGATCTCTCAGCTGCATTTGACACTGTAGATCACCCTCTCCTCCTACAGTCCCTCCATTCGCTTGGCCTTCGTGACACAGCCCTGTCCTGATTCTCTTCTTACATCACCAATAGTTCCTTCAGTGTCACCTACAATGGAGTAGTATCTTCTCCCCTACCTCTTTCTGTTGGGGTTCCTCAAGGCTCTGTCCTGGGACCATTACTATTCTCCCGCTATACTTCCTCCCTCTGCAAATTAATCAACTTGTACGGTTTCCACTACCACCTCTATGCTGACGATACTCAGATCTATCTCTCATCTCTTGATCTTGACCCAGAACTCCTAACTCGCGTCTCCTCCTCCCTGTCTGGTATCTCTACCTAGATGTCGCAATGCTACCTTAAATTAAAACTAAAACTGAAATGGTTCTATTTCCTCCAACTAACACCAGTAACATCCCAGAAGTATCCATCATAGATAACAATTTCACTATCACCCCCTCTCCCCAGGCCCAGTGCCTTGGGGTTATCCTAGATTCTGCCCTGTCATTCACTCCTCATATCCAGTCACTTATTAAATCATGTCACTGCCCCCTGAGGAACATATCCAAAATACGATCATTTATCACCCAAGATGCTGCCAAAATTCTTATTCACTCTCTTGTTATATCACGTCTAGACTGCTATAACTCTCTTTTAATTGGCCTTCCCCCTTCAGAGACTGTCACCTCCACCCCACCAGTCCATAATGAACACTGCAGCGAGGCTCATACACCTCAGTAACCGCTCCTCCTCTGCCACGCCATTCTGTCAATCCCTATACTGGCTTCTGCGACTTTTCAGAATCAAATTCAAACGTCATAACTCTGCCCCACCCTACATCTCTGAACTCATCTCCATATACTCACCCAACCGCTTACTACGCTCCTCTACTGACCTGCTACTCAACTCTTCTCTCATTACCTCCTCGCATGCTTGCATTCAAGACTTTGCAAGGGCTGCACCCCTCCTCTGGAACTCTCTCCCACAGTCTGTTTGACATTCTCCCAACTTTTCTGCTTTCAAGAAATCTCTGAAAATGTACTTCTTTCGAGAAGCCTACCCTCACTCTGCTTGACTACCAAATGCAACACCACATACAGTACCACATTTCTCACCCACTTACTTCGATCTTGCCCACTCCCACACCTTGTGTATTACTCCCTTCCCTTTAGAGTGTATGCCCTTTTGCATAGGGCCTTCCTCACCTTTTGTACCGGTATTGATTGTGATGCATGTAACTCCATGGGGCCGATTCACAAAGGGTCGAATATCGAGGGTTCACACCTAGACATATTTGTACATGTAGTTACAGCAGGAAATTTTACCAAGTTAGATAACATGAACTAGCACCATACAATGTTTTTCTGAGTTTGGTATAGAGTTTTTTTTTTTTTTTACAGATATAGTCAGGATCATGCACATACATAAATCATTTCTTAAAGGTAGATACCTAATATAAGTAATTATAAAACTGGACTTGCTGAGTAATTATTGGAGACATTTCCCTGTTCATCTGAGCAGCTTCTTCTCAACTGACTGGAGTTCATCTCAGTCCAGTTGTTTTATAATTACTTATATTAGATACACCATGTCCTGGATGAATGAAAATCTTCATAGTCTTAAAGGTAGATAGTATTGCCAGTTATTGGTGTTACTGGACTTACCACATATATATCCCCCATGTGTGCTTGTGGCTCCTTAATATATTGTAGGATAAGTATCACTTTTACACCATTGTTATTACTGATAGAGAAATGTGGATTTATTATGCTGTAAATTAATGGCCAGTTGGTGATCTTGGCAATGTCTTAGTTGAGTTGCAGCAGCTGAAAATTCATTATTAGTGTCTTTAAAGTGGAAATGTATTTATCTTTAATCTAGTGATCAATGTAGGGGGAAAAAACACTGTAATTCTGGCAAACAAGTTTTTACTGAACATTCTCAAGTGCTGACCTTGAGCAACACTTTTCTGAGCTATTACAGATGAATGTATTTTTCAGAGGTACTGAATATATTATTGGTATTATTTATTTGGAACCTAGAATCTCCTGCCAAGAACAAAGCCTTGATCTATAAGGTCATATGGCGATTTCTTGCTCTACAAAGTACCTCCTGAAAAAATAAATAGAAGTCAGGAGCATTTATAATGTGTAAACAGATAATCATAAATATTAACTGAAACGATTTATCAACAGGAACTATAACCTTCTATGTAAGGGATTAAAGGCAACCAGGGAAACGATTCAACAGAAACCTTGAAATTGAGAAAAAAAGCTGTATTCTGTAAAATGTACTAGAGGAAGACTCCTGTAGTGCATGAATGAATCACATACACACATTTAACTCTTGTAAAACCAATGTTTGTATTATGCTAGACCATGAAAACTTTAAATAACCTGAAGAGAAAAATGGACTTTTTATTTTAATGGTGCCTTTGGGGCCAGTCATTTATCTCCTTAGCTGTGGTCTAAAGTTATTGCAGCTTAATAATGCACCAGTAGTTTAAGAAATTCAGTAGACTACTAAGAACACTTCTACATAGGCTTATAGTCAGAGTTCAATGTCAAGTTTAGAGAGTAGAGGCCCCATAGTGTCCTTTTCTGACTTACCCTCAACTTTTTCCAGTTCACTTGGTTTCAGATAGTTCACCAGAAATAAAGACTTTTTCTAATTACTTTCCATTTCCTATTTGTGACGGTTTTTCTAGGGGGGGGGGGGTTGCCGACTCTTTAACTGTTCTAAATTGATACATTTAGTTGATACATTTTTTAACTTTGTCCCCACTGAGCAGAATCCCTGAGTTTTCATTTAAGGCAGCTGTTGAATTGATACAATAGTTGCTAATATTCCACATATACTGCTGAGAAATGTATAAACTAAGGGGGTTATTTAATAAACTACGAATGCAAAAATCATAAAAAATGTGTGATTGTTTTCTTATTAAATCAGACTTATTATAACAGTTCAGAATGCTCCTGGATTACTGAGCTGCCAGACTGAGACACTAGAGACAGAAACATTAAACTTTAAAATTAAATTTTGGGAAAATGGTAAAAAATAAAAGAGAAAAGCAATTGAAAAAAGTATTTGTCTATGGTACAACAATCTGAATACAATTGAACTGAAAAAGGTGTTTGAAAGGTGATCAACCTCTTTTAAGAGGCTTTTTGATTAATTAAACTGCTTGTTGTGGACATTTAGGAAAGGACTTATTTTCTTTGATTTTGTAAAAATATTGTTTTAATTGGTGACAAAAAATGAAATGTAATGTTCTACAATAAGAAAAAGCTTAATTTCTTTTTCATTTTTAAAATCTATTTAAGAACCACTTTAGGATGTATGTTGTATTTTTATGAAAGGAACTATAATCAACTATCCAAAAAGATGTGAACTCCATCAACATATAAATTGAAATGCTTATATTTACAATATTTATACTTAAGATATATATATACTGTAGTGCTTTTACAATATCCAGGATTCCCAAGAAGTTAATTTGGCACTTTCATACGAAACCATCGGCTGCCATTAGCAACAAACACAGACTGGGGGATCAAGTAGGGTTAAATTCACCATTTCAAAGCTTGGAACACCATGGGCATTTCCATAATCCGATTTACACCCTTTCCCAAATGTAGTGTGCATTCCAAAGATGTAATTATAGATTTTTCACAGTCACTAGTCCCTTTGGAAACAACTTCAGGCCTGTGTACTATGCTTGGAAGGTTAAAAAAAGAAGATAACATTTTTTAACTGTCAAGAAATTTATCTAGTAGCAACAGGTACATGGAACAATGTATCCAGACAGGGTATAGATGCAGCAGTTGAGCCTATGACACCTATTTACTCCTTAAATTGTTTAAAATTGTTATACTTATATACATCACTGGAGGGAGCACATAATTAAACAGCTATAAATAAGTCAAATTCAAGTCATATACAATAGGTACATACATTCATCCAGTGAGCCTAAAAAAGAGGCAAAACTACCTAATGGTGCCTTTATGATAATATATCTGATGTCCTTGCCATACATTTTGATAGCAAGCAAATTGTACTTTTATGTTCTCTGGCACGTTGAAATAAGATAAATGTAGAATCATGTAATATTGGAACAAATACAAAAATATTCTATGCTAACTTGCAGCATTAACTTTCATTTATATTTAATCTTGTATACAGTAACCACATGTGGTAATTTATTAACACTGGGCGATTTTGCACCTGTTCAGTAACCCATAGCAACAAGTCAGTGATTATATATTTTAGCCAGCTGTCAATACAACAAAAAAGGCAAACATTTAATTGGTTCCCATGGGTTACTGTCCAGTCGCTAATTTTTCCAGTGATGATAAATGAGCCCATTAATGACTTTTGCTGCTGTTCACATTTATAGAAATGGGTAATAAGCTTAAACTTGCTGCAACTTACTTATACAGTGCGTTGCCCTTTTAAGGGCAGATTTTATCAAGGGATAATGTTACCACTGTAAAATTGAAGGGTGAACTCTAGCTTTCACCCATTGATAATTATATATCTACAAATCACATAGAAAGTAATGAAGAAAGGTAGAATTTTACTGTGGTGAGTAGTGATGAGCGAATTTCGTGCGTTTCACTCTGCTGAAAAATTGTCGAATTTCCCGTGAAATTTGCGAAACGGCAAAAAATTTGCGAAACGGCGCGGGCATCTTGTTTTTTTCTGACGCCAGTGTCCATTTTTTTTTATGTTGGCGTCCGTTTTTTGACGCCGCCGCAAATTCGCTGGCGAATTTTCACAGCGGATTTGCAAATGTATGTGCCAGCGACGAATCACGTGAATTCGCCGTGAATTTGCGCCTGCGAATAAATTCGCCCATCACTAGTGGTGAGCTCAAACTTAAAATTCTGATAAACAATTGTATGTTATGTCAGTTTTTTTAGTCTTTTAATCTGCTTTTTTTATTTAAATAGTATATTAATTGGGTTGTCAGCTCACCCACTATTGGGGGTATATTGTAATTAGTGATTTGCAGGTGCTTGAATCCTCAACTGCTTTTTATACACTTTATTTTCCAGTGTACTGTCATGATCTTTATATTTTTCCAAAGATGTCTCCAAATCATAACGTGTACTGACAGGTAGCCAGTCATGCAGCCTCCATGTGGATTACCCAAGCATCTCAAACTGCACAAAATAATATACAAAATAAGTTTGCAGAGACATAATAAATCTGTACAAGCTGGACAGACAGATACAGATACAAATACATAATTTGCTAAAAGTAGATATAGTATTATACTTTCCATGTCTGTTAGAGGTGCTTTAACACTAATGAACTACTGTTATTATGGAAATGCATAATTGTCCCATCAAATATCATTTTGGAGTAAATTATTTTAATTTGTATAATACTTTATGTATTGTATATAAGAGAGCAAAGTGTAAGAATGAATAGCATTTATAGTATTCCCTTCACTGATTCATTGTAATGAATCACTCAACTGAACTGCCAAAAAGTATTATCATACAACGGGAAAATAAATTGTCTGCATGTTGTAGTAATTCATTTTATGGTTAAAAAAATAACACCACTGATAAATTGTTTGTATGTTGTAATGAAATAGTTTACAGTTCTAAAAATAAAAGTCATCACAGCATTGTAGCATCTACGATCTGTGGATAAAGGGACTCAAGTGCCACAGATTGTAGATTTTACAATCTGCTACACTTCTGGAATGGGGAGCGGAGGCATGATCACAATGGGCTGTAAGGCAGCAGGCACATCAAATCTACTTGTCCTGCTGTTGCTCTCACTTCCTGCATCCCCCTACACCCCCCCCTCTCCACCTGATCAAGCAAGAAGACAGACAGATGCCTTCTCTTCGTGGGACCCCAACAGCCCAAAAAAAAATAAATAACTGATAATAATAAGAACTCCAGCAATATCATGTGATAGCTCCACAAAAAAAAGTCTAAAACACACAGCCCGACCCAGGGACTGTGCCAGTCAGCATGCCCACCAGTTATCTCAGGCACAAGAAGTTTGTATGGGGACACACACACGCTGAGACACACAGACATACATACCAGGACAGACACACCGAGACACTCACAGACAGACACACACATAGACAGACACACACACACAGAGGCACAGACAGACACACAGACAGACACACAGACAGAGACATTCACAGACACACACACACACACACACACAGTCCTCTCTTAGAGAAAAACTTACTCCATGCACTTGCACCTGCAGTGTAATGTATCAGGGACGTCCCTCCCCTAATGTAGCAGCAGCTCCATATGTCTGTCAGGCTGAGTGATTAAACGAGTGTCTGGCCGGGAAGGAGAATAATTATACAATGGAGGGGGTGGAGCTAGCGATGAGAAAAAAATCCCCACTGCGAGGCTCTCTGTGCTTCCAGCACTTCCCACTAAATTAAATGAAATGATGAACTTCCTGCACTCTGCTTGCTCTCCCCAACGTAGCCTGGAGACGGAAGACACAAGCAAGAGCTGAAGTCTGAAGCTACGATCGGAGCGGAGGCGAAGCCAATATTGTGAGCAAGCCGGCCCATTTTAACTATGAGATGAGCGGCCCATTAGGCAATTGCCCGAACACGCACATTGCCAGTCCGGGCCTTTACCATATGTATGATCCTATTTGACCGGTCACCTCCTGTGACCTCTCGGGATGTTCTATTTCAGTGCCCTTTTTTTGCAGCTGGCAGTAAGATAATAAGGGGGGGAACCTCTAAAGAAGAGGAGGAAAGGAAGGGAAAGGGGAGAGACATATGAAGGAAGACAAAGTTATTTTAGCTTCAGTATATTATTACCAGACATCCTCTTGTCCGTTGCATCTCTCAGGTAGTTTTAGAATCAGTGATATTAGATTTGTGTCTTTTAAAAGCATTTATGGTTTCACAATTGATGATGATGATACCTTCACTAATTAAATATATTTCAATTACCCTCTTTCTCTCTCTCTAGATGATTTCTCTTAAATAAATTGTTATGCAAAGTTATGCAAATTATTATTTTCAATTCAATAAACTTGGGTAAATTAAAATGCTGCAGTAAATTATGAAGCAACACTGCTAAGGTAGCCTACTTCATGCCATAAAGCCATTCTCCTTTTCCAATGACTTTTACCATTAAGGGGCTGTTTTATTTCCATCAGTCATCGGCTTCAACATTCCATGTTTTATCAGATATGGGAAAATGTTTCAGTAAGCAGGCAGGTAAAGGGTGAACTGAAGACTTGGCCACAGGTTCATCTTTCAAGAATCTTTTCTAGTCTACTGTACTCCATTTTCCTTTTTTTGCAACATTCGCTTCTGTCGGGAAAGCCGGGCGCATTGCAACAATATGTGTCATAATTCATAGGCTTGTCACATACAGAGGACAGCCTTAAAGATTCTAAAATGAAGAATAACTACTGCTAGAATGAAAACCTGTTCAATCATTCAGTTCTTTGACTTCAGATGGTTTTCTGACTTACCTTTAGATTGTGATTGATGGCTCCAAGCAAGTATAGTGTTAGACTGCCACAGCCCACTCTTTCCAAATTATTTATGATGTTGCAGAAATGCTTTAAATTTACATGTAAAGCAAGAGCCTAAAGCATATCCAATTTATCCTCTCACTTTCTGAACAACTATTAACACCTTTGCTGCTGTGAACTACTATTTTGCCTTCTCTTTCACTCACAGCTCTATGCAGTCTGTGTTGTGAGATCCTTGTGTGTGTGCATATATGGCCTTGGTTGCTTGGTTGCTTACTACATGACGTATGATGGATGTTGTAAATTGACAGTATGTTTAGTGCTCTTTACCTTCTATCTCAGTTTCTCATATCTGGTACACAAGCCATTAACCAGTTACTTGGGTCACTGACCATATCAATTAGACACAAGTTTGGATGCCTGACTGGTTTATATATTAATGTATCACATTTTTTAATTACATATTTGATATTCTGCTCATCTTCTACTTCCCCTCAATCCAAACAATTATATGGATAACAGGTTTAGTGGCTATAATTTCTATAACATAAATGAGCGCAATTTTTGCAAAATTTGAAGCTAGATTCATACAAAAAAGCAAAACAAAACGTTTGCTTTGAAAGTTTAAAGGAATGCCTGTCTCTAAAATCTTAATCACAACATTGCAAAATATACCAGAAACTACCAAAATAAAAGAACATCTTGACATGGGTTCTGCAAATATCTGGAATTATGCTGAATCAAAAATAATTCTTCCAAAATCTCCCACCAGTGTTCCACATACGGGCTACCAAATAGCTAATCACAGCACCCCAGGAACATTTTTCATGCTTGTGATGCTCTCCAATTCATTTTACATCTAACTGTTGCTCATGGATAAAAAAGGTTGGGGATCCCAAATGTATATGGAAAATTAGCTAAAATGGCTGCCTATATAATAGTATTTCATCAGCTTAACCTAGCTGAATTACTGGCGAAAAAACTTATTTGACCCTCTTGATGGAACATGCTAGGGGGCTGATTTATCAATGTTCAAATTCAAGTTTATTAATGCTAAAACTCATGAATTAAATTTCAAGTTTCAAATTTGAATTTTAGAGATTTATCAAAAGCTGGAAAAAAAAATACAGACATGGGAATCAACACTGCAAAAACATGAAACTTAATATAAATACATAAAACATAATAATAATTAAGTGTCATATATTAAGAGAGATGCCCTTTTGTGTTTAAACTAATTTCAAGATCTGTACATCACATCAAGAGAGATGAAATGATTTCCTATAACACTGTCAACAAGTTGTCTGGCTGGCTCTATGAAAATTCCAATATAACACAGGGCGAGATGACGCTATGGCATTCTTCAGTCTGAGAAGTTTGCCAATTACTGCCACAGGTCACTTTATCATTGTTGTCAATGGATATTTTTGCACACTGTCCTGCAATCACTAACATTCCATTAAGAGTATTGATCTTCTATTATGAAGAAGAAATAATCTACAGTCACCATCATCTTGTTGCCACAATTCTCATTATTTTTCTTTTTGTAACTCATCTCTCCTTACTAAAACATCTCCCAGCTAATAAACTGAATCCTTTCTTCTGCTTCTTAATACATACTTTCATCCAAAAAAAGTCTCAACTTCATACTATAATGCAGAATCATAAATAGCATGCGTATTTTATAGACCACAAGACTTTTGATATCATGTTTAGGCTTTTTAAAGCATTCTTTTTAGTTTTTTTTTTTTTGTTGTTTTTTCTCTAAAACCATTTTTCTGCCATATTAACTGGAACATATAAATCTTTATAACCAATTAATATTGTCTGATGATGCAGTTCTTCCTTTAACATGAATGCACAGTATGTCTAAGCTGTAATTTAAAAACACAATAACAGAAGAAAAGAACAAATCGCAATAGCAAAAATAGCAATATATCTGGGATACAAGTACAAGTATACATTTTGATAAAATTCAGACAGCTTTTGATAGAACCCTTATTCTAACAATATATTTGCTTCTGTCACCAGAATGAAAAATGTGTTGGATCATGATCTGGTTACAGAGATGACAAATTAGCATATTTGCATTGTCACATTAAAAAAAGACAAAAGTCAATTAAGGTCAACTCCTCCATATAACCCCCAGTGCAAATAAATATACACATGCCTATCAATTCACTCAAACGTATAAAACTATATATACAAGAAATTTGGTCACAATATCCTTGTATATTATAACTGCCCAAGAAGTTATCCAAGCCTCTCTTAATGGCAATAATAGAATCAGAAATCACAACATCATCCAGTAGGGCAACATACAAACTCATCAGTGTAAAGAACCACCTACTCTGATTCAAATGGATTGCTCTCCTCAAACCAGAGCATTGGGTCAAAAAAGCACAGTTAAATTATTTTTCTGAGTGACCATTCTCTCCAAATCTCATGTACATCAACAAATCTGGCCCATGTGTTGTTGATATTTAAGGGGTAAACGTGTAGCACCATCAGTAGGGAAGGGAAAGCATGGCAGTGCTTCACTCTACATATTTCTTTTTTAAAGGAGTGGGTTATTTTACATTTTTATTTTACAACACCTGAATAAAAAAGTTTTCCATTCATGGTTAGGGTAAAATATGTTAATATCTAAATTACATCAGTGGGCATGCTATTTCACATAGTAAGTTGCACCTGAAACCTGTAATTCTAGTTAACAAGGAACCCAAAGAGACTGCTAGTAAGCCAATATTTAAGGCAAAAAGTCCCAATGGGAGAAGGGAATCGGAGATGGACAGTGAAAGGGACCGATAACTAAACAATAGAAAATCAGCGTTCAATTGGACACAGGCACCAGTTTTATTGGAGGGAAGTATCAGGTGCGCATGTGCAAAACGTAGACATGTAGGCCACATTTTCATCTTTGCTGAACCCAGACACACATTCGATGAAACCAATCACTCTGAGCGCTCCATCGCTGGGTGCCTAAGCACCGGAAGAGAATGCATCATTGGTGCTTCCACCCGAACCCGCCAGTCATCGCGTCTGGAGGTAAGATTGGACTACTGACTGGTGGGGCGGTTACAAAACCACTTTCATTATAGTTATTTGCATCAAAATGCTCTCCTTGCACTTCCTTATAGTTGCGCTTGGTACAGCTCAGTCCTGTCTTCTCTTGGCCGCTGCTGAACTAAAACAGGGGAACCCTGGACCTATTAACTCCTGACCAGTCGGCAGTTTCATGGTTCCCTTGGAGCCTTGCACTTTCCCCTAAAGAATCACACAGCGAACACCGGAAATAACGTCAAGCAGACTTCGAAAATGTTCAGCACAACTGCACCTGATTTGCAATGAAGCATGCAGGCATTTGCATCTATTTTGGTGAATATGTGCAGTACAATTGTGTCGGGTGAGTCGATGTTTGCGTCCACAATGGGGAAAATGCTGCATTTGGGAATAGTTTGCCCTCAAATTTGCAGTATTGGTCACGGCATGTAGGTAAGTAAATGCACCCTCTTTAATTACAGATCACCCTAATACGGGAATTGGACACCTGAAAAAGTTTGCAATATGACAATGAAAATCAATGAGAGGTGAAGCGATAATATGACAGCACTTGCTCTTCTGCACACATTAGAGTAATGCATCATTTTTTTTGAACCATTAGACATACTGTAGTTAAATAATAATGTAGCTGTAGTCTTTATATATTAGGCAGCTGCATTTTTGTGGAAAGAGTCAACCTTTTCAAGATACAGCAGATTACACCATCTAGGAGCAATTGCTGTTAGTTCTAGGTCACTGGCGTACAGATTGATTAAACTACCTTAAGTCATCCTCTTTCATACTATTGCTAGAGGAAAGCCTGGAGCATTAAATATACCAAAATAAAAGAACAGGAATAAAAAGTTTGGTTTGAAATAGGATTTAAAACAATGAATAATATAATTCAAAATGACAACCTGAACTGAAACATTGCAAAATGTTTGTCATTTTAATATGTTTATTACCTTTATTTATACAGCACCATCATGTTCCCCAGATATTTATAGAGATTATACATCATTCTCATCAGTCCCTGTCCCAGTAAGTGTAGTTCATGTAGATAAAGGGGGCCCAGCACTCACCAAGCATTAGCTTTTTTTTGGGGCCATACCAAATGGAAACAACATTTTGGAGGTACACACCTCCCTTAGTCAGGGTCGGTAGATAATCTTGGTGAGTGCTGGGCCTACATGAACTACACATCAGGGAGAAGAACCACCAGAAGGTAAAGAAATTTGTATACACAGGGTGCTTCCAATTGCAAAATCCTGCTCCAGTTAGTACAATGGCGTGCACCCACACATTATATATATATATATATATCTATATATATCTATATATATATATATATATATATATATATTTGGATGGCACAGTGAGTTGGTTAAAAATACAATTATATTAATCTTTAATCAACATAACTGTTTCCATTTATATCACTCAACCCACTTGCATCCATGTTATCACTCTAATCTGTTTGTTTACATCATATGTACGTTTATACACGACACGGACTGAATATGACAACAGATTCAGCTCAATGTTCTGCCCATGTTCTGTCGATTTCCTGTATAAATTTGCCAGGCATGCCTTTGCGAAAAATTCAGCCGCAACAAAAAAAAAAGTTGTCAGAATTGTCGCATGCATAAAATTGTTGTGTGTGAAAATTATTCGAATGCCCATTGACTTTAATGCATTTGGACAAAATAGTTGCGCATATAAAAATTGTCACACGTGTCATTTGTTGTGCATAAAAATTATTTTGACGCCCATTGACTTCAATGCATTTCGCGATTTTTTGATGTTTTGCAGTAAATTTACAAATCTTTCACTGAATCAAAATGCCACAGATTTGCCTATCTCTAGCCACGAACCAAAAAAGTTGGCTCCAACTATATAATGGTATGGAAAGGGGATTATTAGATAAAAAAACTGACATTATTAGTTGAGTCATAGTTTCATTTAATTTCTAAGACTGCTCCTTTATATATGTCCATATGTGTTATATATATACTTATATATTTTATGGTTCTCAGATAGCTATGGGCGAAGCTGACCAGTTTTACTTCTCTGAAAAGTTGCGAATAGGTGAAAATTTCTTTTGACGTGCGACAAATTGTGCAATAAAATTTTGATGCACAACCATTGTTTTAGCCCATAAGGGTGGCCATAGACGCAAAGATCCGCTCGTTTGGCAACATCTCCAAACGAGCGGATCTTTCCCCAATATGCCATTAACGAGCATGGCTATATTGGGGGTAATCTAAACATTCGGCCGTATGGCCGAACAATTCGATTACGATGTGCGATGGGCTCCGGCGGGATCAGCCAGATCAAAATCAAACCTGTCCAATCTACCAAACAACCGATTTCCGCCGGACGAAAGATGTCGGCACTCTCCACACACGGTCCGAAAGTCGTACGAATCCTCGATTCATACAATAGGATCTGTGCGTCTATGGCCAGCTTTAGACTCTATGGGCGTCATTTTCACAGCAAACCGTGGCAAAACCTTTCACTCAACATTATTCTCAGATAAAAGATTATATCACCTCCCCAATTCCAAAGCAGCAATTTATGGCCATATCTACAGTAAATAAGTAGTGTAAAGGCTGGGGATGCTTAACTTCAGGACTATAGAGCTTTTAAAGAGTAGCACAATAATACGATTATCTTTAGTTTAATTAAAGCAATTCAATCAAAAATACAGATAACCTCACTTTAAATAGACTCACAATGAAATCCTGTGAAAGCACCAGAGGGCTAAATGCATCTGCTTCGGATACTTACATCTTCCAAACACTTTGCAAATATAATGTTTTTTTCTAACCTGGACCAGAAGAAAAGAATCAACTGTCATTAGCTTTTAAATCACATCTATTTGAGTAATAAGCCTCAGTATATTTTTTAAATATAAAATAGTTTGCAGATGCAATTAAGAAATCATGGATGTAAATTCAAACCTTGACTCACAGCCAAATAATTCTCTACAGAGAATCATAAATAGGGAATAACGGCATTGGGTGTTATATTTAGATTCCTAGCAGCTTCTTTATACCTGCCTATGTGACTAGTTTGCTTGTGTGATAAATGTGTTAATATCTGTATACCTATGATACTGCTGAAGTCATTATAAAGCTGAATTGATTTTTTGTGTCCTAGTCAATATGTAACTATGTGCCATTATGAACTTATATGTAGTCATTTAACTTCCTATTGACTTTAACATAAACTTACTAGGAAAGTGTTGTAAGCTATAACAGTTCATTCAGTATAATCTCTATACTATTTGTTCATACATTTAGGGGGTCATTTATCAAAAGTTGAATTTATGTCAATTTTATTTTTACTCTAATAAATTCAAATGTTCTCACAACTCGAATGGCAGGTTATTTATGAAAAAACTCGATTATCTAATAGTCGATTGAATAGTCCCAACCTGCAAATTTGAATTGAGTTTTCCTCCAAAAAAAAACTTGAATGTCCGGAAGGCAAACATATTTAACTGGTTCAACAGACCTCTGCCATTAACTACTACATGAACTCGGAAGGTTTTAGGTGTCGAATATTCAAATTAGAACTGTTTCCATGGTGGAGGTGTGATAAATCCCACAATCAAATTTACATTCGAGTTGGTGCTTTTAAATTCGAATTTGTGAGTTTTGACACAAGAAAATTGAAAATTTGAATTTACCATACTATCTATCTCTCTATCGCTCTATCTATCTATCTATCTATCTATCTATCTATCTATCTATCTATCTATCTATCTATCTATCTATCTCTGTCTGTGTATTTATCTATCTATCATCTATCTATCAATCATATATCTATCAATCATCTATCCAATATTCATTAAATATATGTAAATGTCACATCATTGTTTAAAAGTAAAGATCATATTAACTTAGAATACTGTAAGACTATTGAATAGCACCAAATAAATCATTGAAAGCAATCGCATTGGAAGACATATTTATTAGGGCTCTGAGATAATAATACATTTACATTAGTCTTTCTGGCTAAATATTTAATAAATGTTTCACAAATAATTATTGTATCTTTTTTACAGTACTTTGTATATTTAATGATTTATGTGTGAGTTCCTAGATCTATACCACATTTTTCCACTTCACTCCAATACACTCTTGCTTTGAGTCATGGAATAATTTCACTTGCTTTAACTGTCTGATTCCAGCATAAATCAGCAATTAGGCCAGTTTGCTCATCACTAGTCAGGTCCTGTCCATTTTTCTACAGTAACACAATGGAGTATATTTATCAAAGAGTGAAGTTAGAGATCACTACAGTCCTCTAGAGTGAAATCCCTCCACTCTCCATTCATTTCTATGGGATTTTTAAAAGAGCATTGATCAATGGGTGGAAGTTCATCCTTTTATAAATACGCCTATCTCATAGAAATTAATGGAGAGTGGTAGAATTTCATTCTAGCAGACTGTGGCTATCTTTAAAGGAGAAACAAACCCTTAACCAAAAAAAATCCTACCCCCCACCCACGTAGACCCCAGCCTAGCTGCCCCCCACCAGGGAAATGCCCCTAACTTTTTACTTACCCCTCGGTGCAGAGTCACAGCATCGGAGTTCACCGCAGGCATCTTCCGGGGTCTTGTGTTTTTTTACAGCGTTTCGGCAATTTCCCATCCATTTCAGCACATGCTCGGTTGTCACAAACCTGTAAATTGCTCCAACTGCGCATGTGCTGTTCTGCCGGTCTCATCTCAGCTAAGGGCCGGAAGATGACTGAGGTGAACTTCAATGTTGTGACTCTGCACTGAGGGTTATGTAAAAAGTTTGGGGCATTTCCCAGGAGGGGGGGGGGGGCAGCTAGGCTGTGTGAGGAGATGGGGGGGTCTACGTGGAGTGGGGGATAGGGTTTTATTTTGGTAAAGGGTTTCTTTCTCCTTTAACTTCACTCTTTAATAAATATACTGAGACCATGTTGTAGCTTTTTTGCAGCCCAGGGCCCTCAAATTTCTTCTGGCTGTGTGTGCCGAGATAATGCAGACATTATTTACACATTAATACTCATTCTATAACATATGCACACTTTTTTGCCCTAAAAATTATTTAATTGACAAGTATGACTAGCAGAATTGGCTGAACCTGTGCAATAATAGCAGAATAGTAGTCAGCACAACTGCAACTCACTTCTTTTTGCTGAGTGCACGTCCTCCAATGGCCACCTTCCACTGGCAATATTAGCGAAAAAAGTTAGTCCAGCACCCACTGTTTCTTGAATAAAACGGCCTTTATTGGACCAAGGGCATTACAGCAACGTTTCAGACCAACTGGTCTTTTATCAAGCTAACCAACATGTGATTCATTAGTGCTATTTATACACTCACACACCATCTAGTGGTCATTAGTGACAATTAGTATATAGAAAAAATTGGACCAATCATTACATTATCACTTTGCATATAACACTATATCATTATAACAGTGTACAAAATCAGTGCCAAATATTAATAAGAAGACGACCAAATGTGAAAATATCTGTAAGACATAAAAAATACAAAAAGTATAAAAATCAGTATAAAAACAGATAAAAGTATCAATAAAATCATCGGAAGATAGGGCTCAGATCATACTCTTTGTTTAGGCCCCCAGGTTCCAGAGTTTCCAGTTTTCTGATCCAATAGGCCTCTTTGTACAGAAGCTCCTTTAGCCTATCCCCTCCCCGACGCTTAGGTTCAATGGTTTCTATAATCTGAAATTTTAACTGATTAACTCTATGAGCATGCTCAATAAAGTGTCCAGCCACTGCTTGATCTTTTTTCCCCGTCCTAATCGCAGATTTATGCTCACGTATCCGTTCACGGACTGTTCTCTTGGTTTGTCCCACGTATGCCAGTCCACATGGACATTTAATCACATATACTGCATACGTGGAGCTGCAAGAATAGCGACCTCTTATTTTTATGGGGTTACCCCTTCTGGGGTGAAAAACATTTTCCCCTGTTTGTACGTTTGAGCAACAATTGCAATTAAGGCAGGGATAGGAACCTACTTTCCCCCTAATTTCCATATTTTTATGTTTACTATTACTTCCAATATCTGAGTGTACTAGCATTGAACCAAGTGACCTCCCTTTCTTGTACGCTATGACTGGGGGTCTGTCAAATGCCGTTACTTGGGGTAAGTTATCTTTGACTAGTGGCCAGTGTCATCTTAGAATATTTGCAACCTGTTTACTCAGGGTGTTATATTCTGTTACAAATGTGACATGGTTTTCCCTATACTTCTCTTTCCCTTTTAGCATTTCTGTTCTTTCCTGATTCTTTATTTCCTCTAATTGACTATTTAGAAGGCTATCTGGATATTCCCTCTCACGAAATTTGTTACACATTTCCGACAATCTTTTCTCTGCTATCTCACTAGAGGTTACTATTCGCTTCACTCTACTTAATTGAGATTTGGGTAATGCTCTCTTAAGTTGTGGTGGGTGAAAGGATCGATAATGTAATAACAAATTTCGATCCGTGGGTTTTACATACAAATCCGTCATTAGGCACCCATCTTGTTTGTACACCCTAGTGTCCAAAAATGGAATCTCCTCCAGATGAGCATTTAGGGAAAATTTTATGAAGGGTAGGGAACTGTTTATTTCCTGAACAAACCTCTCAAGGGTCCAATGTGGCCCCGCCCACAACGCAGACACGTCATCTATATAGCGTATCCATTTTTTGCAGTGTGTTTTAAACAATTCATTGTCATATACAAATTTTATTTCGAATTGATTCATAAAGATGTTTGCGTATGCGGGGGCCACATTGGACCCCATTGCCGTGCCTCTTATTTGCATATAAAAGTCATTCTCAAATTGGAAATAGTTATTATGCAAAAGTAATTCCAAACATTGTAAAACAAATTTTTTTTGGGAACCATCCATGGAGTCGTCCTTTAGCAGCTCGGATGCGACAGCCTCCACACCCCCATCATGTGGGATGGAGGTGTAGAGGCTCTCCACATCCAGAGTCACCAACCAGACCCCTTCCATATCTTGTGAAACGCTTGTTAATGTAGTCAAAAAATCACTGGTATCTCTAATGTATGACTGATGAGCCACTACATATGGTCTATGTCGAGAATTGAGTCCACACAGGACACAATAGGTCTCCCTGGGGGGTGTTCTAAATTTTTATGTATCTTGGGGAGGACATAGAATACTGGAGTGAGAGGACTGCGCTGCTGTAGAAATGATGCCAACTTCCCATCAATTATTTTTATTTCCAACGCTTCACTGAGCAATACTTTGATTTTTTGTTCGATTTCAGTTGTTGGATTTTTGTTTAATTTGCGATACGTTGTATCGTCGCTAAGTTGGCGTAGTACCTCAGCAACATAGTCCTCCCTGTCCAGCAACACCAATGCCCCTCCCTTATCAGCCGCCTTGATAACGATTTCCGGTGAATCTACTGTGCAATAAAACTGGTCAGAAGAGCCCTGGAATTCATAATATTTTAATCAAGATTATGTGGATTAGATGCTGTAAGGTGCATATACAGTATAAGACCATCATTTCACCAAAACTTAATCTTTGGTTGCCTATAAAATATGCCTTTCAGTTTGGTGAAAGGCATATTTACCCATTATATCATATATCTTTTTACAGAAGTGGAATTAAAAAAGAACTAAACCCTAGAAACATCCTATTTTATATGCGGAAGCTATTTCACTGCCTTAACATTCAGCATATCTATAAAAGTAATCATCTACATAGGTCTTCAAAATTTTGAAAAAGTGTATGCCATCTTGTTATGTTGTTTTGATTGTTATGATTGTCAGCGACACTGCAATACCTTTTGGTCAGATATTACCCAGAATAATAAAAAAAAAATTATATACTGTACACCTTTCCTAACTTAAAACCAGAAAATGCCCCTAAAAAAGGTAGCGCAAGATGTTAAAAAAATCAAGTTTAACATAATAAAGCATGAATCGCAACTGGCAGGCAATGGGTTAAACAATGTCCATTTCCTGCTAAGGCCATTTCACTGCTTTATTTGGCTGTACCTACATTTGTTTCTGGCAGGATCGCTAATTAGTTGTAACAAGAGATCAGCTCTTCTTGCCAATATGTATTTGGTGTAAATGCCGTTAATTAAAATAAGTTAAAATGTAAAAGTAGTTAAATGTTGCCTTTTGGAATGTAAGTGATCTGGATTGGCTTGTCACAACAGACTAATTATCAGACTAATGATCAGTGATGTACTTTACTGCATCTACTGAAAGGTAATTTATAGCATGTAACCAAGTTATTTAATATTTAACTAATAGAGAAAGAAATGGCCAGTAAAAGGCTTGTTGCTGGAAATTGTATCTCTTGTCTGCTGAAAGAGGAAACATTTGCAATAAAATCTGCAGTCGGTTGTTAATGTTTTGCATTCTGCTTCTTATCACAAATAATCTCCCTAAATGATGTATGAACAGTTCGTATCAGATCTGCACGGTGCTCTTGCTTAGATTGTCTACTTAAGTGCTAGCTACTGAACTCCACCTTGATCTACTACACTTACAATAAGCTTTTCCTGCTGTTTTGACCTCATTTAGCTCTCGGTAGGGTGTGAACTCCAGTAACATTTTTTAAGGGGCAGATTTATCAAAGGTCGAGGTGAAATTTCAAATTTAAAAAATTCAAAGTTTGAGCTATTTTTTGTGTACTTCGACTAGGGAATAGTCCATATTCGATTTGAATTTGAAAAAAAATTGAAAATTCGAATATCAACATTTATCATGTACTGTCTCTTTAAGAATTCAACTTCGACCATTCGCCATCTAAAACCTGATGAATTTCTGTTTTAGCCTATAAACCTATTTGGAGTCAATTGGTGGACAAATTTTTTGGGCGGAAAAACTTTGATTCAAATTCAATCGAATGCGCTATTACTTCAATTCGTACGATTCGAATTTGGTTGAATAAGAACCTATTCGATCGAAAACGGACCTATCGACCAAAAAAAAAAAAAAAACTTCGACTTAATTTCGTTGGTTTTTGAATTCGAATTTGAAGTTTTTCAAATTCAAAATTTGACCCTTCATAAATATGTCCCTAACTGTATAACACACAGATGTTAATTATTTTATCTATTTACTATTTAATAAGTTCATTTTGGAATATTTCTGAGAGGGGGGCTGTAACAGAAGTCTTTACAGTAGCCAGTTACATCTTCAACATTTAGTTACCCCTTCCCCCCATTTATGAATCCCACCAGGGCCTTTCTTCTGATGTCACTGACGCATCAACATTTTGGAAATGATTACTATAATTATCTGAATACATCAATTCAAGGTAATCCCCCACATTACTCTGTGTGGCATGCATATTACAATGAGAACCGGAGGGGCTGGTTAAGGTCAGTGGGGATGCATGGGTTATGTTATGCTATTGTTGATATTGCTCATGGGTAGGGATGGGTGAATTTGACCCGTTTCGCCAAAAATTCGCCACCGGCGAAATGTTGCGGACACCCATTAAAGTCTTTGGGAGTCAAAAAAAATTATTGTGCGGTGAAATTGTTTTGCCACGTGTCTTTTTTTTTTTTTGACGCACTACACCATACAAGTCTATGGGCGTCATTTTTGCGACGAAAAAAGGTGAAAAAATGTGCCCATCCCTACTCATGGGAATCTGTTCATTTTTTGACTCTGCAGGGTCCTGCAACCAATGTTTTGGAGGAGGGTAATTCTGCAGGTTGAGTATTTAGCCTATGCATTTGTCATGCCTGAGTTTATATGCTGTACTGAGTAGGAGCTTTTCCACATGGAATATGGAAATGTTTTTTCTGTTGCCTTCTCTTTTTTCTCTTATTTATTTTCTAAATAAGTAACAAACCAGAGAAAAAATAAGCACCAGATAGTGGAAAATTACTAGCTTTTGCTAAGGATCAACAACACAATTAAATATAAACAGGCGGAATATTTAGAATGAGGTGAATGCATTTAAGGCAACACAAAAAGTGTCTTAAAGCCTCTTAAAATTCCATTAGTTTAGTACACAGAAGCATACCAAAGCATATGTGTCGGTGATGCAGCAAGAAGCACTACATAACGTCCCAGAGTTCCTAATACACTATGCTTTGCTTTTCTTTTCACTGACAGCTTTGAGCTTCTGTTGTAAACCCAAAAGGTCAGCACAGCTACTAGATAGATGAATTCATACATATTTAGCCCATGCTGTGCCTTAAAAGCAGCATATTCTGCATGGTGCAAACTGCACACGTTATTTCTTAAAAAGAAATAATGCCGATTGGTGTAGTGATAGAATAAAATAGTAAATACAGAAGTTCTGTATTTACTATTTTATTCTATCACTACACTAATCGGCATTATTTTAATGTTCTGTAACAGAACATCTATTTTAAATTGCTAGTCCTACATTATATTTAGAGAACAAAAATAATAGACTTAATACTTCAGTATAAAAAAAAACAAATTCAGTATAAAACTGATAATGTAGCATGTATGGGAGACAAATATGATAAGGGGCTGATAACAAGGTGACCAAATATCACAGGAACACTAACCATGTCATAGAAAACATGATCTATAAATGTAAATGCAGCACTGACAAATAGCTCATGATTGTAATTATAGCAGAGCTGTACGCCCTGCTGCTTTATACTTCATTTCACTTGATGTGGACAAATACATTGGTAGACTTAACATATGGATAGGGACCAAAAATTGAATATCGTATCCCCTGCTTGTATCAGTAAGCCAGAGAAGGGACACATCAATAACAGTCGGCATTTGTCACCTACACCATCTGGTCACAAAGCCTGAAGCTGCCAAGAGTCTATTAAACATTTTAATTCACTGTCCTCCCAAAAGATTTCAAATCCTTTGTGATTAGTCAACTAGCATGCCATAGAACAGCCTGCAGAAAAGCAAAGAGAGAACCTAGGAAATCACATGCATAGACAGTAGATCAGTAAGTAACTCAGTGTTGTTTAAAAGAAAGTCAACAATGATCATTGTGACAAATATTTTACTCATATTTAAACCACCAGGTCACACATCAGTTTAGTTAAAGGTCAGTTGTGTTTAGTGATGGGCCAATTTCTCCCTTTCGCAGCAAGTTTTCGCGGGAGTTTCGTAAATTTATATGCTGTCGGTGAAATGCAGAAATTCACTGCGAATTTGCCCATCACTAGTTGTGTTAAATTTTGGAGCATACTGGGGGTCATTTATCAACACTGGGCAAATTTGCCCATGGGCAGTAACCCATGACAACCAATCAGATTGCTGCATTCATTGTCCTGCTTGTAGCTGGCTTCAAAAAGTTAATCACTGATTAGTTGCTATAGGTAACTGCCCATGGGCATAATTGGCCATTGTTAATAAATGAGCCCCACTGTATGTTAGGGGTATCCAAAAGGTAGACTGGAATCTACCAGCATCTCAAAATGCTGTCAATAAAAAGCTTGTCTAAATCACACTCCTATGGCATGCTTTTCATTCAGATATGTATTATGTTAAGTTTACATAAGAAATAGCTGTTTACATATAATATAACAATATAACCACAAACATGCTCACCATCACAGCCATTCACCCAGACGAGACCACAATATCTTCCAACAATGCAAAGAGAAGCATGGCATTCCACCATCACAATTTTTTGCTATCTGCAAATCAGACATTACGTGGAAGCTGAGATTAAAAACAAAACGACTCACACTTTGACCTATTTTAAAACCATGTGCTATAAACGCTCGTACCCAATGCACCTAATCTCACTGATAAACAGCAGGCTTACATCAAACAACACACAACACCAACCCTACATGACAAAATGGGAAGAAGACCTAGAATTTACAATATTAGACAAGTCCTGGTCATACATGTGGGAGACAGCCCCACATGTGTCGGTAGGTTTAGCGGTAATTCTGATCACGCCATGTGCTTCAGAGGCTTTGGGGAACAAGAGTCCTTCCTACACTGGTGGACATACACATTAGCTCAGGAATTCTGGAAGATGGCAGCGACTCTGCTCTCCGAAGTGTTTCATTACACCATTCAGGCAACCCTCACACAATCCTCTTAGGCATGAAAATCAGAGCCATTAGCTACAAACAATCTCCTAACAGCAGCAAGATCCCTATTATCGGCACACTGGAAAAGACTAAACATCCCAGGCCGGCAAACCTTGGAGAAGGCCGGCAAACAAGGAGAAGACATATGGAGTTATCTAACAACAATTCATAATCTGCTGTTTATACAATGCCTTTATTGGAAATTTAAGTTTGTATGCATTTATGAAAATCAAAACAGTAAATAATTAAAAAAAAATAACAAAATAATTAACAAAAGCCATGAACATCCTTTAAATTATATACTATATAAATAGCTCAGTTTATCCTTATAAACAGAGCTTAGTGATGTCATTTTGTCACATGACTCACTAAAACTTGTGTATTATAATAAATAAAGTACCCCTTGTTGGAAAATATGAGGATATAAGAAGTAACCTCGGCGTTCAATGTTCTGTATATGGTCATGGTACTCCTCGGTAACTTATAATATCCTTATGTTTTACAATAAGGGGTACTTTAATAACTATATATATTTTCTCAGAAGTTAATATTCAAGTAATACTTTCCATGGAGCAGAATGCTTATATGGATATAGATCATAATGGAACAACATCACTTAAAGTAGATTAGTAAAGTATGGGCACTTTTGCTGTATGTTATAAACATGTTCCTGTAATTTCTTTTAACATTGTTTACAAAACATACTCTTATCTTCTTAATCCCAATAATGTTTGAAATAACAGTAAGAAAATCATATACTAAGGACATAGATAATGTCATTATTAACTAATAGAGCAAGCATGTTTTGCTACAGTATACTTCTAATAATTATGAGTAACTCCTGCTTTTCACAGCATTTTCATTAAATCATTTTTCATTGCAAAAAAAAATTACTTTAACAACACGGAACATAACCGGAGAGCAACCAGAAGTGAAACAGTGTGACATGAAAGTGATGAAACATTTCCAATCTTCAAAAAGCTATACCAATAAAGTACCATTGTGTTAAACCTGGGGTGTTGAATGGTGTTTTCTCAAACATAATTTCCAAGTTACAAACTGTAAACACTTACCCTGCCGACAATTTTTGGAAAAGGGATTCTCTGATTCTCTGGAATTGAGATAGACGGTGCCACAATTGCTCTTCTGTGCCTTAGGAAAGGAAGGTGCCTTGGGACCTTAAGTACATTCTGTAAATATGAAAAACATGATCACAATGTTGTTTTGGTTGCATACTATTTTAGAAACAGCAGAACGATTTCAGCAGGGGACATTGATCATGGTTATTTGTTACAGAAATGTAAGAAAACTGGTATAATATTGTTGTGGAACCAGAGGTACCAGAGATCACTTAAGGTGAAAATTTAAACAAAGTTTATTTGACACAAAGTTTATTTTTACTGAACTCACCAAGGGCCATAATCCCAAACAAAAGAATCACAGAGTTGTATACACTTGGGAATGTATGACATGAGAGTTTACGGGGTGAAAGGGAATTACCAGTGGCAGAGCATAGAGTTATCTCTAAACAGCACAGAAAAACAAAGAACTGCTCTTGGAGCCAAAAATATGGTTCTGCCTCAAGGCCAGGGTACTAGTGACCAAGGCTAGCTTGAATCCATCCAGATCAGAGAGGCTTGTGGGGCAATATTCATACACAGAATTTTATTCTCTCTCAATATCAAACAAAAAAGCACCAGAAATATTTCTTAAAGGGGGTTTTCAACTTTGACTTCAATAAGTCAAAGTCAACTTTTAGAATAATGCAGAGAGATATTCTGAAACAATTTGTTATTGTCTTCATTTTCATTATTTGTAGTTTTTGAATTATTTAGCTTTTTGTTCACCAGTTCCTTAGTTTGCTATTTCAGCAGCTATCTGGTTGCTAGGGTCAAATTACCCTAACAACCAGGTGGTGATTTGAATGAGAGACTGCAATATGTATAGGAGAGGGCCTGAATAGAACAATAAGCAATAAAACATAATAATAACAATAAAATTGAAGCCACACCGCGCAATTTTTTATGGGCTACTGGGGTCAGTGACCCCCATTTGAAAGCTGGAAAGAGACAGAAGAAAAGGGCAAATTATTAAAAAAAAAAACTTAAATAAAAAATTAAGGCTAGTTGAAAAGTTTACTTGAAGGTGAACTACCCTATTAAATTGGACAGTTTGTTCCCATTTACAAGATAGTGGCATGATAGTAGTGTAGATTATTCTAGTTTTAAAACCATCAAGTACCGTATTGCTGGATTTATCTATATAAACATTTTACTAGCAGTTATTGCTTTACATCATTCTCTGTACCTTGCATAGATATTACACTTTACAGCATTATGTTAAAGTAAACTTTTGCATTATTAATGTTAAGTCAATATCAATATTTTTAGAGAAATACTATTCTTCCCCAGAATCTGTAAGCAGTAGCCAGAGGCATTTCCAAATAATGATCTGCCTGTTATTAGAAAACCACTTCACAACTTAAGACCACTCTTTTTGATTAGAGACGTGCATACAGTTGAAGATATACCACTACTAGTTAACCTTTGCATTATTGATGGGATGGCATTATTAATGGCAGTACTTGGTTTGCCAATGAGCCAGTTGCAAGGAATGAGATTACCTTTTAAACATGGCTGAAATGTTTTCACGTAATTCATTTTTAAATTGCTTCAAGATCTTTGTAGAATTTTGGAGATTTAAATAAATGATCAAGCTTGTATCTTTTAACAGGCAACATTAGTCTTAGCTGAGAAACTTCATTATAACTTGTCATGGGAATAACCAAGAATGCTGTGAGCATATTGATTTGTCACAATGAGCACTTACAAGACATCTCGGAGGTGGGCATTCTAACGCTCATCATTAGCTACAACAGAAGCAGTCGCATTTCATGTCATTTAGGGGCTTAGATAAATTATTTTGGATAGTGTCAAACTGTCTAGCAGTGGCTGTGAAATTTATCGCTGAATTGCTCCCTTGTCTAGTATTGATCTCTTTTAAGTATTTTGGTTGTTTGGAAAAGTTCGACCTACAGTCCCAAATGCCTTTCTGCCTCAGGGAGAGCACATTCTCAATAAACTCTCATGCAGAATTGGTAGTAGGCATACACATTAACTAGAATAGATTATACTCATTAGGTTAGAAATGAAATTCAAGATTAATTCCATTGATATTAAATGGTACACCATAAAGCTAAAACAGAATATTTATGTTCAAGCAAAATACACACAGCAGAATACATTTTCAAGGAAACAAGTATACAAAATAGTTTCAACCTTAAATAACCTACCTAGCTCAGTTGATAAAAATTGTGTTAGGCTATTATACCAGGGAAAGAACAATAGCCATCTGGGGACTAACCCCATACTGTTCCTTCTCAGTAGCATACAGAACTGCTCTTCAGGGTACAAGTGTTACTATGGCAGAAGGGGGCTGCAAGAGATACAAAGATGTGATACACAAGTTGCAAAGGGGTAGAGCTTGGGGACTGGTATGGGGTTGAGTGGATAATGGAACGGATTCCAGAATAATGGCCAGTGGGTTGTGTGTGACAATGTATTCTTTTAATTTAATTTAGGCACCCTGAGGTAGAATCCTGCACTGGGTCAGGTACCTGCGGAATACCAGCAAAGTGGTCAGGTTTTGGGGAAAAAAGTCCCTGGTTCCCAGGTCGTGCAGGCAGTCAGCAGGTAACCCGACAAAGGTGCATACTTGAGCCCTCCCCTGTGGTTGTGACATAACTTCTGGTCCAAATTGACCTCAGGTCAGGTTTTGTATGTCTTCGAGTTGGAAGGTAAGTAGGCCTATTGCAGATCAGGTAGCAGATTGGGGGGGGAATTGTGGGTTGCAGGTCTGGGTTGCGGGTCACAGGTAGTGGGTATGGGTTTGGTTTGGGTATAAGAAAATGGACCCATGCAAGACTCTACCCTAACTGGGAGGGACCTCCTTAATTTATAGTATGGGACACCATAATTACTGATGGCAGCCCTACTGCTCCTGACAGCTAATCAACTGTCACACAGTCCTGGCGGTTATTTTATATAAGATGCAATAGTTTGCTACAGTTATTATTTTTTTTATAACATCCAATCAGCAGGTAGCATTTATTGGTCACCTATTTAAAAGCAAATATATATTTGCTTGTTGATGGACAAGTGGGCAACAATAGAAACTAGTCTGTCACTTGCTAAACCTTATAAAGGTGGTCCCTGCACCCAAGATGTCACTGTACCACAAAAAAAAATCATAATTTATTATGCCTTGAAAGCGCAAAGAACACTAATCCAAAACTTCATCTAGGTCAAGTAGAAGTCAATGAGTTGTCCTTTCCTTTTCCAGTTGTAAAATCTTCTTTGATTAAAGCTTTTAGGGTTTTTGGGATTTATTGGTATTTTAAAGGTTCACCTTAGGAACTTTTCAATAGGTCATCACTGTTTATTTTCTATAGTGTTTTAATTATTTGCTTTCTCGTTCTGACTCTTTCACATGAGGGTTACTGACCCCCATCTAAAAACAAATGCTCTGTCAGGCAACAAATGTATTGTTATTGCTCCATTTTATTACTCAGCTTTCTATTCAGACCCCCTTCCATCCATATTCCAGACTCTTATTCAAATCAGTGCATGGTTGCTAGGGTAATTTGGACCCTAAACAGATTATGATTTAAGGGATTCAATTATTAGGAAAGTGGATAGGGAATCACCACAACCAATTGCTGTTTGCTGTCTTCCTGGTGCCAAGGTTCAGCATGTAGTTGATAATTGGGTAAGATGGAGCATGACCCAGTTGTCTTAGTACAAATTAGTACTAATGAAATATTAATGGTAGACGTAAGACCTTAAAGAGTGAGTTCAGGGATCTAGGCTCTAAGATTAAGGGAAAGTCTTCCAAATGTGTAATTTTTTTCCTGAAATTTTGCACGTGCCACATGCAAGTTTTTGAAGCATAGGGAGCTCAAGTCTTGGTGTATGAAGGAAGGGTTTACTAGAGCACTGGGCTGATTTTCAACCTATATAGTCGTTGCAGATTGTACCTCAATGGAAAGGGTAAACTGTGCTAGGGGAAAGAATGGCTTGGTTGGAGGAGTGTTTAAAATAAGCAAGGGGTTGAGCATAGACGGGGTAGACTTGGCAGTGGGATAGTATGGGGTCATGGGGGAGGAGTGAGGGGGCATACAGTTTACCAGCTATAGAGGTCACTCTGTTACAAATAAAAATTGCTAATACTAACTTAATATATATAGTAACCTCTGCTGTATGCTGGCAAATGCACAGTTTGAGTTTGTCAGGTAAAATTGGAGAGATAGAGTTAATTGCATGCTCTACAATTACTGAGACCTGGTGGGATGAAACATGTGACTGGGCTGTCAATTTAAATCGTTACACCATTTTTAGGAGGGACAAAGGGATAAAAAACAGTGGAGGAGTGTGTATAGCTTGAATTAAAGCCAGGCACTAAAGAAATAACCATTGATGGCACTGGGGATGGTGTGGAATCCATTTGGGTAGAGATTTCAACTGGGCATAAGGTTACAAAGAAAATTATCATTGACGTGTGCTACAAACCACCTCATATAAGCTACCGCAGCTACTTTTACAAATGGAAGCAGCTTCACAACTATCCAGACATGCCTGGGGTATTGGGGTTGCCAAGAAAGATAAAAGTTAGCAGGTGTGTAAATATGCTGAATGACCACTTTTTGTTTTAGCTAGTTCAAGATCCTACTAGGAATGATTATCTTTTGGATCTTGTAGTAAGACAAAACAGAGGCGCGAAAAGGATAAAATTAGCTAAAAACACTTAAAAACCCAATGGGTAATTCAGAGGACGTAGTAGTGGACTTACTACCTCCTCTGAACTACTCATTGGGTTTTTAAGTGTTTTTAGCTAATTTTATCCATTTGGCGCCTCTGTTTTGTCTTACTACTATATCGAGTCCACCCCAAGTGGATGGGTATCATCCCCTTTTTCTTCTTCTACAGAGAGTGACGTCTTATTTCTGAGTGGGGTCAGGTTAATCTCCCCACCTGCCTATACAGTGGTTGCCTATCGGTAACCCTGGTTTGTGAGTATTAACTTGTTTACTCTACCATTACTCCTTGTAAAAACATATTACACTATTGGGGCTCTTGGTGTTTCTTTTTGTCTTCATCTTTTGGATCTTGTATTAACTAATATTAATACCAAACTCATGTTTAGCATTTGCGTGGGTGAACATATAGGGAATAGTGATCATAGTTACATAGTTAAATTGGGTTGAAAAAAGACAAAGTCCATCAAGTTCAACCCCTCCAAATGAAAACCCAGCATCCATACACACACCCCTCCCTACTTTCACATAAATTATATATACCCATATCTATACAAACTATAGAGTTTAATATCACAATAGCCTTTGATATTCTGTCTGTCCTAAAAAATCATCCAAGCCATTCTTAAAGGCATTAACTGAATCAGCCATCACAACATCACCCGGCAGTGCATTCCACAACCTCACTGTCCTGACCCCCTACGTTGCTTCAAATGAAAGTTCTTTTCTTCTAGTCTAAAGGGGTGGCCTCTGGTACGGTGATCCACTTTATGGGTAAAAAGGTCCACTGCTATTTGTCTATAATGTCCTCTAATGTACTTGTAAAGTGTAATCATGTCCCCTCGCAAGCACCTTTTTTTCCAGAGAAAACAACCCCAACCTTGACAGTCTACCCTCATAATTTGTCTTCCATCCCTCTAACCAATTTGCACGTCTCTGCACTTTCTCCAGCTCATATCTTTAGCCAGTTCTCTATCCAGGTACAAATACTATGTTCCAGGCCAACATTCCTTAATTTAACGAGAAACCTTTTGTGTAGCAATTGTTTAAGCAAAGTAAGTAAATCACATCCACTGCCATCCCAGAATCGAGGTCCCTACTTACCTCCTCATAAAAAGAAATTAAGTTAGACTGGCAAGATCTATTACACATAAAACCATGCTGGCACAGGCAAACTCAGGCACTAAGACAGTTGGGTCATGCCCAGCCCCACCAAATAATTTGTCTATCCGATCAACCACATGCTGAACCCTGGCACCAGTTGGAAACTGTTCGGTTGTAGTGATCTGGATGATAGATTACCCTATCCACTTTCCTAATAATTGAGTCCCCTACAATCACAATCTGCTTAGACCTACTCTCCTCCCCGCCACTACTAGAGAAACTGGTCTCCTGGCTGTTAGAGAGATCATCCCCATCTAGAATTGCCAATCCAGTTCATACTCCCATCATCATCAGACAATCTGGCAAATTTGTTGCGATGTATAAGCTCCGGATCAGCCTCCATTTTCCTTTTGCCCACCTTAGATTTTCTAACCGTCACCCAGCTAGCTGCCTCAACATCCTGCTGCTGTTCTGTTCCCCCCAAACTATCTGACCCCGCTAGGTCCTGCTCAGTGAACAAGAAACTCCTGTGGCAATTTGCTCACAACCACCACAGAGGTAAGTATTTTGGATCTCTTGTTTCAAATCTGCATACAGATGGCAGATTTAAATAAATGAATAAATTAGGGGTTAGAACAAACTTTTGACCTAGTTTGAAACTCCTGTGTTTTCAACTCCACTAACTCCTGTGTTTGTAACTCCACTTACAGATCCCCCACTTAAAGAGCAAACACTTAAGAGCAGCTAAACACTAGAGCAAGCTCCACTGGAGTCCCAGGGGTTCTATTTATACAGTCTGCCCAGTTGCAACTAATCAATCCCCACCCCCTCAAACTGAGAAAAAACTGCAAAGTAAAGCAGGTTGTGACAAACTTGCTGTAAGCACACTAGCACACCAAACTTTGCTATTTAGCACCCAAGACAGAAATAAAACTATAGAAAATGAAAACACAGTAGTTAAATATAAAACCTTGATATAAAATAGCAGTTAATAACAAATACTTATCCTTTTCAGTTGATTTGTTTGCTTTTAGTTGCTTTTTTCTAGTCAGCAGCCTGTTTCAAACAGCATCATAACATGGTCTCCTTTGAGATTATGTTGCAAAGGCAAATCAGTGATGGGGAGGAAAAAGGGAGTCGCGTGCGAAGTGCGCAGCTAAATTTTTTTTTTACTTCTTTGTTTTGTGATAAAAGTCACATGATTTTAAGGATTCGGTTTGGCCAGGCACAAGGAATGGGCTGAATCCGAATCGTGCTGAAAATGGCCAAATCCTGGCCGAATACCGAACCGAATCCTGGATTTGGTGCATCCCTATAAATGCTGTAAAATGCTGCTTAATAAATATACATGTCAGTTTATTCCTCTTGTAAACAAGGAACATTGTTGCAAAACAAAACCTTTTTGGTTCAATAGAAGTGTTGGTGTTAAGACGAGTAAGAAAAGACGTGCTTTTAAGGCTTTCAAGTTATCTGGGAAAGCCAAACGTTTATCATGTACAAGGAGGCCAATAAATCATGCAAAAACGCTACCAGACAAGTTAAAATTGAGATGGTAAATGGTATTGCAGCAAGCAGTAAAAAGAATCCAAAATAGTTTTTTAAATATGTAAATAATAAAAAAAAATGCACAAAGGGGTGGGACCCTTAATATCAGTGGTGGTAAGGTGGTTCATGAGAACAGACAAAAATCAGAGATTCTATCTATACAAATGAGGAACCCATTAATGAAGGATTCCTTCTTAATAGTGCCAATTTTATTAATATAACTAATGATGCATGGTTCATGCACAAGAAAATTCAAAAGAGACTAGAATATGTTAAGATAATCAAAGGTCTGGGGCCAGATGTTATTCATCCCATGGTACTAAGCGAGCTTTGCTCTGTGATTGCCAAACCTCTTTACTTAATTTTCAGAATTCATTGAGGTCTGGCATGGTGTAGAGAGACTGGTGAATTGATAATGTGGTGTGCTATAAAAAGAAAAAAAAGGGATCCTGTTCTCAGCCTCAAAACTATAGACCGGTTAGTCTGATGTCAGTGGTAGAAAAGCATTTTGAAGTGGGATTGTATACTTGTCTTCATTGCAAAAAATAAATTGCCAGACTAATTTAATTTATTTTTATGAGAAACTAAGCAGGGACATTGATTCTGGGATGGCAGTTGTTGTAATCTACTTTGACTTTATAAAAACATTTGATACAGTTCCACATAGAAAGTTACTGGTTAAATTAAGGAATGTTGGCCTGGAACATAGTCGTTGCACTTTGATAGAGAACTGGATAAAAGATAGATCACTATGAGTGGTGGTAAATGGAACATTTTCTAATTGGACCACTGTTGTTAGTACTGCAGCGCTCTGTACTTGGTCCTTTGCTTTTCAACTTGTTATTAATGACCGGAAGGTGGGCATTCAAAGTACAGTTTCTATATTTACTGATGATACAGAATTGTGCAGAACTATAGGTTCCATGCAGGATGCTGCCACTCCATACCTGCACTGTTTGCTGCACAGCTCTGATGGTAGTTTGAAAGGTATTTAGGATATAAACAATAGAGGTTTATACAGTATGTGCACAGGCAATTTCTTACAAGGGGAGGAAGATTCAAAAGCAAATATTACATTATTTTGTTGAGAACTGTAGATTTTGGGGGCAAGACAAACTAACCCTTGTGGTTTTCTTACATTTACATTAAATATTTAATCTATTTGTCCTTTATTTTTATTCGAATCATAGAGATTATTGATATCTCTCTGTTCTGGCAGCGACACTACAAACTGCCATACATCTCATTTGTAAGAAGGATTTAGTTGGCGCTTATCTGTCAGAGCATATTGTAACATTTTGACTATCTAACATTTGCTGTCTGAGGACAAAAATGAAGTGCAGTTCATGTAACTATGAAACCTTTTCAAATATAGTCTCATGGTGTGTAGCGCTGGAAACCCACTTACCTAAATCTGTTATGAAATGTCAAGCAATAGTGCTTTTACATACCTCACTCTGGTTTGTGCAAAATGTAAAAAGTATAGCATTTTGCATTATTTAGGCATATTAACATATTTTAAAATAGATACAAAATTGTTCTACAAAGATTTTTCCCAAAAACAATGTAAGTAAAAAGAGAGCATCTGATGAGCCTGGTTTGCTCATCAGATTTTTTGGGGACAGGGCAATTAGAGTAATAGCACTGCCTTTTAAGTAAAGTAGTGATGAGGTTGGGTGCTTTGGGGTATGGTGTATTTTAATCACCTTAAAGGTGGCCATAGATGTACTGATAATATCATACAAAACAAAATTTAGTGTATGGTGGGAGATGAGCTGACCGATATCAGCAGAAAACTTGGATATCAATGCACCGACCGGAAGATTTCGATCGTGCACCTTTGAAGGCACCCAAACATTGCCCATTGTTTGTGATGAATTCAGATCTACACGTGTGTATTGGAACAAACAATAATTCCTGGAAAGATCGTCATTGTTATGTCTATGGCCCCCATTATTTTTAGCATTGATCAAAATAATATCAAAAAATTTTATTTTAGAGAGACTCCACGTATATGAGGAGGCCCAGGTTCTCTGCCCTGAGCCTTCAGATTAAGGGAGTTGATATCACAAAGAGCAATCCTCCAGGCAGTTACAATTAAAAAAGTATTTATTGAAGTACAAGCATAGATTACAGCCTTATGCATTTCGTGTTCTCACAACACTTAATCATAGGCCTATGATTAAGTGTTGTGAGAACACGAAATGGTAAGGCTGTAATCGATGATTGTACTTCAATAAATACTTTTTTTTAACTGCAACTGCCTGGAGGATTGCTCTTTGAGTGCCTACCCTATAAACAATACAGTGATTTATCAAAATAAGTCACTAGCCATCCAGAATTATTGCCATTTGTTTGAATGGATAGTACAATGGCACAACTTCTCAAAATAAAAACCGGTAGTTTTAAGTGTACATTTAATATAAAGACTTTGCATTTAGCTGCCTCTGTCATATAAAATGTGCTTTGTATGCTTTTCTTGCACACAGACGCCTGTTTCCGCTGCAGCTGGGAGTAACCCAAGGAAACCGTATAGCCTTCTGGCAGTTACAGCTTTAATTTACTTTTTCCCTTGTGAATGCAGTGTACCCTTTCAATTTCTTTCAGAACCTCGGAGAACCGCATTTTTTCTTCTCATTCAATAAAATCATAAAAAGGATCAAATGGGATTCTTATTGTTTATCTGATATCACTAACTGTACAATGGCAAAACCATTAAAAACACACTCCAAAATCCTGCAGCTAAAGTATTGATGAGTGCACAGAGCCTCTGGTACTCCCATATGTCTGGGAGGCTATATAAAAAATCTACTTTAACAGTAACTTTTTTGAAGCATTATCTGCTTCCTTAGTTACCAATATTCTAAAGATTTCAGTGGTTAAATAGAAACACAATATCATAACTATCTTAAAATAAAGCTCATTTAGAATACCCAACCAGTACAATTAATTGCACATTGGTTTTTTTAAAGACATATAAAAAGCTACAACATAAAGCCTCATTAATGAGTTAGAATCAATATTAATGCATCCTTTGACTTCTTTTTTTAAAAGTTGCCTGTCCCTTACCCATATACACTATATAGCCTAAAACAACTCTTTTTTTAAACTAAGGCTATTAATATGAAACTGGTCTTTCCTTTGTTGTTACTTTTCTGGGAAGAGTTGCACTAGTTTTGAAACACAGTTGAAAGGACTTGTTTCCATTCAGATACCAGAGCATTAATGAGGTTGGGGATTGATGTTGGGTTTCCAGCCCTGACTCGCAGTTTGAGTTCCTACTCATCCCACAGGATACTTTGCTTAAGTAGGCTGAGGTCAAGAGCCATATTGTCTACTAGACAATTGTGATGGAGATACAGAATCTACTAAACAAGACATATGGCATATTGAAACGTTACTATGTTGCTAAACCAAATCTCTGATAGGGATGTAGCGAACCGGCGCCGATGTGTTCGCGAACGCCGTTCGCGAACACCGGCAAAAAATGCGGACAGTTCGCGAACAGTTTGCGAACTTCGAACATCCGAAAATCGTTCGATTCGAACGATCGAAGGATTTTAATCGTTCGATCGAAGGATTTTCGTTCGACTCGAACGATCGAAGCCATTCGATCGAATGATTTCATTCGATCCAATGGCTTCGATCGTTCGATTCGAACGAAAATCCTTCGATTTTAGCGGTCGAAGGAATCGAATGGTCGAACGATTTTTGTTCGAATCGAACGCGAACTCGTATTGGCGAATGTCGCGCGACGTTTGCGAACATTCGGCGGACGCGAACAGTCGAAGTTCGCGCGAACTAGTTCGCCGGCGAACTGTTCGCTACATCCCTAATCTCTGAGAATGTTGAACTGTCAGCTGTAATTTAGGCAGGCTAGCAGGACTGAGGGCTGCACATATGTAATGATATTGCACAACAAGTGGACCTAAAGTTGTTTCAGTAGCTGTTTCTTCTATTTAGCATGGTCAGGTATGTACAATATACATTAATGCAGACTAACTTCCCATATCTTCAATATGATTTTGAATGAGGCCATTTCTATTTTGTAAGATGTGACCTTTTAACAGAAACTTCTGTACTTCATGGCTTCACATTTACAAGCAAAAGCCTCTGTACATTCATTGTTTTTTGAGCATGTTTTTAAGAGTATGCTGTTTATTTATCTGAGATTCTTAAGCAGCACTTCAGAAATATGTACAGTACAAGGCAAAACTTTATCTTTAAACGCCACATTTTCCTCTCTTCCTCCTTTATTTCCAAAGTAAATCGAAGTGAAAGTTTAAGCCCCGTCAGGTGGAAATTTGAAACAATGGCAATACTTTCCTTGTGATGTAAGCACATCAGACAAGCTTGTGTGGTGGTCGTTGATTATGCATTTCACAGAGTTTCCCTATTTCTTTTTCAAAATCTTTATTATCTAATCTCCTACTTTAGCTCGAGAGTGCCATTTAGGGGCCTGTATTGATTTGCATGTCATTTCCTCATTTTGGTATGCTACTCAAAAAAGATATCAGCTCTGACAAGATAATGAACTCCAGGAGAAACAGCAAGATAAGATAGGAGATGGCTAGAACACCTGTCTTACCCTAATCAGATCGCTTTAGGCACATTTCTTTGCATTATCATATAAATATTGTGCTCTTACTAACTGGTGCCAGTCAATAATGCATCTAAGTGGGATTCTCTGCAGCTGTACAGACCCTTCATTACTCTTTACCACTGGTGCAAAAGGAATAAACTCTTCTGCACATTGTAATTAATAGTGAAGGGCGAATTTATTTGCCAGGTGCGAATTCGATGTGAATTCCCGAGATACGCCCCCATCGATTAATTCACCCATCAAGTTTTTTTGGACGCCAGCACATTTTTGCCAGCGAATGTGTGCCGGCGTCCAAAAAAACAGATTCCGGCGCCAAAAACGAAAATCCGGAGCTGTTTCGCAGATTTTCCGCCATTTTGTGAATTTCGCAGCAAATTCGCGAATTTGTTGGCGAAACGGTCCAAATTCGCACATCACTAGTAATTAACCATTCACCCAGTTAAATGTGGGGGTTCATTAGGAAATGCACCATGCTAACAAATCTTTATTTTATTGTATCCTTTCTATTCTGTGTGGCTGTTAGTTTTATTTATTAAGTTTATAAGGTGAGCTCACTATTGTATGGATCCAATTACTATTTGTAGTCTGGGAGACTGGACAGCCCTTTATTGTATTATAAAATCGCATTTGTAATTAATACCGTATAAGCCTCATTATGTTTCTTAAAATTGTACTTCAATAAGAATGATTATGCTTTTCGATAAAAAACTGCATATCAAATACTGCAATCAACATGTTTTATTCAGGATATAATTTTAGTCCTCAGGCATAAACAAGAACTGCTTTATACAATATACACCCATATTTCTTGAGTTTTACCGAAGCATGTAATGCTATTTAGCTAGTGCCAAGAACGTGCTTAGAGCTTCCAAAGATTGCTTAAGGGAATAAACCCACACAGGTATACCGCAACATACTGTAAAAACATATTAGAGTGCATGTAACAGAAAAGGAGGGCACAGTTTTACTCAATATGAGGTGATACATAAATTAGGTTTTAAAAATAACCCTTAGAAGAAAGGAAAAGGGTATCAGACATTTAGACAGCAGCATTGTAGTTAGCTTTAATTTGTTGCCACAGGGCCAGAACTAATGGAAGGCAGTATAGGCACAGACCTCTACTGTAGCCTCTACTGTAGCCTACCCTCTAGGAGTAGACACACTCAATTATTGTGAAGGGGGCTGTACTCACACAGACGCATGTATGCACCGGACGCAGGTGAAATGCAACATACTGTGTCCCACCATGCTGCGTGTGAGTACAGCCCCCTTCACAATAATTGAGTGTGTCTACTCCTGCGCTCCCCTGTGGCTGAACATAAGAAAGCCCAACACAGGGGAGCGCAGGAAAAACCACCCGTGTGTAAGTGCCCTTTGAGTACAACTTAAGATATGTAATCCAGCAAGTAAGTGACCTGCAAAAGTAAAAGAACAGTTGCAGTTATGTTCAACCTACACCCTTTATAAATGAGTCCTAAAAATAAAACCGATGTTATCACATTATTATGTTGGTAGAAATTGCTTTATATTTATACCTGCTATATAAATACTCCAAATTTAGCAGAAAGTAAAAGCAAATGTCATAGAAAAGTAGGGTTGCTTGGGCTAGAAAAATATATCCAAATCTGTTTATTATTGTATTTAATTGAAGGAAAGCAACTTGTTACAATGGAAGCTTTTTGACATGATATATCCCTTTCAGCAAAAAATTTATATTTTATATTCAGCCCTATAGAAGAACATACCAGGACCTTGATTTACTACAATCTTCTTTCTACTCTTTATCCTCTTCAATTTCTTTATTTACCAGTTATCTTCTCATTATGCTTCTCCTTACTGGAGACAAAAGTTTAATAGTTGGGGAGGGGGTTGTAATAAGGGCTATTGCATGCCAAGCACTTTAACCAGAGTGGTAATGCCAGGAAAAACTGCAGCTGTCAAAATTCCCTTTTCCTTAATTTATATATAAACGAATGGGAAACATGGTGTATATGGCAGATGCTAGAAGTGACAAGAGGGTACAGGTGTACCCTCCCAGCATTCTCAGGGTGCACAGCAGAGGTCAGAATACCAGGTGTTCCATAACCTTAAAGGATGGATCATTCTGGGCTATACTCGGTTGCAAAGAAATACAGAGGTAAAGAGACTGCTTCTCAGATAGGACATAATGTATTTTTATTCAATTTAAGTTTAGAGTATGCATGAGTGGCTGCCGCCTTGTCAGTGTTTTATCAAGTATTGTCATGTTTTTTAGCATTAGCTCCAAAAATGTAAATATAGTATTTGTTCTTGAATGGATACACTACTGGCTCACTGCTGTTTTCACTACACGTTGTGGTTTTCCTGCCTTTCATAATATTAAGCAAGCTTCCTGAATTGTGTTTATAATTTAGTTTCAGTGATGCCTGAAGATCCCTTCTGGCTGCTTATTTGTGCGGAATGGAACTTATTTTGAACAACATCCAATATAAAACATCTGGCAGGGAGGCAGTACAACTATTGCCTGCAACAGATCAGGTAATTTCAAAGTAAAGGTTGGGTTTCTTCTGATTACAATTATTAACACTTACACATACAAGACCATGTAATGGTCTACTGACACACTAGGGTACACATATAATCATTTAAATATATCCCAGAGTTGTTTTTTGGTTGGACATGCAAACCTTCATTATAACATACTCCTATATCCCATCCCATGTTTCCCCTCTTTCAGGTGTAGATGTTAAATGTGGTCAAAGAAGATTCAATTGTCCATTTAGAGCAGCCAGCCAGCCTTGCATGCAACTATACGAAAACTGATGGGTATAGGGAAGGGAAGCAAAAAACCTACTGTTACGGTGTTATTTACTAAGCCCCAAATTAAATTTTTTTTTAATAAAATCGGCCTTTTAGAAAATCATGAATTTTTTTGGAATTTATTAAATCCAGAGGCTGGAAAACACCGAATCTGAAATCCTGGCATCTCAAACCTGTTGAGGTTGCATATAAGTCAATGGGAGAAGTTGCAATGAGTTTATTGATGTGCGTGGGTCTCGTGCCAAACCCCGCAGTTTTCGGAAGCAAAAATGTGAGGTTTCGGGTGAAAAAAACGTGAAAATCAAGTGAAACCTCTGAAAAATCAGATTTTTTACTGCAAAGCAAATTTTTGGGAAAATGTAATAATAAAGAAGCATTAAAAACCCGAGCGGCTTAGATCGGAGTTTGTAGCAGACAATATTGAGATAAGTTTGGACCTTGATAAATAACCCCCAAAGTGTAAGATGAAGAACTGCAAATTTAAGCATCAGACAAGCAGTCAGAGCATAATTCTCTGATTATGATTTGGACAGGTTATACTTAAAGGGATCCTGTCATCGGAAAACTTTTTTTCAAGGGGGGGAAGGGAGGGGGTGATATCACCCCAACTTGCAGTACAGCAGTAAAGAGTGATTGAAGTTTATCAGAGCACAAGTCACATGACTTGGGGCAGCTGGGAAATTGACAATATGTCTAGCCCCATGTCAGATTTCAAAATTTAATATAAAAAAATCTGTTTGCTATTTTGAGAAATGGATTTCAGTGCAGAATTCTGCTGGAGCAGCACTATTAACTGGTTAATTTTGAAAAAAAAAAATTTTCCCATGACAGTATCCCTTTAAGCCCCAAATGTAATAAAAGGCACAAAGTTTGCTCAGGTGCAGTAACTGATAGCAACCAATACGATGTTTGCTTTTGGGGGGGGTTTGAACAGTTAATGCTATCTGTTTATTAGTTGATATAGGTCAGTGGTGCCCAAAAAGTAGATAGGGATCTACCAGTAGATCAGTAGATTTCAAGACACATCCAACAAAAGCTTGACTAAATTATCCTCCTGTTTAATTCTTTTCATTCAAATATTTATTACAGTTTATGTATTAAAGTTACATAATAAATAATTGTCAGTTAAACATAGCAATATAGATTTGTTCATTAATCAATATAATATTTTCAATGGAACAATGTTTTTATGGATGTAAAATGTATAAAGAGACGACAACATCACTAAAAGAATAGGGATGTAGCGAACTGCCGTTAATGTGTTCGCGAACACCGTTCGCGAACACCGGCAAAAAAGCGAACAGTTCGCGAACAGTTCGCGAACTTCGAACGCTCGATAAAATCGTTCGATCGAACGATCGAAGGATTTTATTCGTACGATCGAAGGATTTTCGTTCGAATCGAACGATCGAAGCTATTCGATCAAATGATTTTAATTCAATCGAATGCTTATAATCGTTCGAACGAATGGAAATCGTTCGATTTTAGCGGTCGAATGGTCGAACGAAATTTTACTTCGAATCGAACGCGAACACCAATTGGCGAACGTCGCGCGACGTTCGCGAACATTCGGCGGACGCGAACAGTCGAAGTTCGCGCGAACTAGTTCGCCGGCGAACAGTTCGCTACATCCCTATAAAAGAAGACCTTGCATTAGTAAAGCATGGGCACTCCTGCTATAGGTGGTAAAACTGTAGCAAACTTTGCACCTTATATTGATTAACCCCCAGAGCCTAAAAACAAAATCATGATATTTGTATCCCTACTCACAAACCAGAATCAACTGAAGGCTTCCATGAAAACTCAGAAGATAGCTATATAAAGTTGTGTCTGTTCCAATCATTTATCATTCAATAAATACTAAAGGCACGCATCTAACTCTGAGTAACGATTGTTTACCTGAACGAAAATTCGCCTGGCGATAGGGCTGAAACTACACTAGCGACTGTCCCTTTCGCTAGCAAATTGTCCTCTACGCCTGTTGGACATATGTTGAATATGGGTATACACTTCCACTTAAACCAACAATCAAAATAAAAAAACAAAACAAATCCTGGCACCTTAAGACTTGCTTCAAAAATACAGATTAATTTAATTAACTATATTGCCAATTTAAGGCAGTGATATTAACTTAAGGCAGGGATATACTGCAACATTTCTTTTTTGTTTGTATGCTGGGTCTGAATTCTTTTCTCTGGTTATGTGCTGGCAAGCACTGATGCCTTCTTCTGTCGGGAAAGTTTTTCTTTTTGTTTTTTTAAGAATTTACCTTTGTTCATTCATCCTTGAAAAAAGTTCTACTTCCAGGAGAACTAAATTTAATTAAGTGGGTTTACTCTTGACTAAAGATGTACATGAAGGTCAGCGTACAAAAAAGGATAATCGGCTCTGCAGGGTTCTGGGTTAAGAGGACTCTAAAATGACAATTTATTCCATTGAATGAAACAGTTCAGTTTGGAGGGCTCAGCTGTTCTGAGAGACTTGCATTAAAATGTGTGCAGAAACCCGACTGACTGTGTTTAAAGCCATTTTGTAGGTAGAGTCATGAATAAATATGACAACATGCTTTATAGTGTATGCAGGGTAGAGATGTAAAGTAAATGCACAAAATAGCAAAAGTATTATTAACAAAATATGATAACCAGACGTAGAAGATCAGTTACTGATACATGTAGACCGGTTTCAATAGGTTAAAGCTTTGCACCTGTTATTACACTACCCACGTATAGTGATGGGCGAATAAATTCGGCAGGTGCAAATTCGCAACAAACTTCCACGTTTGACCGGCAGCAAATAAATTTGTGAAAATTCGCCAGCAAAAAATCCATTGCATCGAGAGAAAAAAAATGGCAAACATCGGAATAGTCGCACGCCTAAAAATTTGACGTCAAAATTGTTCGGACGCCCATTCACTTTAATGCATTTGGACAAAATGGGTGCACGTATAAAAATAATTTTGATGCCCATTGACTTTCGGGACAAAAAAAATTGTTGCACATCAAAAAAAAAAATTGTTGTGCGTCAAAAAATTGTTGCCTGTAGACTTCAATGCATTTGGTGTTTGTAAATTTGTTGCCGTATTGCAATTTTTTGGTCAAGAGAAAAGGGTCCAATTCACCCATCACTACCTAATGTGCTCAGTGTGTCCAGGGTATCCAGCTCCATAGAAAGAAATCCAAAGGCACCCACGATTGATGCAAGCAAGATTGCTTTGTGTGTTTAATGCATCATGCTTGACAAAGGGGCGTGACCCGAAACATTGCACTCTGCATTAAACACGCAAGGCAATCTTGCTTGCATCAATCCTGTGTGCCTTTTAGATGTCTTTCTGTGGAGCAATTATATGTGAGGCGGCTGATCCTCTACCTTAGTGCATCAGGTATCGTTACTCTATTTGACTTCACGGTGTGTGAGACCCATAGTTGTTTTTACTACTGGGTATCCAGCTGCCATTCAAACACATAGCATTCACCTGTGGCTGTTACAATTGTGTTCATACTCCAATGGAGAATGAGAGCCCGGTTGCAGCTGCTGCTTCAAAACAAACCCAAAAACCTTTGCATATTAATAATGAAAGCCATGGCTATTAACAATGGCCAGAAATGACAACCAATCAGAAAAGACCAATTGGGATTTGGGATTATTTCAGGTTAGTGCTTGACATTACAAGGCTGGGCTTCTTGATGTTTCCAGATTTTAGCAGGCAGTAGGGTTGCCCTACATGTAGATTTCCCAAAGGGAAAAGATTCTCGTCACACAAAATTGCTTTAACCAAAAGATGTGACTGGAACTAATTGAAAAGAAAGCTCCAATGCTTGAACCACCAGGAGCGAGTGACATGTGGAGGTACGGTTATCAATCTATTAACTCTTACAACAATAACATTTTTCTCTTCTTTACATTTTCTTTTTTTTTTTTTTTCATTCTTTTTTTCTCCTGTGCACCTTTGGGCATATAAAACTTCTCCCTGGCAATCATGCAATTCAGCAGCAGCAGTATTTCTTGTTTATGCAGCTATTAGATCAAAACCACAGACATGCAATTTTTTTATGCGAAAGGAAAAACCTCACCTATGCTATCTTCATTTGCATTTGAAAATTGATTTTAGTCACTTTGGGATTTTAGGACCGTCTTTTTTTTTTTTGTTGTTGTTTCAATTGAAGCCACAGCCTTCCAGTGAGATAAAACTAATTATGTTACTCCAAGACAAGTTAGACACACACAGTATGGAAGATGTTTACATGTCAGAAGTGTTCCTATTTTCTTATTGATGATACTTGAAAGGAAACATGTCTTTTTTGTGGTAGAAGGTGAGTCTAAACTCAACCAATATCAAACATTGTTTGTTGATTTATTTTAAACAAAGTTTGAGAGTCCTTAGGAAAAAAAAGAAAAAAAAAAATATATATATATATATATATATATATATATATATATATTATACATACTTTTTTTTAAAAAAAAAGAAAAACTCGAGTTTTTGTTAATTACCCCCTTAATGATTAACTTAATTTGTAATTAGTATGTTACAAAATGTAATATTTTTTGCAACCTTTTGGTCTTTATTGTTGTATTCTGTATTGGTCTTTATTGTTGTATGTATTTTTTTAAAAAAAATTATATTATACATTTCAGCTTGTTTTGTTAAGAAGGATTCAAAAGTGCGCTAAAATTAATTCACAGTAAATAATTCACTATACAAAGTCCTGTTGGGGGCTACGTTAATTACCTCTATAAGAATATTGAGATATACACGAAAGAAAGAGACTGGAAGGCAAATAATTTAAAAAAAATTCAGAATACAACAATAAAGACCAAAAGGTTGCAAAAAATATTACATTCTGTAACATATTAGTTACAATTTAAGTTAATCATTAAGGGGGGTAATTAACAAAAACGCGAGTTTTTCTTACTTTTTTTTTTGTTTTTTTAAATGGAACTCCCAGAACTGAATCCTCTTAATTTACCAATAATAATTTAATAATCCGTGTGACAAAATCAACCAATCAAATTGAGCAACTTTTTAGATTTGCCGCTCCACAAACTTGACGTTTTTGAGTTGTCGAGTATTTTCGGATTCAGAGCATAATAAATCTCGTAAAATGTAAGGGTTTTTTTATAATTTTTTTTTTTAAAATTAGTTTACCCTTTAAAAACTCAACCAGAAAATATTGAGGTTTAATAAATCTAAAGTACCCCTTTAATGAATTTCAACAGGGGTTCTTTACATTTTTAATAGGGGCCACAGATAAAACCTTTTCATCTTTGTAACCTGGGAATTGTCTTAAGTTTGGCATGCTCTGTAAGATCTGCTCATCTCCTGGACCACATTTAGCCACCAGTGCACCAGCGCCAAATTGAGACAACCTGATCCTTTGGCTCTGGATCATAATGGGCCTTTATCAACATGCCAATGCAGTCCTTACCTGTTGGGATTTTCTAAACAATGTGATGGATGTCTGGTCTATTTAGTATATTTAGGTATCTGCCAGTTATTGTTCAAGCCTTTTCAAGTCCCCAATAATAGGACCACCAGACTAAGTCAGCACCTTTTATCGGCCCAAGTATGGCCATCTTTAAAACAAGTAACAAATCTGATTTGATATGATATGAAATGTAATTTTTTATTACAATTTAGAAATACAATTCTGTTGGTGGTGGAGGGGTTACTTTGTTTTCCCAGGCATCCCTAGCACTGAGAACAATTTACATTAATGGGCAGGCCCAGGGAATAAGGCAAGATGTTGGTGCAGTGCTCTTTTAGTTTTTCCAATGCAATTTATCCCAAAAAGAAATATGGGCCAGAAGAAGTAATTTAGTGATGGAATTCACTGGGATGGCTAATGTTTTGATGTCCCTCCAGTATATTACCTGTTTAGTGCAGGAAGTTGGTCATTTAGAAAAAAGTGTAATCAGTTGCGGAGCATAACATGCCAATGTTTTCAAAGGGATGTCAATATCAATTTAAATGAATAAACAACTTCCTATTTTTCATTAACTAGACTTACCACAGAATGAAATGTTAATTACTATTTACAACATTTAAAATGGCATTTTATGTTAAGTGCATTTACTTAGCACAGGGTGCAAAAAAAGTAAAAGTTGTCATTGTGCTCCCTAAACTGCATTTAGCAGTCCTAAATAGTGATGGGCAAATTTATTCGCCAGGCACCAATTCGTAGAGAATTTGCCTGTTTCGGCGGCGGCGAATAAATTTGCAGCGAAAATTCGCTGGCGCCTCGATTTTGATGCCGGCGTCAAAGGTTTATCGTCGCCAGCGTCTACATTGGGGCCGGCAACGATAAACGGATGCCCATCCACATTCCCGCAAAATTTGTGGCAAAGCTAAACGGGACAAATTCGCCCATCACTAGCCCTAGTTGCAAAGCAATGGCCTGCCACTTTACTATGAATTCAGTGCTGCCTGTGCCACTCAGATGTGCAAGTTAGGGTGTGCCAGCTAGAACAGCATGCAGAGGGGCTATGTAACTACCACATTACCAATGAAAGTTAGTAAGTTACCTCTACACTCCCCTTTATTTTACATAAGGATACAGGTTTTATTTTTTCGTGTGTTTGTTTTCTTGCTTTTCTCATATTTCTTGAACATTTCTGCTTAATGATTGTTTGACTTCCCCATGCTACAAGTGATGTCAGCAAAAGACTGTATCTGTCTTTCAATAAAGGATGAATGATCTTCTCTTCTGTGCCACATCTGGAATATAATTTATGAAGAAATATCTACTTTTTTTAAGGGAGTGAACAGAAAGACTTCGGGGCACATTTACTTAGGGTCGAATATCGAGGGTTAATTAACCCTCGATATTCGACTGTCAAAGTTAAATCCTTCGACTTTGAATATCGAAGTCGAAGGACTTACCACAATTTGTTTGATCGAACAATCCAAAGGAAAAATCGTTAGATTGAACGATTAAATCCTTCGAAACGAACGATCCAAAGGATTTTAATCCATCGATCGAACGATTTTCCTTCACTCAGAAATTGCTAGGAAAGGCTATGGGGACCTTCCCCATAGGCTAACATTGGTGCTCAATAGGTTTTAGCCGGCAAAGTAGGTGGTCGAAGTTTTTTTTAAAGAGACAGTACTTCCACTATCGAATGGTTGAATAGTCGAACGATTTTTAGTTCGAATCGTTCGATTCTAAGTCGTAAAAAAAACCAAAAAAACGTAGAATTTCTAAGTATTTTTTATTCTAATCCTTCACTCGAGCTTAGTAAATGTGCCCCTAACAGTATAGTTTTTATTGGTACATTGCCTGCAGACAGTGTCGGACTGGGGGACCGAGCTGCAAAGTACCCTCTGTCCCCAGCAGCAACCATCCCTTTGCCCCATCCCAGCCGCAACCCCCGCAGCTTGGGGGCACCTTGTGCTGGCACTCTTTGGCTTCTGCATCTGAATGACTACAGGGTGTACCAAATGATACACATGTACCACCCACCACCTACCTCTCTTTCGCTTCAACTTTCCCAAAAGTTGCATTCAGAGTGACAAACTCTTTGAGTGCAAAGCATGGCATCTTATTATGGTAAGAATACTGGCAATATGCAAGGTGTGGGAAAAGGGGCACTAAACAACAGATATTTTGCATATTGCCCCATATTTCCTATGCTAAAAGTGTCTAGATTACAAAGTCTGGGGTGAGTGGGTTGAAGCTATAAACTAATACCATTTGGCTGCTCCCCTAAGATTAAGAAGGGAAGCCATATTCATCCCCAATCACTAGCTGCTAGTATACACCGTGAGTAAATTGCTAATGCCAAATTAATACAGATGTATAGAGGATATCTTGAATACAAGAATCAAACACATGCAGAACCAATGTTGTATTGTTTAATGTTGTTTTTATATTATAAATGCACAAATCAAAACTATTACTGTAGGTACACATGTCAACAGATTCACAAAAGCAAGTAGGGCCTTTACATTGAAAACATACACTTTAAAGGGGAACGATCACAAAAATGAAAATTGAATATGCTTCACTTACTGAAATAAGAAACTTTCTAAATACAATCAATTAAAAAGTTTATATTCGCTATTCCTCTCTCATCATCTGTTTCTCTTCATTCTGTCTTCATTCAGCAGTTGGGTGTCAGATGAATGATCCAATATATCTCATAGGGGAGCATCCTTACTTAGCAGATGTATTAGAGCTCACTAAAATAACAAACAAACAAAATCAACTGCCTTTTGCACAAATCCTGCATGTAGAGAGACATACTGTCTGGTGTTCTTAATATAGTGAGTGAGCTCTAACACATCTTCTAGGCAAAATGAGCCCCCTATAAGATATATTGGATTTAACTGTCAATGAATATCTGACACCCAACTGCTGCCTGAAGAGAGAATGAAGAGAAGCAGATGGTGAGAGAGGAATAGTGAAGATGAACTTGATTATTTCAGAAACAGCACAGTATGTTTCATTGATTGTATTTAGAAAGTTTCTTATTTCAGTATGCTGAAGCTTATATAAAATGTTCATTTTCACGATAGTTCCCCTTTAAACAAATTGAGTCAATGACTTTGGCAAAACCTTGCTGCACAGTGTTTTTATGCATTGTCTGTTTCATTTTAATCAGATAAGGCCATATATAATGATCTCCTACAATGTAATTATTACATTATATAATGTAAAGCCAGATGTTCATCAAGTCACTAAATTGTTTTCTGTTTAAAAATGATGAATCCCTATGTAGAAGGTAAATACAATGAAGAAGGTAAACAACAGCAACAGGAATTGATAGCAAACTAGTGTGACCTTAGGTCAAGGAGTGATACATTAATCAAATGCCAAGTATCATTTATCAAGTTCAAAGTAAAGACACAGCTGGCAAAGCCTTCACCATGTATGTGATCCAAAGTCATCTCAAGCTGATATAGGACTGACAACAGCAACAACATTATAGGACTGACATGCATGTACAGCAACAACATATCAGCCACTGAAGAGCCAACAATGGTTGAGTTTGCATGGTTCTACAAGGCATATATGGATCTTATTTATAATGCTGTGTATAAAAGGGCAGATACAGTATACACCAGTGTAAAATCCTGTGTAATTATAAAGTTGCAATGATATTATGGGGCACATTTACTTAGCTCGAGTGAAGGATTAGAATAAAAAATACTTCGAATTTCAAAGTATGTTTTTTGGCTACTTTGACCATCGAATTGGCTACTTCGACCTTCGAATCGAACTAAAAATCGTTTGACTATTCGACCATTCGATAGTCGAAGTACTGTCTCTTGAAAAAAAAAAACTTCGACCACTTACTTTGCCACCTAAAACCTACCGAGCATCAATGTTAGCCTATGGGGAAGGTCCCCATAAGCTTTCTAAGTATTTTTTTATCGAAGGAAAATTGTTCGATCGATGAATTAAAATCCTTCAAATCGTTCGATTTTTCCTTCGATCGTTCGATCGAATGAATTGCGGTAAATCCTTCGACTTCGAAGTCGAAGGATTTTACATCAAATATCAAAGGTTAATTAACCCTCGATATTTGACCAATAGTAAATGTGCCCCCAAGTGTATAGGGAGCCAAGTTTAAAAAAGCTGTTGAGCACAACTGGTTTTTACACAAATTTGTTTTACCACTTTTCACTGCAAAATGTCTTTGCTGGCTGAATTTGTACCATCAACTGATATAGTCTGCTGTACAGAAAAAAAATCCATGGATTTAAATGATGTGATAAGCTCTTTGCAGTGGAATCCTTTCATGATTGTGATGCATGGCATTTGTTCACATGAACCAAATGTTTTTTAAATACATATCACATCACAAGCACAGTATGATGATAGTTTCAGTGTATAAGTCCCCTCTTCCTAGTGTCTGAGAGCCCTATTTTATACCAGAAAAGAGCATTCATCATGTGTGAATTAGAAGCAATATAATGTGGGACACCCAAGCTCTTATTAAATTCAAATTAAAACACGAGGCAAATTCACCATCCCTCTGCGTTGCATAAATAGCCCCTCCTTTATGATAATCTGGAAGAAGGATTCCTATCTTGCCATGTCTCTGATAGTCTAGAAAATTGCCCTCGCGGTTAGGAAAGTATTTAATGACTTCTCTTAAAGAAGATCAGTTTGATAAACAACAGAACTGAATCAAATGCTTTCTTATCCATGGGTGTTCAGCTAGAACTGCATAAAAAGTATCTCAAAAACTAGCACTGTATTGAGTTTAATGCAATACTCTTCTATGGGCCCTTTCACAATCAGTAAAAAATATTTTCTCCATTATTTATCAGTGGCAACTATAAAACGTATACAAATATAGGGAAGGGTTGATAAATCTCTCCCTTAGTAGTTTAATATTAAGCCCTATATGTTCTTCCAGTATCTTTGAAAGCAAAAGCATTTGTTATTTTTATGATTCTTTAACAATACTGTTGACAATTGTTCACTATGCACAGCAATAAAATATTAAATATACCACTTAATGTCCGTCAAGTTGGGACACGATACTTTGAAAAAAATGAAATTGTCCTTACTTGTCAATATTTGATTGATACTAATAATTATTCCAACACATTCCATTGTGGCCTTAATCTCAGGTGCTTAACGGGCTAAAACTAACATTGTTCAATCATATTATAGAAAGAGTTTACTGAGTAAAATACAGTTTAAAACCCTAACAAAGATTATGCCTAAAGGCAATCATCACATTATTTTGAAGTTCTGTAAGACAACGGTCATCACATTATTTCTTTATATATTCTTACTTTTTTTCTGTTCCAACTTGCATCAAGTCAAGGGCAAGATGAAATAAGAAACAGTGGAGCATCCATAGTGGGTAAAAAGGCAAAAGTGTCACACCTTCTAAATCTGATGGACTAAATGATATGTTCCTTCATTCATTCTTTTAAAATGACCTACAACTTACATAGCAACAAACTTTGGAAAAATGGTTGAAATGTGAAATACAGACACATCAGCTAAAATTTGACCCAACACCAATGGGCAGATTTACTGTATGAACACTAATGTCTGGATTCTAGCAAATTAAACATTGATTGCTCCCCACCTAAATCCTGGGAAGTGTTTTATTTTTGTCAAAAAAGCTGCTTGCATGGTAAAAATGTTTTCCCCCCTTCAAGAATTATTCTCTTTGCCATTATGTGAGTTATGATCATTCATTTATTGTTTTCTATTGGAGAATAAGGATGTTTGGCAAAGTGAGAGTAGTTAAAGTCATTGAAAAGCCATAGAAATAATGAGATTTTAATAAAACTTTACTTATACTATTTTTGTTATGACGTTGACAACTATTTCAGCATCCCTCTGAATTTGCTAGAAACTTTTTGAAGCTTTATAAATAGCAATTCCAACATTAGGGAATCTGGCAAAGGGTATTTGAGGTAAACAATAAACTATCCATTAGTGATGGGCAAATTTCTTTTTTTTACCCCAGCGTCAATTCCGATGTCGGTGAAAGAAATTTTCCTCTTGGTTCCCCCAGTTAGCAGTTGTCTAATTTGGTTAGAAGCATTGGTTTGTCTAATAGAAATACAAAATGTGTGATACTATTTGTGGGCTGAATTACAGATACCCTCTATTTCCATTTTAACATCCAAGTACAGGTATTCAGCATAGTGATGATATCTCATAAATATTTTCTCTGGCACTCATTTATAGATGTTCTAAGGGTCAACCATTTTATTATCATTTTAACTCAAATGCCTTCAATTGTTTGAAGCCTTTTCAGCTATTTCCGTAATTCTGTGAAGTAGAGATTAAACTATGCAACTGGCAGAGCTGGAAAATAGTTCCTTGCTTTTTCTCAGTAAAATAAATTCCCCTGAATACTTTGAAGGTTAAAAGAAATTTCATTAAAAATGTGATTTGAACCAATTTCAAACAAAACCTTGATTCCCTTACACTGTTCATGAAAGTCTAAATGTTATATTTTATAACAATTAAACTATATTCCTCAAAAACTATGAATTCCTTGAAAGTTATTAAAATATGCAAATATAAAAAGTACAAACATGAAAGAAATGCTGAACTTAAACTAAAAACCACTGAAAATTTGCATTTTTCAGATACTTAATAGCAAAAAAAATCAGTAAACCTCTAAAAGTTTGAATTGATTCAAACTGGTCCAGTAGGATCAGTTCAGCTCCCATTGGCTTCCACGGAACTCGACAATTTTTACTTGGCACCGTTTTATATTTGTGATTTTATAACTTAATGCATGTCAATGTTTTTGAGTTTTAGAGAAATTTTAAAAAGCACACATTTTTAGATGAAGAATGTGATTTGTGGAAAAAATATGAATTTTAGTAAATTGGCTTCTTTGTTATGAAAACATGATGCTACATAAAGTGTGTACTGTTGTGTAGCTATCTCAGTGTTTCGGTTTGCGATCAGTGTGAAAGACAAAACTGTCATTTATTGGTAAAGAGGAGTTAGTGTCACTGTGAAAATAAAAGATTTTGCCTTTAAAGTTTGCCTTTAATGTAATACTACCTATTACCTGCAACATCCATTGGTCAGTTTTCATTAGTGATGAGCGAATTTGTCCCGTTTTGGTTTGCCACAAAATTCACAAATTTTGCAGGAAATTCCCAAAACGGGCAAAAAATCCACGAAACACTGATTTTGACTCTGGCGTCAATTTGCCGGCATCAAAATGGGTGACGGTGCTAAAGTTAATGAGCATCTGTTAATCGTTGCCGGTGTCCAAATTGTTGTCAGATTCGATTCTGTCGCTGGCGTACAAAAAGAAATGCGAAAAATTTGCCGCAAATTTGCGCCAAATAAATTTGCCCATCGCTAGTTTTCATAGCTTTGTTGTTGTTATTGTAACATAGTCACGTGTCACATGAAAATAAGAAACTTTCCAAATACATTCAATTATAGATATACGTCTAATTTCAGTGGCAGCACATAGAATTTTAATTAAAAAAAATGGAGTGAAGCGTCCTCCTCAAAATGTAAAATATTTTTGCAAACTTTGGACACTAAACAAAGACATAAGATGAAAGTCATCCTTTACTATTCCATGTATACTTAGCTGCTCTATGGTTTAGCCTTTTTATTTATTCAGCACAAACATGTGCATTTGACTATTTGAAGCTTAGAACAGCGTTGACCTTGCAATATTGTGTTTTATTCTTTGTTTATTATTTTACTTATTGTTACTGCTTAACTTTTTGCATTTGTTTTGCTCTTTTTTGTATCTTGAATTGAAAAAGCTAAAAATAAAAACTATAGACCAATTGCATCATCTTTGGTTGCCCTGAGGTGCCATCTCATCTTCAATAATTCTGTTATGCCAAAGAACTTGGATCCACTACAATTGCACATCGATCAAATAAATAAAAAAAACAGAAGACACAAATGCTTTTGCACTAGAAACCTTTTTGAAAATCAGGAAAAAACGAAAGCATATGCATAGTTTTAACTTGTCAAACTCCATGTCAGTACTCCCTGGGATAGTTCCGCCCCCGATCCCATTACAAGGACACTCCCCAAGCCTTTAAAAGACCAACCACAGCATTTTTTTGGTCATTATGATATTGCTTTTGCTCCCATTGGAAGCAATTTTTTTTCTTTTTAACCTTGTTGAAGCATTATGCCTGCCCATAAGGTGTCCTAGGTATAGGGGTTTTTTGGTCCATGAGACCTTTTTATTTCCCAGGACATCGCCTCATATCTTGGAGTCTTGTGTTTTTTAGCTCCTGGATCAGGTATGGCACTGGTGTGCACTGTTTGGTACCCCATGTCTGATTGAGTATCACTTGCCTTCCTGTATTGGCTGTCAGAGCATTTGATGGCAAGTGCATTCATGTGCCCTACTGGCTTGCCCAAAAGGCATCAGGTGGCAGTGGTGTATGTGGTGAGGAAGGTGGCATTTACCTTAGGGTCAGTCAGTAATTTGGCATAATTTAGTCAGGGGCCTGGGCCTTATGGCCTCCTGTTATTTTTTTTATTTTCTATGTTCCCAATACAGGGGATATATTTTTCTTTCAATGGAGGAAGATTTTATTGCCAGCTGCCTCCCTCAACAGACTTTCCTAAAGTGGAGGTAGTTTTAAAAAAGAAAAGTTTGCATTTTTAGCCTTGACTGCAGGCTTGGGCCCTTGCCTCTGTGTAACCTCAGCAGTTGCTTTTGGTTACCTACCTATATAGACAGGGCACAAATTCACTAAGCGCCGAAGCGCCGACCGATAGCGTCAATTCGCTAGCGTTTGGCATTTTCGGTACTTCGCAAATTCACTAACGAACGCTGGCGTAAATTCGCTAGTGTTACTTCGCACCCTTACGCCAGGCGAATTTTCACTAGCGACGTAACTACTAGGGATGTAGCGAACGTCGGAAAAAAAGTTCGCGAACATATTCGCGAACTTGCGCAAAATTGCGAGCGGTTCGCGAACGGTTCGCGAACCCCATAGACTTCAATGGGAAGGCGAACTTTAACATCTACAAAAGACATTTCTGGCCAGAAAAATGATTTTAAAGTTGTTTAAAGGGTGCAACGACCTGGACAGTGGCATGCCAGAGGGGGATCAAGGGCAAAAATGTATCTGAAAAATCTGCCTGTGTGTGCTTGGAAGAGATAGTGTAGGGGGAGAGCTGTTAGTGATTTCAGGGACAGATGATAGTAAGTTTGCTGGCTAGTAATCTGCGTGATACTGCTCTGTATTGGAGGGACAGAAGTCTGCAGGGATTTGAGGGACATTTTAGCTTAGGTAGCTTTGCTGGCTAGTAATCTACTGTTCTCTTTAAACAACTGCCATACGTTGACCTTGTAGGCATTGTTTGCCCAGTTTTTTTGGACGCAGCCACTGAAGCACAGTTGCCAGAAAAAATATGCCATATAAATGCTGAAAATAGTCATTTTTCGCCATACGTTATTCAACCAACTGCTATCTAGCTGTGTGCCCGTGTTCACATTCTGTCTAAATATCCATAATATTACCGTCTCCAGAAAAAACACCGGAGTGACTTTTTTTCAAGCAGCATTCTTATATTTTACGTAATCCGTATCCACCGCTGTGTATACGTTGACCTTGTAGGCATTATTTGCCCTGTAGGCATTTTTTGCCCAGTGTGTTATTCAACCAACTGCTATCTAGCTGTGTGACCGTGTTCACATTCTGTCTAAATATCCATAATATTACCGTCTCCAGAAAAAACACCGGAGTGACTTTTTTTCAAGCAGCATTCTTATATTTTACGTAATCCGTATCCACCGCTGTGTATACGTTGACCTTGTAGGCATTATTTGCACAGTGTTTTCTTCAAACCGCCATCTAGCTGTGTGAGCTTGTTCACATTTTGTCTAAATATTGATAATATTATCGTCTCTAGAAAAACCACTTGAGTTACTTTTTTTCAAGCAGCATTCATATATTTTACGTAATCCGTATCCACCGCTGTAGTAGTGTATACGTTGATCTTGTAGGCATTATTTGCACACTGTTTTCTTCAAACTGCCATCTAGCTGTGTGTATTATCGTTTCCAGAAAAACCAACTGAGTTTTTGTTGTTGTTGTTTTTTTAAAAATAATGCCAGGCAAAGGCAGGCCGCCACGCAGAGGCCGTGCTAGGGGCCGTGCTGCTATGCAATCCTGTGGCCCTAGCAAATTGCCCAGTTTTAAAAAGCCAATGACCCTGAACTCCCAAAATGCTGAAGAGGTAGTTGACTGGCTTACACAGCACACCCCATCCTCTACCGTTTCTAACTTTACCACAACATCCTCCTCATCCTCCACTGCTATGGCCACCCCACGTAACACTTCCTCCACCACCGGTGCCCCATCTTCACTGGAGTCAGAGGAGTTATTTTCCCATGAGTTTCTTGAACTGAGTAATGCGCAACCATTATTGGCAGAAGAAGATGAAGGAGATGAGGACGTTACACCAGATTTAATTCTGGCAGAGAACACGACAGAGATGGACATAATGATGAGTGATGAGGAGGAGGAGGAGGTCCCCGCTGCTGCTTCCTTCTGTGATGTGTCAGAAGAAATTGATGCATCTGAGGAGAATGATGATGAGGAGATTGATGTTTTGTGGGTGCCTAGTAGAAGAGAGCAAGAGGAGGGTAGTTCAGATGGAGAGACGGAGAGTCAGAGAGGCAGTAGGAGAATAAGACTTAGAAGAAGCAGGGAGGCCAGCCCGCAGGGATCAGTAGGGCAACAACATGTATCGGCACCTGTGTTCAGCCGGCCAACGCACCCGCCATTGCCGCCAATGCCGCCAACTTCTACTGTTACCGCCAGATCGCAGACTTCCAAAAAGTCAGCAGTGTGGCATTTTTTTAATGTGTGTGCCTCTGACAAAAGCATTGTAATTTGCAATGAGTGCAGTCAGAAACTGAGCCTTGGTAAGCCCAACAGCCACATAGGTACAACTTCTATGCGAAGGCACATGAGCGGCAAGCACAAAGCACTTTGGGAGCAACACCTCAAAGGCAACAGGCAAACTAAAAGTCACACTCCTTCTGGTCCAGCATCTTACTGCTCTACCTCTGCTCTCCTTGACCCATCTGAACCACCCTCCACTCCGCCTTCCACCTTGACCACCTGTTCCCATTCCCAGTCATCTGCCACCAGCCAAGTTTCTGTGAAGGCCATGTTTGAGCGTAAGAAGCCAATGTCTGACTGTCACCCCCTTGCCCGGCGTCTGACAGCTGGCTTGTCTGCACTCTTAGCCCGCCAGCTTTTACCATACCAGCTGGTGGACTCTGAGGCCTTCCGCAAATTTGTAGCAATTGGGACACCGCAGTGGAAGGTACCCAGCCGCAATTTTTTTTCTAAAAAGGGAATACCACACCTGTACCAACATGTGCAGAGCCAAGTTACCGCATCTCTGTCACTTAGTGTTGGGCCAAAGGTCCATATGACTACTGACGCATGGTCCTCCAAGCATGGTCAGGGCAGGTATGTCACCTACACTGCCCACTGGGTGAACTTGGTAATGGCTGGGAATGGGAAGCAGGGAATGGGTAGCTCAACAACAACAACAACAGTGGAGTTGGTGTCACCGCCACGGATTGCACGCGGTTCTGCCACCACCTCTACTCCTCCATCGCTCTCTACCTCGTCTTCTTCCTCTTCTTCTTCTTACTCTGCTGCTGGGTCCTCCTTCTCCTCCTCCACACCTGTGCACCCCCAGCTCCCCCTAGGCTATTCGACGTGCCAGGTACGCCGTTGTCACGCTGTCTTGGGGATGACGTGCCTGGAAAGCAAAAACCATACCGGATCTGTACTCCTGTCATCTCTGCAGTCACAGGCCGATCGGTGGCTGACCCCACACCAACTGCAGATCGGAAAAGTGGTGTGTGACAATGGAAGCAATCTGTTGGCAGCGTTGAGACTGGGAAATTTAACACATGTGCCCTGCATGGCACATGTGTTAAATTTAATAGTCCAACGTTTTGTCTCCAAGTACCCAGGATTCCAGGACGTTCTCACCCAGTCCAGAAAGGTGTCGGCCCATTTCAGACGTTCCTACACAGCCATGGCACGCCTTGCTGACATTCAGCAGCGCTACAACATGCCAGTCAGGCGTTTGATTTCTGACAGCCAGACTCGCTGGAATTCAACGCTCCTTATGTTGGAACGTCTGCTGCAACAACAAAGGGCCGTCAACGAGTACCTTTTTGAACTGGGTGGTAGGACTGGATCTGCAGAGCTGGGGATTTTTTTCCCCCGTTACTGGGTGCTTATGCGCGATGCCTGCAGGCTCATGCGACCTTTTGAAGAGGTGACAAATATGGTCAGTCGCACCGAAGGCACCATCAGCGACCTAATACCCTTCGCTTTCTTCCTGGAGCGTGCCGTGCGACGAGTGACAGATGAGGCTGTAGACCAGCGTGACGAGGAGCTGGAAGCGCACGATTTATGGTCGCAATCACCAGAACGAACCCAGGCACCTGCTGCAACGCAGGGAGAGGTGCCAGAAGTGGAGTCAGAGGAGGAAGGTGGCTTTGTGGAGGAGGAGGAGGAGGACCAACAGGAGCAGGCTTCCCAGGGGGCTAGTGGTGACCTTTTGGGGACCCCTGGTCTTGTACGTGGCTGGGGGGAGGAGACCGTGGATGATGCAGTCCTTGATAATGAGGAAGCGGAGATGGATAGCTCTGCATCCAACCTTGTGAGAATGGGGTCTTTCATGCTGGCATGCCTGTTGAAGGACCCCCGTATCAAGAGGCTTAAGGAGAAGGACCTGTACTGGGTCGCAACGCTACTAGACCCTCGGTACAAGCATAAAGTGGCAGAAATGTTACCAACATACCACAAGTCCGAAAAGATGCGGCATTTACAAACCAGCCTGCAAAACATGTTGTACAATGCTTTTAAGGGTGATGTCACTTCAGGAACTCATCAACATTCCAGGGGCAGAGGTGCCAGTAATCCTGCCACGAGCACACCTGCAAGGACAAAGCCCTTTGGCCGGTCTGTAACGTCAGACATGCAAATGTTTTTCTGTCCAAGGCAGCGCCACAACCCTTCTGGATCCACCCTCAAAGAACGCCTCGACCGGCAGGTAGCGGACTACCTGGCATTAACTGCAGATATCGACACTCTGAGGAGCGATGAACCCCTGGACTACTGGGTGCGCAGGCTTGATCTGTGGCCAGAGCTGTCACAATTTGCCATGAACCTCTTGTCTTGCCCAGCCTCAAGTGTGCTCTCAGAAAGGACCTTCAGTGCAGCAGGAGGGATTGTAACTGAGAAGAGAACTCGCCTAGGTCACAAAAGTGTCGATTACCTGACCTTTATTAAAATGAATGAGGGGTGGATCTCGGAGGGTTACTGCACGCCGGAAGACTTGTTCTGACTTCTATGCAGCTGTCCTTCTCTTCAAGCCTCATGACTCCACACACAGCTGTCCTTTAGCGTCCTCCTCCCTCCGCCACCGTTACAAACTAGGGTGCAAACCCTACTGGTTTAATTTTTTCTGGCCTCTGTGCTTCAGTGGCTGCAACCAAAAAAACTGGGCAAACAATGTCTACAAGGTCAACGTATGGCGAAAAATGACTATTTTCAGCATTTATATGGCATAATTTTTCTGGCCTCTGTGCTTCAGTGGCTGCAACCAAAAAAATTTATATTTTCAGCATTTATATGGCATATTTTTTCTGGCAACTGTGCTTCAGTGGCTGCGTCCAAAAAAACTGGGCAAACAATGTCTACAAGGTCAACACACTGGGCAAAAAATGCCTACAGGGCAAATAATGCCTAAAAGGTCAACTTATACACTACTACAGCGATGGATACGGATTACGTAAAATTTATTATGGCTGCTTGAAAAAAGTCACTCCGGTGTTTTTTCTGGAGACGGTAATATTATGGATATTTAGACAGAATGTGAACACGGGCACACAGCTAGATAGCAGTTGGTTGAATAACACACTGGGCAAAAAATGCCTACAGGGCAAATAATGCCTACAAGGTCAACTTATACACTACTACAGCGAGGGATACGGATTACGTAAAATTTATTATGGCTGCTTGAAAAAAGTCACTCCGGTGTTTTTTCTGGAGACGGTAATATTATGGATATTTAGACAGAATGTGAACACGGGCACACAGCTAGATAGCAGTTGGTTGAATAACACACTGGGCAAAAAATGCCTACAGGGCAAATAATGCCTAAAAGGTCAACTTATACACTACTACAGCGATGGATACGGATTACGTAAAATTTATTATGGCTGCTTGAAAAAAGTCACTCCGGTGTTTTTTCTGGAGACGGTAATATTATGGATATTTAGACAGAATGTGAACACGGGCACACAGCTAGATAGCAGTTGGTTGAATAACACACTGGGCAAAAAATGCCTACAGGGCAAATAATGCCTAAAAGGTCAACTTATACACTACTACAGCGGTAGTAAAATAAAAAAAAAGTTAAATAAAAAAAGAATGAATATTAAAAAAAAAAAATTAAAGTTGGTGCTGCTGAACTACTAGGAGCAGCAGATTAGCACACCAGTCCCACTCCCCAACACTGCTAGACTAATAGCACTGGGCTCTTATAGTAGTAGTAGTAGTAGTAGTAGTAGTAAAACAACAAAAAAATAAATAAAAGCAGTCCTTACAAGGACTATTGCTATTGCAGCAGTCAGCAGATGAGATCAGAAGCAGGACAGCTGCCCACTGCAGCTACATACAGAGCACTGCAGTAGAAGGTAGATTACTAGCCAGCAAAGCTACCTAAGCTTAAATGTCCCTCAAACCCCTGCAGACTTCTGTCCCTCCAATAACAGAGCAGTATCAAAACGATTACTAGCCAGCAAACTTTCAACTGTCCCTGAAATCACTAACAGGCAGCAGCTCTCTCCCTACACTATCTCTTCAGCACACACAGGCAGAGTGAAAAAAAGCTGCAGGGCTTCGGTTTTTATAGGGAAGGGGAGTGGTCCAAGGGAGAGCTTCCTGATTGGCTGCCATGTACCTGCTGGTCTGGGGTGAGAGGGCAAAAAAAAGCGCCAACAATGGCGAACCCAAAATGGCGAACGTCGCGCGACGTTCGCGAACTTCCGGCGAGCGCGAACACCCGATGTTCGCGCGAACAAGTTCGCCGGCGAACAGTTCGCGACATCTCTAGTAACTACACAAATTCACTAACTTGCGCAGTGTACTGAACGCTACCTTTTACGCTAGACTTCCTTCGCCACCTCAGACCTGGCAAAGCGCAATAGAGTAGATAGGGATTGTTTCAAAAAAAGTCAAATTTTTTTCTAAGTCCCAAAAAACGCTGGCGTGTTTTCTACATGATGGGTGATAGGCTGAAAAAGATCGAAAATATTTTTGGGGCTCCCCTCCTTCCCACCTACATTTCCTGACTCATGGCAACTTACCTAGACAGTGGGCACATGTGTAGGGCAAAATAAAATTTTTATTTGCTGATTTGAAGGTTTTCTAGGCATTTGTCGTGCTAATACGTGTTCCTCCATTGAAATTTGAATTTGGCGCCGTATGCAAATGAACCATCGCTAGCGCAACTTCGCGTGGCGAATTAACGCTAGTGCAACTTCGCAAACATGCGCTACCCCTGTGCGCAACTTCGGATTTTAGTGAATTTGCAGATCGCTGGCGAAAATACGCCTGGCGAAGTGTGGCGAAGTGCGGCGAAGTTGCGCCTGGCGCAACTTCGATTCTTAGTGAATTTGGGCCCAGATGAGTATTATCAGTGGATTCCACTGCCTATGTAACTGAGCGCAATCAGGTGATCCCTCTTTAGACAACAGCTGAGTATAATCAGAGGATTCCTGGCTGGGTCCCGCTCACTCTCTAACTTAGCAGCCCAGAATGCTGTTCCATAAGCCTCTGGTAAGTGCTGCTGTTCTGTAAGATTGTGAGGCCTGTTAATTTGAGCTTGGTGTCCTGCAATATGGTGATTACAGTCTGGTATAATAAGCAGCAGATAAGGTATGTGTTCCTATTCTGTTCTGTATTGTGTTGAACTCTCACTAATTTCTCACCTGAACCCAGTAGTCCTAATGGAAATCGGCAATTGGGCTTGCACTCACGGTGTTCCTACACTGACATGCAGTCTGCTAGGTTCTGGCTATTTACATACCTGGAACCAGTAGCCCTAATGGATATACTGTAGTTAACTGGGCTGGCATGCAGTGTGATCCTACACTGGCCTGCACTGTACTGCTTTCTGGCTATTGCTCACCTGGAACCAGTATAGGTAACTGGGCTGGAATGCAATGAGATCCTATGCTGGCCTGCAGTGGTGCTATGTTCTGGCTATTTCATCACCCGAGATCAGTAGCCCTAATGTAAGTGGACTAGCAGGCAATGTGCTCCCATTTTGTTTTGCAGTGGGATGTGCTCTGGCTATTTGTTCACCTGGAAACAGTATCCCTAATGGATGTAGGTCACTGGGCTGGGGGCTGCTGGGCTCTGAGATACAGTATGCTTGCTCTAAACAGCAGCTAATTTAAACTAAATTGCATGTTGCTGTAATTTATGCCTTGGGTGTATCAGTGTCTAATACTCTGACATTGCATTTACATAAATGCAATGATCCTGTGTTAAGGTATTGCTTAATTCAGGAAAAAACGAAAGCTTATGCATAGTTTTAACTTATTAAACTCCATGTCAGTACTCCCTTCGATAGTCCCTCCCCCGATCCCATTACAAGGACCCTCTCCAGACCTTTAAAAGACCAACCACACCCACCTACCAACATCTTTTTGGTCATTACGTTTCTGTTTTTGCTCCCATTGGAAGCTATTTTTTTCTTTTTACCCTTGGGGAAGCATTAGGGGTTTTTGGTCCATGGGACCTTTTTATTTCCCAGGACATCTCCTCATATCTTGGAGGATCATTGTATTTATTTCCCATGGCAATGTTTTTCCCTGCGGTAGGCAAGTAAGTTTCATTGAGGCTCAAACATATTGTCTTTGATACGCACAGCAGGAGTTTATGAAGCCTGTCTGTTAAGAATTGCTTGGTTACCAATAAACAGCAGCTATTTATTACACATCACAGTGTTTGGGGCCCTTGACTGTAAGAGTTCCCAGGCTCAGCAGCTTGAGTTCCAATTCAACGTTTGCATGAATAGATAGCCAAGCAATTTGCTTCTTATTCCAGATAAATGGTGCAGTGTATTTCACTATTCACTATCCAGAAAGCATTGTCTCATGGCCTTGACAAAATTCTCAGACCTAAGTTATCAGGTTACAGCAGTCCTTCAACAAGCAGAGTGTCTGTTGGACATTAGAGAGGCACTACAGATGCATAGTTATAATATCAATTAATTGTTATTCAGCCTGACCCATGTGGCGGTTAGATTTGCCAGGCTTTAAGTATGGTTGGTACAGGTTGAACACTGCTGTTTAGAATAGGAGTCTTTTGGTTATACTGCTGGCAAAAGTGGAGCATTGTGGTGGCTAAAAGGTCAGGTTTCTGCTCTGTGTCCAGAAGGCAGACTTATTTTTAGGTCTGTTTTGGTAGTTTGTCCAATCTCCTGGTTACTGGATACTCAGGATACAGGGCTGGCTGTTCTAGCATAGCAGCTAGTTAAATCGTTTAGACTGCAGATAATGAGAATTATCTGGTGAGTGTTGACTCTTACATTCTCCTGAGGCACCAGCAGTAGTGGCGTCTGCTTCCTTACAGTTATATCCCTGTACTTTTCTACCTGTTAAATTGCCTCAGGTTTTAATGTTTTAGACTGTCTTTAAAGAGTATCATAGTCTTCACTTACTTGAAGTGTTTGCAATTATTGTAGCATAATGCTATCACCTGCTTCTACCAGCCTGTGGAATTTTATCTTTGGGTAAATGAAGATATTTTTTTTTGTAATGCAATTTTGTCTATCTCCTAACAGGATGTTTGAATGTTTTTTTTGCCTATTCGTCAAAGGCTGACGATTGTTTCATATACTGTGGGGTTTTCCCATTTACACTCGCTGAGAGTGGAGTGTCTATGGTACATAGTCACATAGCTCTCTCTCTAGGAAACTTTCTAGACATGACACTCCTATTAGTCTTTCTTTGTTTTTCTGGATTTTATGCCATGTTGTTCTGTAGAACCAGGGCTTTTTTTTGTGAAGTTCAGCCACTACTGATACATTCTGGTTTCAAGTTCACTCTAGTCCTAAGGTAAGCTTGGTGGAGTTTTTGATTTTTACACCATGTAAGTTTTCTGATGTTCTTTAGGGATCAGTTTTCTGTTAGAACAGATCTGATTGCTAGTAGGGATGGACAATTTTTTTTTGCCTTGTTTCGACGTGAAAACGACGCTATAGATGGTGTCGAGCATCAAAAAAAAAATGACGTGCAATTTTGGTGTGCATCAATCAAAAGACTATCAATAGACTATAATGGGCATCAGTGACATTTCGCTGGCGGCAAATTTTTGGCGAAGCAAAACGGGTCAAATTCGCCCAAGCCTAATTGCAAGGCAGTCAGATATGTAGGTGTTTATGGTTCATGTGTGTCTCATAGTGCATTGTATGTCCTGTGTTTTTTGTAATATCCTAAACAGGTCAAACCTACAAAGGGTCTGTTTCGTGTTTCATGTTTCTTACAGGCACCTTGCGATCTACACTGAAACCAGGCATACATGTGATGAATCCTTCGTGGTGAGTAGTATTTCAAACTTTGTTTGAGGCCTTCATGTGCAGGGGTGCCTTCATATCTATCTCAAGTTATTTTTTGTATTGCACTCACTTTTTCCTCAGTCTGACAGTTTGCTAGCAATTCACTAAGCGCCGAAGCGCCTAACGCTAGCGTGATTTCGCTAGCATTGGGCATTTTCGTTACTTCACAAATTCACTAATGGATGCTGCCGTAACTCCGCTAGTGTTACTTTGCAGCCTTACGCCTGGCGAATTTGCGCAATGGACGTAACTATGCAAATTCACTAACGCATGCATTCTTCTGAACGCTACCTTTTACAACAGACTTCCTTCGCCACCTCAGACCAGGCGAAGCACAATAGAGTAGATAAGGATTGCTTCAAAAAAAGTTAACATTTTTCTAAGTCCCCAAAAACGCTGGCGTTTTTTCTTTATTATGGGTGATAGGCTGAAAAAGATCGAAAAAATTTTTTGGGGCTCCCCTCCTCCCCCCCTACATTTCCTAACTCATGGCAACTTAACTATACAGTGGGCACATGTGTAGGGCAAAATAAAAATTTTATTTGATGTTTTGAAGTTTTCCCAGGCTTGTGTATTGCTGCTACGAATACTTCCATTGAAATTTGAATTTGGCGCCGTATGCAAATTAACCATCGCTAGCGTAACTTCACTTTGCTTGGCGAATTAATGCTAGCGCAACTTTAAAACCTTACGCTACCCCTGAGCGCAACTACGATTTTTAGTGAATGTCCCACATAGAGTCTATACTGTAGGATTGTTTTTATCCTTGTAAACTTTTTATTTCTGAGGTTTTTCCCTAGAGTGTCTATGTTTATTTATAGAAGTTGTGCTCTTTTTTCTTGACTGTAGTTTAGCTTTTAAAACTTGGCCTACCTTACCATATCTGTTATTAGATTCTACATTTTCTGATTAAATTCAAAAACTTCTAAGCTAGACCATGAAAATGGAGGTTGCTCTTTAGCATACGCTTAGTAGAGCTCAGGATTGTGGTTTGCATCCAAGCTATTCTGTTTATATGCTGATAACTGTTCATCTTTATTTGATGACTGTAAGATCTGTAAGTTCGCAGATGACTCTACTGTGCTGGGACTTATTAAGGAGAAACATGAAACAGCATACATATGACTAAAAATTACATTATTCCTCATAGCACATTGATTTATACCAAACACCTAAAAGACAAAATAACTTGGGAAAAACTCAGAACCACACAATGCACTCTCGACATTGAAGCACTGTGGCAGAATAAAGTAAAAATGTAACTATAAATCTACTGTAGAATGCATATTGGCATGGCAATGTACTGTAGTCCTGTCGTCAACACAATAAGCAAAGCATTCCCTTCAAAGGGTCACACAAACAGCAGAAAAGTTCACACTTTTAAATCTCCCATTACTAGCCAACCTGATTATATACAATTCAAAAAATGAATTATGACCGTTGTCAATGGTTCTGCAAATCTAGGTCATAGCCTTCTCTTGTGGCACAATCATAAACAAAATTATAGACACAAAAGGCTGATAAGCACGAAGGCAAAAAGTAATAGGCAAAATAATAGTTTATTCTCCAGGGCAGTCATGTAATTAGGGGAGAAATAATTGTAACCAGCGGCTATTATGCAACATTTTAATGGTAACTGGAAATCATTACTGTCACAAATAGGCAACCATTTGTTGCTGCATCTATTGCTGCTACACACTGTTGTATATACTATTATTAACAAACAGCTGTTCCCTTCTACTGTAATAGAACTGTTCAGATACATCTACTGTATATAGTCAACACATAAGTCAAGCAAAGGTGTAGAATTATTCATAACGTTTTGCTTCAAACTTTTTCAGTGAAGGGACTAACTTGAATGATTCTGGAAGGGGAGATGTGTACATATATTTTGTGTGTAAATGGATCTGGTTATACAATATTATACTGTATATACTGTAAAAAAGACAACCCCCTCTAAGATTTAATTCTAATATATAATTTTGCATTAAAGAAATAACCCAAGCTGTTTTCCCAAATAAAGGTTTTGCTTTCAAGAAGCAGAATATTGCACACGTAGGGGCCGATTCACTTACTTCGAGTGAAGGATTTGAAGTAAAAAAACTTTGAATTTCAAAGTGTTTTTTGGGCTACTTCGACCATCGAATGGGCTACTATGACCTTCAACTACGACTTTGAATCGAAGGATTCGAACTAAAAATCGCTCGACTATTCGAACATTTGATAGTCGAAGTACTGTCTCTTTAAGAAAAAACTTCGACCCCCTAGTTCGCCATCTAAAAGCTACCAAACTCAATGTTAAGGTCCCCATAGGCTTTCCCAAGTTTTTTTGATCGAAGGATAATCCTTCGATCGTTCGATCTCACTATTTTCGCTAAAATCCTTCGACTTCGATAGTCGAAGTCGAAGGATTTTAATTCCCAGTCGAATATCGAGGGTTAATTAACCTTTGATATTCATCCCTTTGTGAATCGGCCCCTTAAAGTGAAGTTCTGAAAACTTTTCTGTGCTGTTGTCACATTCATCAGAATCGATTTGCAAACAGCGAGAATTACTACCCAATAGACAAATTACTACCCAATATACAACTGTTCATGCCTGGGGGAAACAGATGTGATTTTGCATGTACAAATACAAATATTTTTTGCATGCTTACATTTAATCCATCCATGCCAAGCATGGAATGCAAATGTAACCCTCTGATGCCAGTTACTTAAAACTCCTCCTGCTAGCAATGGGATTAATTAAAAATATGCATTTTCTATTAGGATGACAATGATAATGGTAAAAATGATTTAAATTTTTCCAGAGGTTTTACAGAACTATTAAAAGATATAGCTTCTTAAAACAATAGCTTTAAGCACAATTAAAAAAATGTATATGCAATAGAAAAAATAAGACATGCAGAAAAAAAATCCAATGGAGGCCATAAATAAGGAATGAAGCAAAGAATAGAAAGGAAGTGATATAAAGAGTGCCTGTAGAGTAGATGAGTAGGGCTAAGCAAATGCTACAGAGACAAGTTAATCTTGATACTACTCCAAACTATTTCTATGTACAACAACAAAAAAATCCCGCAAAATCTTCTTAAACCAGAACTGCTTGTTCGAATCTCTCCTGTCTGCCTCATGCACTTTAAATGAAAATAAATGTTTTTAATAAATATGGTTTACTTTATTTTTTCCCAGGCATTTCCAAAGCAATATATGGATACAGATTATATTGTTCAGACAGTCTGATTTATTTACAGTACATATTCCTTCTTATTAATTTATGTGCTATCTGATGTATTTGTTATCCTGTCAAGTTAAAATTTTATTTTTTCCATACACTAAAATGGATTAATTACCCCACTGGCCACATTATCATGAGATATGGTAGAATAATTGCTTGGCTTTCCTATTCAATATTATTTGCACTAAAAATCTCTAAGATATTGTCATACCCTAAAAATGAAAACAACTATTTATTATTTTCAAAATGCAGAATTTATCAAAATGCCATTTAGTGGTTCAAAAAGCATATTTAAGCCATCTGCAAAACTATTTTACAATGGTCATTTAGTAAGACCCCAGAGACAGTGCTAGAGGGGTGCAAAAACACACCCTTAGAGCTCATTCTAAGATCACTTGAGTTATCATTAAATTAAGGCCAACTTATCTTGTAAAGATTGTACAGATAAGTACGATTCATCCCAAATTTCATAGCAAGTGGACTTCAGACTATGCTCTGTTTGGATGCCATGGACAAGTCACAAATTTTGGAAACTCCTGCTTTCCTATCTTCACACATGTACATAAATATACATTCAAAAAGTTGAAAGAGAGGAGAGCACTCAGACGCAGATTAACCGCTTGTGATTATTTATTATTCATGCTGCTTTACACGACATGTTTCGGGCAGGTGTTGCCCTTTCTCAAGTGTAAATATACATTCATCTTTTTGCTCCTTATTGTCTTGTTTTACAAGCTGCCTTTTCCACCAACTTTATAAATATCTAGATATAATTAAAAATTGCAAATATCTAGAGATCTTCTTCCCTTTCCAACCAGCCCCCAATGCATCTTTGTCAGAGCCTAGCAGCCCTAGAAGGGTTGGAGTCAGGACCAAGGAGGAAGCTGTAAACTAAAGTACAACGGTATAGAGAGGATTTGTAGTGGTTTCCAGGCAAATGTCAGACAGGCAGAAATCACTAAATCAAGGCAAAACAGTAATTTAGGAGCACCCAGGAACTTTTCCAAGAAAGACTTATAGTTAGGCATTGAACCAGGGTCTCTGGAGTCCTTTTTTTTAAAAAAAATTTACACCGAAACACGGCATATTGATGTCACACACCCCCACTTGACACAGTGCCGTGATGTTAATGCTTGGCAATTAAACATCCTTTAAGGCAATGTCTCCAAGTCTACTACTACATAACAGTCTTCAATAGTCCTCAATAATTCTAAAAGGTATTGTAGTGTTTACAAAAGTGATTACAAAAGAAGAGCCAATGGTGAGTGTATAGGGGGAGACATCGCAGCATAGCATGGCATAGCTTTTACTCTTGAACTTTCTTTTAAGGAAATGTGAATCTTTTATAAATCTTAGTCTTGCCAACAGGTAGAATTGCTATTGAGTTAAAAGCAAAATATAGGAAGTTGACTCAAAATTGTCTCAAAGCTTCTCTTACAGCTATAATGCAAGGACCATTACCAGTTTTATAAGTAGAATACTGTACTAATCCTTAGCAAGGTGCTACTTTTCTAGTCCTGCTTAAGACACATGTACAATTATAAGAATGGTAATATTTAATTCCTATTCATCTACTAATGCATTAGTCATCCTTTATCTTTATTGTAGAGTTCAGGAGTCCAGTTGAAATCAGGATTTGGAGCAACCACTGTACATCACTATAGTTTACAAATTAATTTGCCAAGCAATAGAAGGCTGCTGTTTCTAGCTGTGACTCTAGCTCACCTGGTGGCTACCCGAAGCTTACAAATATTCATCCGTTTTGGGCTGCCATTAGCTATATAATCAGCGAAAACTTGTACAAATGAAATATTTATGGTCTTCCAGTGTCTCTAGTGCAGCTATTTAAAATGCATTTATCTCTATAAAATTAAGCATTTTGCGCTTTGATTAGAAATGTAATGGGAAATAGGAAAGAATCGTTTGAATACCAAAGCTGTTGTACAATTGTTGGATTCAGCAATTACATATATAAGAAAAAAATTATCTACGTGCAAAAAGAATGATTGGTTTTCTTGTGATCATAACAAGGTCCTAATGGACATTCAGATGGCTGTTCTATTTATTTTATCACTTCCGAATGCAAATAAATCACAAACACCTTATAATTACAGGCTTGAGCTACAAAACAAGTATCACAATAATATAAGCCAAAAGAAAGTAAATATTAAAACAATTGTATTTTCAGATTTTTTTTCACAGACTGTGTTACTGTATTACATGTTCAGTATGCACATCATACTGCCTGAATATTACAATATAAAAGGGTAAAGAAATCCAGTATAACTGAACTTACAATCTTATATCCGTATGGAACAATTGCGCATTCATGCTATGATGATAGATCCAAAACCTTGTCCTGCAAGGCATCTACAGTAAATAACATACAAGTGTTCTATTATAAAAAAAAAAGTGCAGACAACCATAGCCCCAATACATCAGTGGTATCAGATTTTATCCTTTTAATATCCCAGGTTTTCTTTAATGGAAAAGCTTATACCAGCTACAAATATACAAAAACTAAGGGGCAAATTTACTTATGGTCGAATATCGAGGGTTAATTAACCCTCGATATTCGACTGTCGAAGTTAAATCCTTCGACTTCGAATATCTAAGGATTTAGCGCTATTCGTTCGATCGAATTAAAAATCGGTCGATCAACCGATTAAATCCTTCGAATTGTTAGAATCAGTTTTTCTTTGACCAAAAAAACATTAGAAAGCCTATGAGGACCTTCCCCATAGGCTAACATTGCACTTCGGTAGGTTTTAGGTGGCGAAGTAGCGGGTCGAAGTTTTTTTTTAAAGAGACAGTACTTCGACTATCGAATGGTCGCATAGTCGAACGATTTCTAGTTCGAATCGTTCGATTCGAAGTCGTAGTCGAAGGTCGTAGCCAATTTGATGGTTAAAGTAGCCAAAAAAATATAATTCGAAATTTGAAGTATTTTTAATTCTATTCCTTCACTCGAGCTAAGTAAATGGACCCCTTAATGATGTGCAATTGGCCAACATTCTGCATGCAAAAATAGGATCTATTAACCGCAGTGATTTGGACATGGAAATTTCTGGATAGTTCCATTATTGAGTTACCATCATTTAAATCTGCTAAAAAACATTAACATAACGCCATAGGATTGCTTTGTCAGCAGCATGAATTAATGCAACTTATTTAGGATCAAGAGCAAGGTACTGCTTTATCATCTTTATGAAGAAGGAAAATCATACGTGTATGGCAGGACTGCAGCTTCCAGCAACTTAAATAATGAAGGGATGCCTATAATTTTCATTAAACAAAAAAATGTAATTTATGAAAATGTATGAATGCATGCACAATTTGCAATTGCAAAATCCAGCATCAACCATAATCCTGTCCAGATACTCATATTTCTGCATTCTTTCTGTAGACCATTCATTATAACTGAGGAGTTTGCCAAGAGTTAAAGAGAAACTTGCCCTTCTATAATGGAGCTCTCATGGAACAAGGCAAATCATTTCAGGATGTGAAACTAGATTAAATATAAAATAAGAATAACAACAATAAAAGTACCACTATTACTTTTTAGGAAACCAGCTGCTTGCTTCTGGAAGCAGATAAACCTATATACAGTAAATGACAAGCTTCTAAACAACTGTGAAACAGTGACCTAAATAAATGTCTAGATACTAAACAGATTATGATACACTTGTAAAATGATAATAAGTATTTACAGTTTCTCTACACAGATTCATTTTAGTATCTGTACTAGACACAAAGTTTTCCGTGACATTTTATGCTTTTTAATACTCTTGATATATCTGGGCCTTTTGAGGACCTTTCATTCAACCTTTAAATGTTGAAATATTTGTTAAAACATTCACTGAGGAGAATACGTTATCTGCAAGAACATTTTTAAGTTAAATTGTTTTCTTTGTTGGGTGCGGGTGATAAGAGCACCAATATGAATAATTAATTAATTGAAAGTATGGGAATCCATCTATAGTTTAGGGAAGTCAGGAAGCTGCAGTGACAACTGTATAATTCTAACTGTCCTTAGTTTTCCATGCTGTGTTTGACATTGAAAGAGCTGCAGCATAATAATGTTTCTTTTATTGGAGGCCTATTTGCTAATAACATTATCGCTTCTGACCCTGGCATTTTCGAATTTCCTCTTATACTCTTTCTTTAAAGACTTTGCTTTGAAATACTATTGACAGTGAGAGTTCAACAGATGCACATAACACTGATGTAAACTGACCAAGACAGATTTCACACAGATCTCTACAGGAGTTTTTGCATGTTTACCCCCTAATGATATAAAACAAAATACTTGTCGGCCCCGAGGCTGGTTTTACTTCTCTTTTTCTTTGCTTCCCTCCTGGAAATTCTTTATTGTGTGAACTTTGCTGCAACAATATGCCATCCCATGGTGCTCCCTTCCTTCTAATCAATGTTTTCCTGTTTCCGTTTTGAGATGAACTATGGGGCAAATTCACTAAGCGCCGAACGCTAACGTTACTTCGCTAACGTTTGGCATTTTCGTTACTGCGCAAATTCACTAATGAACGCTGGCATAGTTTCGCTAGTGTTACTTCGCACCCTTACGCCTGGCGAAGTTTCCCTAGCGACGTAACTACGCAAATTCACTAACGCGCGCAGTGTACTGAACGCTACCTTTTACGCTAGACTTCCTTCGCCACCTCAGCCCAGGCGAAGCGCAATAGAGTAGATAGGGATTGCTTCAAAAAAAGTCAACATTTTTTGTAAGTCCCAAAAAACGCTGGCGTGTTTTCTACATTATGGGTGATAGGCTGAAAAAGATCGAAATTTTTTTTGGGGCTCCCCTCCTTCCCCCCTACATCTCCTGACTCATGGCAACTTACCTAGACAGTGGGCACATGTGTAGGGTAAAATAAAATTTTTATTTGATGTTTTGAAACTTTTCTAGCCATTTGTAGTGCTGATACGTATTCCTCCATTGAAATTTGAATTTGGTGCCGTATGCAAATTAGCCTTCGCTAGCGTAACTTCGCTTTACTTAGCGAATCAACGCTAGCGCAACTTCGCAACGCTACGCTACCTCTGAGTGCAACTTGGGATTTTAGTGAATTTGCGAAGCGCTGGCGAAACTACGCCTGGCGAAGTGCGGCAAAGTGCTGCGGTTACGCCTGGCGCAACTACGAATCTTAGTGAATTTGCCCCTATGTCTTTAGGGGCAGCTAGATTGCATTTAATCATTTTCACTCACACTGTTGTGTATAACGCCAGGATGATATTGCTCAAGCTGCCGGGTTGTGTGCAGCAAATTTCCTTTTTAGATTTTCTTTTATTAATACTAAAAGTATAGTTCCCTCATAATGCCACATCCTTACTTTTTCTAAAGAAACCTTCAAGTCTGTTATTTTTTTAAATAAGACAATTACCATAGTGATTACTGCAGCTTTTGCTACATAATTTATATAATGAGGATCCTTCACAAGTGTAGTGTTTAACATCCTTTAAAGGTAGCCTTATTGGTGTTAATTGGGTTTAGATGGTTTACTATTTATGTAGAAATAACATTTAATCAACAATTTGACAGTTTAAAAATGGCTAATCTGTTGAAAAAGTTAACAGTAGATTTGTAAAATAAAAAGCAGCTAAAAATAATTTAGGGAATAGAACGGCAGTAGCAGACGGTCATGGCCAATAAATAATAACATCTGGCAGAGCAGCAAATGTATAGTTGTAAAGGCTAACCCACTAAATCAAGTACTTTATATAAGTGTAGGGGCCCCATGGGTATGGGTTAATCTGCCCTGCAGCTTTAAGGCCCCCACCTTTTTTCTTGGAGTGATCTGCCAGGAGAGAATGACACTCCCCTGCTACACTGCTATATAGTGTGTGTAGGGAGTGGCCACTTCCTCTTTGGCCTGTGGATGGTGATCCAGCTGGGTGTGCTCAGGGGAGCCTGAGCACAGCTAGGCCCAGAAAGGCCCATGTGCTTTGAAGAAGAAGTCGGGGACCAGGTAACCCCGTGAATGAGGAATAGTTACACTAGGGCAGACTTGTCATAGTCTCTCTAGGAGAGAAAGGCAGAGAGGTGAGAGAGAAAGAGCAGCTGAAGCTCCAACGAGGATTTGCAGTAAGGGAGTAGCTTCCCAGAGGCTTTATGTGTTGCCTCCAGTCAGGGACCTCAGTGAAGAGGGACTGTAGGGTAGAAGCTGCTTGCCTGACAACTTCCAGGAGGGAATGTGTGTAATACTGCAAATGCCTAATGGAGATCTTTCCTCTGTGAGAAATGCCTAATGCCTTGTTCTGTGTGAACTCTCGAAATGTGCTGTTTTCCTCAAGCTCCTGCGTGAGTACGAAACCTGTGGTCACTTGCCTTGTGCATAGTTAATAAACCGTTCCTGATTGTTAAGAACCTCCTGGCGCCCAATTTGTTTGTTGTATGCACAGTAGCCTGGGGGATGTAGTTGCACTACACCATAGAGGGAACACTTCCACATGGCGAAGGCCCTGACCCTGTTGTGTGAAGTCACATGTAACCCATGCTTCTACTGCTAGCTGGACAGTTTAACTATTTGTGTGCTATGCGGCCCAAATAGGTGTTACATTTGGCGCCCAACGTGGGGCTCGATTCCCTAAAACCAGGCTGTGCATTGTTTTGTTCGAATCGTACGAATGGATGTACGAATTTGTCGGAGCGTACGAATGGATCGTACGAAGTTTTTGAAGTGGATAAACGGAACGTACGAATACTTTGAATCGTACGAATTTTCTTCAGAGTGTTTGGCCGTGGGTTCGGGCTTGGAGGTTCGCCCCGAATTTCACGAAGGCCTGCGGATGTCGGTTGGAATGGATGGGAGGAAGATGGATGTCTTTGCTGGGACCACTCCCTGTTCATTTGTGCCCCCTGATGTGAGAGAAGGACCTGGAGGATGGATTCTTCTGATTTCTACAGCTTCTCTACGGACTCACTTCAGAGTTTGAGATGCCTAGAGTACAGCTGCTATTTGTGGCTTGAAGGACTGTGGACTAAGTGGGTTCTAACAAAAGACTATTGATCTCCACCACAACTCTTCTGCCTTCACCTACTCGCTGAGTAGTGTTTCTGCACCCAAGGACTGGCCTGTGTGGACCCTTGGGAGGGGGAGAAGTATGTTTGCAGATGTGTAATAAAGTTGACCAACTGCAACTGTTTATTATGCCATTGAAAATGTTTGATACAGTATTGTGCATGCTGTGTTTCCTTTACAGTGACCATTGTTACCAGGTATGCCTAAGGAGAGGATACCAGAAGTGGATGTGATGGTACTGTAAGTTGATATATGTTGGGGATGTTTAAACCATTGTCGGGACGAAATGGGTTTTTCCCCCGGGTGTATGTAGGGGCCCCATGGGTATGGGTTAATCTGCCCTGCAGCTTTAAGGCCCCCACCTTTTTTCTTGGAGTGATCTGCCAGGAGAGAATGACACTCCCCTGCTACACTGCTATATAGTGTGTGTAGGGAGTGGCCACTTCCTCTTTGGCCTGTGGATGGTGATCCAGCTGGGTGTGCTCAGGGGAGCCTGAGCACAGCTAGGCCCAGAAAGGCCCATGTGCTTTGAAGAAGAAGTCGGGGACCAGGTAACCCCGTGAATGAGGAATAGTTACACTAGGGCAGACTTGTCATAGTCTCTCTAGGAGAGAAAGGCAGAGAGGTGAGAGAGAAAGAGCAGCTGAAGCTCCAACGAGGATTTGCAGTAAGGGAGTAGCTTCCCAGAGGCTTTATGTGTTGCCTCCAGTCAGGGACCTCAGTGAAGAGGGACTGTAGGGTAGAAGCTGCTTGCCTGACAACTTCCAGGAGGGAATGTGTGTAATACTGCAAATGCCTAATGGAGATCTTTCCTCTGTGAGAAATGCCTAATGCCTTGTTCTGTGTGAACTCTCGAAATGTGCTGTTTTCCTCAAGCTCCTGCGTGAGTACGAAACCTGTGGTCACTTGCCTTGTGCATAGTTAATAAACCGTTCCTGATTGTTAAGAACCTCCTGGCGCCCAATTTGTTTGTTGTATGCACAGTAGCCTGGGGGATGTAGTTGCACTACACCATAGAGGGAACACTTCCACATGGCGAAGGCCCTGACCCTGTTGTGTGAAGTCACATGTAACCCATGCTTCTACTGCTAGCTGGACAGTTTAACTATTTGTGTGCTATGCGGCCCAAATAGGTGTTACATAAGGATAAGAAAAATGGTAGCGGTGCTGATTCTATTGGAAGATCAGACTTTTTTTATTTATTTTTCTTTGCTAGAAAAAAAACATGACATCTGTTTTCAAGGTATTCAGATTTTTGTACTGCTTCATTCACTTTTTTTGTACTTTTATTTCGGCTTTTTAATAAACTCCATAACAGTTATGGTTTTGGAGATTGAGTTTAGTCGTGGTTTCAAAAACCTCTAAACCCACTAAATCCCAACTCTAATAAATAAGCCTCTTAGTTTAAGTGGCCATCGTTGACGCGCTGTAGTTAAAGCCTGTTTTAGTTAGTATACTGTAATTGTCTATTTATTTCTTAAACTATTTTTGCATTGTGGCCTTAGTGCATGGGAGGTCCCATATCCATTTACTTAGAATAGAGATCAGAAAAAGGTTCAGATTTGCCCATCCCTAATGATAGATTTTTATCAAGCAATGAGTTTGAGTATCTGTAAGTGTGTTAATATTACCTTTGAAGAATTGTGTCTTTCCTTTCTTCCAAGAATCTTTACCTCTGCCATATCATCTGTATGAGGAGACCGAGCATGGATAAATAATACCCGTACCACTTCTGTAATATTCCTTAGCGCAATTAATGACCCATCAGGTTCCACTTTAAAATCAGGATTTGATACTTCGTATATCACTTCTTCATTCCCGCTGCAGTCATTGAATTGCACTGTAAGAGAAACAAGCAATATAAATGAACATCAGAAAACACTGTTCTGTATCTCTGCAAACCTGAATCATTTATACCCCTTTAACCCTACAAATGGTCTCTCATACTTTGTATGTTCTAAAGCCCACAGCATCACATCAATAGCTACCACAGCAGCCTAACAGCATGTATACATGTAAGTAGATAAACACCAAAGCTCGGGGAAAATATTAGACTTAATGCAGGTTTGTTTCAAAGGGAATACTCCTTTTAACTTGAACATACTATTGCAGACGATAAGGAAACAAAACCAAATGGGCAAATAGGTATGAGATTAGGAAAAAAAAGTTCTACAGCTTCCTGTTTAAATATTATATTTGATTGATCCTTTTTAATCTCCAGTGATACCACACTTTAAAGGAGTGGTTCACCTTTAAGTTAACATTTAGTATGTATTAGATAATTTTAAGCAACTTTTCAATTGGCAATAATTTTTTATAGTTTTTTTTTAAATTATTTGCTTTCTTCTTTCCAGCTTTCAAATGTAATGTTATTGCTCGCTCCTATTCAAAATTCAGTCTCAGGGTATTCAGGGTAATTTGGACAGTGGCAACCAGATTGCTGAAACTGCAAGCTGGAACTCAAAAACCACATAATAAAAAATAAAAACCAATTGCATATTGTCTGAGAATATCACTCTCTACATTGTACGAAGAGTTACATGACTTACATAGAGTTTGTACATCATGTTATACAAATGCTCCTTTGGCACAGCACAAAGATAGGCCTGTACAATTCCCTTAAAGGAAAACCATACCCCCAAAATGAATACTTAAGCAACAGATCAAATTAAGTGGCGTATTGAGAAATCTTACCAAACTGGTATATACAGTATATTTAGGTAAATATTGCCCTTTTACATCTCTTGCCTTGAACCACTATTTTGTGATGATCTCTGTGCTGCCTCAGAGATCACCTGACCAGAACAACTCAACTCTGTTTGTTAACTGGCTCATGTGACCTAACATTTATGGTTTGTTTGTGTGCGCACCGTAAATCCTAGGGGGCGGTGCTTATCTTTTAAAATGGCAATTTTACCCAATGGCACATAGTACTAAAAAAGTATATTATAATGAAAATGGTTTATTGACATGAAACAGGGTTTTACATGGAAGCTGATTTATGCAATATCTTTTTATAGTGACCTATATTTTTGGGGGGTATAGTTTTCCTTTAAACAGATACTAAAACGGACACACTTTCCTTGCTTTACTGACCTGCATAATTACCGATCCACAATTGCTTCTAAAAGTCACCACCATCACCTGAATTTCAACTTTGTGACAAACTGGTACTTCTTCTACTCCTCCACTTGTGCTGTTCTGACCATCGAATTTGATACTTCGATAGACGAAGTATTTTTTCGATCGAAAACGGCCATTTTCGATTGAAGTAAAAAACTTTCAAATCGAACGATTTTACAAAAAAATACTTCGACTTCTCAAAACTTAGCCAAACACTCAAAGGTTATAGGAGGTCCCCAACAGCAATTCGGCCGGTTTAAGGTGGCGAAGTGTCGAAGTCAACGTTTTTTTAAAGAGACAGTACTTTGATTTTCAAAGTTTTTTCAATTGGAATCACATTTTGGCCTATTTGATGGTCGAAGTACCCAAAAATTATTTTGAAATTCGAAGTTTTTGAATTCGAAAATTCATTTCGACCCTTAGCAAATGGGCCCCATAGTGTAGTACTTTAGCTATTACTTAATTACAAGAATAATTATAGGAATCTAATATAAAAATCAGAATAAAGAAAACTTGAAAAACTATAACAATAAAAGGTTTTGATGCAAGATAAAAATGAATCCTTTCCAACAAATGTGTAAGATATAATGATCTGTAAGCATTTGGCAAAGAAGGAATAAACAAGATCTTCAAAAGAAGAGTAGCTTCTACTCTTTTGCATACAGAATACAGATTATTTGACTTTGTAGAATAATAAGCCTATTGATCTGGATGATGCATCATACAGAAGGCGTATGATCTCCCATGATGATCAGATGATTATAATGCATGCTATGTTATTACATATATTACAGTTTTAAGCAAGAAAAATGTATGGGTAGAATGATTTTACTTCACTTGTGTAATGTTCAATGGTAGAAAAAAGACTGTTTGTAATATGCTGATCGTCTTCTTTTTTTAAAGCTGAGGCTGTTGCAATGTGGTTCTCTTAATTATGTTGGTTTCCTTAATAATGCACTTGATACAAATGACTCGTTTTAAAGTCACAGTCCTTATCAGGCCCGGATTTTTGGAAAGGCCACCTAGGCCCGGGCCTAGGGCGGCAGGATTTTAGGGGGGGCGGCATGCTGCCCAACCACACACACATTGGTTCAAAAACACTGGGGATGTGCTGGAGATACAATCATTTTTTAAATCCCCATTGCTCCGGTCCAGATGATGAAAATTTGCACGAATAAAGGGGAGGGGACAGGGGCGACAAACGGCAGTGGGCCTAGGGGCGCCCACTATGTAAATCCGGCCCTGGTCCTTATTTATAGCTACTAGATAATGCTCCTTCTAAGGTGTAAGCACACACACACACATACAACATACAAGCCCACATAAGAAATTGTGGAGCACATATAAAGCTAATTTTTGCACACATGACCTACAAAAAAAGTACATACAAAGTTTGTTCTAGTTGCATTTACTGGACTTGTTATTTACCAAAAGTAAATATTTGATTGTAGCTCTTACACTATGAGATTCAAGCAATCTAGAATTGTATTTAATGGTTACTTCTCTATTCAACAGCAGAGAGATTAGCAAAATGTTTACGAAACAGAATTTTAGCACTTTTTTTTTGGACAGATTTTTACCATCCTGCAGAAAAAATTGGACTGGCAGGTTATCTCACCTAGTGAAACAGCTGCATTATTTTTCAAAAAAGACATTTCAGAAACAAAATAGCAACAGCACAAATTAAATATGGCTACTGATTTAGGAACAACCTTTTTAGAGATACTTGTTGTTACAGAGTCAGTGTTTCCGTGAATAAACCCCAAGAGCTTGGCTCATCTCTGCTCCAATTAACCAGCTGTTCTGGAACTATAAATCCCATCATTAGGAGCAATCAGTAAGAGGCGTCTGAAGATAGATGCTGGAGTTCAATAGCAGCTAGAGAGGCAGAGGCTGGAGATGTTTTGTACCACAGTAATAAGCATTATAATGTTTCTTGCAGAAATATGTTACTGTTATACATTCACGATGAAAACTTAAAAGGGCTCATTTCTGTCCACAAGTGCAATGTGCAAAGTACAATATTGGTAACAAATTGCTATATTTTTGCCAAAAAAATGCAGCATGTTCCCCCACAATTCCAGTGTCATTGTAGACGAAGACAGGTTGACTGCGTCAGATGCATTAAAATGAATTCTATTGTGGATGCACATTTTACTGAATAAGATGTAATTCCATGCAACGTTTGTCAGAATGAGGAGTGTGGCATTCCTGGTACTTGTCATTATTATGACATTTGCAGATGATTCACTGGGCACAAGTCCTCAATGCCTATTGATGCAGCCTGTAGAGGAACATCCTGAAATTACTGCCAGCTTGAAGGTAGTCATTGCTGCAGTGTAGAGTCCTGTTCTGGTCTGTTTTACAAACCTGCACCTGGCCTGGACCCATTCTTCTTCAACCTAAACTAAACCTGTGTGCCTACATTGCCCCTAGCATCTCTCACTACCTGAACCCGCCCAAAGAAGTTTCTTTCTGAATCTGCCTCCATATTTTGGGAAAGAACATGTTTGTAACCGGAAGTGACACTGGGAACCTCTGGGGTTTTTTTATTTTAAAGCTGCCTGCAACTTTCCAGATGAGTACCTGTGGTATTTTGCCCAAATCCTGACTGATTCCAGAGGTACCCAACATGCTGCAGGATTCCTACTGTATGTTCCCCTCTTTCAATAGGTGCTTATGATTAAAAAAAAGCATGAGGGGCAAATCCTCTGTTGCTGAGCAGAACTATAGGGAAAAACCAATTGCCATGTCATTGTCCTGCCCCATGATGGCTCTTGCTCCACCCGCAACATCACTGGCTCACCCCTCTGATGGCATGGCTCCATCCCCTGCCTGGATCGTGGGCCACGGAAAGGTGGCAACCCTATAATGTGCACATCAGGTTGCGACAATTTCTGCAGGCCCCAACTTGCAGTTGCAGACAAAATTAAGTTTTAGGTTTGTCATGCAGAATATCAATAACAGGATATAGTATAATTGCTGTAAAATTTATACCTGATCTAGTAACCAATCAGCAAGTAGTACAGTATTTACCAATCACATGACTGCTAAGAATTTCAAACCTGATGGGGAATTTCGTTATCTTTTAAAGGGCAACCTTTGTCTTTATTGTATCAATCACAATTAAATAAAATAATTGCTTTATTTCACTATTTTAAACTTATTATTGAAACTGTGGTCCAAATTCAAATGTTACGGTGAAACAGAAATAAAAAAAAAAAAACATTGCAGACTTGGGTAAAATTATTGGCTGAACAAATTAATACAAAGGATACTATTCATAAGCTTGAAACGTATAGAGATTAACTGTAATTAATTTTACAGCGCATTATGTGCAAAAGTGACAACAACAGTGAGCAGGCTAGTATCCCCTCATAATGCCTGTTTTATTTTATACTCAAATGCTTTGTTAAGTGCAAAAATACATTGTGACAGCCAAAGTAAGACTGTAACAGTTAATTGTAGTGACAGTAACGTGGTGTGGGAGGAAGCATGGAGCCCTGTGTAATCAAGATAATAATGGTTTATGACACGCTGTGCTTGCTCTTTCACAGCACACGCTACATTAATGTTCTTCTGACAACATGAAAGCTTTGAACTTGTTTCATTTCAGCTTAAACACATGCTTAAACTGATGTTAACATGCAAGTTTCTCTATTGTAATAATGAGGTCTGTGTCATTAACAAATATGCCTCTAAAAGCTTTTGTACCTTGACAGAACCTGTAGTTGTGCTGTTGTTTGAGGTGATTTTTGGCAGGTAAGCCCTTTGCCTTTTGTATTGCTCGTTCCAAATCAAATTTAAGTGCTTTGTGATACAAAGATAATTGCCAAGAAAAGAAAAAATCAAATAATATCGGTATATAAGACTCCAATAAATGAACATATATACCTTATGTATCTGTTAAATTACTGTTTCAAACATAGAAACAAAAGTTAACAAGTCACATGACCAGAGTATATATCTGGTATGAACAGAACAGACCCTTGAATTAATGAATGAATGAATGAATATATATATATATATATATATATATATATATATATATACCGTATAAGAAAGTGTGGACTGTAAAACAGGATTGTACCTTGTCCAAGGTGCTGAAATGATCTAACTTTTGCAGTGAAGCAATATTAAGGGTCGGGGTGGGAGAATTATATTAAAAAAATGAAATAGAAGTTATAAAAACAGTAAACATTGTTTAAAGGATTTCTTCTTCTTTTTTTTTTTACCCAGATACATGTGCATTTGTGCTAGTAACCTCTCATATTTCTCCTTTTGAGCCAAACAATTATATTTGTGTTCTATGACAGTATACATGCATAATTGATATCTTGCCCAATTGTCCATATCCTTTCTAACACAGACAGGGTCTGACTGGGCTGGTGGAAGACCAGGAAAAAAAATGGTGAGACCCTGGCTTTTGTGGGCCCTGCAGGCCCAGATCTGCACCCAGATCAGCAGACTTCTTGCCGCAACCTCCCTTTTTTCATGTCGGCGCAGGTGCACAGTGGGGGTGGGGGCAGAGAGACCCCTGGGACAAAAGCCCGGTGGCCACACAGATGTGGACTCCAGAGAGAAATGTTTGGTCTTTGGAATTTGTATTGATTTGTTTAGGTATGCCTATATTATGGCATTTCTTCTTCCAACAAACAATACAGAGAATCACATGTTTATATGTGTGTGTGTGTGTGTGTATATATATATATATATATATATATATATATATATATATATATATATATATATATATATATATATATATATATATATATATATATATATATATATATTTCCCTTGTTTGTTATAGTTATACAGGAGCAGTGACCAGCTCCATGTTGTAGCTCCCACCCTTCCCAGCTATTGTCAGGTGATCCCACTGGTGTCTAATAAAAGGGCAGCCAAGTATGGGGGTTTACTTTGAAAGCAGCAAGTAAGTTGCAGGTAAAACCTAGTCCCTTTGTAAAATGTATAATGAAGCAATAGAATTCTTAATGAATCAGATAAAATTGAGCATAGGACTGGCCAGATATGGGATGACTTTGACATAGTTGGCCAGCTTAAATATATTGCAATATATGGGCAAACAATCCCTGTTTTGTTTAAAGGGTAAGGCATTTTTCAGTAGCAGTATGCACAAAATGTCTCTGTCTTAAATATATTGATAATGGGTTGAGTGCTGAGGACTCTTGTAATTGTCTATATGTATTTTGTGGTCACACCCTCATTGCACCCCCGCCTAATGGTTTTAAAAAATAGTGGTGAGCACAACTTTCCCTTGTTTGTTATATATATATATATATATATATATATATATATACAAAATGCAGGGATTGACAGCACTCCCAAGGAAATACATCAAGTCAATAATTCAAATGAAAGTGGAGATTTATTGGTGATCCTACGTTTCGGCTCCGCACAAAAGCCTTCGTCTTTCCCTGACGAAGGCTTCTGTGCGGAGCCGAAACGTTGTCTACATACTTCTCTAACTAGCACCCAGGTTTCTGCATACTAATGGTTGTGCATTCCATTCTGTTTGATTATATATATATATATATATATATATGAATGAAGAAAACCAGCACTCACGATGAGGAAATCCCAATCACCTGGGTGCAGTCCTTGGTGATAATAGATGTATGAGAATGTTAGAGATCTCACTCGCAGGTCTTAGAAAAATAAGTAAACATTTTTATTCGTGGACAATTGCTGACGTTTCGGCTAATGCAACAGCCTTTCTCAAAGTGAAAAAGGAGGTCAAGCAAACAGTATTTATTCCATATGTTTGACCCCCTTTTTTACTTTGAGAAAGGCTGTTGCATTAGCCGAAATGTCAGTGATTGTCCACAAATAAAAAGTTTAATATACATGTATGTATGTATGTGTATATATATATATATTTTTCAGATTTATATTGTTGTTTTTGACATTTAAAAACACTATTTCAATTCAGTGTTGCAAGCTGATGGCTATTTTGCTATGGCCGCTTATAAAAAGAAAAATGTCATCAGTTAGTTGGCAGTGTTGTAATTTGTGCACTAATACTGACACTTCGGCCTCCGGGCGCGAGTATGAGTTCCTAAACACATGCATTGTTTCTGAATCTGAAAAACTTGGCTCGCTGACGATTACTTTTTTCATTTTCCCTCAACAAAAAATAAAAAGCTTGGCAGGTTTTGGGTGCTAAGCTTTTTTTATTTATTTATTTAAAAAAAAACTGCTTTGGGGGAGAGGGAACCACCGACAGCAAACAAAGATGTTCAGATGCGGTAGTCATGTGTGAATTAACTTAACCCCTAACTTAACCAGCCATTCTATGTAATGTAGATGTGAACTCAGCAAGGAAAATGATACATACGATATATATCATTTTATTATTAACGTTTTCTATATTGTATGCCATTCAATGCATTTAGTTCCTTCCATTAATAATGATGAGTAACTATGCAGAAAATATGCTTTTGTTTTTTTAACAAAGTCTTCCATTGTTTATTATTCAGTACATTGATTTTAATGGCTTTGGCTATAAATACATCTGTCATCACTGATTGCTGCAGGGGTAGTCAGACTGACATGTTCCTACTGTTGTAGCACCCCCTGCCAGGTTACAAGTATCTTGGTAGTTTTCCAAAGGGATGATAACTTGAAGATTAAAGAGAATAAAACAGTCACAAGTTTACAATCTACTGCTACAGCAAACACCTGCTAGGGTATATTGCTTGGCCCGAGTTACAATTACAATGTTTGGCACAAAGAAAGCTATTATATAAAGAGTAATAATGTTTTACAACTTTCATATCCCAGATTCCCTGCACTGAAAGCATTTTTAAATTTAACAAAAATACAGAGTTCAAAAGGCTATGAACTCTTTGTTAATACATCATTTCTACCGCGTGATATCTGGCAGATGGTACTTTTGACAGGAAAATTTAATAACTTAGCCTTAGTCTAGAAGCATTGATCTGGAAAAGTATTTTCATGATTTGCAGATAACCGGAAATAAGCATGGTCCACCCATAAGCTAAACACAATAGCCTTGTTGCCCTCTCATGCCCTTTAATAACACTTACTTGAAATTGCACAGTGAATTGATCTTGACTTTTAGCCATGCACAAATGTTAAGAAAGGGAAATTACATCTCCTGTGACAGTGAGAATCAATGAGTGGGCCCTTCTCCAACCGAATTTTATTATTATTATTATTAAAAAAAAGTTCCTGTTCCTTGTTCTTAGATTCTACCATGCATGCCTGCTATTTCTTAGGTGCTTTTGAAAATTCTACTGAGTGGGTGCATTACCAAGAGCATCCTAATTATGTAACAGCTAAAACGCGAATCTGTGCACTTATTCTATCCCATTTAGACAATTACAATCTCCTTCCAACTTGTCCCCCTGACACCCACTTTTCTCAGGGCTCTTTATGGAAACAAGTGCAGCATGCAAAGTGCAATTTTGGGAGAAATTTGCTACATTTCTGTCCAAACTACAGCATGTTCCCTCATAATTTCAGCGTCATTGTGGCCAAAGGCAGGCTGACTAACTGATCTCCCAGACTACTACCTCTCTCCCTTGCAATCAATTTTGAACTCTCCTGCTAGAATCCTCTTGCTCTATTCTAAAGCTCCCCATAGACGCGACGATTCTTCTTGCCAAACGACCGATTTTAGGGAAGTCCGACCAATCCTTCGAAATTATCATGCGGTTAGTGGGATTCGAACGATCGTACATCTTATGATTTTTCGGCCGACATCTGTCAGGAAATTGATCGGCCAGGTCAAAAAATCTTTGTCGGTCCCAGTGCAATCTATCTATGTTTGCAGGGCCAAGCAGACAGCTCCCCTTTGTTTTCCTGGCAAATTGGTCTTTTTAGTTGATGGTAAATTCGTACGATCGTACGATCGTTCTAAGAAGATCGTGGTCTCACGATCAGGATCTGATCTTTTAAAAATCTCAACATCTATGGCCAGCTTAATCTGTTCAGACCCTGGTAAAATCTTTAGCATTTGAGATTGCTCATGACTTTTAAACTCATGCTGGGTCCCCTTAAATGCTTGTGCCAAAAGGCATGATCAGTTTTGAATTGTTCCCCCAATCTTTTTTTTAAAAAAAACCTCAAATCCATCCTTTTAGAACACTAAAACATTGCTCTAATTAACATTAATCTAATCCTGCCACTTAAGCCCAAACCTTGTGAACTTTTGCCCTCCACTCTACACCTATGGGGCATATTTATCAAGGGTCGAAATTAGAATTTGAAAAACTTCTAAATTCAACTTCAAAATTAAGTCAAAGTTTTTCTTGGCCAAATAGGTCCATATTAGTCTTATTTGAATCGTACGATTTGAAGTAATCGCACATTCGATCAAATTCGAACCAAAGTTTTTCCCCCCCAAAAAATTGTTTTTTCTTGACTCCATAGGTCCCCACAGGCTAAAACAGCAATTTGGCAGGTTTGAGATGGTGATTTGTCGAAGTCAAACTTTTAAAAAGACAGTACATGATAAATTTCGATATTCACGTTTTTGAAGTTTTTTCAAATTTGAATCGAATTTGGACTATTCTCTAGTCAAAGTACACAAAAAATAGCTCGAAATCCGAATGTTATACTATAAGCCTATCTGGCCTGGGGGTACTGTGTGTGAAGAGTCGCCACCTGTACAGTTTTGTACTGGTCACCCCGGTTTTTGAAGGGGCTATCTAGTTTACGTCTTTCTGCTTCATTTTCAGCAATCTGAATTGTCCTGACCCAATGTCATAACCCCACACCAACTTGATGTCATATCGCTACCCCAATTCCATCGGACTAGCCCCCTGATGTCATTAGCCTGGTAAAGGGGGCAATCTTACCTGTGCTTTGAATGTGACTTGGGGGGTGGTTGTGTGTACTACTGTGCCTTTGTGTTTTGGAAGGATTTTGTGGGTGGGTGGGCGTGCTGTGAATAGTTGGGAGAATTTGGGTGGCCATTTGGGTGGCCAGGACTGAAGTACATGTCTAGGGTGCCAAAATACCTTGGCCCAGCCCTGGCTCATATGGCTGTTATCCGTGCAGTAACTTATCAGAATCAACTTAGTTCTGTTTGCATGATATTTAAAATAAAAAATTGCATACAGTATTTCTGCCAAAATGTCATCATACTCCTCATGTTTTTTTTTTTGTGTGTTATTTTCTATATCCCATTCGTTATCTAGCTATGCAGAGAATAACAAAATGAGTAATCCATTATCCATTATTTAGGTGCTGCATCACCATCTCCAAAAATAACTCCACCGGGAAAAATATGCATTTATCATTTATAAATATTGCCCCTATCAGTGAATACTTTCATCATGCATACGGTTGTGGAACAGTTTTGTTTATAGTTTTTTTCCCCTCTAGCAAAGAAAAACGATTACCTGAAATAAAGCAGAGTGAGAAAAATAACATATAATTTTCCTGTTGAGCAAATAATGGATGTATTATAAACAAACCAACTGTTTTTTTTAGCTACACTTCAAGATGCACCTATGGAAGCAATGTGTGATTATATACAGTATATAATTATCAACAGTGACAACCAATATACTGTAGAAGCTGGATGGATTTTACAATCAGGGCATCTAACAAAGAAATAAAGCAAAAAATTATATTGATGTAAATCAATAAAAAAAAAAAAAAAAAATATATATATATATATATATATATATATATATATATATATATATATATATATATATATATATATATATATATATATGATTTATCTGGATTTTTTAAATTGAGACAAGTTGTCTTTTGGTACACATTAAGCAGCTGAATATCAACTCTAGACAATTCACCCTTTAATGGCTCATAATCATGTACAGTAAATGGCAAACTAAGTTACTCTTATTTATTTCAATTCAAAGAATTACCGCTCTATCCCATTAGTGTCATTGCTCAGGCTATCTCTTCTACTAAATTTTTAAATGCCATGCCCAGATTTGTGTCAAGCCCACAAAGGCCAGGGCTTAAGGTGGCAGAATTTTGGAAGTGGCACACTGGCCAACCGCATTCGAATTAGATATGAGCATTGGAGATAAGCGGTAGATTTAAAGATTTGTATTGGCTTGCATATGACCTGTCTCATATTTTCTGTGCAGTAACGGATCAGAACTGGCTTATTTCTGCTGAAGATCTGCCCAATTTACATATGATATTTAAAAAGAAAATTACAGAATCCTGACAAAGGACATACATCTTGGACAATACTGCCTCAGTCAAATGTAGAGTTCAGTTGTTTGTTGATGTCCTGAAGATGCTAAAGATAAAACAGAACTGTGAACAGCTGAAGAAACACATTGTCCCATTGGTTTATGGAAACCATATCCAACGTAAGAAACTTTACTTGAACACCAAGGGGCAGATTTATCAAGGGTCGAATTTCGAAGTGGAAGATATTTTGAAATTCGACCATCAAAAAGAATCCTCTGACATTCGATTTCGAAGTCTGAGGATTTTATTCATCGTACGATCGTACTCCGATCGTACTTCAAATCGTACGTTGTGAACGATTTTATCGTACGATTGTACGATTTTCCTTCGAAACCCAAAAACTTAGAAATATGCTCTGGCAGGTCCCCCATAGGCTAACACAGCACTTCGGCAGGTTTAAGTTGGCGAAGTATTGAAGTCGAAGTTTTTTTTAAAGAGACAGTACTTCGATTATCGAATGGTCAAATAGTCAAACGATTTTTTCTTCGAATCAAAGTAAATTCGAAGTCATAGCATCCTATTCGATGATCAAAGTATCCAAAAAAATTACTTCAAATTTTTGAATTTTTTTACTTCGAAAATTCCCTCAAATTCACTTCGACCCTTGATAAATCTGCCCCCAAGTCCTAAGTAACAATCACATTGAGAAACAAAATTAATAGACTTAAAAATCCTAAAATAACCTTATAGTTACCTGTGTACTCGAGAGTCGATGTAGAGCAAGCATGATATCCGGCAAGCAGCAAAATAAGGCTGGCTGAAATACAATCTACTTTCATGGGATGGGAATTTAACGTTTCCTGAATTCATAGTGAATCTGTCCTTTTTCGCTGTGCCAAAAAATTCCTGAAACTATGAGAACATTTGCATAACAGCAAAACGCATTTAAGTCTTTGGGATGACATTTTTGTTGCACCAACTTTTTTTGTAGCAAAATACATTAGAGTCTAGGGACAAGCTTTTTGTCTACCGTATGAGATTTTTGTCTACCGCGTGACATTTTTGTCTTTTTTGTTGCATGCAAAACTTACCACGTGGCTCATTTTTGGCGCAAAACTTTCCACTGTCATCAAAATGCAAAAATTTGCAGTGAAACCATGGATACATGGTGAAAAATGTGCTTATCTCTATTCCTGAAGTATTTCCTTACTTTTTCTCTGTAATAATAAAACAGTACATTGTACTTGATCCAAACCAATATATAATTAATCCTTATAGGAAGAAAAATCAGTTATTCAGAACTAGATAACAGATAACCGGTTCCATATCAGTACAAAGATTCAGAATCTACTTAATTAATTTATTTGGGGGTCAATATTTTAATATCTGTTTTCCGAGTTTGTACTATTGCGGGGCAGATTTATGAAGGGTCGACTTTAGACACACATGAACTCGAAATTGAATAAAAAATGACCAATCAAAATTTTTCAAATCAAATTCGAAGTGAATTCAATTAAAGTCTTTTCTTCAAAAAAAACCCTTGATTTTCAGGAAGGCTGCAAACAACTGTAAATTGATCCCAGGACGTCCCCCATAGGCTAAAACAGCAATTCGGCAGGTTTAAGGTGGGGCATAGTTGAATTTGAATTCTTAAAGGACCAGTACATGATACATTTTTTCAAAACTCAAATTTGAATTTTCACTTTGACCCTTGATAAAGCTGCCCCTTATTGTTTCTAATTACTCATTAATTAAGAATCTTGTAATAAATCTATTGGGGTGTATCTTTTATTTTTAACATGCTTTCTGTTGGACTGGAATATACACTGCAGCGACATCCAATCTATTCATGCTGAAGTTTGGTTGTAAGAAATGGGGTTTCAGTTACCAGAGATTGATAGTTTTCATTATTGGGCAGAAATACAATTGTAGCTTTGAACTAGGCCATTTGATAAAAGCTTCTCCACCTGATGTTTTGATGTGAATGATTCTATTGCCCTTAAAGTTGATAAACCTAGTAGATATTGGGTAAATTGATTTTTATATTATTTATTTACATAAACTTGGGGCCTATTTTCTAATGTGCTTGTTTCAATTTTTTTGAGGTTCATTATCAATATAATTTTGGTCAGTTGGTGCAAAATGTCTTTCAGAACGACAAGTGAAATTACAATACAATGTGTTTTTGTAAAGAAATACCAATGCTATTATTAGAATTTCTTCATGCGTTTTGTTTCCACACTGAAAATTTCATTTTTTAATGCAAAAACATGGGAAAAACTGCATTGGCGTTATTAGAAGGCTTTTTTTACTGGAAAAAAATAGTTTTTTGTATGCTTGGAATAGAAATGATCATAGAAACTCGGAGTCCAAGTTGATTCACTATTCTACCCAAATTTGGGTGGAAAAAAAGTAAAGTCTCAGGATTTGAATGCATGGAAACCACGTAACATTGCCCAAGTAACACCCCCGCCATGATCTAGTAACCTACAACAGTTAATCAGAAGGTAGCCTTTAAATATTGTAAGCTCACTGCAATTCTCAGTTTTCTTGTTTGTTGTTTTCTCACCTCTCATTCTTAAAATATAACTGTATACAACAATATTATGCAAATGTAACATATAATCATTCTGCAATAATAGTACAACTGCCAAACTGCTAAAATGAAGTGTGCCATGAGAAGAATAATAATAAACAAACTCCATTGTGTGCAATACAATATTTAACTGATAAATGTAACCATGTTCTATTCTCATCCCAAGTGACTGACATGTATTTTATCCTTTATTAATCCTTTTCTTAATTTAGTATTTTGTTTATTTACAACAGATATGTACATATAAATAAATAAATAAGGTCCAAAAAATTTTATTGCTAAGCTCTCAATATATTTGATAATTTTTTTTTGTTTTCAATAAATGTCATTTTGTGCTTGATGTGGCAAATAACTCATTTACAATGGATTACTCCCAGCCTATTTATTTTAAGAATGAACGTGTTTAAAATAGTTTTCAGAATGAGAATTAGTTGTGTGTGCATGTGTATGCATGATGCAGCTTCCACCATATCCTACAGACATAATGGTTGGGTGTCATGTGAGTACAGAACTCTGTGTAAGGAGCAAATAAATGGCAGTTTGGACTGGCCTTTGTATATTTTCTCACTGTGAATAATTGTACATGTCCTAAGGAAAAAAAAAAAAATCTTATCTCATGCAAATGAACCATAGTTCACAGATTGGGCATTGCTGAATATAAGTATGAGATGAAGAGATCAAAGAGCCTCCTGTATTATATACCAATAAGATAAGAAACCTTCTAAACAATTTCCAATGAATTTCTTGCTAGTTACATTTCCTTAATGTTATTAATATGGCAAACAAATTCAATGTTTTTGGGTACATATCCAAATTGTTTAGCATATCTAGAGTAATTAACCTATAGAAGTAAGAAGTATTTCATACTTGAAAATATCTCAATGGAGTTTTCAAGGGAATCATTTTTGAATGCTTCCATTTAGTTTAGAGGTTTGGAAAATAGCATTTACTGCAATTTGACTACTAACTAGGACATTTTTTTTTTTAAATTTCTTGGGCATTTAGGTCAGAGGTAATGATGAATGGTCTGCTTAGGTGTATTTTCTCCTACAAGAAGTAAAGGAAATACCTTACGTTAAAGCGTACACAATGTAGGCACAGTTTGCATCAGGTCTAGTATAGTGTATGAAACACATGCAAATCTGAACTTGCTTGCTTTCACAAATATTACATAAAGTAGCATAATTTATCATATGGAAAATGAAATAGCTAATTAGCCAGTACACACTGATACATGCTAAATAAGTGATATTTTGTCCAAACTCCATATTTTCTGTTTGCCTTTGGAACTTTTATCGAACGCAGACTTTTCTTTCGAGGACAAGTAATGTATTTATCTTATCTCTCAGCTATGAACGTAATAACATCTAGGCAACTTTTCAGATTTTGCTGTCTTAACCACAAACCATTTTCTAATTCATATAATTTAAATGTTAATTTTACTACAAATGCACCAGCACAGTGCTTAATGACTGGTAAAGGACAGCAACAAAAAAAGTTCTAGTATCCTTCTGGGGCTGATCATTAGAATTGGCTTCTAAATTAGGCAGCTGGTGAGATTTTAATTAATTTGGGCACCGTAGGAGATCACTTGGCCATCCACAAAATAAACATAAACTACAGCTGTCAATCGCCATGATACCTCCAAAAGTTACCCTCCATTACCTCAAGAAGCAGAACACAGACTGACAATTGTAGAGCTGAAGTATTTCTGAAACATTTGGCTCTTTAAGCAATTCATTGTCAACAGTGTTACAGTTTATGCAGCTATAAACTGATGTCCCTCCTCTTTCCAACCAATGACAGTTTATCACTGGTAATTTATGCTTGTTGACATTGTACACTGCATTAATTTAGTTCATAAAAATATTAAACCAAATTTTTTAATTTTTTATTTAAAATATACCTTGGCAGCAAAACAATCCCCCATTCACAAAACCTTAACCATTATAAGAGATTAACTACATATCTGCACCTTTTACATATCATCCCCTTACCTTCTCTTCACTTTCTGGGTCATAACCAACTATTTGCCCTTCCCTTACTGGTGGTTATTATGGTGTGTCCTAAAAGGAAAATGTCTAAGTGCAATAATCTTTTATAAGCTTGTTTGACACTCTGTTCGTGCGGCATTCCAATATCAAAGTTATTTAGTGAAAGACAAAGCATAGGATAATTGATCCTTCTAAGCCTTGCATACAAAACTTATGAGGTTAGCAAATACAATACATTTTTGAACACTTAACCTATTACTTAGTACTTATCCAGAGCCACCACCTCTTGCCCATGCTCACAAAGAAACTCACATCACATAGATTTGTAATTTTGTACATTACCAAAAAGAAATTAGAGGGAACTTTCTATCAGACCAAACCATTTAAAGGCAAAACATCCTACATTTTTTAATTAATCATTTCTTTTTGGTGACATTTGCCAAAGTAACATGGATGGCTTTTCATAGACTTTAATAAAATAGTAACTTTAGCATCCAACATGTTTATGCAAACTGCACAATTCTTGATTTTGTTCTCTTTCCATCTTTTTTATTTCTAGAGAAAAATATGCAGCATATATGCTTTCAAAATGGATGGTTATTATGCATGTTATGGTCTTTAGAGGCTCTGAAATTAAATCCAAGGTACCGCCAATATATTTTTGTTATATTATATTTTTCCCTTTACAGAAAATTCATAAATACAAATTTCTGATAAACTGTTAATTGACATGTGTATGTGCAGTCAGAACTGGTAAATCTGCCTATGCAATAATCTAGCAAGTGAATCCAATAGATATGTGGGTGTTCACAAGTCAGGACACAAACACAGTATATTAATATTCATTCCTTTTGATGTCGTTTTTATTTTATTGTAACTGGTGTATATATATATATCTCTCCATGACAACCTAAAGAAGTTCTTTATTTTATAATTAGGCTCATTTTGGAGTTAATGGAGTGAGATGAGCATTACTAGTGCATGGACATCACATAGCAAACACTCTTGCCATTTATTATTTGCAGTCTAAGAGAAGCATATTTATTATTCTATCTCCTACTCAACCTTGTAGACACAAGTTAGCAAATCCTAAGGGTCCAACTGGCCATGTAGTCTACCACCACAGGTTTTCAGAATGAATGTATGCTGGCTTTCTATCATTGTCCATTTCTTCCATGCTCTTCTTAGGTTATATTACAGATACATTTGATAAAAACATTTGCATATCAGTTATATACCATAGTTCCAATGATATCTAGGACAGTAAATTAGTGCTCGCCCTAGTTCTTGCCTTTAGCGTTATTTTGGCATCAAAACATACGTCACCTACAAACCCTACAATGCCACCTGTGCAGTGTGTTGGGTCCCCATCATTGGACATCTATGCAGTATAATATTAGCTTTAATAATTGCAAGCTGGTCAGTGTACCTTTCTACCATTGTAATGTTGTGTGCATTCTTCTTTAACGTACAGTAGAACATGTATCTTTTGACTCAGACTTCATGTATCTTGTGACTCACTCTATATACCGGGTACTTGCTTATATTCCAGCCTGATACACAGAGGAGGTTACTTATCATAATCCGAGTTTTTCTGACTATTTCATTAAAGAAGTCCAACCAAACTAGAATCCACAATTGACTTTATTTATTATTTTTAAAAAAAGCATGATTTAATCAAATTCAGGGAAAATTTATTTATTAAGATTTTTTTCCCAAATCACTCGCTTTTTCAGGCTTTTTCCCGAAAAGTCAGAATTTTTTGCATCTTTGCCTGAAAAGCCACAAAATAGTGAGATTTTTAGGCTAATTCCAGTGCAGACCACAGACACTTCCAAATAGCATAGGGACCTCTCCCATTGACTTATAAACAACCTCGGCATGTCTGAGATAACGGATTTTCAGATTCTGACTTTTTGCAGCCTCGGGGTATAATAAATCTTGAACAATTCAAGTTTTTTTTCCACTACAAATTTAGATTTTATACAAAAAAAAAAACCCTCAAATTTTTTGAGTTTTTGGCATTTGGACTTTAATAAATAACCCCCTTACTGAATCTACACAAATGGCAAAATAAGATGTTTTCCTTCATATGAAAAACATTCATAATAAAGGCCATTGGAAGAGAGTAGTGTCTTTTGATAAACAGAAGCTGTCCTTTGGGACTTATGCATGTAAATATACTGTCATCTGTAAGTGTCAAAATGCACTGCAAAGCAATCACTCAGGAAATTACTTACACTCTGATACAGGAGAAATTGAAATTGCCAGCACTTCCCTTGAATGAGTGTCGAGAAACAAATTAATTTAAAATCTTCTTTCATTTAACCAAATAGCTCTGGGTCAATTTTTTTCCAGGCTCACAATTAAGACAATTTGTCGTTGAGGTGTGTTTCACGTTCTGTGATCTGTCCGTTCATAAACAATCTATATTAAAGACTCTGAGTAATATGGTTCCTTCCCCCCCTTGAAATGAAAAGGGTCATTACAGTCAAATGTTCGAAGAAGTTGTCTATATTGGGAAGTTAGCTGTAGCACATAAGTATTATTTAAAGAGCATATAGCATAGATCGCACTGACCAATAACAAAAAAAAGAGCCATTACAATTTTATTTTTATAATCCTATTTACATTTAAACTCATGTTAATCTGCCGTACTTCAGGCATTTGGAAATCTAGTGAAGCATCAAATATTGTTAATACTTTCCAAATATGACTAAAACGATTTCAATAAAATTTTATGTATGCATAAGCGTTTCAAAGGTTTGCACCATGAATGGGTGTTTAAATATGACTAGAATTTTTGTTTTGAATGTTATTCAAAATGCAAATAAAATGCAGGTCAGACACATAGGGGTATTTTCACTCATTGGTTAACCTTCATCGTACCTTTTTATATGTTATAGAGTGGCTATTTCTAAGTAACTTTTAAATTGGCCTTTATAATTTTTATCGTTTTTTTTTAATTATTTGCCTTCTTCATCTGACTCTTCATCTGACTCTTTCCAGCTTTCAAATGGGGGTCACTGACCCCCACCTAAGTAACAAATGGTTTGTAAGGCGACAAATGTATTGTTATTGCTACTTTTTTTTTACTTATCTTTGTAGGCAGGGCCTCTCCTATTCATATTCCAGTCTCTTATTCAAATCAATGTATGGTTGCTAGGGTAATTTGGACCCTAGAAAGCAGATTAGAGGTATGGAGAGCTGCTGAATAAAAAGGTAAAGAACTCAAATACCGCAAATAATAAAAAAAGAAAACCAATTGGGAATTGTCTCAGAATATCACTCTCTACACCATGCTAAACTAACTGAAAGGTGGAAAAAAAGCCTTTCGTTATCCCTAAGTTAATTTAGCAGCAATTGTAATTGAGCATTTAAGAATTCACATTTCTGCTTACTAAATATGAAGTTTATAACACACAGCTACAGCTAGTGGAACCAGCTACACAGTGATAAATATGAGACAAGAAAAATACAGCATTCATGGATGTGATCCGTTTCTCAGGGAGGCTTCTGATGAACGAGTCCCAAAAACACTAAATACCATTCACTGATATGCCAGCTTGTACCCAGTAATTACTTGCATTTGAGTAGGTATTATCACACAAGTGCACTATAAATAACTCAATTGTTTCAAATACCTGCGGTTAAACTTTTTTTTAACAAAAAACTATATAATACAGGTGTGGGGTCCGTTTTCCAGAAACCCTTTGTTCAGAAAGCTCTGAATTACGGAAATGCTGCCTCCCATAGACTCCATTATAATGAAATAATCCAAATTTTTAAAAATGATTTCCTTTTTCTCTGTAGTAATAAAACAGTACCTTGTAATTGATCCCAGCTAAATTATAATTAATCCTTATTGGAAGCTAAACCAGTTACGGGGTTTATTTAATGTTTACAAGATTTTCTAGTAGATTTAAGGTATGAAGATCCAAATTATGGAAACACCCAGGTCCCGAGCATTCCGAATACCTGTATATTAATTCCTAGAAAAAGTCAAATGCTGAATACAGAAATAAAATCATTCTAAACTAGAAAGTTATACTGTATTTAACCTAGACTGTAGATTATAATCTTTGCCATCCATCACTGGCAAGAATTGAACTCCTGTCAACAATAGGATACAGCTGGTTAAAATGTAATATTCTAATGGTTTATGGCTCAATGGTCAACCTGCAAATTTAGAACAGGCATTAACATGCCTGCCATATATTTTTGATGGATTCGAAGGACTGCTTGTCCCACTTTTCAGACACTTTTCAGAAATGGTGTTTCTAGGATAGATTTCTGGCAGTGTATAAACAGAATAAACACACAAGCCTTTTAGTGTTTGGTAATTCTTCGTATACTGTATTATCGGAGAGGTGCCGACCTCTTTTCCAAACACCAAGCAGGACACTTGGAGAGGCTGGTAAGATAGGTATCGTATCTGCATGAAGTTTATAAACAGAACAATTACCAATAAGTGGTAATTATAGCATTGATTGAGTCATATGGGCAAAAACACAAGCGTTTACTTTTTTTGTATCTTGAGAAACTACAGCAGACATGGCAACTAGTAATGTTGAACCCAAGTAATGCTGAACTACAAATCCTGCCATTAGCCTTTGGCTCAATGATATTCTGAATCTAAAAATCTCTAGTTGCCCATCAGTCTACCATATGGTTGCTTCAATGCCAGATTGCTTTCCTTATGGAATAACAAATACACAGCATTAACCCATAACCCATGTTTCAGTCTATATATAGTTGCATTTAGCAAAAATTCAATGAAATGATGCATTTTGCATTGTGTTCTCCATCTCTTGCTATAAATTATTGCCATCAGTATGCTTCACTGGGTAAATGGAAGTTCTATCTATCCATTTCTTATCTCTCTCTCTCTCTCTGATATGCGATGCATATCGCTTAACTCTTTACTCTGCATTCCTGCTAAAAAGCTACAGTAGGAATTTAGTCAGAGAACATATCAGGGCTGTTCTTTTATGAACATATACAGTTACATATATTTCTCTGTGTAATGAGAAAACCCTCCTATAATTAGAAAAAATAAATAAATACAATTTTTCCTTTTCTACTTTTGCCCAACTTTGGTTTCAGACACAATGATATTAAAGTCCCTTTAAGTATGCCATGTTCTTTATTACAGAGACATTATTAAGATTAAGAGCACTGTAGGTCATAGAACTATATTTTGCGTAACGATCTTGTGAATCTCCTTTATCTAGTCAGCTGGGTTTTAAGCTTTCTAAGCTTTACTGTTATCTTGTTTTCAAATTATCAGAGGCTGATTTATGGTACAAAAAGTGAATAATCTCCATCCGAATATTGACTCGCACACCCAGGTCTGACTGGAAGTAGTGCAGAGAACCATGTCAATAAAACTGCACCATGTAATCTTTCAGTATACAGACACTCCCTGAGAATATTCCACTTACATCAGACGTTGCCATTCACAGCTCTCGTGCAGACAGACTTTGGCAACTTCTACAAAGGAAGTACCGCAGGGGTAAGCAGTGTTAGTCAGGAACGTTTATGCAAATTTAGAATATAATTTCATATCCAGAAGGTAACCTGTCCGATCAATAAAGATCCCCCTTCCATTTTTCTTCTATAAAATTAATTAACAGCTGTACATTTTTTTTCTGCCGCAGTTAGCAACATTCTGTTTTCTAATTTACAGGCTTTTTTATAGCTTAGAATAAATAAAAACGATTAAATGATGCATCCAGTTGTAATTTGTTTTAGGCTGATGTATAAAAATGCTGGAGGCATAAGAAAAACCTAATTATTAAAGCATTTATAATCGTAACTCCTAAAACTGTAACGCTGCACCCCAAACTCCTCCAAAGTAGGTGGTCCAAACTTAATTACAAATACAAGAGGCAGAAGCAATGATTTATTTTCTCTTTTCAAACAAGGGCATTTCAGTGAAGGTTTTTCTACTTGTTATTCTTTTAATCAACTAACAGGAGAAATGACATAGTGCTGATGTAGAGGCTTTTTTATTAAAGGTGAGATTTTAATGGTTTCAGAGTTTTTTGAAAACTCACAAACTCTAAAACAACGAGTGCCAAGTTATTAAAAGATCTGAATATAAAAATTCCAAAAGAAAAAAAATACTTTGAACAATATGGTACAAAATATGAAAACCTCAAAAGAATAGTTTATCTGAAAATTTCTAGCGAAGAAAAAAGCCGGAAAACCTATTAAAAGTCCAATTTGATTTAAAGCAGTCCAATAGGATCCATTGACTTCTGTGACACCTAGACAACTTTTACTTGGTAAAGTTTTGCCTTTAGAGGTTTTCTTAGTTTTTAAACTTAAGAAATCTAAAATTGTAAGAGCTTTTTAAAAAAATATAGGAAAACACAATTTTTTGGAGGTTTGTGGAAGAAATCGCAATTTGATTGTTAGTAAATGGGCCCCTAAGTGTTCAGTGGTAGTAAAACATGGGGAGTAGAGACCATGGTATACACATAGCAGAAGGCATTTGGAGGTAGACTTGTCCATTGGGTTTTTATATTTAATTACACTGTACAACAGAACTGAGATGTCACTAATCAGCCATTTTTAGTAGAGTAAATTCATGAAGGGGCAGCATACTCCTTTGATTAACGTATTGGATGAATAGGTATTGTTTTGAGCACAGTTATTGCTTTTTTTTATTAAAAAGCTATGTTTTTTTGATATTGTGCAGGCAATAGGTAGGCACCTCAAAATAAAGCAGAGCCAACACCTATGAATAACTGTTGCAGAGATAGACAATGTAGCCTTTTCATTGAATCCAATGCATTTTCCTGCTGTCTCACCAATTGTTCGCCAAAGCCACTTTTGCTAATCACTGCTGGTTTCTACTTTTTTATGCAGCTTTATGTCGCTACATACATTTGCACAGTGAACTGTAGTGAATAATCAACACTTTTCTTCATTGCGGAATGAAGAATTGGGGTTTCTGTACAACTTCTGTACAACTTGGCTTATGCTTAAAAGTATTCTGAAAGTTTTAATTCACCCCATTACAATGACTTATTTTTATCATGGGTCGATTTGAAAATTTGAATTTTCAAATTTGAATTTTGAATTTTTGAGTTTTTGGCCAAACCTGTCAAATTTGACTAAGGAATTGTTAAAATTTGATTCAAATGTTTTTTATCCAAATCAAAACTGGGCCTTTAAGAATTTGAATTAGACTATATGTCACCTTAACCCGGACAAATTGCTGTTTTAGCCGATGGAAGATGTCCTGGGATTAATTTGGAGTTGTTTGCAGCCTTCCTGACATTTGTGTTATTTTCAAAGAAAAAAACTCAAATCAAATTCGATTCAAATTTGCGGGTCGATCCTTTTCACCTGAGTTTGAAAAATATGATTTTTATAATAAATTGCAATTGGTCAAATTTCGAGTTCATAGGAGCTTAAAATAACTCCCATGAATTTGAAATTGGACCCTTGATAAATCTGCCCCTAGATTAGTACACCGAGAGGAGGAGACACTGTGCAATCCCAGGATCTCCTTCTAAGCTGAAGAATGGGGGGCATATTCTTTAGTTTTGATGGGAAAACAAGTCCAACATAAAAGTGTGGACACAAAAAAAATAGAAATCTATGATCAATTGTAACTCCAACCACCTCCACCATCTATCTGTCTATATTAAATTACATCGAACTGCAAGACTATAAACTGCGTACAACAGCAGAAAATGGGCAAAACTGTCATGACATGGGCAGGGCCAAATACCAGGCTCACCCCCCCCCCCCACAACTAGCCTAGAAATAATTAAATCTCACCACTTGTTTTACATTGGAATCTATGTTGGGCACAGCTTTATTATAAAACATATGCATTGACAATACATAAATATGAATATCAGGTACATATTAACAGTGTTATAACAATAAATATCAACACGCTGATATAACAGTAGCCTAGTAATACTCAGCAACTTCAAAATCCCTGGCTATAGACCAAAATTAGGTGCATGACAATCGTAACAGCCACCAGCCACTTATGCCTTCCAGCATGGTGGGTACGTGTGACTGCATGCTTCAACCAATGTCACATAACACCTCCCAGAGAAAAACACTCTTACAGAGAAAAAAATCAGCTATGTCCCACTAACACCGGCCTCAATTGTGACAACTAGCACAAAGGGTTGATCCAAGGGAGGGTAGGTCGGTCTCTGTATGCTCTATTCAAAATGGTTGCCCGCCCTAGCTGCTGCTGATTCAAATTAACCCCAGTCATGAGCCCTCAGTCTGCAGTTCACTGTGTTGGGCTTCCCTTTCCTTGTAGCTAGACTAGAGTTAAAAAAGGCGCTTAATGGTCTACATATATAACAAAAAATGCAATTGGATTTTACTACCAAAGTGCAATATACTGGGATCGAATAAAGTACAAGTGTTTATGTAATTTAACATTTCTTTCCATTTCATCATCTAAAAATGTTATGTAATTTCATTTAAAAGCACAGTACAATATTGAAAGTCATTTACACTGGCTACGAATGTATAATTCTTCATTCTTCCGGTGCTTCAGAACTTCACAGATGAGATTTCTTTTTGTGTATGGTAACTGCGTGTGTTTCTGAAGAATAAACTAACTGATTCCCAGAGGTAATTTGTTGACAGGTTTCAAATGACATATCACAGCATATTTATGCATGAGCTTCAATCAACTTGGTGGGCTCACTGTCTGTGATTCATTCTCCAAGTAAATTAATAATGAAAGTACCAATATAATGAAATCAGCTATGTAACTCTGCTCTGCAAAGCACAATTTTTGATAAGTGTATTCTTCATATGAGAAACTGCTCTTTTATGCAAGCAGATGTATAGCATCTGCCGCTTATGGGTTTTTGACGCAGTGTGAGTCTGATAAATGGCAAGAAAATTCCAATATTTAAAGTGACAGTGTACTGTCATTGCCCAACGTAGGTCTATTCTGATAGTTACTGTGTGCTATTTCTAGTTTATTATTCTGTGTTTGACCTAGTCTGATCCTGATTCATGTCCTGATTGCTGCCTGTCCTGACCTTGCCTGTTTTCTGACCATTCTCCCGGATCCTATTTTTGTATTATGACCCGGCCTATGACCTTGATTATGCTCCTGTCTCTCGATTTTGTACTGCGCTGCATGATTTGGTATTCTGACTTGGCCTGTGACCGCAATTACGTTCCTGTCTCTTGATTGTGTACTGCACATTATCCAGCTTGGTACTGACTCGGCCTGCCCTTAACTATACTCCTATTCTCCATTCCAGCAGTATGTACGGTTCCCTTGCTTGCCCAGAACTCTCTCCCTTGTCCTCCCGCATTAAGACTTGGCGGCATCTGAGTAGCCGAGGGCTCCACCCAAAGCCAAAGGTGGCTGCTACAGGCAAAAAAGTGGGCTTACCCCTAAACCTTGGAGTTAGTACTGGGGTTGGTATACCTAACGTCACAGTTGCATTTTTTTTAATTAGGTAATTCTAACCAGTGTCCTACCATTGGCATTATATTAATCCTATGCCAGCAATGCACTTTTGCAGGGTTGAATTTTAAAAGGTTCATTTAAACTAGTTTCATGAAATATCACATGAATAAAGTGCACTCTCAGATTCTGAAAAACAACAATGTATTGCTTTTAAAGGTTCAGAGAAGCCAGTGAACCAATATCACAACAAACAGAACAGTCTTACAGCACTACACCAGAAAAAAATAAATTTGCCCATTACTAATGAACAAAAAATATTACACTCCCTTATAGAAATAGTCTGAGTGAGGGGGTCTGAACTCAGTGCCACTGTATAGTGGGAAATCATATACACATTTATTGGTATATAGGCACTTTGGAAAATGTTTCGGTTTCCTATTCAGGAATGATGGTTCGTCTATGTATATATGTTCTAATCGAATAATAAGTGCATTCTGCTATGCAAGTACATGCAGTTGTTTTTTTTTTCACATATCAATTAACATTTTTCTACAAATTTGTTTTTGTGTGTTTTGTTTTATTTATCATTCCCTTAGAAATGGTACCCAGAAATGGAGAGAGAGTTATCACTATATGCCAAACAGTTATAACTTTTGTCGTAAAAAAAACCCATGGAAATACATCAGCCTGCTTAGCTTGCACAGTGTTTTCCCCCAGGCTCTTCATACCTAAAGAATAGGTGGCTTTGGGTGAGATAAATGAGCAGAAGTAATTCTGTTGCTATTATGTTCTACTCTTGAAAGCTTTTCTGGGACAGTCTTTTGAGAGCAAATCTTTGCTTAAACAGTAATTGGAAGAAAGGAATGACTGCAGCCGATTTCAATCTTAGATTACAGCGTAAGCAACTGCTTGTCTGAACTTTGATCATTCCAAGTAAAGCTAAATAAAATACAAATTCTTTCTGTGACAGCACGCCTGGTTCCCACTTCTTCAGTAAGTCCAGTAATTGGGGCATACTGGAAGTCATCACCTCTTGGGATGTAGTGCAATTGAAGTATTACACACAGGCTCAGATAAATCCTTAACCCATAAATATTGGAGAAACAGTAATGCTTACTTGTATGAATGAGCACGCTGATTCAAGGCCACCATTTTTTTTTTTAAAAAAAAAGGAAATATTTATACCTGAATATGTGTCTTACGTTTTCCATTGCTTAGATACAAAAAAAGAGTTCAGTCATGAAGCAAAATCATGTTACTCCCATAGACCAAGGGGCAGATTTTTCAAGGGTAGAATTGAAAATTTGAATTTGAATGTTTTTTCATGGCCAAAACTGTCAAATTTTACTAGTTTTTTTTTTTTCAAAATCTGAAATTTTCATACACTGGCCCTTTAAGAATTCAAATTCGATTATTCGCCACCTTAGACCTGACAAATTGCTTTTTTACTCTATGGAAGACGTCATGGGATCAATTTGGAGTTGTTTGCAGCCTTCCTGGCATTCAAATTTTCAAATAAAAAAACTCAAGTCGAATTTTATAAACTCGTATCAAATTCGATTTGAATTTGCGGGTCGATCCTATTCACACAATTTTGAAAAATTTGATTTGTATAATAAATTGCAATTGGTTCAATTTCAAGTTTATGGGAGTTTAAAATAACTCCCATCAATTCGAAATTCAACCCTTGATAAATCTGCCTTTTTAGGTCTATATCAAATATTCTTACATATTCTTCCCACTCAGACTTGCTGAGGTCCATTCAAATTAATGAGCACATCGCAAATGTTTCTCTGGTTCTTTTTTAAGAATTCTTGAGAGTTACAAGAATTCTCAAGTTATTATACTGATGGGAAATTTGCACAATTCAAGAAAATCATTCTGTAGCACCCTCCGTAATACTATATACAGGTATGAGACCTGTTATCCAGAATGCTCAGTGCCTGGAGCTTTCCAGAAAATGGATCTTTCTGTAATTTGGATCTTCATACCTTAAGGGGCAGATTTATCAAAGGTGGAGGTGAATTTTTGAATGAAAAAATTCGAATTTGGAGCTATTTTTTGTGTACTTTTTTTGTGTACTTCGACTAGGGAATAGTCCAAATTCGGTTAGATTTTGAAAAAAACTGGAAAATTTGAATATCGAAATTTATCATTTACTGTCTCTCAATTTGAAGTTGACCATTCACCATCTAAAACCTGCCTAGAACCTATTTGGAGTCAATTGGAAAAACTTTGAATCGAATTCAATCGAATGCGACAATCCTTCGATTCAAACGATTCGAATTCAGCAAAAATACGGACCTATTCAACTCAAAAAAAACTGACTTAATTTCGGTTGGTCTTTTTGAATTAGAATTTCATTTCGTTTCAAACGTTTTTTCAATTCGAAATTCGAACCTTGATAAATATTCCCCTAAATCTACTAAAAAATTATTAAACATTAAATAAACCAAATAGGCAGGTTTTGCTTCCAATAAGGATGAATAATAGCTTAGTTGGGATAAAGTAAAAGGTAATATTTTATTATTACAGAGAAAAAGGAAATCATTTTTGAAAATTTGAATAACTTTGATAAAATAGAGTCTATGGGACTCCTGACTACTTTAATTCGGTGCTTTCTGAATAATGGGTTGCTGGATAATGTATCCCATACCTCTCTATATATATATATATATATATATATATATATATATATATATATATATATATATATATATATACCAAATACACAAAAGCCAAAAGTTCTCACTTGCAAGATGCACAAAGAAAATTATTTTTCAAATGTTGCTCTCATAGCTCTCCTATTACTTTATAATCCACTAATATGAAAATGAATGGGACTATTCAATAGGTGTTGTATGACTTTCAAGTTAAACATGGAAGCAGATGCAGAGGGGATTATTTTCTCATTTATTTTCTCATTATTTTGCCATAGATGTTAGGAAGTACAGTTTTTCCACTATATTAGGGTGCATGTTATAGGATAATTGTATTTGATTATTTTATAGGATAACCTTTAACATCAAATGCTAGGTGATAAAAAAAGATACCTATGCTTGTATTACATATTTACATGTTTTTTGAGAAAGGTGTTGTGTAATAGTACATGAAATAATCTTGTATGCTCTTAACTACTTCTTTATACAACACATATTGCCCCCCCTCCCAGGGCTTACTGTAAATAATATGATAGGTGAAGCAGATAATGCTGTGCTGAGCAGTCCCTGGAGAATAATGCCAATGTGTTCATTCTTAGTCTGGGGAGTCCTTGTCCACGTTCTGAAGTCAGTATTTCACTAGGGTTTCAGAAAGCAGTTGTAATTAAATATGTGGATCATTAGCTTTAAGTGACACTGTTTAAAGAAGATAGAATCACATCACCTCTGTGCTGTCTCAAAGATTTTATTACAGATATAAGGGAGTTAAAAGGACATAGATTCAATTTCAGGTGAAGATAGTGCTGTTGCATTCTTAAATAAAGTAGCTAACAGTTACTTGATGCTACTTATTAATAATAAGGATTTAGAAAATGATTTTACAAATCTGGATACCAATATTTTTATACAGGTATGGAATTCGTTAACCCGGAAATCTATTATCCAGAAAGTTCCAAATTATGGAAAGGCCATCTCCCATAGACTCCATTTTATCCAAATAGTCCAAATTTTAAAAAATTATTTAGTTTTTCTCTGTAGTAATAAAACAGTAGCTTGTACTTGGTCCAAATTAAGATATAATTAATCCATATTCAAAGCAAAACCAGCCTATTAGGTTTATTTTACATTTGCTTGATTCTCTAGTAATCTCTAAGTAATTTCTAAGGTATGAAGATCCATTATCATGAAAAGCCTAGGTCCCAAGTATTCTGGAGAACAGGTCCCAAACCTGTACTGTATATTTCTATAAACTATAGTATCATTTTGCAAGCCCCAATTTGTTTTTATTATTGCGTAACACCAATAGGTACTTTTGCCATGTGCATTCCATAAAATATATTTTGTGTAGTAACAAAACAACATTATTTTTGTAATCCAAACATATACATTAAAAACATTTAATATGATTTAGCTTTTGATTTATATTAAAAAATAAAGTATTGTACCCCCATAAGTGCCTTAAAGAAAGCAAGCAGTTGTGGGTAGAAAAAAGCAAAATTGTTGCACCACCCATATGTAGTGCACCACTGAAACTCAATTGTAGAGGAGGCCAATCAGCACTTGACTCTATCTGATCTGGAATTTGTATACTCCATCCACTTGCAATAACATTCCCTTGTGCATCATCCCTGCCTTCCTCTACAGCAATTAAACATTACCCAATTCTAAATACACTTCTTAGGGATACTATGTCTTGCTGTTAATAAGCTCTGAATCAGATAAAAGTATGTATGAGGTGGCCAAAAACAGTCATGCCATATTTGCTCTCCCCGAACCTTTATGATTAGGGATGTAGCGAACCGCCGACAATGTGTTCGCGAACGCCGGCAAAAAATGCGAACAGTTCGCGAACTTCGAACATCCGAAAATCGTTCGATTCGAACGATCGAAGGATTTTAATCGTTCGATCGAACGATTTTCGTTCGAATCGAACGATCAAAGCCATTGGATCGAATGATTTCATTCAATCCAATGGCTTCGATCGTTCGATTCGAACGAAAATCGTTCGATTTTAGCGATCGAATGGTCGAATGGTCGAACGAGTTTGACGCGAACGCCTATTGGCGAACGTCGCGCGACGTTCGCGAACTTGCGGCGGACGCGAACAGTCGAAGTTCGCGCGAACTAGTTCGCCGGCGAACAGTTCGCTACATCCCTATTTATGATCAAGCATTATAGTGGTAGTTTGCCTTTGAGTTAACTTATAGTATAATGTAGAGTTGTGTTCTGAGACAATATGCAACTGGTTCTCTTTTTTTATTATTTGTGTTTTTTTTTACTTAATTAGCTTTTTATTTAGCAGCTCTCCAGTTTGCAATTTTAATCTCTGAGGGTAGAGAGAAGGGCAACTAAGCTGGTAAAAGGTATGGAAAATCTTAGCTATGGGGAAAGACTGGCCAGATTAGGGTTGTTCAAGATGGAGAAGAGGCGCTTAAGGGGTGATATGATAACTATGTATAAATATAGGTAAGGGGATCATATAATAATCTCTCTAATGCTGTATTTACCAGTAGGTCTTTCCAGCTGTCGCAAGGTCACCTATTCTGATTAGAAAGGAGGTTCGCCAAAATATTTGGAAGGGGTTTTTTTTTAGGGTTAATTCACACAGGGCGTTTTGGGGAGATTTGGTCGCCTGGCAACTAATCGCCTCGTTTTTGCAGTGACCAATCTCCCCAAACGCCTTCCCTGTTCCTGCGCTGGCTAAAATGAAAAAACCCCATCGCTAATCACATGCGGCGGTTCAAAGTTGCCTGAAGTTGCCTCACAAGGCAGAAACAGTTCCATACAAGTTACCAGATTGTAAGTTCATTTTCCT